>OX031006.1:252967678-254217678 GCA_943735925.1 Pollenia amentaria
TCAATTGCCACGTAGACCTTTACCCCATTGTACTGAAACAAATCGCGACTCGGCTTAACGTCGAACCCTTGCATTGATTGACTAGCTCACTACCAACTAGCCTACCGGGGCGTCCCCTAAAAAAGCCTTAAGTTTTGACTATATCACTCAAAATGCAACAGCTGAGGGGAGAATTGTTTGCAGAACAGATGCTTTTTCGATGTTAAACTTTATTTTTTATTTTTCACCCACATCGGTTTAAGCCAGTCATGTCCGTTTTCCCAATACTTTGGCGCTAGTGCAATTTTACTTCTAAAATAACCCTTTTAAGGGGCAATGGTTTAACATGTCCCATAATCTCTGCTAATCTGAAACTTTCTCTATGGAGATATTGCTTTAATATTAGGGTAACCGATTAATTACTACCCGATTAACTGATCGGTTAATTTAAAATTGGCTATTTTCGATTAACGATTAAACCGGTTAATTGCAGTCGATTAATCGATTAACCGATGTAGCGAAATTTTTAATTTTTTTTAGTATTATAACACATTTTTTGTGTTTTTAATTATTTGTATCGTCTCACATACAAAACGTATGTGTTTAGAAAATATTTTTTCATAGAAAAGAAGGTGTTTAGTGATCTTCATTTTAAATATGTGTTTGCTGTCAACAGATTTTTGTTTTACGTACTTTCTATATGTATCGGAAATGTTCTGGAAATCGAAATCACGTGGAATTGGAAACTCTTCCGTGTTCAAAGTTCATAAAAATATGTCCCGTTCTTTGAGGACCAACTTCTGCTAACTAAACTACTTTTGAAATCAGGAATCGCTACGTTCATTTTAACAAAAATTCAATTTAAAATCTATATCGATTTAAATTTCACGTTATTTCGATTTTAAGAACAAGGCCGTATGTGTTTAGTTATTTGTTTCTTTTCATATTTTCTCATATCAATATTTTAACAAAATTAACCGAAACAATTAGAAGAGTTAAAAATTAAAAAAAAAAAAAACAGGACTCTCATGGCATAATGGAAGATTTTTTACGTTTGGAGAAATCCAGGAAAAGGACTATGTAATAAGATATTCTGTATTATGGGTTGCTTTCGATTTCTCTAACATCAACGAGAAGTGAAGGAATTTGTTCAAGTCAAGTTTTATTAAAAGAAGAGAAGAGAATCGCTTAAATCTTAAACATTTTTCTAAAACATTATTTTTTAAGTCTCCTTAAACCATATTTCAATAGTTTAAGGAGACCTAATAAAATTAAAAATTAATTAAATTAAACTGATAAAATTATCTTACAGCTTATAATATTTATGTATGTACATAATATTTATGTATTTATTAAAAAATATGTATAACATATTTATTAATTATTTTTTTGTTTGCTTATTTTAGTTCAAGAGTTGTTATGTTTGGAAGAAAATTTTTTTTTACTTATAAACTCCAAATAATAAATAATTTATGCCTTTTTATTATTGAAATTACCTTATTTATAAAAAAAAAACTTTATTAATCGGTAAACCGATCAATTACAAAATTAACCGATTAAACCGAAACCCTGGTTAACTAATCGAGTGATTAACCGATTAAAGCAAAGGCCCGATTAAATGAATACCCCATTTAATATAGACGACATTGTTATTGTCGATGCTTAGACTACTTCGGGTTTGTATGGATCATCTTTAGGATATTTCACCTTCTGGTGTAAAATTCTCCGGACAAATCAGCATTCGATACCTGAGATTTGGCAAAAATCCAAAATTGACAGATCCAGAGATCCCTGGTAGCATGTCACCAGATTGACTATACTTCTTACGGGAAATTCTTTCTGTCTTTCAGGAAGATTGTCTTTGCGGAAGTTTCGCATTTTCGTTGAAAACATACTCTCAGAGATCACGTGGTGGTTGTTTTTTATTCCCAAAGACGATCTTGTCGCCCCTTCTGCTGAAGTTTGGCCTGAGGGACGGATCATCCAACAGATGCTGCTTTCATATTTCCTAAAGCAGCGGCGGTTATAGCTGCAGCTTTTAATATTCTTTCAAGCCTTAAAGTTAAAAAGTCTTTCAGAAAAATTTTAATTCACTGTAAGTTTGTGATCGTTTACCCCAATAAAGTTAATTGAAGAAAAATAATACATATGTACATACATATATGTATGTATGTATGTATATTTGCCTTTATATGTAACAATAAATTGCTTTCAAATAAAATATTTTCATTGTCTTCATTAAATAAATAAAAATTTCTTCTTAAATTTAATTAACATCAATAATACAGTGTTTTATATAGAATTAACTCTTACAAAAAAAAAAAAAAAAAAAACCTTAAATTATTAACAATAACATAAAGAACATATTAAAATTTAACCCTCATCATTTTAAATTTATATTTAATTTTAAAATTATGTACATATTTGTGGTCTGCATTTTGAATTTAATAATCATTTCGGTTGTTGTCTTTTTTTTTTTTTTTTTTTTTTTTTTTTTTTTTTTTTTTTGAAATAAAATCCATTTAAAATTATGGCTATAAAAAAAAAATTGTGAATTCTCACGCTTTATAAAAAATTTGTATACACAAATATTTAATTTTTTTTTGTCAAATATTTGCATACATTTTTTATAACAACGTTTTTTTCTTTTATATCAAAATATATTTCATTTATCAACTCTCAGACATTAAGAATGTATCGTAAATTATTTATTATTGATTACATTTTTTTTATGTGAAATGTTTGTTTTTAGAGACACTTTATGAAGTTTTTTCTTCAAAATCAATTCATGTGTTTAAAATGTACTAAAGCAACAAAGTACTTTTTTATTCTTTGCATAACATTGTACATATTCTTATCATGTGAGTTTTTTTACCCAGTGTATATTAATTCATTTTAGTAAAAAAAAGCAAAAACAATACTATTTCATAATCTAAAGCCTGGTACTCTGTTCAACATTTCACGTGAAATGCTGTCAAAACTCATATGAAAAAACTTGTGCGGAATTTCTATGAATTTATGTTGATAGAGTTGTACTCTGTTCAATTTGCGAAAAAATTACGAAATGTTTCAGGCTGCACTTGTTTAACGTGGAATTTTAAGCAAATGAAAAAAAGTTTAAACTTAATTCAACATTTTTTATTTTTCGAATTAATGAGCTTAATTTAAAAATTTAAGGAATAGAACTATTACAAAAAGCTTTATAAAATACATATCTGAAATTTAGCTCATAGAATAAATTCGAACAATAAAAAATTTTGAATATAATAAAGTGGCTTATTAAAAGAAATAATTCCCAGATTCTATTTGTTTAAATTTAATATTAAATGAGAACGGAAAACATAAATAACAAAACCGGTAACAGTTTTTCATCCATATTTACATTGGTTTTTATTTAATTTTTTATTTTAACAAATACTTTTTAGTTATATACATGTGGGTTTTGTTTACATACGCAAAACAATGTCGCATACTTTGAGAGATTACAAACGTCAAATTGTGCAAACTCTCGAGTATCAATGTATCAATGATACCTTTCAAATTCTTCATATGAAATAATATATGTTGCTGCACATTTTTCACAAATTGGAACAGAGTACTAGGCTTAATTCATGTGTTTATGGGGGAGAAAAACCATTAGCATTGTTTAGAAACATTGCAGATTTTGTGTTTAAAACAAAGTAAGAAATGTGACACTGCTATAAAAAATTCTATAAAATTAATAAAAAAAATTTCTTATATAGGCTGATTCATCGTGAGGTTTAATTTATGTTATTAAACAGAATACAAACATTTTAAAGTGAACTTAAAATTTTTATTATCGGTACAAGAACAATTTTTATAGCATTTACTGTTTGAAAGTGATAGGTGGGGTCCATACGGAAGATCAAATTTTGGGCAACTCATTCGAGTATAGCGACTGGTATCTGGCGTATAACCCGAGTTATGTTGGCTTCCAAAGCGTCAATCGTATCTGGCTTATTCCTGAAGACCTCAAACTATACATATCCCCAGAGGAAATAGTCCAGATGTGATATCGTTCGATCTAAGTGGCCAATTTACCGTAGCAAAACGTGAACTTAAGTGCTCACCAAAATGATTTCTCATAAAGGTCATGTCTCACGCGCAGTATGGCTCGAAGCTCCGCCCTGTTAAAATCAGACCTCACCGAGACCATGCGCTTGAATTTCAATAAGCCCTAAGTCCGTTAATATGGTGCGATAACGGTTACCATGGACGGTAACAATCTGATTTTCTTCATTTTTAAAGAATTATGTACCAATGGTTCCACCAGCCCATTAACCACAGCATACCGTTGTTTTTAATGGATACAATGGTAGCTCTTGGTACTCTTCGGGTTGCTCATCAGCCCAAATGCGGCAATTTTGTTTATTAACGTTTCCATTGAGTCAAAAATGTGCTTAATCACTGAACAAAATCGCACGAAAAACATTTTTCACAGAACGCTGATTTTCGTTATACAGCTGAACAATTTGGAGACTTTGTTGTGAACAAAAATGACAAAGCAGTTTGATATGCGCCTTCACGCTTGATCTGTAAAAAACATATTGAAATTCAAACCTCACGATAAATCACCCTTGAAATTAGGTAAACCAGAAAAACATATAAAAAAATGATGTAGAATTTAAAAATGAAAGGAAACAGCATATCGCTTATTTGCTTCAACGTCGTCATAACTCAAGAAATTTATTTTTGGAGTTAATGATGAAGAATTATTCGCTATCTTTTTCTTTATATTGTGTATACAACTCATCTTTATAAATCTTTTATACTTTTCCTGTTGGAAGAGAATGAGTCGTTATTTTTCTTTAAGTGTTGCAAGCAAATCAAAAATTTTAAACACCTTTATTTCGAATTGTAGTTTTTTTTGGGTTATGACGACGTGGCAGCAAAAGTGCGATATTACTAAAAAATCGCTGATTTGTTATTAAAAAAAAATCATCAATTTTAAAAAACCAAAAATGCTTTAAGCATTTTTTGAAGTAAGAAATATCGTACAATGTTATAATAAAATTGCTTAAAAAAAGATGCTTAATATTTAATTCTGACCAAACTCAAAAAATCATTTAAATCAGACAAAATTACAATTTGCAATTTAATAAATATATATATACAAATTTCACAAGCATATTGGGGAACTATGAGTTTTGTACAAATGTCGGATAATGATAGTAAGCACTAATGTTTAGACGGTAATACAAGTTGTACGTATTTTGACGAAATGTTTCCTGATCTAATAATTGTATAAAATTAAAAAAAAAACCTATAGCAACTTATCACGACAGGGTTGCATTTTCCTCAAATTACGTATGACTTGTGTGATCATGTAAGCTACTCTTTAAAAAAAAATTACTTAAGCTTTTTTCGCATAGTTTTTGCAGATACCAAAAGCGTTCTGGGTTTCAAAATTTCGATCTTTAAGATTTTTTCTTTAAATTAGAAGATACCAAGCTGGAATATAATAATGAAACGTTATTATTAATATATGTATGTACGTACATAAATGCTATTAGATGGTTAAAAAACATACATATATATCATTACCTAAAACGCAAACGGTCCCATCTAACATTTTGAAAATTATACAGGAGAAGCAAAAAGCTATTTAAAACGTTAAATTGCCTTAAACTCTTTAAGCCTATAGTACACGGCATGTAAAAAGCCACATGCGCATGTGGTTCTGACGTAATTTTGACGTCATCACACAACACGCAATGCTTATTGTGGCTTTGCATTGACGTCAAAATTACGTCAGAACCACATGCGCATGTGGCTTTTTACATTCCGTGTACTAGAGGCTTTATAATTTGTTTTTCTCCTATTTTTATTGTTTTGACAATGTTGCATATTATGAAAACTCTTAGTTAAGTCCAGGGTAGGAAAAAATTCTACTCGCGAGGATAATTCGAGACGATACTCTCGTTTTAAAATTTGTTCTCTCCAACTTTATTTTTAATCTTGCAAGCACAAATTTTTTACAACTTTAGTTGAGATTTACTGCTCCACTCGTAAGCTTAAAACGTTTTAAAATTTTTTGCTTAGGAGCTTTATTTTTAAACTCGCAGGCTTAAATTTTTTTAGAGCAGAAAACGAAATTTTGAAAATATACCTCAGTTATGCCCGAAGTATTGAAGCAATAGTATAACTTCAATTAATAACATAATGCTTTAAAATTGAACAGTCTAAAAGATTTGTTCGCGTTGGATCCTGCATTATTTCACAAAAGATCAAACAAATGCTTGTGTCATTTGGCGCCAAAAAAATTTTAAAAGAATAAAAGCTCAGTCGATGCATAATGGATCTATGCAAATGAGCCTTAAACAAAACAGCAATCAAGACTGTGAGTCTTCAAAGACAAGTTAAATCCGACAAAAGTGATGCGTATGCAAGCAAATGATCACGTTTCTTTGGAAAATCTGGACATGTGGCAACCGTGTCGTTAGAGCAACGTAGAACAATTTGTTGGTCAGAAGTGCTTAGAGAAATACACAAAATAAGAACCGATAACGAAGGATAATTTTCCATTGAAAATACACTATTTGTACTGCCCTGATTTGCACCAAATCACTTCGTGCGGTTGTCGGAATATATGATTCCTAGACATCCCCGTCTTCCAATAAAGCGGAAAAAGGCGAGATCACTTGCTCGTTCCAAATGTACAGCTTTAGCTGTAAAGCATACAAATATGCAGGCATATCCCTTTGTGGTTAGGTAGGCTCGACCCGTAAATATTCTAATGATTCTAATGTCCAGCGTTATCGCCTCCAGCTGTGGCGACAGATCGAGAAAGTGTTGTGCGTTCTGGTGGCTAGGAGGCCATAATTTTACCCAGAGTGTGTTTTTTGTACAAGAGGCAAGTTTTGCAGTTATTCATCGTTATTTTATGAGTAAATTCAATCAATAATTTGGTGAACTTAGGAGTTGTACGGTAACAAAATTGGATGTATTTCCTTATATGTGAGAGCAGGCGATTAAACCAGACGCACAGTGCTCTGTCCCATACACAAAACTAAAGATAAATAAAGTGCTTAGAAACATTTTTATAAGACTAACAATTCATCATTTTCACTTTCTGTTTACAGTGGAGAAAAAAATATTGTTGGTAATATTTATGTGAAAATGTTTTGCGTTATCGTAAACTTTGGGATTTTTATACCCTTCCTCGAAGGTAAAAAGGTATATATATAAGATTTTCATTCCGTTTGTAATTTGTACTGTTGTCCTTAAGCCCTATAAAGTGTATATATTCTGGGTCCTTATGAGTAACGAAATCGATTTAAAGATGTCCGTCTGTCTGTTGAAATGGGGTTTCCGAAGACCCCAGATATGATGGCGACTAGGCTGTTATATAATTCTGTCACATCCACTCCGTTGCCATTGAAATTCAGATAGATCGGTCAATAAATGGATAAGATACGCACAAATAACCACGACTGCCTCCAATTTTTTTTTGTAAAATCCCATGTTGTCCCATCGCCGAAAGTAACAAATACCTTGCATAAGTTTTTTTTAATGTCTAGACTTTTTTTTTGCCTTTTTACTTATAAAATACAAACATGTATAGCGCAGTTGATTTATATCTGGAGAACGACAAGAGCCAAAGTTTCCAAATTAGATACAAGCATCTTTGTTATTAATACACAATATCCAACGTTATTTTAAAAGTGAGCGTGGCATAGCCGAATAAAGTACTCTTACTTCTTTTTTTGGAACTCCCCGAAATTGCTCAAGTTTTTTCAGAGTATCTAATTTTTTTTACTTAAGAATTTAGTACTTTTTGGAGGGCTTAATCTGCCGGAAATATAAAAATTTTATTAATTTCTAGAGTGTTATTACTCTAGACAGAGCGGTATTTTTATGGTACTGCCAAAATTGGAAAAATATTTAGTTATAAATCGGGGTTTTCTTCGTTATTATTAAAAATTGGCTTAATTTTCATGTACTAAGTACTTGATATACTAAGGCCGGGTTTTTGAGATGTGGTTTAAATTTAAACTTAGTTTAACGTATTCTAACACACGGATTTTTCCGGCGAAATAGATTTATTTCATTAAAAACCATTATTTAAAGCAATACACACTTGGTAATGGCGGCACAAATCTGTTTTCAGATAAACTAAGCCCAGTTTAACTGAGATATCAAAAAGCCAGCCCAAGTTGTCAAAAATAAATGTTAAAGATAAGTAGAATACCACCGCCGAAGTGCCGGTGAATGATATGTATATATGTATATAAAGGGTCCGCCAAATAACTTTTTTTTTTGAAAATGCTATATTTTCTCAAATTTCTTTTTTTATTTGAAAGTACAATCCTTCCGGCTAATAATGGAAAATTATTTCATTCAAATGGCGTCATACCAAGGTCTTTATGCAAAATTCGTCTCAATGATGTCTCCGAAATGTTCAATTGTTGAGAACGACGGTGAATTGACTTTCTGCCACAGCAGCAATATTCTCGGGAGTACGCACTGTTTTTGGCTTTTCACGCTTTGGTTTATCGATGAGGATGCCAGTTTCTTTCACTTTTTTCACAAGATAACGAACATACGGAGCTGACGGTGCTTCCCTTCTTCCAAAATCCGTACGAAATTTTCGCACACATTCTGCAACATTACCATGATTTTCAAAGTAATGTCGCAATATTTCCCAGCGTTGTTCAAGCGTATACACAAACATATTCGTTCAGCGGAAGGATGAAACTAATTATCTGTCAAATCAGACATGAGCTAAGTGTTACTTACCATTTACGAAATAAGCACTAGTTGAAAAAAAACGTTAGATGGCGGACCCAAAAAGAAACGTTAGATGGTGGACCCTTTATAAGCGTGGTCAAATTTAAATTTAAAAAAAAAAATCGAACACAACAAGTCTGAGAGACATGCTTTACTTATGATTGGCAAAGCCTTGAATTAAATTCATTGTCGGTACTTTACTTCCATTAACAATTTCACTGTTCCGTAGGCTTAATTAGTTTCATTCTTTTTAATTCTTCAATTTTGGTGATTTTTTTAAATGTTTGTATATAAAAACGCCTTTAAGTCCGAAACAAAGAATTCATTTAAGCTATAATTTTCTGAACACTTATTTCACCCTCGCCTTCAGATAATGCAAATCCCCACCCTTAACACTTTATTAAAGTAAACAAAAAGAAAAGGATTTAACATAATAAATTTAAAAATAATACGCCCACAGTTTTTATTTGTTTATTTTGACAGTTTTTATAGCTGGCTGCATCATAATTAATTAAATAAAATATAATCTTTTACATTGTGAATTAATTACAAAATTGTCGTAGTCGATAATTTGTCACGATACCATTGAATTTAAAATACGCCATTACGACATTAATACACCTACGCCAAACACGATAAGGGTGATTATGATGGGATGTGAGCGCCATAGGAGTAACCGTGTTACGATTGAGTAATTATTTATATACTTACATGCATATGCATGTATGTACAAGCGGGAGTTGATGTGTTCATCCATTTAAACTCTATCCGAAAATACCTCAATGTACACATTTGACAAACTTTTCGACAAAGATTGTCGATCGTTAATCGTCAAATATGGGTATCTATCTTTAAAACGCTTGATGTCTCTAGATACCTCATCAAATTCAAAACAAGCTACAGTTCTGCTGAACGACTGTTTGTATAAAGTACTCAAATAATTCCTTTTTTCAGCAGTAAAAGTGGAAAAGCCAGCAAATACTCCTTTACGTTCCCAGCGTGAAATATAAGTTTTACTATCCACAAACAGACCAATTAATAATTGTGTCTCAAAGGTCTGAAATTCGGAAAAATTCGTAATAACGGAGAAACCAGCGCGTACTAAATTATTTATTAAATGTGGAGTTTTCGACAACAATCGACGTGATAAGAGGTCTGTGTCGAGAAAGAAATGAGCATGGCTCTGCAGAAAATGGGTTTTACCCGTACCTGGTGGAGCGTAAACCAGTAAGCCGGGGCACATAACAGCCGTGCGGTCAGTTAAAGCGTATTCAATCCGGGTTATTATTGTAATGAAATGATTAAATCCCAGTTCCATATGGTGCAGCTGCATTAATATCTGGACAAAAAGATTAATTATCGCGGAATCACTAACAGATGTCATGAAGCTATAGGTGCGTCGCAAGCGTAAGAAATTCGTAAAGTTGAATCGGGTGACTGCAACCATGTTTCTGGTAGGGAATAATTTTTCCAGTGTTTCAAGATCGCGATAAATGTAACTATCCTTGGGCTCAATATTAGCTACTTTCATACCAGTACAGCAAGCAGGAGTGGTAGTTAAAGCCGAAAAGACGGGTGAGGTAGCCGAGTTTGTATACTCATATTTAATATTAATGGGCTCATCCTCTTCCAAAGGATAATAAAGGTTCCTTCCCTTGGGAAAGCATTTCCTATGCTTTCGATATTCAACAAAACCAAGAGATTTATCAATACGCTCATGGAAAATCGGATTCACCTTGCGTTTTCTCTTCTCTTTCCTAGAAATACATCCATCTATCCTTAAGTCTTTTCTCGTGCGTGGCTTGATGTTAGAAGAGGTGTAATACTCAATAAATTTAGTATTGTCAACACTGTCATTCAGTGTCATATAATAAATTCGAGCTTGTAAATCATTTAATTCGTCGGGATCATACCTCGACCATTGGAATACAGTGGTTTCATATTCCCCCATATCTAATGCTGTTTGAAGTTCGTATTGAACAAAATTCTATATTTTAAATTTAATTTTTTTTTTTTTTTTTTTATTTAGTTTTTTCTTAAATAGTTTTTTTCTTATATTGTTCACAGTTTTGTTCTTTTAATTTTCACTCATAAGAATATGTTTTTTTTTATTGTTGTTTGTTTGTTGGGTAACAATATTTGTTTCTACTTATGTATGTTACTTTACTTGTTTAACTTACAAGACTAGAGTACAATGTTGTTAACTGATCGAATGTTTAAACGAGAATGAGTGTATATGAGTTTTAAAATTATTTAACAGAACAAGTTTTAGTACAAAAAAATAATGTAATGACAGAATAAAAAATAAGTAAATAACATTTTAAGGGATCACTATGATCAAGGCGAATTCATGTAAACGGTGGTTGCAATACTACAATAAGTACAACGCTAAAAACTCGACATTGTATTTTATTAGTTGCTTTCTTTGGTCGATATGTTAAAAACACAATATGCTTTTGACATTTCTCTCTATAAGTAAGAAAAAAGTAGATCAGCTGAGCTTTAAACGCTACCTGAAAAGTGAACTCGCCTTGGCTATGATTTTACCGGGTGCTGTGTTTCAAATGAGTCATCATTAAAGATATATATATATCGTTAGCTAAAATGCAAAAAGGCGTTTCAGGGGCAAATTTAAGAATTTCATTAAACCGCCATATTTATATGCCAGAACCCTAATGCCCGTAATTTCTACAAAGAGATATCTGGTCGTGTTCGTACCTAACAGTTATCTTTACCTATCCGGTAAAACTATTTTGGTAATTTCAACGTTAATTTTGCCTACGTTTTTTTTTCATTTAAGTTTTCTTTTAAAATATGGCAACAAATGTACTGTTATTAATTTGTTGAATTAATTGTCAAAAATCGATAGTGTAAAATACACTACAGTTTCACCAGTAGGTAAGACATTTTTTTGGACTTTCTAAAATTTGGTTCTTAAATTTAGTTCTAGGATTTGTTTTATTGAAATAAAACTACATTGTATTGAAATAATACTCCATTGTAGTAACTAACACTAAATACGTTCATTGAGAATAGATGTGTGACTTGTCATATGGTAGCTGTTAGGTGTCAATTGACCCTATCCCCATAATTTATTTCTAACTTACCTACCCGCTTTCTCCATTCCTTAAGGGGGCTCCCATACAAAGTTTTCAATACAGACCTGAAATATATTGAAGAAAAAGCCCCATAACTGCTAAAGAGTAGCCCATAGGGGTATCAAAAGTTGTAACCAGATTTTAATCATTTATGACTTGTTTTTTTATATCTAGAATAAATTAGAAACATAGCTGCATTTTCCAATTTTTTATGATTTTAAAACACAAAAATTTCGAAATATTGCTAAAAAATTATTATTTAAAAAAAAAAATATATGTTTCTAAAAGGACTACGCATATTAAAAAATGTTTAACTTTACAATAAAGTTTTTTTTTTTGTTCAATAAACTAAGCCTTTTTTTAGATACACGAATATGTTGTACAACCTTCTCCATTTTCGAAATAACGGTATATCTCGAAAACAGGAGCTAACCTTAAAAAACTGGTTAGCACAACTGGATTCAGCGTACCCGAATTAGGTTAATACGCCATGTTATTATGAATGCCATTAAACTACATGTCTTTCCAAAATTTAACACTTTTGCGATCGAAAATTACGCTTTTATTAATAAAAAACAAAAGGGACGTAACAACAAGTTTGTTTATTTGATAAATGCAAACCGACGTAATTACAAATTTTTTTCTAACAAAATAAAATGAAATGGTTTTCTGCAAAAATTGTTTGAAGAATTCCATGGACGACTTATCAATATATGTTTTTCTGATGCTGGTAAATAGAATATAATTTCCATATCAAGAAACGTTGGCTTAAACGACTTCAATATCAAATTGACTATGTAATTTAATTTCTTTGTATGACTAATACTTATATGACTTTTGAGACCCAAGTTTTCAAGTTCATAATTTAACATTTTCTAGAGTTATAAATCATGACTCCGATAATTATGTTTGGGATAAAACAAAAGAAAAGCCGGTATTATCGACATTTGCAAAAATTATCGTAAATTATGCTGTTAAATTCAATGACATGCACCACATTATTCTCTATTATGATGGTTATTTTTGCCAAAACAGAAATGTGGTTCTTTCTAATGCTTTTGTTTCTTTATGCGTAGAAAAAAACATCACAATAGTACACAAATACTCGCACATGGTAGTTGTTCACACTCAAATGGAATGTGATTTAACCCACTCTTTGATTGAAAGGAAAATTAAGAATAAATATAAAATTTACTATTACAGTTTGTGGAACAAAAAAAAGCTGCCCGGACAAGCCCTAAACCTTTTACAACTTTCTCAATTATGAGTCTTTTCTAAGCGCTATTAGAACAGGTAACGTTCATCCTAAAAAATTTAAATCCATAACCCACTCGTCGCCCAAAAAAGCGACCAGAACTACCTTAAAGGAAAAGACCTAAGCTTTCTTTTAAGCAAAAAAAAAAATAAAGAAAAGATACCCTTTTCAAAAAAAAAATACAAAAATAGTTTTAAGTTTAAGAAGAAAAAAATTAAAAAAAAAACAAAAAAAATTTATTAAAGGATCTTATGTGATTAAGATTAAATTTTTTTAGATTATTTATCTTTTTGTTTTTATAATTATTATTTTATTTTTTATTTTTTTTATTAATTATTATTACAAATAAATAAAAAACTTTAATTTGTCAACATCTCTATAGAAAAAAAGTGATTTTATTCCTGGGATTAACATATTGTGGGTATTACAGTATCGAGGGTATGCAATGCTTGTTAGGCATGTTATACCGTCGGAAAGGTTTATTTCTCTAGTTTCTCAGCATAAGTTTTATTTTTAAGATTTTAGAAACACTTACACACAAATAGAAAAATTCAAAATAGTGCATACGCTAAAAAATTTAAAATTTTGACCCCCTCTAACTCAGAAACTTTTTGACCGATCTTGTTGAAAATTTGTGTCTAAACTACTATCCAATAGGACTAACCTTGGTGCAAATTTCATCCAAATCGGAAGACAACGATTTCAAAAGTTTGGTCACTTGACATGAAATCAAAAAATTAAAAAAAAATTTAATAAATATAAATAACTGAATTAACTAATGAATAATATTTATTATATATTGTATAACAAACTCAAATTAAAAATAAAAAAATTTTAATTTTAAATCCTTATGTTAAACATTAATTCAATTATTAATTCGTTTGCTTATTTTAGCCGAAAAAAGACATTTTATATTTTATAAAATACTTCAACTATATGTTTAAACTTTTTTGTTCTAGATACGTATTTTCGTGTTCTGAAAAAAGAAGTAGTCAAAAAGGCGTATCTAACATGACTCTTTAAATAATTGAAGAAATTTTTTGATTTAAAAATAAATATGTCGGTGTGTTTAAAGTGATATTAGAAAAAAACTTCGTTAAAAATGTTTATAATTTTAATTTTACAAAGTTTTTTGCTTCTCCTGTAATATATAATTTTCATTAGTTATTCCTTTTTGCATTTTAGCTAACGATATATCGTTAGCATCATGTATGTATATATATATATGTATATCTAGTAAACACGCATATTTTTTACGGTTTGTTAATACATTTTGTCAGCTAATGTAACTGCAGGTTGTATAATCATCAGACATTGACGCAGTTTTTTTTTTTTTTTTAACTTAATCCAAAATATTTTATTGAAATATGAGGCATTATTTGTGAAACGGACAAAAAAGAAACTTTTTTCTTAAATTCCTTTATATATGCTTCTAGTAGATATGAATGTGTGTGCCAAATACTTTTTTATTTGATATTTAAATATTATAATATTTAAATATTATAATTACTTGCCGAGTTATGGGTTGCTAGAATTTGCCGTTTGAAAAACGTTTTTTTAAACTTTTGTTCTCATTTCTCTGTTGTGATCATGAGAGATAGAAATAAAACAAGAAAAAAAAAATAGGATAAGTTTAAAAATTATGAACCTATGTATATTAAAAAAAAATTTCATCTGAAAACCCGGAATTAACCAAATTATATAAGAATTTTTCTAACTTAGCCCCAATATTTTTTTTTTTTTTTGGTTGCAGAAAAATTCTTTCACGTTCAATATATGTTTTGGAGTACTATAGCTCCAATCGTGGCATGTCCACTTTCCATGAGAAGTTGCGTGAAAGCGTATCTCGGCATTCGTATTATAATAAGGGCTACCAGAAGTGCTTGATTGTTAAGCTTTTTTTTATTGTCTGGTAGTGTATAAAGTAATTCCTAAAAAATTGAAGGAGTGGGGCTATTACAAAAAGCTTTATAAAATACATAACTGAAATTAAGCTCATAGAATAAATTCGAAAAATAAAAATGTTGATTATAATAAAGTTGCTTATGAAAAGAAATAATTCCCAATATCTATTTATATTTTATATTAATTTATTTGATTAACTCTCTTAATGCTGTCATTGAAAATGAGAGAAAAAAGTTAAACTTTGTTATTCTTTTTAAGAGTGTCCAATAATTATAAAGAGATAAAGATATAAAGAGAAGAAAAACCAAAAGTTCGTGTGGTTTTATTATCTAATTGATTCCACTGGTGCACTAAATGTAAAATTTAAACTTTACTCTTGAGTGGACATGAAACCTAAGCTAATTTATGGAGCGATTTCACAAAATAAAGTACTGTAATTTAATCACTACATAATTCCTACCACCAGTGGTTGTGGGTATAAAAATGTGTTTTTGTTAAAATAAGATTTTTATTAATTAATTCATTTATTAATGATGTGCTAATAATCCCAATTTATGATAAAAAAACACTGAAATTTATTGTTGTGGGAAAGCTAGTATCTATGCGCATTTCACTGGTTGCTTAGGCCAGCTCGTCAGGAAACTTTTTCCAAATACTTTAGAAAAGCTAAAAATATTATACAAGTAAGACCATAAAGTGAATAAGAATTTTAAACACTCAGCTCTTACTTGTAACAATATCAAAGCTTCAACAAAGACACAACAATAAATAGTGAATTTTTTCTTTCTTACATTCCCCTACAATTGGCTGGGTTTTTTCCAACACGAATTGTAGTTGTAAGAGGATAGAAAAAAACAAGTTGCTAAATAAAGCAGCTTGCCATTTCAGTTTTTTATTTGCCGGGCACATGCAAATTTATTATCAAAAATTATTTTCGGGAATGAATTTTATGATTTTTATGGTTAACTAAAAAATTTATCTTGCTAATTAATTAAGAATTCAAATTTCAATTATTCATCTTAATTAATTTAATATAAATTTTAATAGAATCTTACAAATAAATTAATTATTTTTTTTATTAAGTTTGAAACAACTAAGGTAGTTGAGTAAAATATAGATTTACGTTAATTATTTTTTAAATAAATCAATAAACACATTGTTGGAAATCGTACGCTGTTTTATTATCATATTCTTAATTAAATTAACCATTAATTAAGAAAAATATCAAAATTGTCAAATTTTATCAATTTATTTTTCAATATAATCCAGTTTGTAATATTAAATGAATCATAAAACTTTTGTTTGTAAACCTCTTTTAAGGACTTTTTTTTTAATAAAAGTCTATAGAAAGGATTTGCCTTTTGACTTTCGAAAATCCCGATATCTCGTAAAATACCGGCATTTAATTTTTTGAAATCCCGAGTCGCGGGATGTGCTACAACCAGTCAAGATTAGCATCCCTAATAAAGAATTGCCGGAAAGAGTTATTCTTATGTCAAGAACTATTAGCTTTTGAATTTAAAAGAAGAATATTTTGCAGAATGACTATCGGAGTCTTATTTGTTTTTCATTCATAACATAATGCGATAACTTTATGCATCTATATTGGCTTCAGAAAACAATTTTGGATTTACATAGATGTCATACTTGCGAGAAATTTGTACTTAAAAGCATAGACATTTTGTAAGTACTTATTTGAAATTTATGAATAAAGTATCGAAAAAACATATAATATATATTTTATATATATATAATATATATTACTAGTATGGGCCAGCAGTCGACACAATCGACTGCAATCTAGAAATAACTTATTTGTACCGTTATTTCTAATATTTATTTAATCTAAAACTTTATTAAATATGTATATATGTACATTATATATCGAATGATATATAATTTGTTAAAATACAATATATAGTTAAGGCGTAAAAGGGATCCTAAGAAATCAACTTGCCTATTAATATATATGATGATATATATATATAATATATATTATATATATATATAATATTGTAACAGGAATATTTATAATTACTTTCTTAAGATTAATATTATTTTGTAAATTTAATTATTCTATTATTTATATTTTAATCATGAATGACTTAAAATAATTTTGTCATGATTTTATTTTGTCCCTACTGTATTTTTTTTGTCTGTGAGAATTATTAAACTCAGCTCTTTTGTATTATTATTATTTGACTCAACTGTTATTATTGATCTCTTTTTGCATTTTCTCTTAACTGTTGTACATAACCAAGAATGATATAAAAAGAGATTACGCCATGCGCATGTTTTCCCGTTATATGACGTAGCTTAACCCAAGCTAGGGTTACCTATTCGTGTATGTTTCGTGACGTCATTTGACCCACCTGCGCAGAAAATTCAATTTTTGAGTTCGTGTTGTCGTAATCTTTCTTCTATCATTCTTGGTACATAACTATTGAATGCTCATTTAATTTAATTCCACTCAATTTTTTTTGTCATTTACTTTAATTACCGATATTTAAATATAAGAAGAAATAATTTGATTTTTTGGTCACTCGTGAACTAGCCATCGAGCTGACAACAGCTAATTTAAATAAAGGCATATGAAAATAGAAATCCGAAATTCTTTTAATTGGAGAAAAAGAAACATATAACAATTAATAAATTATCTCATCTGAGGGCGAATATAATGCTTAAGCCGTTTGTTCTTGCCCCTTTTAGATAATTCATTAATAAGGAAAATACTAAAAGTAACTGAAGTCAACTAGGACATTTAACTGTCTGGTTTAGACTCTATTACTTTTATATTATCCCAATTGTTACCGAGTCTCATCTCCTACAATATATATTATATATACTCGTGTATATATGAATATATATATTTATATATATGTATATAATTGTAAAGTTGCTGAATGATTGGCTCATCAGCACACTGCCTAAATGACTGAATCCAGTGATATAACGTAGGGAATAATCCCTATTTGTAGGGATATTTTTCTAAATAAATGGCCGTAGGGAAAAGAACGATCGATTTTTTTAAATCATTTAAATGTAGCGACTTTTTAAAAGTTATAGGGATTCTTTTTTAGGGACAATTTTTTGAATGCGTAGGAAAAAATATGGATGTTTTGGATATGGGGTTTTCAAAAAAGTTTATAACACCACTGTCTGAATCAAAAACGTTGATATTTAGACCTAAGGATGGTCTCTTGCTAAATCGATCCACTAAGAAGGGATTTTTGGTAATTCGAATGTTTAGGGGGTAAAAAGGGTAAAAACGTGTAAATTTGTTAACATATCTCCTCATATCTCCTTAATTAAAAGAGATACAAAAACAATTTAATTTATCGTTGTTCATTAAAAAAGATTATACGGACAGGTGTCTGATACATTTTTAAAATTCGGTCCTTTTATATTTTGGAAATTTTTGGCAAACCGAGCTATCTTTTTAACCATAAGCATGCACATTAAAATTATATCACAAACGTATCTTATCTAAAAAATACAAATATAAATTTGGTTCTTTTCAATGCGTTCAATGCTTTAAAATCGTACGAATTTTTGATAGATTAAAAAAAAAAAATTTAGCTACGGAATCCGGAATCTCTAACATGAAAAATGTCGGAACTTTTTTGTTAAAACCTAAAAACATAAACTTTGGCATATAAATATGTATGTCCCCGAAAGAATGGAAGACGCTTACGAAGTAAATGCTAGCAATTTATAAACCATTAAGAATGCTATTAAAAACAGAAAGAGCAAGTATAATTTAATTTTTTGTTCTATCTTGAGGAGGTAATTAATATGCAAGAATATTTAATTGTAATTCACAATCTCATGAACACAATCAATTAATTTATTCGCAGAACACATTTTGCTAAAATTCTCTTCTTTTATTTTTAATCAAAATTTTACTGATTAAATTATTCGCAGAAACACATTTTGCTAAAATTCTTTTGAATAAATTGAACAAAGAAATTAATTAAATAAATTAAATAAATATGCTTCCTTAAATTGCAAAAATGTATCGAGCAATTAAATTAATCAAACATAAAAAAACGTTATTGATAACTTTTCATTCTTGACTGAAGCTGGGATTGAACCCACGGACAGGTTGTTTTGACATGTTTCGATAGTAATCACACTATCTCTTCAGAAATCTTTGCCGTTTAACACTCACCGCCATTGACGACGGCTCGCAGTCAATAGTCAAACATCAATTTTTAAGCCAAATTGTATTTTTTCTGGTGGAGCCCTCATCGCCTCATTCCATGCCTATTTATTTTTTACACAGGTTGTCATTGGGAGCAAGCCTTTCTAAACACCCTATAATAACAAATTCGTTCCCTTCCCAAAGAAGGGCGTAAGGAAGGTCACTAAAAAATAAATAAAACTGAACAACTTCCTTTCTCCCTTCTTAAAGAATGGAGTAGCGAATGGGTACTGAATATTTTGGAAGGTCTTTCAAAAAGAAATGTATACCGTATGAAGGCATAATTCTGAATGCAGGATATTATACGAAGCGAATCGTTTAGAAAGCAGTTTAGAGGCCTTCGAAAAGGCCTGCCACTTGCGGTCCTTTCAATAGTTTCCGGTTGTTATAGTTACTTATTCATTAAGAGTTACAAGTACAATTGCATATATTATAACTAAATTAACCGAGCAATAGTAACTTGGGCCTTCAGCTCGTTGTAGTGAAGCAGACCAGAGTCTCTGGCGGAATCGATCACGGAGCCTGCGCACTGATAGACTACCTCCCTACGAACTAGTATACCATGTCAACCAATAAATAAATGACGTAAAGGAAACATTTTACGCATTTTTTTAATTCGCATTCCTCTTTAAGACTTTGTATTATTGCTGCACTTGATAAAAAATTAAATAAAAATGAAATGAAATTAATAAATGTTTTTAACGATGATTGTGATGATGATCATGTTAACAATTAAAAAAATTACACAGATTTTTATGATTATAATCTGTCTGTCTGTCTGCTTGGTAGAATAAAAAAAAATTATATTTATATTCCACAACCATAAAACAAGAATAATAAACAAAACAGAGTGAAGAACTAAAACCATTAAACTAATTTTTTTATATATCAGATGCTTTTTTAAGCTGTCTTGTTATAAATTAATATAAAGTAAAATTAGCAAACAAAAACAACAATAATAAATTAAGCAAAAAACAGTTGTTGGTAGGGTAACAGTAAAAATAACAAAAGCTACAACAATAATTTAATTAAATTTAAATAAAAACAAAAGTTCATGGACATTATATCGTATTTAATGTTTTTATTTTATATTATACAACTTTATGTACTCATTGCATCTCAGATAATTTTAAATTTAATAATTAAATTTTTTTTAATATGTATTTTAAAAAATTTTTTTGCTGCGAATTGATAACTACACGACTTTTCGATCGGTTTGTAAAAATCTTCCAATTAAGATACGAATTTATCGATTAGAAGACTGTGATTACACGCGGAGAAAAAAAATTTTTGAGAGGGTGCTTTAATACCATGTGAGATACGGCCATGATGGCTTTATCTCTCATTCAATATGGAGATAAAGCCTTTTTCATTTGAATGGGAGATAAAGCCATCATGGCCTTAGCTCACATTAGCAATAATGTAAGTATTGGAATCTGGCTTCTGAAAAAATATGGCTTAATCTCCCATTTGCGAAACAAAAATATGCCTATATCTCTCATTTCGCAAAATTTTAAATATGACATTACCTCTTAATGATTTGGCAATAAGGCCATTATGGCTTTATCTTCCATTCGATTGAGCAATAAAGCCTTCATGGCCTTATCTCACATGGTTTTATATTTTTCAATATGGCCACATCAAGCAAAACTATTTTTAACTAAAATTTTTAAATATATTATGGTTAATTTAGCAATATTACTGCCACAGGCAACCATATTATGGTTAAATTAGACCTTTATCCAGAAGACACAACCATATTATGGTTGCTCTAAGCATGTTAGGGTTAAATATGACATTAATTTGTTTACTACTGAAAATTGGTTAATTTTAAATTGACAATAGAATTTTTCTCTTTTTCAAGAGCAACATTCTAACCATAACGTGTTATGCAGCAACCATAATGTAGTTGTTGCTCCTTGATGGATGACTATTTTAACAATAATAAGATTGCGGGTGCCAATAATATATTTAAATTAACCATAATATGTTTTAATGTAAATTTTCGATCGTATTATGGTTACTTAACCCTTTTATTACCATCGGAATATCAATCACAATTCCCGTCTTTATAAGATATATTCGTTGAATATTGATTTGTCATCGCGATCGCCATAACAATTACGCCCATTTTAAGGAGGAAACTTATATAAGGGCTATGTTAAATATTTCGTTTATTTTGTAGGGTGTACAATTAAAAAAATGGACGAGAAAAGGTTACAAGGATTTGAAATGTGGATATTCAGACAAATTTTAAAAATACCATGGACGAACCGCGTTCCAAACAGCGAGGTACTAAAAAGAATAAATATCGATTGGGAATTAATGAAAACAATAAAAACATGGCAGAGGTAGAAGGGGAAACCTCCTGGCTCAAAAATATCACTGAATGGACAGAACATGCAGCGGAAAGAAACATCGTAATAGCTGCAAAAAAAAAGAGATCTGACACTCTGTGCATAAATCATACATTCATAATTTATTCAAAATTGTCAAAATTACATGATCACTTACATTCGAATAACGGATATGCAAATAAAAGAAGAAGAAAATTTAAAGTGATATTCAGACAGCCAGGCGGACAGTTTTGCAGGTTATCAATTTTTTTTTACTTCTAAAAAGTGGATACCTATAAATATTAACTTTGTACCAAATCATTAGAAAGAAAAAAATAATATATCGTCCCTTTTTTATGACAATGCGAAATTAGGCTACAGGAATGGTCCCTTAAAAAGAAGAAAATTTACCCCAAAATTGGGACTATTTTTCTTAGTGCAATATGACCCCATTTTTTTAATGAAAAATTACCCCAAAAAAAATTTAAAATAGTCCCACAAATAAAATGAAATATGAGCCTAAATTTGGAGTAATTCTTCGTTATGAAAAATCGAATTTCCTGAATTTTAATATCCCGAATAACTATAAAGTGTGGGCTTAAAAAATTGTTTTCTTTGTAGTATAACATAGACGGCCTTAGGCCGGGCTCAAGGATTTTCTCTCATATAAGAAACATCGGCTTTGCTTACTGAATCATCTCTGAATATCCGGCAAGGATTTTCTCCATTTTGGTTTCGGGATTTTGATACTATCCCTATGGGGATAGTATAGGGATTTTGCTGGCAGCCCTAAAATACAAGCAAATTTTGTTTCTATTTTGTTGGTTTAATATATTATTGTAGTGCAATTATATTTAGGAATAAACTTGAAAAATTGCAATAAAAACAAAACCAAGAATGAATTTATAAATACGCAAAGCAAATCTAAAAATACGATAATGTAAGAAAATTTAATCGTATACTATTACGAAAAAATCGTTTTATTTTTTAAACTGAAAAACGGAAAACAAACTTTGGAACTTTTTTTTACCAATTTTCAAAATTAAAACCAACAAAAGGTTTGAAGGGCTTTCACAATTATAAGTTTCAACAAAATACGCAATTAAAATTTTTCGAGTTGGGGTGGACTCAATTAAAATATTGTTGTTAAATATAATTCATGTTTATCCAATTAGCTCAGACAATACGCAAAATAAAACTTAATAATTTTTCCTTTTGCCAAGCGTTTTTTCCGGTTTTACACATTGGCATTATCTTAGTTTAAACGAAGTAATCAATTAAGGTTTTCATTAATTTAATTATTGTTTTAATTATATTTTAATTTTAAAAGAATCAAAATATTAATTGAATGAACATTATATTTTTAATTTTTGTTCAACAAAAAATTAATTCATTTAATTACCGTATTTATTACATTTTTATATTTTTTATTCATTGTATTTAATTAATAAAAAATCAATGAAAATTCTTTCTGTGTAGTAGTTTTTATATTAAATTTTATAAAATTTATAAAAAAATTTGGGATATTTTTCATTTCTTAAAATTTGCATTATATAGTAGTAAATTCAAAGTAAAAATTGTGATTTTTGGGCCCATTTTTCAGTCCTTGATGTTGGGGGATTTTTTTTAATTCACTGAAAATGCAAAATTACCCCAACAAAAAAATTTAAAAAATTCCAAAAAAAAAATGCCTCAAAATTGCGTGTTGTTTTGTCTCATATAAAATGTTGGTCCATTCTTCATTTTCTTTTAAGGGCCATATTTCTTATGGGCTTCTACGAGCATCGCTCTCTAAAACCACACGATCCAAGCATTTACATGATGATTACTCCGAAAAAAGATCTCGGTTAAGGAAATTACTTACTAATTCATTATCGCTTATTAATTCGCAAATCATTGTTAACGACGAGGCTCGTTTTTATTTAGAAATTACAAAACCCGATCGTTATATTTAAAAGGCATTTCAAGATTTTGTATGGCCATTGCATTATATATTTTATACTAAATCTATAAACAGTTCTGGTAGAGTTGTTCGGTTTTTAATTGCTCCAGGGAGCACGAAATATAATAACACAAATTTTACTACATACAAAAATCAGTCCCTAGCTCACCTGAAGGACCTTACCAATAATCAGATTATGGCCTTTTTTACTTTTTAGTTGATACAGGTCCCATGTAGGAATCAATTACAGATAGAAATGTGGTAAGCCGCGATTTTTAAGGAGACCTCTTAATATTAAACCCAAGGCATTCGTCTTTCCCTCAAGTGTACACTGCTACGAAATAGATGCTCTTTAAGACTCATAAGCCCCCAGGAAAGACACAAAAGAGAAAGTATCCAAGAGAAATTTCAGAAAAAGGTAATGTAAACCTTTATTCAACCTTGTCAAGATTGCTAAGAATGCTGTCATCAAAGTGAACCAAAATCGTAGCTCTAAAAATCTTATATTTTTTTTATTTGAGCATCTTAATTTTAACGACAAACTGTAATATTTTTGTTTATTACCATTTACGACAATTTTTCGTGCTAAATTTCATAAAACTTGTTGAATGTTTGATCAAGCTCAAATTTGAAATAAAATTTAAAATTAAGTACGAGTCCAACCCAATATTTGAATATTACAGTTATCATTGTCGTAAACGACTGTGTCGTTTTTTGTAATGGAACAACGTTGCAAACAACCTGTGCTCTTTAAGCTACTACAAAAACGACTTCGTCGTTTACCTGAACAACAGCCGTAATAAAGCTGATTACACTGGTCGACAAAAAAAAATTGTTTAAATAAATATATGTTTATGGAATATTAAGGCACTTAACTCAAATACGTTTTCAGTTTTTTTCCTATCACGTCTAGCATTTTTTATGGGCGGGAGTAATCAGTGTAGCCAGGTCTAAAAAAAATTCTGGCATTAGACTTTCCAAAAATGGCTTAAAAGATTTTAAAAAATAATTAGTATTGTGGTTATTTTATTAACCTGTTAATGGTTTTTAATCCAAATTTAGATATTTTTAATTAGGCTTAAGTTCATTGAATTTAATTTTCATTAAATTATTTTTATGAAGAGAGAATTTAAAAAATGCTAACATTTTTTAAAGATTTTTGTTAAAAATGTATTCCCAGTATGAAATTTTATTCGGAACTAAATATATTTCAGTGACTTATTTTGTAACGAAATGGAATAAATGGTTAAATTTAAGCAAGTGGCTAGGTTTTGGTAAAGCGTGTGATACATATAAATACGTAGCACAGGTAGTTGAGATTAAATTTTAAATTTAGGGGGGCTGCAAGCCTCTGATATATGCAAAATTTAAACGATTTATTTCCATGACATACACAATTTTTTAGATCAGTTTAGTTTTTATATTTTAAGAAAAGTTGAAGATTTAAAATAATCATTTTTTCAGCAGTTAAGAGCAAACAATTTTTTCAAACATTTACACCATTGAATTTTTATCTAAATACAAAGTGAAATTTCCTTGTACTTTTATATCGTAATATAAAAGGGCAAATAAAAATAATATTTACAATCAACATGATGAGGGCATTTCTAATATTCCCTGAATATTATTTTTTTTATAAGACAGGTAAGATGTTTCTTAACATAAGAATTATCCTTTTTCATACGAAATTTCAATTTGGGTATAACTATTTTTAGTCAAAATTTATTATAATTTATAAATTTTTTTTAGTAAAATCAATAAAACTTTTCGTCGAAACTTTTAAAATATATAATGCTAAAAAAGCTAAAATAACATTTTCCAAAAATGCTAAATAAAATGCCAACTGCTAATTGAAAATTATGCAGCTAAATAGAAATTCTTAATACTAAATTTAGCTGCAAAAATGCCAAAATGGGCACACTGGGAGTAATATTTCGCCCGATTTAAGGTGGTTCTGCTAATACATTTCATCATAACTAAAGAACGATTTGTCTAATTTTGATCAAAACACTTACCCCCATTTTTTTTTTTTTTTTTTCTCGTTATTTATTTATTGAATCTTCATATATTTAATATGAACTAACAATAATTTATCAAATCTTAACCTAATACTTTATTTATGTCCTGCCAGTGCCAGACAAAAATTTTCTTCATCACGGGTTCTGTTCACTTATATAGGTGTTTATCTCTCATCTAGTTGGGTAAGTGCTGCAGTGTCTCTTCTCCTTAAGCGAGTGTGGCCGCCATGATTTAAAATATTTCGAGCTAAAGGATTTGGGTGTTGTTCAAGTCTTTTTAAATATTTTACTGCATATTTTGTAATCATAGTTTTTACTAATGGCACGTTGAGATCCTTATGAATGTTAGAGTTTTTAACATACCAGGGGGCGGCTGTGATTATACGAAGAAGTTTATTTTGGCGCCTTTGAATTTTTTCGATATTAGAGGCCGAGGCAGTGCCCCATAGTTGAATACCGTAGCACCAGATAGGCTTTAAGATAGAGTTGTAAAGTAGAAGCTTGCAATCGAGTCTAAGAACAGAATTTCTTCCAATAAGCCAATGAATTTGGATGGCTTTTAGTTTCATTTGAGTTAATTTTGCCTCTATATGGCATTTCCACGTTAATCGCCGATCCAGATGTATACCGAGATATTTTACATGCGAATGTTGAGGAATAATTTGATTATTGATTGTAATAGGGGGGCAAGATTCCCGGCGCAGGGTGAATGTTATATGTACGCATTTTTGCTCATTGACCATTATCCTCCATTGTCTTAGCCATATTTCTAGTTGAAATATATGATGCTGTAGGTAACGAGATGCTTCATAACGGTTTTCGTGCACGCTTAGAAAAGCTGTGTCGTCTGCAAATGTTGAAGTTTGGGTGTAGTTGTTTGTTGGCATGTCCGAAGTATAAATTAAGTATAATAGAGGGCCCAGGATGCTGCCCTGTGGGACTCCAGCGCCAATCGGCTGAGGTGAACTTAAGAAATTTCCTTCTTTAATAATAAATTGACGACCGACTAAGTAGCTTTCTAACAGTTTGTGTGTGTTTGCTGGTAAATTTTGCTTCAATTTGTGTAATAAGCCTTCATGCCACACTTTGTCAAAAGCTTGCGAAACATCGATGAAGAGTGCTGAGCAATATTTTTTTTCTTCAAATGTTTTTCTTATGACATTTACTATTCGATGAGTTTGTTCAATTGTGCTGTGTTTTCTTCTAAATCCGAATTGATGGTTTGGAATACATCTATTTTCACTTAAAATCGGTGTTAATTTTGAAACTAATAATTTCTCAAATAGCTTTGACATATTTGATAATAAGCTAATAGGCCTATAAGACTCAACTTTAGTATGATCTTTACCTGGCTTTGGTATCATGGTAACTAAGGAAACCTTCCATTTTTGAGGAAAGTATTCAAGGCGTAAAATAGCATTAAAAATAAAAAGAATAATTTTCTTTGCTACGCGAGGTAGCTCTAATAGCATTTTATTGCTGATCTTATCAATGCCAGGTGCCTTCTTAGTGTTTAAGTCACATATAACCTTTTCGATTTCTCTCATCTCAAATCTTAGGGGAATAGCTGCTCTAGCAGCAACAGGTGGTAAATCGACCGCAATATTGTGAGATATATTAGGTGTAAATACGTTTTTCAAGTGACTTACAAACAGATTTCCTTTTTCAACATCATTTCTTGCCCAACTTCCATTCAAATTTCTTAATGGTGGTTTAGAGACAACTGGCCTTTTGAGGTTTCTAGCTGCACGCCATAATGAGTAGTCCGATTGTGGAGTTGCATCAAGTTCCTTAAGATATTTTTCCAGAGAAGCCGTTTTCTGAGTCTGCAATAACTTTCTTAATCTTTTTGTACACTCTTTTAGCAAGTTCTTAAGTTGAGGAGATCTGTGCAATTGCCACTCTCTTCGTGCCCTCCTTTTTTCAGACAAGAGACGCTCGACATCTGTGGAATATATTTTAATAGTTTTTGTTTTTTTGGGGGCAATATTGGAATGTTGAACAGCTAGTTTCAGAAAACTGTCAAAATTATCAATAGAGCGATCTACATGCTCCGGTGTACTGAGTGGAATATTTTCTGTGCAATGGGCACTGAGATATTTTTTATATTTTAACCAATTTATTTGTGTGGCTGACGTCGCTAGGTAACCAGTCGGAGATACAATTCTATTGGGGTTCATTATAGTAACAATTGTAGGTGTGTGGTCGGAAGATAATTCTAGGGAAGCTTCAACGTGAATCGTTTCTGTGGGGATGTTTTTAACCACGCCAAAATCGATGACATCTGGAATTTTTTGCGGGTCAGCAGGCCAATATGTTGGTTGGCCGCTCGCGACAACATTTAAATTCATTTTAGAGATTGTATTAAACAAAACACGACCCTTTGGTGTTATTAGTCGTGACCCCCAGAAGGTATGTTTAGCGTTATAATCGCCAGCGGCCAGGAAACAGGGTCCTAGTGATTTATAATATTCACAATATTGGCTTTCTGATATTGAAAATCTAGGTGGAGAGTATAAAGATGAGATTACAATGCTACAATTCAGCTCTTCAACACAAATGTTCGTTGCTTGGAGATAATCCTCACGATGATCACACATTAGGTAGTGTTTGACTCGATTTTTTATCAAAATGGCAGAACCACCACAAGCTCTATCTCGAGGGTCCTTGGTATCATATAGTATATAACCATTGATGTTAAACGTATTTCTTGAGGTCAAATGAGTTTCAGAAACCATCATGACATCAATTTGTTTATTTTTAAGAAAGTATTCTAATTCATTTTTATGTTGGCGGATGCCGTTCGCGTTCCAAAAACAGATTTTTAAACAGTTCATGGCTTGTTAAGTACAGATTGCAATAACTTACCCCCATATTGATAAAAAATATTTTAGGCTTATGGCAGGTTTATGAAACGAATTTTCTATGAAAATTTGTTTAATAACCTTTTTTTAATAAAAAATATTTTTTATGTAAATGGGGTTTACAAATTGTTTGAAAAATTTCCTTTAACTCATTCAAAAAATTTTTTTAAATTTTCAACTGTTTCAGAGTTATTCAAAATTTAGTTAAGCAATAATAATAAAAAATATTAAAAAATAATTTTAAAAAAGTTTTGTAAATTAGTAAAACATTTTTTATTTAAAAAATCGTCAAATTTGGAGCTGAAAATCGTCCAAATGACGATAAATCGTCAAATCTACTAAACGTAATTGTAAATAAGACTAAATGTATAAATATTCGTCATTTAGAAAAAGCTTCGTAATACTGATATATTTTCTCCGATAACGCTTTATTTGCCGGGATTTTCCCGGTTTAAATAAGTTTTAATTTCTTTTTTTGAATACTAGGAATGCACCTGTTTAAATAGAATACAATAAAAATAACAGATGGTATTGTCTAAATTAAAAAAAACAAAATCATTGTGAAATTCCAATTTCTTGCTAAGCAAATTTTACTCTTCCCATAGTGAATTTTAAAATTATTTTCAGCAAGTGTGACATTTTTTTAACTTTTAATAGGTACCTTCAAATAAATTAAAAAAAAAATTAATAGGAATTAGAAGCCTTCTAATGGACCAGTATATCGGTTTTCATGTAGTAGGTAAAAAAATTTTCCATTTTCTTATTGACTTGTATTTCAAAATCTTCAATAACAAAATTCATTTTATAAGATTGCTGTCATAAATCTTTCTTTTCAAAATAAGAAATGACATCAGGGTATTTCGATCACCTATGAAAGCACAAATTAAAAATAAATAAAAAAAACAAACATCTCATCTCAGAAACATACACACACATACACAGAATCCAACATAAATAAAAATAAAATAAAACAAAACAAAACATTTCAAAATATTTTTTAAACGTATTAAAATGAAAAAAAAAACAAAGATGAAGTAGAAGACTCCACCTCCAATAAGAATGAGAAGAATTAAATGCAACAAATCAGAAGACGGCAGCAAAACAGCGACGAGTAAAAACTAGAATGATTGAACGAACAAATTACACACGCACTGTCAACAAATTGTGCATTTTGTTCGTGTCTTATTAATTGTTTAATGATGTGCTATGGCCACAAATTTTCTTTAAACTAAGAGGTGTGTTTGTAAATATTTTTAAATTATAAAAAATTAAATTTGAAAAACATAATCCAAATAGGTATCAATTTCACAAAAAAGTAGAAGGTAATGCTACCGCCAGAAAATATAAGGATTATTAGAATAAAGGAGATTAACACATTAACAGCCATAAGGATACCGGTATTGCTGCACTAAAAATAATCCATGAGTAGTCCAAAAAGTACGCCTTTGGACCATGTACTCCATTAATTTTTTTTTAGGGTTAGTGCTTCGCGCACGAATCACTTTTATCGAATTTGATTGTTTTGTTTCGGGCTCATATGCATAGATCAATGATTTGACAAATGTGATTTTTTTTTTGCACCAATTGACCTTTTTGCACCAATTGTTGGATCTTTTGTGGAAATATGCGGAATCGAACACGAAAAGATATTTTTACAACTAAATTTTAATGCAATAATATCTTAATACAGCCAGTCTAAAACTAACATGAAATGCTTAACATTAACACTAACATGATATTGGTAGACTCATCATGTTAGAGATTTTTCTCATGTTTTATCAGCGCTTCTAACAATCTGTCTTGAAAGCTCTTTCATAACATCATTTGATCGCTAGAGGAGACATATGATTTATTCTCGTCATACTATTTTTTGCCCAAGAATGGCATAATTCGCCGACCTTTCTATTACATTTTTAGCACAGCATCAATGTTTTCTGGCACAACAACTGGTTTTAAGTGACCTTCACGAACTTTGTCCCTGAGCGCTTTTCAGCCACTATTTATTTCGTTATACGAGCGTTTCACAGTAGCCGAGGTTGGGACCTTATCGATAAAAAAAGGTAAGTTAATCGATGCCCTCCTGTCTAAATAATACATGCACGAAAATATTCACTAGTTTATTCCATTTTTTCGCTGTGACAAAATTCTCAAGTCACTGAAAACAGCACAACACAAAAATGTTCTACAACAGGTTGTGAGTAAAAAAGTCAAACTTTTAGTCTAAAGCTGCCACCTGAACCTTAAACACTCAGTGTTGCCAAAGCTCAAAATACAAATAGAATTTGCAACTGTTAACATTGATATAATTTTATTAAATCTGTTATTGAAAACGCCTATCGTATTGATTTTTTCAGTGCAGAATAACAATTAAAGGTTCCTAACTAACAATTTAAAGTTGAACTTTTCACCAGGCCAGGATCTGCAATCAGGAGAATATAATGTTTTCCATAAAATTCCAAAAGCAGCACCGAAAACTTCATAGTATTTAATGGGATGAAATACTTAAAAATATTTCTTTACTTCATACATCATTCTTAATAGTCGAAATGATTTATTTTCCTCCCTAGCTCTAAAGGTACTTAAAGGGTTAAGATTTAAAGTCTAAAAAGCGCATAGTCGAGAAAAAATAAATTTATTATTAGGATGACTTTACAGAAAAAATTACAAATTGTCTCTTAAAATTGTGAATATTTTTTTTAATAAATGATATCTTTAATTAAAAAAATTATCAAAAAACTTTGAGGTTTTAAACAATGTGTTAATTGATTTAATTAAATATAGATCAGCTTTTGACAATTCCGAACAACAATTCTACAAGTTTAAATTATTTTATTTTAAACGAAAAAAATTAATTAATATTTTTTGTAATTTAATTAATATTTTAATTAAAAATTTATTTCAAAATAACTAAAATGTTAATTACATCAAAAATTTTTTTTTATTTTTTTTTTCAACTAGCCTATCAAAAGTACATACTTTGTCGGAATATTTAAATCAGACGTTCGTGGGTAAAGTTCGTTTAAGCTAGGGATTGCTGTTCGTATTTACCCGAAATCGTAGCCGCGGTTTTTAATGTCTAAAAATCGGAACCGAAAACCGACAAAAAAAACCCTTGGTTTTCAGCTAATACTTTATAATATAATATGTAAAAAATATATTTATGCTTAAATAAATTACAAATTATACATAACACTCGTACTTCTCACATAAGAAGTTTATACATTACAGCCGGCCACAATGGCAAGGTGTGTCAAAAATTCTTAAAATTACAAAAAAGTAATGAGAATGTGTTGCGCTGGCTAAAAATAGAAGGATCCTTTGTCTTAATCTTGTATTTTAAGCAAAGCTGCAATAGAACTTATTTATAAATAAATTTTTTTTTTTTAAATTTTTTTAAGAATTTTTTTTTATAATATGGAATTTAATAAAAATCAATCAAGAATTTTAAAATATGCAAAGAAATATGCATTGAAAACCAAAATATGCATTTTCACCAAAATATGCAAGAATATGCAAACACATTTCAAACATTTTAACGCAAATTTAATGATTGGAAAGATAATTGGTCAACATTGTTCTTAGACTGTCGACAAAAAACATGCATATGCATCGAAATTGTCATATTAATTACCAAAAAAAAATTTGGCAGCATACTAACCTTTTTTATTATACAAATTTTATTTCAGAAATGTCTGAAATAGTGCTCTGATAATTTCAAATTATCAGAGCACCAGTAAAACACAACAATATGTAAAATTTGTAAGAAAAACCGAAAACCGAACCGAAACCGACCGGTTTTAAGCATTTAAAATCCGAAACCGCGGTTCCCCATTTTTACGGGTTTTAGCAAACTCAAGTTTAAGCATTTAAGGACTTAAGAAATTTGTATTATACACAACATTTTAGCTAAAGTTAAGAATTTGTAATTGTTATTTAGTGAACATTTTTAAATATTTGATGACCTTTGACCAGGGCTGTCAGATGTGGCGATTTCTCACCAAACGTGGCGATTTTCAAACTTGTTTGGCGACATTATTTTCGATTTGGCGACTTGGCGATTTTTTGGTGATTTATAAAATAGTTGGCGATTGGGTTGGCTATTTTTGATGAGCCATGAATTTTTTTGAAATTTGTTAAATTCAATACGAAGAAATAATATTTTTTTTTGTTCTAGTATTTCAATGTATGATATTTGATGCTTTCATATGTATGACCAGTATTTAAACTAAATTATGTTGAAATGGCGGCTGAAGATAATGAAAATCTTCGAGAAAATATTTGTTCACATTTAAATGTGCTCTTGAAAGAATTAATAAGTAGAATTCTTTAAAAAATTAATACATATATAAAAAGATTATGAACATTTTGCCATTATAAAATGTGACAAATTATGACAGATAAAATTCGTTGTTGTTAAAGATATTTTAAAGATTTTTATGAATCCTAACGTACCTTTGGTTGTTAAAGAGACGCAATGGAAAAAATACCATTTGTTAAAGGAGGATTTTAATGATGATATTCAATCTAATTTAAATCAGTTTAGGGAAACAATTTATAGCTACAATTATACGGCAGGAACGTACCATTTTAAGGAACTTGCATTGGCTGTAGTGCCTGTGTTGAAATAATGAACTCCACTTAAATTCGGTTTTGAAGTAAAATGCGATATGATATATGAATGTAAATAGTACATGTTGCATTTCTTCTGTACCTTCACAATGTATTCCAAAAAGAAGGCAAAAAGGGAGACTTCTCGGTTAAGTATATAGCGTTTTAGATATATAATAGAACTGCAACTACATACAAATGTATTGCATATTCAAGCGCGGATTCAGGGGGGGGAAAGGATATTTCCCCCCCCCCCCCCCCTAAATGATAAAAATATGGTTTGCTTATTTCGATAATACACGAATTTCCGAATGTACAAAATTTTTGGAAATCCCATCAAGTTTTTTTTTTGTTTTTTATAGAATCTCTAATTCAATTTTCAATAATTATCCAAGTATTTATCCTTATAGTTATTTATTATATATTTCCAATGAAACATCTAGTTTACTGTATTTAAATACATATTATTCTACATTCAATCCCAGCAAGTGCCATCTATTTCCGAAAAATAAACGGAATTACATCTTTAGCATTTGGATATACATATCGTTGCAAAACAAGAACTAGAAAAAAATATTTGTATTTTTTCTGCAAACGATGTATTTTTGTTAACTCTTTAAAATTCCTTTCTAAATAACAATAATTTAAATAAAAAAATTAGCTGTAATCAACTTAAACCAGAATAATTATATATGTATCTTTAGATTAAAACCCAAACAGTTCGACTTAAATTCATTACTTAATTTTAAAATTAGTGAAGCATATTCCTTCTTCCAAAATTTTGTTAACAATTGCATGTTTTTTTTTTTTAAGACTCAAGCTGGATCCGCGCCTGCATATTAGAGGTCTGCACAAATGTATTTGCTAACCAAATGATTGTTGTGTGTGTATTTGATATTCAAATCAAATGTGTAAAAAAATGAGAGCTAGTCATTCACGCTCAATCATTTTAAATGAGAGATCAACACAGCCACATACACTAGGGATGGGCAATAAATATCGATATATCAAAATATCGATATTTAAAAAAATTATAATCGATATATATCGCCGATATTAAAAATACCGATATATCGATACATCGATATTTATCTACGACTATCGAATTCGATATTTTTAAGATCTCTTTCTAATAAAATTCAACATTTTAACCGTTGCTCAACTGCTTACAATACTGTTGCTTTTTAAGAATTGCATCATATGTTTTTGACTAATAATAAGAAAATAAAGAAGCTTTTTCATTGTACGTTTTCATAGATTACACAGTTCAGCTTTGTCTCGGTTTTTGAAGAGATGGCAACAAAAAAATAAGCCCGGAAAAAATATTTTGGAAAGGGTTCCTAGGATTATGCAAAGAATCGCCTTAGTTATGGCGTATTAGCAGCAATACGCTCATGAAAGTTGGAATGTTAATAATAAAAAAAATATTTTGTTTTTTTTTCTTTGAGCATGTTCTTACATATTAAAAATAAAATATTGCACAGTTTTCTTGTAAAGTAAGTGTCACAAGTTCGTTTACCGGCAGTATGTAATCTGGCATTATTTAATCCCAATTAATTTTTTTAGATTTCATATGGCGAATAAATAAAAACTTTTTTGTATTCTTTACTTTTTTTTAATTTTTTTTATTGCAGAATTAACTGCCGGTCCCTCGATTTCAAACGAACACTTCGTTCGCATAACTTACCTTAAAATCTAAATTTTAAAATTGGTTTTTATTTTAAAGAAAAGTTAAGCGAATGAAAGTTTTGTTCGAAATCGAGGGACAGGCTGTAAGTTTGAAATTAAAAGAAACAATAAAAAGTTAGAATGGAATTATATGTAATATGTTTGTACATATGTAAATATGTATTGACATTGGTATATGTATTAAGTTTTTAAATTTGGTAATAATTTCTGCGTAATACGTTCGATACATCGATATATCGATATTATTAATTAATATATATCGATATTCTCAAAAAATATCGATACGATATATATCGATATATTTTTTCAATTTGCCCATCACTAACATACACTAACACTAATTGTGTGTGTGTCCCTATTATTGTTTATTGTTTGACGAACTCAAATTCATACATCTAACAATAAAAAAACCTGAGTTAAGTTAAAAATCACACTAATCATTCGTGTGTTTGTTGTCTTTCTTGTTTTGTTAAAATTGGTTTTTCCCCTATTTGATAATTTTCCCTATCGTTACAAAAAAAGTAAGAAAATAAAATGGTTGTAAAAAATATATTTTTTATATGCAAAAACAATAACAGTAATAAAATTATAAATAAAAAAATTATTATTATGCAAACCGTCAAATATTTTACTAAAATTATCGATAAAAAATTAAATAATGTCAAAAAAATGTAAAATTGTTCAACTTAAAGCTTAAAAAAATAATCAAAGCTAAGAAAGAAAGCTCGTTATAAAATAAAAATAATCTATTAACGTTTAAAAATAAGTTATAAGTTCTCTTGATTTAAAAAAAATTAAAACAAAAAAATTAACAAAAATTTCATTTGTTTAAAAATATATTTAAAACTACTTTTTGCTTCTAAAAAGTTGGTATCACTTTTAATGCAATATATTTTTACTAATATTTTGTTTTCGATACGATAAAAAAATTTCAAAAACACAAAACACATGTTGTGTTGATAAAACACAATATGTACATCGCCACACAAGTGTATTTACTCGTGTAAAAGAGCATATTTATTATTTATACCTGTATCAAATATTTCTCTCACAACACTCACATAAATAATTGAACGCTTTGCACACATAGGTTATTTCTTACACACAATAAATTGTGTATGATTCTAAAATCACACACAACACACTACTGGCCAGTCTGGTATGTGAATTCATGTGTCGTTTAATCGCACAAATGCAGATCTCTCTTGCATATCCAATATTTGTTTAAAACTTACCGCAAAAATTCTTTATTTGTTGCTTAAAGTAGACTACTATAAAATATTTTAAACACTGCACCTTTTTTGTGTTCACTAATCAATTTTACTTTGTTCTAAATAAAAATTAAACAAAATATGTACATCATGGCGACTTTTTTTGAATTTTTGGCGGATTTTAGCGATACGGAACAAAATTTTTTTTTTGCGATTTATAAAAAAACTAAAAAATAAATGCTTTGGCGATTTTTGACATTGAATTTGGCGAAAAAGTTCAAAATCAATCTGACAACCCTGCCTTTGATCATTAAATAACAGAATTCACTAATGGGTCGTTAACGTTTGAATCGTAATTTTCTGCGTTTGGCATCTTCCGTAATTTATGAGCAGTACGAAAAGCTGGAAAATTTATTCAATTAATTTTGTCACTATCAGTATTTAAATATTTTTTGTTTTATAAATAACAAATAAATAGTCAAGCTCGAGGTCCTTTTTTTATATAAAATATTCTATATTTTATTTTCCAATATTTCGTTATTCTTTGAATAACATCATCAGGGACAGTACAATAAATGTTTTTCCCTTATAAGCTAGAGTGTTTACTATTTATTTGTTATTAATATTAATAAAAAGGTCGAAAAACAACTTCATCTATTCTTTGTTTTATTTATTAAATTTATACATCAATTTTTTTTATTAAAATATTACAAAATTGCTTATTTTTCTGTTCCGATTATATACGTTCCTAGCAAAACTACTCGTACAAATCGTGTCATCTTCTTTTGCTTTCGATTCAGTTTATTGTTGGAATACCTTTTTTTGATTGATGCGTAACTGAATGAGGGAAATGTAGAATAAGAGTGATTAGTTGAAAGAAAACTTAAATCAGGTCTTAAAAATACCTTTAACATTTCAAGCAGGGTGCGAAACTTTCAAAAAAATTTACACCTACGATTTTTAAATCTATATAAACCACACATAACAATAAATTAAAGTGGGACCTACAATTGCCTATTTACGGTTATATAAAATTTACTTCTGAAATCCTGATGTTATTTAAATGCTATTGCATATTTCAACGACGAGAACACAATTTTTGACCTATTGTAACATAATGAAACAGGAATGTAAAATTTTCTAATTTAAAACAAATACTAGAATATACATGATCGAAGGTTAATAATAAATTCTCGTACTTTTGCTTCAGGATTTGTTTTTTAAAATCGTTTGTAATGCGACGGGAAGATTTAAAGGCGATACCAAACATTTACGAGCAAAAGGCAAGCTGAGCGACTTCTTCTGGACTCTAATGCCTGACACAAACGATTCTGTTGTACCCGATTAAGCACATTTTATTATTGATTGTCAACAGTTAATTCATAACTTCTTTCTTTATTTTTTTTTCATATTAATCTTCGCAATAAATTTCCCAGGAATTTTTGGGAATGAAATTAAATTTATTTGCGCTAACGAGAATGTAAAAAGTCCGAGAAATTTGAAGCCCTTATCGCATTGAATGCGATTAATCAAATATGTATTTCAATTTATAAAAAAAAATATATGAATCTTTAAATGATTTTGCTTACCCTGCTTTGTTGTGGATGTTGTTGTTGTTGCTGCAGTTGATGAGCTTGCTGTTGCTGTAGTTGATGTAATCGCAGTTGAGCTGTTAAATGAGGTTGAGATTGTTGTATTTGTTGTTGCTGCTGATGTTGTCTCAATATATTCGCATTTGTTGTAACTGGTGATGGCGCGGGTGTTAATATTTGTTGAGGATGTTGCAATGTTTGTTGGTGTTGTGTCTGTTGTAAATGCTTAAGATTCTGTTGCTGCAGAAGCTGCTGTCTTGATTGTGTATGCTGCTGCTGCTGTTGTTGTTGTTGTTGCTGCTGCTGCATGCATGAGGCATGTGTTTGTGATTGTTGCAACAAATGATGATTATGATTAGAATAATAATTCATTGAGGGTAAAGGAGAGATCGTTGTTGTTGGTGATATTTGTGTCTGCTCTTGTGACGTTGCATAGTTTTCAAATTGTACTTGTTGCAGACATTGTTGTGTTTGTTGCTGCTGCTGTTGTTGTATCAACTGCGTTTGATATGGATTTTGATTTCGATTTGTATCTTGCACCCAATTTGAAGCACGTATTAGTTGTTGTTGCTGTAGTTGCAACATATTATTACCACCAACATTTTGATTACTACTGTTGTTGTGGATGGTATTGTTTCTATTATTATTATTGTAATAGTAGTTATTATTATTGGTATTTTGCATTTTGGTTTAGATTATTTTAAGCTGAAAGTAAACAAGATTTAGGGAGATGTTTTCAGAAATTATGACTTTGTAAAATGAACTATTCGAAATTTTGTAAATGTGTGACGTTAAACTTTGAGAATAAACATTTTCTTTCTGAAGGGCTCTAAAATTATGGAGTCATTAGTTCGTACTTTTTTAAAAATGATTCCCTGTAAAATGTGTAAAACCCTCGACTTACAAAAAAAGATTTTGCGAATGGAAAAGAATGGCGAATTCATTAAAAGGTGACCGTAAAAGCCCAGCCGACTATTTGTCATCATAAGTTCACGTTTTGTTTCTCCCAAGTGATGTTTTTTATTTACATTTTGAACTCGTTTTTGACAGAGCAGTGCAGTTTAAATTTGCTCTTTTTAATGAATTCTCCTTGGACTACTTCCAAGACTTGTCCACTCCACTGACCACTAATATTGTGCTATTCAGCTACTTTAAATTTTTAATTTTTTTTTTGATAAAAGTTGTTTCCAATTTTAAATAAATAAATGTAAATCGAGCTCGAGGACAGTGTTTTTTTTTTAAATAAATATTCCTTTTTATTTCCTTCCAATATTTATTTCTTCTTATTTTTTTATTATTTGGGATCTTTGTGTTTACGAGAGAAAGTTTAAAAGATATGCAAGATAAAATTCTCAGACAGTTGTCAAGATACGATCTTAAATGCTTGATAAAAACTTGGACTTCCAGAATACAGTGTATACGAGCAACATTGTTACGGCGCTCACATATCGATTTTTAAATACTAATGACATTAGGTTATCATTCAAATAAAGTAATATTTTTGATTGAAATTATGCAATTAAACATTTTCTTATTTAAATCAAACTTCCTTTAGATGGAGTTTTTTTTAAAAGTTAGCGTATATAATGCCTATAATCTTTTAACCAGGCCTCCGGGGGGTAAACAAATGTTAGACGGATAGTGGAGTGTGTCTTAAAGGTCCGCTTTTTTAGTATGATTTACCTCATGTAAGCCAGAGAAGATTTTTAATTGTTTTTAAGGATTGACAAATCAATGGAAATCAAAATGCGTTTGTTTACGTACTCGTTTGTGTGTTTCCTAACTACTTAAGCAATTTTTTCGGAAATTTCCACATACCTTTCCTGACTAAATGGTTGTAAAATTTCAAGTGGGCGGTGCCTTGATCATACAAATACAAAAGGAACTTTTGAAGTGCACTTTGGGAAAGATGTGGAAAAGAAAAAAGAGCACCTGACATGGCCTTATTTTATAGTGGATCTTAACCACTGAGTGACAAACAATGCGTTTGCCAACCTCCCCCGAGTGTGAGGTCCAGCAGCACACCCAGGTAGCAATATGAGGGCATAATCCTGCATGATTATACAATCGCGCCTTGTTTAGGAGCTGGAGCTATCCAACCCCCGCTGCTTTTAGAAATATGCCAACTGCATATTTGAGTAGCAACAGGATCTAGGTATGATCCTCCCTCAGGCCGAACTCTCCCACAAGTGTTGAAAAAGTCGCCCCAGAGTTGAAGTTTCAGGATCTCCCTTTCCGCGACTTTAGGTTTTAACCACAGCCAGCAATTGATCCCTGAAAGTATGTTTTCAACGGAAAAGCTTAACTCTCGCAAATACAAATTTCCTGAAAGGCAAAAAGCATTTTCCGCAAGATTCATAATAACGGAGACCTCAATCAATATTCAGTCAGGTGTCAACTTACCGTAGTACCATAGAGGATCTCTGATCATCCGCGATCTGAAGAGATCGTGCAGATATCTTGAGATCGATCAATATTTTTGCCTAATACGAGGGATTGACTGCAGATGTAACACCAAAGGTGAAATATCCTTAAGAAGATTCCAAACCACCCAGGGAGTGCACTTTGTACCATAATCAAATAAAAGGAATTCTCTTTTTTTTGAAATGTTTTAAAAATGTTCAAATTACATTAATGTCTGTATTCTTTAGATTTAATTTTAGTTTAGGCAAATTAAATCCACAAAAGCCATAAAAAAGGTCATTAAACTATACGCATGAAATTGAATAATGTTTTAAAGTTTATAAAATTCGAAAACTACTTCACAAACCGATTAATATAATTTCATCTAATAAAAACAAATCAAATAACTTTTGAGCCACTTTTGAGTTTTGAAACCTTTCAAAATCACACTTTTTAAGTGCTTAGTCACCCTAATCTCTAAATATTACCACACCCACTTAAATTTTTTCTTAATAAATTAATAAAAAAAATTAATAAAGACTACTTCATCGCTTAATAAAGTCTTTTAATTTATTTAAATTCAAAATTTATTTAAAATCCGTTGCATATTTTATAAGAAGCTTGACAATAACTGAAATAAAAAATCAAAATATCTACAAAAAAAAAATTATAAATAGATACAATAGCGATCTTAAAAGTAGATACAATGACTTTATGCTAATTATAAAGTATTTTACGAGTTTAACTCAATACAAAACAGTACGAGTTTTTCGTTGCTGTTCACTTAAAAACTGCGTTTTGTCTCTTTTATGCATTTATTTTTATTTAATCATCGTGCGTAAATGAACATTGTTGTGGTTTTGAAATTTCACGTTAAAATATTTATAAAATAAAAAAAATAAAAAAAAAATATATATTTATAAAGTCTACGCAAAAAAACAGTGACTCATCTCAATTGTTAATAAAAGAAATTTCTAAATCTGACAGTAATTAAAATGAGAGTGTATGGAGAGAAGAAAAAGCGAATGTTGCGGTTTTGGTATCGTATTAAATGCATATTTTACTGTTTAATTGATTTGTAACATTGAAATTGAAATGAAAATTTAATTTAATATTTTTAAGCAGATTATTCCAGTTAATCTTTTAATAAGATAATCAAGAATATATTTATTACTATTAAAAAAAGTTAATCCATTTGAATTAATTAATAGAAAACAATAAATACAGATAATTAATTACGTTTTTAAAACGCGCTCAATAAAACAACACAGTCAATCTTTATTTAAGTGAGCAAAATTATTATTCTCTACAATAATTTACTTAATGTCACAGTATGCAAAATTAGTTAAATTAATAACGAAGACCTATAGTTTATACAAAAACTACAGGTCTTGTTCAATAAATGCCTTCGCCGAATCCTCAAAATATTTTGGCCCCAAACTATAACAAATTCTGAGTTATGGTTAAAACTTTCGAGTGAGCCTCCAATTGACCATGAGAATATAATACGCAAATATAGATGATTGTGTCATACCCTACCTAAGCCAGCCAATGGCATCAATAGAAAATCCCTTGATTATAACCCACGGGGAGCAAAAAGAAGGGGACGACCTCAAAAAATGGAGACGACAAGTTCAAGCCGAACTATGGAATGAAGCCAAAAGAGCAGCATCAGATAGAACTCGATGAATACCAGTTATTGTGGCCCTATGTTCCTTATTTTAAGGTTTATATATATATATATACATATATATATCTTGTTAAATTTAATCGATGTCGAGCGGCCAAATCAAGTGTGAAAATTTTTTAAATGATGTACGGAGGAATATTAGACATAAAATTTTTGGCTGCCCTCCTAAAGATCTGTAATGCGGCCACTACACGTTGCAACTGTTACTACAATTGAGAAGAATATACCAGTTGAATGAAAGTCAAGTTCTGCTGATTTTTTTTTCAACCCAAGGCTAACCACACCTCTACCGTAACAATTGGTTGTACAACTTTTTATCAAACAAGAAGTCGCAACGTGCAGGGGCCGCATAAGATGTATGTATTTAAATTAAAAAATTAATTATAAATGAATAACTTGATAATTGCGCTTGTTTACATATCAGCTGAGAAACAGATGGCTTAAGGAATGCCATACTTTGTCAAAGGTTGCACTGCAAAACATTTTGAGGGTAGGGTAGACATTATGTGGCACTCCCCCTAAAAAACGCTGCTGTACTTCAGGCCCTGTGGCCAGGAAGAACTTTTTGCGTGCCGGAGCATTATAGCAAGCTTGAGGAAGGAAGGGAAAATAAGGACCTAATACCCCAATTTCCTTAACAAGATAAGAATATGGATCCGCAATTTTCGCAGGAAAGGATCACACATTATTTCCACTCCCTCCGTAAGCTTTGTATAAGATTCCGGCCCGCAAAGTTTTCTACCTGGCAACAGGATCTAAAGTACAATGGCGCATTTATGGGGGGTAGCCACATAATTTTTGCTGCACTCGGTAGAGAGAGCTGGGCTCTTCGTGAGGCCATTCCTTTAATATAGCTAGAGGGAATCCTCGGTTCGTAAAAAGCAACATCCAACATGTAAGAAGACTGCCTTTTTCTTCAAAGTTACAATAAAAGTACAAATACTGTAATATTTCATTTCAGTTGGCCAATTAATACAGGGTCCGTCTGTTGAAAACACGCTCACTTTCCAAAAAGGCAAAAGAAAAGAACAGACTTGGTGTCAAATTTCTTGTAGTTATCCTAAGCAATTTGGGATTGAAATCCAGCAACATCGGTTCTGTAGAAGCAGAGCTATGAATGAAAATGTGGATCCACCCTAAAAAATTAATAATTTTGTTACAAATACTAACATAAATGGTGGGATAACGCGCGAAATGATATAGGAATTCGCACAAATTCGTTTTATATGTCTGGAAATTATACTGTTAAATTTCGTGAAGATCGGACCTTAACGTACCACAGGCCCCATATAAACCCTACTCGCGGAAAACACTTTCTTACGCCTAAAACCGTAAAAAATAAAACTATCATAATAAAATTTAGTACTTCACAGTTTTATAGGACTAGAAATTACACTCATAAATTTCGTGATGGTCGGTCCATAATTTATCATAGGCCCTATATAAAGCCCACTGTGGGAAAATAATTAAATGCGACTAAAGCCGTAGCAGTTCCAATTTAGCTTCATATTGCCAGAACAAATGTCATGCAATTTTTCCCATATTAAGCAGCCTTCTGAAATTCACTGTAAACGCTAAAGCTAATTTCACTGCTGTATTGAAATTTATTCTACAGAATTTTGGGATGATTGGTCCATAACTAACCATGGGGGCATCATTTAAGTTCGTTTGAAACTGTTACAAATTATGATATTTTACTCAATTTCTAAAAAGAAACGCATACAACTTTCTGATTGCCGAGCAATAATTTAATAAAGGTCTAAAGATTAATTAATAATATATAGATATCATATTGAGCCCACCCCTGAAATATTCGAACTGTCGTGGGAAAGTATTAAAGATTCGGCACAGCCGAATAAAGCTTGTTTTAAATGATTTTCGGTGCACTGGAAAGTACAATCGTCTTGTAAAAAAGAGCGAACAATGCAAATTAAGGATGCAATTTTATGACTAAATGTATATTGGACGAAAAAATTCAAAAGAGCGGGACCAGTAAATTGATCAAACTTTTGCTTAATTTTTAACATAGTCAAATTTGGAAATTGCTTAATGATGTTTAATCTAGCCAAACGTTTTGCAAAAGCAATTATTTTTTTAATAAAACTAGTGGTTACGTGTAGGACGTCAAATACTTAATAGGTGTGTAAAGAAGACCTTTCGCTATCTGTATTATCAGTGATAAATAAAAGATATCTAATAAAGGGGGAAAATTAATTTTCATTAAACTTTTTCATTTTGGTGACTTTACTCCGAATTTTTTTGTTGTCCATCTTAAACAAGTTATCTATTTATTGCTCTGAAAAATTAAATTCTTGTAAAATAGAGTTTCACAAATGTACCTTAAAATCAAAGCGATTTTGAAAACCATGTATTCAAAGCAATATCGTGTACTGATTTATCTTTGCTTTTTAATGGGAAAAACGCCGTTCAAACCAAAGCTTGGCTTAATTAGTGGTTTTAATACTTTGACGGCTTGCTGACCTTAAAAGTGGTCGTCCAAACACCGATGAACGCCTAATCGCCCAAAGAAGGTGGCGATTCTGGAAAACATCCAAAGAGTTCACAACATCGTTTTGGCCGACCGGAAAGTATTTTTGCGGGAGATACCTGATACCTTAAAGATATCGAAGGAACGTGTCGGAATTATTTTTCATGAACTTTATGTCCGTGCGAAAGCTGTTTTCGAAATGGGTGCCGGGTTTGCTCACAATTCACCATAAACAACTGCGTGTCGATGATCCTGAGAGCTGTAAGGAGAATATTGGTGTATTCTTTTCTAACAGTAATGCCCCAGTTATAATTGAGAGTGAGATAATACCCTTTTTTGCATCTGCGTCAAGTATTTTTTATCATGCAAAATTTGTTACAGCAGGTGACTTTAATTATTGAAAATCAGTGCTGCTAACGTGAATTGGAATTCCAAAAAATTTTATGTTGGAAATCGCTACAACCTTTGTGAATATCGTTTATTAGTAGACATTTTGCATTCAATATTTGATACACCAAATAAACATTAGTGTTAAGTGTAAAACGTAGATATTATTTTGTTCCATTGTAATTTTGTAAGGGCGCTGCTAAATATATTACACAATTATAATGCATTATTATTTTTTAGAAATGAAAACACCATATGTTAATAAAATAAATTGAATTTTGCAACAAGAGAATTGTTGTTTTATGGGTTATCCTTCGGACTTTTCAGCCGATGTGTTGTTTAAACTAAAGCCGAGACACATAAAACGCTGATTTAGTATATCGGAATTGCTGCTTAAGGGTAATTTAAACTATCTTGAGAAAAATACATCCCTGTCATGATAAAATGTTATTCACCCCTATCGTGAAAAACAAGTGGAATTTTTGTTCCCATAAAATTTTTATTTCCCTCGAAGGGAAAAATACTATCGAAATTTTTCGCGCTATCAGTTCTCAGTGAATGTAAAAAAGAAGAAATATTAAAAACATTAAAAAAAAAATTTTTGTTCAAAAATATACACGTATATTTTAAAGAAAAGTTAACAAAAAACCAAATTAAATATATTGTATTGGAGTGATTGCAACATTAGCTTATTGCGCTTTTATGTAGTAAAACAATTTCTAATAATCTGCCACCACGTCTTTGAAAAGCTTCGTAACTCCTCAGGCAATCGACCTGTTTTTTGCATTTTGTTGAACAATATACATACCCAATAAAAAATGGAGCTTCCAACGAAGCAGGTTTGTAAGGGAGAAACGCAAATGTTTTGCCTACCATATCGCTTACGGAAGACATGAATTTTATATAGCGAGTTCTCACTTTGAAGCAATAAATTTTTGACACAAAAAGCGCTTTATTCAGCGCATATAAAAATTGGTGAATGTAACGATCAGCTTTGCACACTGAATTTTGTGTTACCGTTATTCTTTAATATGCTCCCTTACAAACTCCCTTAAGTGAATGTCGTAGCTCTTTAAATTTTATATATATTTTTTTTATTTATTAAGAATTTGTTCACTTATCCTACTGCATCTCTGTATGTCTCATTGCGTAGCGCATAAATTTGTGCTTACTTTTTAAAATGTACCATTAGTGATTCGCAAAATAAGAAAATTTTTTATTGGGATATAAGTTTGTGCCTCTTTTAACGGAAATTGACCTTAAAATTAATTTTGTAAACTTCAATATTTGAATTATGAGAAGAATTACTTACATAAATGTTTTGTTCCCCAGCAAAAATAAAGTGAGAAATTCAAAGGGAAAAGTGAACAAATTACTAGGGAAAAAATTATTCACTATAAGGGGAATTTTTCTCCCGCGAACATTTTTTTCACGTTATTATTCTCAAATTAATTGATTTTTTCTAATGGGAGTTTTTCATGATCGCAAATACGTGAAAAGGGAACAAATTACGGGGGTAAAATTATTCACGATAGGGGTTATTGTTTTTTGAAAATTTTTAAACAATCGATCAGAGAAGCATTTTCTTCAAAATACTTAAAACTTGTGTGATAGTGTTAAACAGCCTTAAGAAAGGGATTTTTTTAATTAGATTGGGACTAGAACGAGAAAAAGTATATATTTCGGAATTATGTATCGTAGACTAGCATGTTCAAAATTGGATCAATAAGCTTAGCTTATGGCAAAACGTAATATTATTTACCATAAGATAATTCTTTGTATTTGATGGCGTTAGAGCTACTGAAATCTGAAAACTACTGCAAACAAAATAAATACATAATTCAATATAAAAAACAAAACAATAAAAAAAAACTTATTAAAAAGATCAACATTGTAGTATAGTATTTTCAAATTGAAAATCGTCATATTAGGGAAATAAATCATCAGTAGGTAATTTCTGGATTAAAAATTATCATATTGACGATAAATCGTCAAATTTTGCAAACGTTTGCCCTAAAACAAAAGTGTTTTCGGGGCTTTTATCGAATGCAATTGATAGGACTAAACCAAATTCTTAAGATTTCGTCTGAATAACAACGTTTGTCTACATGATGCAGCGCCGGTAAAAGCACCTTTAAACAACTCAACTGGAAAGTTTAGTATAAGACGAAATTTTTTAAAATAAAATGAGATCCATAAAAATTGCAACAATTTAGCCCATACATCATTCAATGGTGTTGTCTTTTTTATGATCACATCGTTTATTCTTTTAAGGGACTTTAAAGTAAAATTTTATAGGCATGTTTAATCAAATTTTTTAAATATTTATCCTTTTATTGCAATATTGAAAACCTTTTTAAAATTTAATTAAATGAAATATCGAGTCGAAAAATTTATATTTCTTCTAAATTGGGTATTCTGAAAATAAATTGGTTGTTCACGAAAGGCGGATTATCAGGTTATATGGTTATGTAGTTATATTAACAGCAACAAAATATATTTAAAACAAATTTAAATAAATGTATTTTGTTGTTGTGAATATTACTAAATAACCATATAACCTGATAACCAGCCTTCCGTGGAAAACCCAACAATTTTTGGTTACTTTTATAGAAAAATGTATTGCCAGGGTATTACAGTAAATAGGAGCCCTCTTCAAAATCATCAACATTCGGTTAGGAAGCAAAAACTTACAGAGTCCACTCCTGAGTATTAAGTTCTCCTCAAGTTGTAATTTAGATATCTTCATCTCTATTAGATTTGCTTGCCTTTAGGAAGAGGGTTTATATGGGAAGGGTTAATTTTGGACCTACCAGAACGACTTGTCACGGTTATTGTAAAAGTTATTGTCGCCCATTGTTATGTCAATCGCTATGTTCGGGTAGTATTTGTATGGGAGCCATGGTCAAATATGGAGCGATTCCAACAAAATTTGGTTAAATGCAAAAAATAAGTTTGGACCAAATTTAATCTACCACCAACATAATTCGAGGGCGGATCAATAAGTCCGTGACTTTTTGAGTGAAAAACAGTTTTTTTTAACAAAAAAAAAATTCATTTTTCAACATAATCTCCTTTTAGCTCAATACACTAAGTCCAACGTAAATGACGGAACTTGCTCAGAACTTGACAGTAGTCTATTAACAGGTGGTACTTGATGGGAGCAGTGTTGTATTTTATATAACTACGAGGGAAGTTCGAAAAGTCATGGACTTATTGATCCGCCCTCGTAAGATGGGTTATGGGCACAAATACCCTGTTCCGGAAAGAAGATTGAATTGAGGCTATGTGAAATTATGAACCGATTCTTACCAATTGCAATAGGCTTGATACTTGAGATAATTTGAACCTATGCTTTAAAATTTCAACAAATTACCTCCAAACATGCCTCCTGTACTTTGCGCATAAGGTTTACACAGACAGCCAACCAGCCGGACGGAAGGGCGGAAATAGATCGATCGTTTCAATATGTGATCGATACGCTAAAAAGTGGTTCAAGGACCAATATATCTGTCGCATAATACCCATTCCAGTATTGTGGCGTGGGTATAAAATCTATATACATATAAATTATTCCATTAAAACTAACTTTGCAAAATTTTGGTAAAATTTTGATGCGTATTTTCTTATTTTTCGAGGCAGTAAAAGAATATTTTAAAAGTAAGCGCACATTTATGCGCCACGCAATAAGACATACTGAGAGTCAGTAAAACCCAGTCTACAACTGATATGAAATGCTTAACTTTAACACTAAGATAATGTAAGTGTTAAGCAATGTGTCTTGAAAGCTCTTTCATTACATTGTTTCTTAACATTATTTGATGGAGACCTAGGGTAAGGTAAGTGAGCGAACTCTTAAAAAATTGTATTAAAAAAAAGCATTTAAAGAGCCACGACATTCCCTTACTACAAAGCAGGTTTGTAAGAGAACATATTCAAGAATAACGGTAACAACAAAAAATTCAGTGTGTAAAGCTGGTCGTTACATTCAACAATTTTTATATCCGCTGAAAAAAGCGCTTTCTGTGTCAAAGTGAGAACTCCCCATATAAAATTCAGGTTTTCCGTAAGCGAGATGGTAAGCGAAACTTTTACGTTTCTTCCTTACAAACCTGCTACGTTTGAAGCTCCATTTTTTATTGGGACTTTATATGCATATAAATGAGTTTCTATTAAGGCATTTCTTGTTCGAAAGTAACAAAAGAAGTGCAAATAATTAAATACTGTATATGGACTTTACCAAATCAAATCCTAGTTTTATTTGGTACTCCTCCAGTTTAAAAGATAAAACAGTAGGGTAAAAAAAATTTCTTAAGGGTAATGTTGAATACCGAAAAGCTGCCACTCGGTACAATTATGCAATGCCAAACCAATGGCCAATGCGAATTGAAACACACAACACACGAAGGACAGACAAATAAGGACGGCCTAAGTGCCCTTAGGCGATACCGCCTAGAGTGATATAAATGTAACAATACTTGTATTTATTTTCGCTCTGTATTCCACACAGGAAAACACGCTTGATATCGTCCCTCGATCTTGAAAACATTTTACGACAGCCAAACACATTTTCGATACAATTTAGACTTATGTAAAATACAAGGTCATAACAACTTTAATTATCGCGAAATAATAAATGTCATTGAATATAATAAGACATAAAAAACCCCGTTTCAAAGTAAAACTTTTTCTTTAAAATCCCCCTTTTTACACTTAAATATTGAAATATATTTTTTTCTTGCAAATTTGTTTATTTTACATTTTATACGACTTTAAAAGCTCCACAAAAGAGACTGAAGCCTATTTTATGAAAAATAAAAGTCTTAATTTTTCAAGTCACACCTTTTTTAATTTTTTTTTTTTTAACAGAACACAATTTTTTTAGTTGTTGTTAAGAGATGTAAAATTTAACAGAAATTTCACAATGTCGCAGGTATTTTGAAGGTACGACGATGATTTCGCGTACTTTTTAAAAAGGAAAAAAGCCAGAAAAAACTTTTTTTTCATTTGATGGCTTATCAATGTTGTTAATCACGGGCACAATATTAATAACAGCAACAACAAAGTCAACTATAATTCTAAGAATTTCACAATAAAAATTTAAATTTTTTTGAACAAACATTTACAAAATTTTGAACAGTGTTGTTTTGTTTTGGTTTTTTTTTCTTTCTTATTTATGTTTTCGATCGTTCGTTGATTATCATGACATACAAAAAAACCACTTACATTTTTGGCACTTTTAAGATTAATAAATGGCATTATTTTAACACCCACAACTTTTTTACAAAAAGCATTTATGAAATTATTATTAAAATTTTTTTTTTCTTATAGGTACTTGTTTAATTACACAAATTTGAAATATTTATTTTTAATTATAAACTTTATTGCATTAATTGTGATTTAAATGAAAAAGGTCGTTGACTCACTCGACATCCTCCTCAAATCATTCAACAACATCGAGAAGCTGTTAAAATTACACATACACAGTAAGAAATATTGAGGCACTTTTTTAATTAAGGATCTTCCGGGATTAATGGATTTAATTAAAAATTGCTTTTTTTTTGATTTCTTTTTGATTTTCGTTATTTAATTTTAATTATTTTTCATAATTTCTGCCTAATTTATCACTTTTTATGACTTAAGGGATTTTCTTGACATTTTTTTTTTAGTTTTTTGCTATTTTTTTTTTAATTGTTGTTATTGTCGTAGTTAGTGGTTTTATTGTTGTTGTTATTTTTACTTCCTTACGTTAGCAAGGCCCGCAACATATTAAAATACGAAAAGTTAACCGAAATTTGATAAACCTTTTTTTCTTGTTTCTTTTGAGTTGTGTGTGCGCGCCGCGAGTTTAGCGTAGAGTAGAATTTAGTAGTAGTTAGTTAAGTAAACTGAGCTGAAATAATAATGTTTGTTTGACTGGCGAAAAATACGAAAATACAATAACACACATTGACACAAATACATACATACATATGTACACAAACACACATACAAACATATTCAGAGGATTGTTCAATATTGTAAATTATACAGTTAAACATAAATGTTTAAGGGCAATGGGTGGATTTATGCAAAAGTGTGTTTGTTTGTGGGCCAACTTTCAGATTTTGCCCTGAAAAACGGAGTAGAGGTGCTGGCTAGTTAGTGTTGTCAACATTTGACGTTAAAAAAATGGCTAAATTTAAAGCAAAAAGTGGCTAAATGATGACCAAAATAAACGGGCATCGCTAAATAAGTTTTGCTATTCATAAGGATCAAGAATTGTTATACTTTATAGGGTCTAAGATGAATATTGTTAATAAGAAAAAAAACCTTTTCTATTTAAAGCCTAGTACTCTGTTCCAATTTGTGAAAATTGTTTAGCAACATCTATTATTTCATGCGAAAAATTTGACATGTATCAATGTTACCTATCTCGAGAGTTTGCACAATTTAACGTTTTCAATCGTTCAAAGTATGCGACATTGTTTTTCATATTTAAACAAACCTAAAAAGTATTTTTTTAAATAAAAATCAAAGTAAATATGGATGAAAGACTGTTACCGGTTGTGTTATTTATGTTTTTCAGTTCTCATTTTAATATTGAGTTTAAACTTTTTTTCATTTGCTTAAAATTCCACGTGAAATAAGTGCAGCTTATATTATTTCGCAGTTGTAAAAAAATGTTGCCAGAGTACAACTCTATCAATATTATTTCATAGAAATTCCGCAAAAGTTTTTTTCATATGAGTTTTGACAGCATTTCACGTGAAATTTTGAACAGAGTACCAGGCTTTAGACGAAAATTTTTAAAACAAAACTTCACAAAAGCAAGTCCTTTCAATACCGGGGAATGCAAAATTTTGCAGGAATTGATTTTTTATCATATACATAAATCATTTGCATGAATTTTGAAAAAAATTACTTAATATTTTTATAATAACTGCAACAAAAACATAAAAATAATTGTAAAAAATTACAAAATTAAATTTGAATGGCTAAACAAGCTGAAAAATGGCTAATACCAGGTGGAGTCGTCAGAAAACAGTACTAACTCCGACTCTGACTCCAAACGCTAAAATTTGTTAAGTGCTACCCCGACTCCGACTCCAATTCAGAGTTATCAATCAAAATGTAGAACCCCCACCCTAACAAATTTACAATTTTATTACAAAAACTAGCATAAAAGGTGGCATAATGCAAGGCATGATCGATCCATAATTTACCATGGGCTCCATATAAACCCTGCTCCCGTAAAACAGTTTAGTACGCCTAAAACCGTAATAAATATTGCTATCATATTAAAATGCGCTACGTGACAGTTTTATAGGCCTAAAAATCATACTGTAAAATTTCGTGAATATTGGTTTATAATTCCCCATATGCCCCATAAAAGCCTAATCCCGGAAAATAGTTTAGTACACCTAAATACGTAACAAATAATGCTATAAATTTGGTACATCATAGTTTAATAAGGCTTAAAATCATACTTCAAACATTTCGTGAAGATCGGTCCATAACTTACCATATAATATCCAATATTATGCTCACTCTGGGAAATTATTTAAACACGCCTAAAACCGTTACAGATATCGATATTGTGGTAAAATTTGGCCCAATTTGGGTCAGAAATAATATCATGCAATTTTCTGATCATCGGTCAATATTTACCTTATATCCCATATTAAGCAGATTCCGAAAAGCACTTTAAATGCTAAAACCAATTTCCCTACTGCATTAAAATTTGTTCCATTTAGATTTTTAATATCCGTGATGACTAGTCCATAATTTACCATGGGTCTAATATAAATTCCCCTCCTGAAAATCATTTTAGTTTGGCATAAACTGTTACGTATCCTGATATCTTATTCAAGATAGTTCAAATTGCCAGAAGAAAAATAAATACAACAGTGACTGATTGTCGTCCAATTGGTTTAAACCGAAACCAATTTTTATACTGACTTCCGTTTTTATAAAGATTAATCAATAATTTATATCTCTCATATATTCTAACTGTCGGTGGAATTGTTTTTAATGCGTTACCTTTTAAATGGTTAAATATAGCAAGAAAATGATTCTGTTAAAATTTCTAATCGATATTTGAAATTTGCATCGCCAATTTCGAAGAATTTTTATTTTGAAAAATATTAGAAAATTTTTTATGCCGAAAAATTTTGGAGTCGGAGTCGCGAGTTTTTGTGGGTAAAACGACTCCGACTCCGGTAAAAAAAAACCTCAACTCCGACTCCACAGCCCTGCTAAATCTAGATAATTGATGGTAAAAGCGGCAGCACTGTCAACAGTAGGCCTTATTTTCAAGTCATACAGAGAGCGAAAACCCCCTTCTAAAACTGCCAATAAAAACCTCATGTAAAAGCAACAACGGCGCTTTACCATATTTTCAAAAATAACTGCTATTATCTTAATAAATAAACAGTGGTCAAATAGAGAACGACCAATTACAAAATATCAGACGTTGCCAAATCGAGAATAAGAGAATAAAGCTCTAGTTTTCGCAGTATACACGTAGTGTTATATCAAAAATAAAGGCACTTGCAGGACTTATATTAGCATAACTTGAGAAGTTCATGCTCTTTTCAGTAAAATAAAAAATTCAAAATTCGACAACAAAATTATCTTTTAGCCGTGTAAACATTATTTCTAAATCTGCACAGTAGTTTTAGCGATATCGTAAAAATTTGAACAAAAAAAATTCATGTTATATAAAATTTTTTAACATTTTTTGTTTTTAAACCTTAATAAAAAAAAAAAAAAAATACAACAAAGCAGCATGTACCTATACTCAAAAAGAATTGAGTCCTTTTTCATTGAAATTGTAGTACAACATTCGATTTTATTTACAATATGTATAAGGACAGAACAAAACTGAAAGTTAATTAAATTTCCATATAACAGAAACACAAATAAAAATTCAAAAGTTGCAGAGTATATCAATTTCTTCAAAGTGTTCAGCTGTTCTCTCACTAAATTGTCAATAAAAAATGGCTTTATTCCGTTGGAATATATTTAGCATTCCTTTAGAAAACAATTTAAAATATTTTATAACATTTTAATTTTTTTTTTTTTTTTGGGTAAAATTTTATGATATTTCTGAAACTACTGGGTAAATTTAGAAACAATGTTTGCACGGGCTAAAGATTAACTTTTTTGTTAAATGTCGGATTTGTTTTTACTGAAGAGGGAAAATTCTTCCCAAGTTATGCTACTATACATATGTGGTGAAAGTGCTTTAGTTTTTAACATAACGCTATATTGCTAAAACTAGAGCTAATGAAAAAAAAGAGTGCAGATTTGCGTTCAGCGTTTTAAATAACTAAAGAAAACACTTTCATTTCTAGCGAACTAAAATGTTTATCGAAATTTGTAAACATGTGCTATCGTTATCGCCCCGTTATTATCTAATATTTTATTTTTAGATTATTTGAGAGTGCGAATTAATATAGAAACAAGATTTTAATAAGTTAAAATTGGCGAAAGTAAGTAATTGAAGAAAATCAAAACGAAGCAGTGTTTTCCTGTCAACTAAAGTGAATTTTGAGAGCGAGTTGCCTAAAAGGTTTCTTTTGTAGAAGTAAGTTATTCAAAATAAAAAAATAAATAATTAAACTGTTTTTTTTGGAATGTTGATTCCAATTGTGCTAATCGTTTACAAATGAACTAATATTTCGTTTAAAGTATTTAAAAAATGCATTTATTTTCAGTTCTACCATTTATTAGTTTTTATATCAATATATATATCGATTAAAATCCATATTCTTCATAAACATTCGTCCTCAGAATCAGATAAGGAACATTTAAAAAATCATGAATCCGAGTATAAAATTTTCTAGTCAATTTAATTTTTTTAAAAAGTTTGTTTAGGACGAATATACCTCAATAATCTTTTTCCAATCGGTTTTAAACTTACGGTAGAAAACTGGGAAAAATTTAATTTTTAGGTACTTTTAACGATAATTTATTTCTTAAACAAGAGCTAACCCAAAATAACAGTTGATACCACAGGATTCAGCGCACCCGAATTAGGCTTTCTTGTCGGGTGCCCCGATTGTTACGTTTTTAACTACCGGAAAAATCCTTGCCGGAAAAATCTTGTAGACGTGTGCGAAGAGAAAAAAATCATTTAGATTAGTGAGAACGGAAATTTCAGAACTTTAAGAAATCAAAAAGAAATTATATATTAACATCTTAAAAGGGAAATCAAAGCCAAAACGAAATACTTAAGCGAAGTCTCTGCTCTGAGCTACTAACCGATTATACATACTGGACGTGGGTCTTATCTTTCATTTCTATTATGACTTTTTTGGAAATGCAAATCGGATAATTGATTAATTAATTCATAGTACTAAAATTGTATAACTGTTTTTATCCGTTACACGACCTGTATTTTACAGTTTGCCTGCCAAATTTCCCACTGCAAAATGCATACATGCCGTATAAAATATAAAAAAAAAATTCTGGGAATTTCAGCCTGCATTTACAGTTTAAAAATTTTCAATTAGATCGCGTTTTATTTTGAACTGACAAGCCATCTGCAATCAGCTGATTTGCAAGTAATTTTTTTATGGTTCGGCAAATATATTTTAAAGTCTATTTATTTAAACATATTTTTAAAACAAAAATTATATTTAATTAACTGATATACAATTAAAACTGAGTAAATCGTCATATTTTTGGTTATTGTGAAGGATTAGAGGTTAGAAGGATGATAAAAACGTAAGTGTGTGTGAAAGCAAAAATTAGTAAGCCTCTGCACGGAAAAAATTATTAAATTTCTCCAATCACCAAATTTATTCCAAAATCATAATATCAAGCAAACAAGTTGTTGATTTTGCACCTATTACCAAAATGATTACATTAATTACTAAAAATTTCAAAATTTTAAAAAAATATTTTCAATAAATGATATTTTTAATCAAAAATGTGATAAAAAAAACTTTGCCATTTCAAACAATGTGTTAATTTATTTAAATAAATATTGACAATTCCCAACAACAATTCTACATGCTTAAATTATTTTATTTTAAACAAAAAAGTCAATTAAGATTTTATATTATTTATTTAAAATTTTAGTTGAAAATTTATTTCAAAACAACTAAAATGTTAATTAAATCAAAATTAAATTTTTAATTCTCTTTCAACTAAAAAATAATTGATTCAATTATCACATTAATTAAATTTAAATACTTTTTTAACCATTTTTTAAATTGATAAACACTGTTTTCTGCGTGTAAATTGTAAATTTTAACGGACATGTGTAGTTAAAGATGGATCGTAGAACTAATAATGTCAATATAAAATACATATCGTGCAAAAATAGATTAAGTGCCTATAAATAAATTAAACATAGAAATTAAAATATATTTCCGAAAAGTCCTTTAATAATGGAAATAGACCCATAATGAAATAACCATGACTGTTGCTATGACTTTTAACTGAATGTGTCTGACTGGTTGATTGGTAGGTTTATTTGGGTTTGAAATATGCACGCGAGTATGCGCACGCTGGTAATTCACCAACAACTACAACAGCAACAACAACAACAAACAAAAACAAAACTACACAAAATGACAAACTTTTATTAATTCTTTACTCCTAAAAGGAACTTAAAACGAAAAAAATAGCAGCAACGAGCAACATTAGCCAACAAAAAGAATTAACGACGTTATACACAATAATTTGTTGTCGTCGCTGTCGTTATTACACGATCGGCTGGCTGTGTTTTTGTTTTTGTTGCTTTTTAACTTTATTTCATTTTAGTTCTGTTACTTAATTGTTGTCCATGTTGTTATTGTAGTTTTTGTTTCAGATGGCTGGAAATTGGGATTGTCGCCACCGACGCCGCCGCCGCTTAAGTATTTATTTTAGTTCCACAATAAAATCATATTCACAGACACACACACACACGCACTTACATACATTCACAGTCAACCGTTCACACTCGTTGTTGGTCAACATGAAAATTTATTTTGTTAATTTGAATATTGGCCAGTCGGTCGTTCTTCGATCGTTTTAGTTTGTATTTACTAAAGAATGATTGTAACGCCGTCATTGTTGTCGTCGGCGTCAATTACAATTGCTGTTGTTGTCCTAGTGCGATACTATTGTTGTTGTGGTTGTTGTTGTTGCTATCTCTTTAGATACTATGTACCTACTATGTCGTTATTATTTCTTAAAGTTATAGTTATTGATTTCGTTGTTGTTGCTGTTGTTGTTGTTATAATATAGTTCAAAGAAGGTTTTTGTATGTAGTCTGTACTACTTGTGGTGTTTTTGGGGTTTATGGGGTTGCAAATTAAGGTAAAAATTCTATAAAAAAAAATTACAAATCTTTTTCGACCGGTACGAAACTTAAAATTTGAATAAAAATTTATATAGAAATGGGAGGTTAAAACGAAAGAAAATCCAGATGTATATATAAGAACAATCAAATGGACCAATTTAGCACATCGCACCGGGAAAAAAGAATTTCATATTTTTACTTATAAAAGGGTTACCATAGGGATAGAAAATGGCTGTTCTGAATTGGTGGGATATTAAGAATTTATAGGTTGAGATAACAGGTTCTGGGAATTAAGTTAGTGACATAAAATCATATAAACAACATAAAAAAGCTACAATAACAATTTGGAAACTAAGCGCCCAGAACTTTGGCCTAGTGGAAGACTTTGGATAAAGTACAACTGCAAGATAACCTTTTCATTGAAAATAAAATTAGGAAAATAAAATTATTTGCTTTTATCAACTTTACGATTATTTTAAAAATAAATGTTAACAAAAATATTGTCGTGAGTGATTTAATAAGTGAATGAATTAAGTGGTTAGGGTTAATAGATTTTCTAAGATTTGTACATCGCATTTAAAAACTTGTATCCTTTAAATTTTCAAAACAAAAAATATATATATATATATAAATTATAATAATAGCAAGTAAGAAATTATAGTCGATCAAGCCCCACCACATAATACCCTACACAATGCCAGTACAAAATTTGTTATAAGGAATATAAGTAAAGGATTGATGGCATTTAAAGCTGTGTTCGGGAGTAGAATTTGTATGGGAGCTATTTTAAAAATAGAATGATTTGAAAGAAACGGTAATACGATTTATGTGTCAATAAGGTATATTTGGACCAAATTTAATCTAAATATCAACATAATAAAATAGTTTACAGGCCCAATGAGTACTGCTAAAAGAAGTTTGTATGGGGCCCAAGTAAAGTTATGGACCATTTTCAATGGGCTTTGTCCGTATGACAATTGAAACTTAGGTACCAAATATCATACAATTATCTTCAAAATGGCGACTTGTACTTAGCGCACAAGATTACATGGACAGACAACCAGCCAGCCAGACGGACATATTTCAATCGACTCAGAAAAGTCAATTTATAATAAAGTACATATCAAAAATTGGCTATCTTCTTTAAAATGTGTTAATTTGAAAACTAGAGGTCTAAGAGATCACTTGTGATTTCCAATAAGTGCTGATTCACACACTTCATGTTTAAGCCGTCAAGTCTTGAGTTTTTACGAAAGAGAGGAATATTTATGGCATTCTCTTTTCTTTTGTGTGATAAGAACTCCAGACTTGACCACTAAGACCTGAATCAGCGTGAATCAGCACTATAGCTGGAGGTCCACACCACGCGTTCAAAGCAGTTATGCATCTTTCAAAACTTAGAATGAGTGTACTTGTATTGACAAGTTTTACCGCAAAACACGTAGAATACTTATACATATGTACGTATCGAAAACAGTAGCTTTACTTTCTACTTTTTCTTGCGTCGCATGCGTCTTAAGAAAAAGTCAGCTTTTTTACACAGAAAGTAAGAAAGTAGTAAACGCATAGAACGCGTGGTGTGTACCTTCAGGTTAACTGCCTGATTTTAGATTATAAAAACAAAATTTCGTGTGAGAAATTATATTAAAAACAACAATAAAGTTCAAAATTTGTTGTTTTCCACATAACGTCTGACATGAAATTTTGTTTTCATTTTCTAAAAACAGGCAGTAGGGCTGATTTCATAAACGCAGTGTTGCAATACAACACCAAAAAGGATAGCTGCCAAAACTTAACAACTTTTATCTAGACAATGCCTTAAGGTCAATATTGCATGGTAACCGTACAATGGTTGCGAAATTTGAGCATTGTTTTATTTGTGCTGCTTTGTCTACGCATTTGTTTTCAGTGATGCTTTGCAATACTGCGTTTTTGAAGACAGCGTAAATCTCGTTTTTTACAGGATTTTCTAATGAGGAAACAGGATGTTATAGAACGCAGTGAACAACAATTGCCAGTTTCACTGTTTTAGGGGAAAATCTATTCTTTTTAAAAATTTCATTTTTATAATTCTGTGGTAACAAGCAGTCAAAATGCCTTTTGAGAAAAGGCACTTTATATTAATAAAAGCGTTTCTGAACAAATTAATTGCAATAGAAAAAATGTTATTCAGAATCAAAGATTATTGCCCCCGCAATGCTTAAATAAAAACTTATAACGAAGTTTTATTTATTTCAGAAATATTTAATAAAAACAAATATAAACTAAATTTTCTCCTAAGCCGACTTAGGCGGTTATTGCTTGTGACTACAGAACTAGAAATTGATAAATCTTATTAAGAGTTTTTAATTATTGTGCAACTCTACACAATAATAAAAAAAATTGACGAAATAATTCGAGGAATTTAATTATGAAGAGAGCATATTTGGGGACTTGGGGATATAAGCCAAAAGTTTTCTGGTAACAGTGATAACGACTAATGGGAATTTTTGGTAGAAAATTCCCACAAAATGATCAAATAATAAATTATATTTAAATTTCAAAATTAAATGCAAGGGCGGATCTAGCCTTAAGTTCAGGGGGGAGTCAGCTTCCAAATCAAATTTGAGATTTTAATTTTGTAGAGCTCTTCCAAGTCGATCTTAATAACTTTATAAATTTAGTGTTTACTTTTGATATATTTAATTAATGTATTTGTTGTTATTATTGCTAAATGTTGTTGCACTATACCCTTATGAACAGCAAAAATATTAAAAAAAATATTGTAGTTAATTGAGAATGACTAACACGGGTCAGTAATTCTTTTAAAAAATTGTATTTATTTTAACCAATTTTGTGTTCTCTTAAACAGTTTATTATTTATTTATTTTTTTGTATATACATATCTTTATATATATATATATATTTAATATTTAGAATGTATTTATTTATTTATTATTCTGTTTTCAAAAGTTAAGTGACCGTTGAATTTTCACACCAGATAAATATTATTAATTTTTTATATTTTAAAACTTTGTAGGTACTTAAAATTTGCTCTTTAAATTTGAAAAGTATTTTATGTTTTCAAAATTGGGTTTAGAATGTGAATTTTTTTTTTAGATTGTTTATTTAACAAATTTTTTAATTTGATTTTTTTATTATAATTTTTATCTTTAACAAATTTTTTGTTGGTATTTTTTATTTTTAAAAATTTTTTACATTTAAAAAGAACATACTTTTTTTCTTCTAAATAAAATTCCATTAAAATTTTACTAGAATTTTATTTTTTTGTTTAATTTAAATGTTTCAAACTTCCGTTTTTCATTTCAAAAATATTTTTAAATTTGTATTTGTTCCGGTTTTTTATAATTTTGTTTATTTTTCCCGATAATTTGTTACTATTCACTACAGTTTTTTTTTGGTTTTTATTATTTTACAAAATATATTTTTCCCGTATTAACACTTTCAGTGTATGATCACAAGTGTCAAACACTCATTCCATTGTATGCGCGGTTAGCTAAAAGTTTGTTGTACTGTGGAACAACTACAATAACTACAACAACATATAAAAAATATATTGAAAATAAAACAACAACAACAAAAACTTTTATACGAGTAGTCTTCTTGGCTGCCGCCTTTTTTTAGTATGACTAATAACACTAAGCACGCGTTCGTTAAAATAAAGAGAAAAAAAAAATAATAATAAATGAAACAAATATAACAAAAACAATAACAACAAATTTTGAAAAAAAAATCGTATAATAATTCTAATAGACCACCGAGAGCTACCGCAATATTAAAATGTAAGACATTGTCAGATATTCACGTTTGAAAGGTACTTTTACTCCAAATTTACGCCAGTGTGCTACGAATTGTATGAAGTAGCGGTAACGCTTTTTTGGCTAGAAATGTAAATTTCCTATTGTTACGGAATAAGGTTTGGTGGCCAGCAATATTAATAATAATAACTTTTTAGGGGTTTCGTATATCGGGAGCCACGTGCTTTAAAGTACCAAACGAAGTTCATGCCTACTACAAAATAGAACTACTCGTATGTGTATGTATTAGGGTATTCATTTAATCGGGCTTTTGTTTTGATCGGTTAATCGCTCGATTAATTAACTGAGGGTTTGGTTTAATCGGTCAATAATCGGTTAATTTGTTTATTGATCGGTTAACCGATTAACATAGTTTTTTTATAAATTAAGTAATTTAAATATATAAAAATGCATAGATTATTTATTATTTGGAGTTTATTAGTAAAAAAAATCAATAACATAAACTCAAACGACCAAACAAAAGAATAATTCATAAATAAATAGGTATGTAATACATATATAAACTATAAGATAATTTTATTAGTTATTTCAATAGTTTAAGAAGATCTTATAAAATAATCTTGTATACAAAAAATTTGGATTTAATGTTTAGGATTTCAGCGTTTATTTTCTTTTGTTTTGATGAAACTTGACTTAGAAAAAATTCTTTCATATATCGTTAATGTTGAAAAAATCAAAAGCAATCCAAAATAAAGAATATCTAATTTCTCAGTCCTCTACCTATAACATATCGCTCATTTCGTGCAAGACCGTCACAACTCAAAATTTGGCATTTTCGAGTTAGTAATGCAGAAATGTTCTCCTCTTAAATCTCTACAAATTGATCTAAGAACGGAGAGAATTATCGAAAAAATAACGGTAATACAGATGCTTTTGACGCTATGACCTCTTTTAACAAACTTGAGCAATTAACATCAACAAGGTCACATTTCAGTTTTTTTGTTGGCATTCCTCTTGTACATGTGGTTTTCTTTGTAGCAAAAAAGAAACATTTGATTTTATAACTGTATATAAAATAAATAATAAAATAAATAATAATAGGTTGGAATCTTAAAAAGGCTCTCCTGTAAAGTTTCAAATTTTGAGTTGTGACGGTCTTGCACGAAATGAGCGATATATGTACAAGTTTCCATTATGTCATTAGAGTCCTCTTTTAATTTTTTTAAATTTTTAGCACTTCTAATTGTACTAATCGAAGTTCTATTAAAACAAATAACTAAACGCATATATAAAAGTACGTGAAACAAACAACTGTTGACTTATTTAAAATGAAGAGTTTGTATGAAAAAATATTTTCTAAGCACATACTTTTGTATATGAGACGAAGAAAATAATTAAAACCACAAGAAAAATGTGTTATAATACTACAAAAAGTTAAAAACTTTGTTACTTCGGTTAATCGGTTAATCGACTGAAATTAACCGGTTTAATCGTTAATCGAAAATATGCAATTTTAAATTAACCGATCAGTTAATCGGGTAGTAATTAATCGGTTAACCGATTAACGATTAACCGAATGAATACCCTAGTATGTATAGATACACGCAGAGAAAAAACATTTTTTAATATGGTCATCTCGAACAAAACTAATTTTAACGAAAATTGTAAAACATATTATTGTTTCCGGCAACCATATAACGGTAAAATTAATCCTCCATCACGAAGCTACAACCATAGTATGGGTGCCTCTAAACATGTTATGGTTAAATATGACAATAATTTGTTTTAAATTAACAATACTATTTTCCTCTTTTTCCAAGAGCAACATGCTATGGTTGAAAAACAACCATGCTATTATCAGTGCTAAACATATTTTTGATATTTTACCCATAACATGTTCGGACGCAACCATAATATGGTTGTGGTTTCCTGATGGAGAACAAATTTAACCATAAAATGTTTGCGGGTGACAATTATATGGTTAAATTAACCATAATATGTTTAAACATTTTCGTTCAAAATAGTTTTGATGAAGGTGAATATATTTAAAAAAAAAATATGTTTCTCGGCGTGTATACATGTATATTAGACCGTCTCAGTTTTTATACTTTTTTCGAAATTTCTTCATGAACATCGATTTTCTTTATCTACTATAAAAACCAAGAATTTTGGTGTATAACACTTAAATATTAATGAATGGAAGTGGTCTCTCAAATCGTTTTTTTCATTTTTTAGGCAAAATGACTTTTCATTTTTTAGGCAAAATGACTTTTTTCCAAAAAATGAAAAAATCTTGATTTACTAATTTGCCTCAAACTCCAGCAGTTTCGGATAGATTTGAACATTATTACATGGATTAGAAAGCTTATTAAATTTCCTAAATGTTTCTAAAAGCAACATTGCCATTTTGACCGATGGTTTTTTATTTATAGCATTACAAATTCAGATTTTGAAATACAAATTTAACATTTTTTTTAATTTTTGCTTACCTTTACATATATAAAATTTGAACGAGGCAAAACTTTTATATTCTGTAAATGGAGTATGGTAGGAAATTTTAAAATAAAGAATTTGGTGTAAATAACAGTCGCATTCTGTTAAGAAAAACTGCAGTTTTAGTTGAAATGAGTAGAGTTGTTTATTTCTAAATATAAAAAAAAAAATTATATTTTGGTAATAACTTTTTTGTACCTTAACCGATTTTTCCGAGTTTTTCAGCAAATATATTCTACTAAAAATTTCCGATCTTTTGATATATTAGACATATCCATAGGTCATATAACAGCTCTAAAATTTTAGTTTTTATAAAAATGTTGATGCTTTTTAGCCCATTTTTGGAGTATTTTGCTAATAACTTAACCATTTCTTAACCGATTTGGCAGATTTATATACCTACGTCTTTAGGAAGAAATTTACCATTATTTTAGATTATAATACTTGGACTCGGGAAGATCTATTGTTTCCGAAAATGGGTATGTTTAAAAAAAAAATTTATTTTGGGCATTACTCTTCCATTTTTGGGAAAAAACTTTCAGGGTTTTCGGGAAATATATTCTGCTAAAAATGTCTGATATTTTGATATATAAAACGTGTTCATATGTTATACTAGAGCCCTAAAATTTAAAATTTTGAGTATTTTCAATTTATCTTTGTACGGGAGGTACCATGCCCACTTTTCCAATCCCGCCCATATTTTGTGGGATGATGTATATTGATAACCGAAATGTTTTTACCTAATTTGGGAACTTTAGATCGTGTCGTTCTCCAGATATACAGAAATGTATAACGTCTTTGTATGGGAAGTGCCACACCCAAAATAATTTAATTTAAGTCATCGAGCATTTTCACAAAACGCATCCAAACTCCAACAAAAGCACAATTTTAGCAAATTTGAAAATAAAAAAACCAATATCTTCTTACTTTATAATGTATTTATGCAATAGAAGCAAATTTAGAAATAAACAACTTTACTCATTTCAACTAAAACTGCAGTTTTTCTTAACAGAATGCGACTGTTATTTACACCAAAATCTTTATTTTAAAATTTCCTACCATAATGCATTTACAGAATGTAAAAGTTTTGCCTCATTCAATTTTTATATATGAAAAAGTAAGCAAAAATTAAAAAAAATGTTAAGTTTGTATTTGAAAATCAGAATTTGTAGTGCTATGAATAAAAAACCATCGAACAAAATGGCAATGTTGCTTTAAGAAACATTTAGGAAATTTAATAAGCTTTCTAATGCATGAAATTATGTGCATATCCATTCAGAACTGCTTGAGTTTGAGGCAAATTACTAAATCAAGATTTTTTCATTTTTTGAAAAAAAGGGATTTTGCCTAAAAAAATGAAAAATCGATTTGAGAGACCACTTCCCATTCATCACTATTTAATCGTTATACACCAAAATTCTTGGTTTTTATAGTAGATAAAGAAAATCGATGTTCATGAAGAAATTTCGAAAAAAAAATGAAAAGTGAGACGGTCTAATGTATATAGCTTCTGAACTGTTTCCAGTATGAAAAGTGGGTCGTTGTAAGTATCGAAAGGAAAAAAGCTCACATATGAAATAGTAAAAAAAAAACTTTTGGTGTTACATCCTCCGGAGAAATCAGGTGAAGTCAATACCTAGAATTCGGTAAAATTCCAAAATAGACCGATCTCTGGAGATCTTTCCGTTCTTTTGCGTTCGCCGCTGACCAACCTTCCTATCTGATAAAACGGGAGTCAGTGCCTCCGCTGGCACGGTGGTGGTTGTGGTTTACTACCCAAAGTCTTGGGAAGTGATATCCTGAAAATCCCATTAAGGAGCTCATTTTTCACACTTGTGGTACAGTTCGACCTGAGGGATTCCAATCCCTAGGTGCTGTTGCTATTCAATACATGCTGCTAGCATTTTTCCAAAAGCAGTGGAGATAAGATAGCACCAGCTCCTAAACAAGGGGCAAGTATACAATCTTGCCGGATTATGCACCCAAATTGCTACCTTGGTGTGGCGTTCATACTCTGGACCATTGGTAAACGCATTGTTTGTCACCTAGTGGTTAAGATACACCATGCAGTAGGCCTTAGGACAGGTACCCATGTAAATCTTTTCCACAGCACCAAAGGCCAGCAAGCCAAACTTCCCCACAGTAAGTTCGAAATCAGCCTTGGAAGACGTTTTTTTTTTAAATTTCAAGACTTTGGATTTAAGCCGCAACTACCACGTGATCCCCGAAGAAGCCTTACCAATAGTCAGACTGGAGCCAAGGTTGCAGGGGCTAATGTCTGCCATGGTAGCAGGTGAGAAACTTTGGTCAGCCGCGATCTCGAGAGATCTGTCAGTTTTGAACGCGGCCGAATTCTAGGTATTGACTGTCCTAGTTATACTCAAGGTTCAATGAGGCGGTAATCGTAGCTGAGAGACCATTAGAAGGAATGACCTTTTTTCGAAAAGTAGTAATCTCTTGATGTGACTTGTTATCTAAAGGTGTAAGCATGATACCGAACTTTATGTGGTAGCATTTTGAATATTTGAATGTCTTCGATATCGCGAGATGTAGAAACTCTAGTGTTTTTTCTTTTATGATTTTATAATGAACATATAAAGTAGAAGGTCAAACCGACTATGGTTGCATAACTGTAATGAAAGATACCATAAAAAAAATAATATCAACAATTTAGACACCTTAAATGATCGTAAGCTCCTAAACACGAATTTTATAATTTACTTAATTAAAATCTACGCGGAAATTCAAAAATATATTTATGCAGGATTTTAGATCTTTGTTCAATACCTGACATTAAGTAAATAAAATTTGGTTTCGTTACATTGTGCAATAGCTTTGGCGCCTACGATCAAATTTTTTTCATAAATTATTTTTGGAGGAAAAAACATATTTTTTTAAAAACCTTAAATATTAACGTACATTTTGTGCATTTATTTAATTCGAAATATTAAATGAAACAATAAAATATTTATTCAGAAAATGTAAAAAAAAAATTATATACTAAAAACTCCAAGTATAGTAAGAGTTTATTTTTTATTTGACCTTTTCTTAATAGAATCTCAAAGAAATAAATGTTCAAGCTCGAGGTCATAAGTTTTTAAATTTTTTTTTTTTTTACTTATTTAAATATTTCCAATATTTCGATATTCCTTGCATATCATCATCATATTTAAATAAATAAAAAAAACATTTAAAAACTTATGACCTTGAGCTTGAACATTTTTTTCTTTGAGATTTTACTTCAAGTATATGTAGATAATCCTCCTAAATATTTAAATTGTCGAAGCAGATACCAGAGGCCTCCTCATCGCTTTCTGCCAGCGTGTCCTCGATCTTATCGCCAGTTCTAATCACGGTTGCCAGATTCTACGGTTTTTTTTGGTTAAAAAATGGACTATTGACGATTTAAGCCCTATATTTGAGGATTTTTCAAATGACAAATTTTTAACACATTTCCAAAAGTTCTTAATATAATTTCACCTTAAAGGGAAACTTTTTGGCTTTGAAAAAAAATTTTGAATATTATGACAGCCAAAATGTCTAACTTAAGCTGCTAAACTATTGAGCGTTTGGATCTACTATATTTAACTAACAGTTGATCAAAATATTCCAGTACCTAGGAACCAAAAAGTGCTCATTTCTTTGGTACAATTTATGTATTCTCCCTCTCTAAGCAATTCTCAACACAATTGCACGCACGCATAAACCAACAATTTTATTTTTGTAAATATCAAACATCTTGATTTTTGTTTTCCTTCGTTCTCTTTATACTCGTGTGTAACTCTTACGCCCACTTTTGTCTTTAATGCGATTAAATGAGATTTTGTTAACAAAAGCAAACAGTTAGGCGAAATGACAGACAGTCATTTAAGCGATTAACACCTTGCGCCCTAAATATTTGTACGTATGTAATTATAAATTCTTGTGTTGTTGTTGCTGTTGTTTCTAATACATTTATTTGCAAACAGCAACAATTACAAAAACATTTGTTTACAATTAGGGGCATAAAGTCAAAACAGAGGAAGAGGGTATGGTTAAAATAGTAAAAGACGATTGTTGGGGAGAAAACATTTTGAGAGAGTCAGTGATCTTGTTAGGGAACTAATTAAATACAGGTCAACAAAAAACAAACGTTTATTATCCGATCAGGGTTTGAAAACAGCGCTAAAAAAATAAAATACATTTAGGTTACGTAAAATGTTTCTTATGGCGATTTCTTTTCTGAGAAATATGTTGCATAAATGGTACATGCTCTATCTCTTTTGTGTAGAGCATGTACCATTTATGCAACATTTTTCTCAGAAAAGAAATCGCCATTAATAAATTTATTAAACAAATTATAAATATTCAATAAGATATTAAGAAGCATATTCCAGAGTGTCATTTGATTGAGGAGTTCCACAGTGTCGTTTGATTGAGGAGTCAACTAAATAATGTTCTTTAATTTTATGTATTCCGGTGTTGCCGGAATCCAAATTCAATTTTTAACAGACATAACTTTAAAATTATCCAAAATAAAATAAGTGAAAAGTTACGCTCTTCATTTACGAAAATAAAGGGTGCTTTTTTAAAGTATGATATAACATACAAAAGGGTAGCTGTCAAACGAACTGTCACACTTCGCTTACTTTTTAACATTTATCATCAATATACTCTGGCAAATCATCTTGAATAGATATACGTTTGAAAGACGCTACCAAATTATGCAAATTTTAAAAAATCAGTCTTCGATTCGCGCAACTTATGTCCGACAAATTGGCTCATTTTTGTCTTGTATTGATATTGATTCCTATGGATACAGGCTGGAATAAACGGACACATCGTCTTAACGGGTTAACGGGATTAATAAACAAAATTGCAGCATATGACTAATCCGCAACAGCCTCTGCAGACTCCACTACACTACAAAAATGCACTGCTTGGTGCGATATACACGCTAGTGGTATCATAATACTTTATTTTTTCAAAAATAAAGTCGGAGCTAGCGTCACGGCAATTAGAAGTCGTAACCGCACTATGATCAGTGATTTTTGGTTTGAAAATATGGATTATATTGATCCGGGCGAGTTGAGGTTCCAACAGCATCGCGTTACGTGCCATACGGCTACCGCTATCGTTGCGTCGGCAACGTTGATTTATACTGAAATTTAAGTCGCGTACAACGTTTGTATGGGATTGATGGTTATCATAATGGTTTTTGACAGTGAGTGCTTTAATTAATTATGGACCTAACAAATTTTTTTAAACAGGATTTTATGGACCTAACCTAACAAAATTTTTAGCACGACTATTTTCATAATTTAAACAATTAAAAACATAGTTTGGAAAGGCGTTAAGAGTTATGTGAAATAATTTTAATTGATTGTCAACCAATTTGAAATTATTCATTTTTGTACCAAATAGTAATAAGTTATCTTTAAGTGCAATCTGAATATTGATTCCAAAATTTCAAAATCACTTAAACAACAACAACCATCTATCATCGAGTCCCTACTGCAAGTACGTACGATTTCTTAATGATTGTCAACTTCTCCTTAAATGACGTGATCGTCTAATAATCAAAATTACAATTTACATTTTTTTCTTGTGCGGGTATGACTGAAAAATTGTTGTTTGAGATCTTTCACTAGATCGTACAACAAGAGTCCAAAACAAGGCAGACATTGGGGACTCTTATCTGACTTTTTGCTTTAATGAATCGATAAGTGCTATAATTTTTTTTATCGGCTTAGAAAGTATGTAATTCGGTTAAAATAATATTAAAATTAATATGATTTCGTTGTAATGTGCTAGCATCCCAATTCTTACTCTTGATAAATACACTGAAGTTTATTTTTGGTGGGATAAGCACTTCTTATGCGCATTCCACTGGTTGCTTAGACCAGATCATCGGGAAACGTTTTTCCAAAGACTTTAGGAAAGTTAAACCTTTTGTACAAATAAAACTGTAAAGCGAATGAGAATTACATATACACAAGTTTTACTTGCAACGATATTAAAGCTTAAACAAAACAACAATAATAAATAGTGAGTTTTTATCTTCTCTTACCTTCCCGACTACAATGGGTTGGCTTTTTTCCAACACTAATTATAGTTGTAAGTGGGTAAAGAAAAAACATAATGAAAAACAAATCACTTTATTTTATTGTTTTCGCAAGAAAATCAAATTAAAGCGATTTCTCAGTTCAGTTTTATTGCATTGCCACTTGCATATTTGTTATCAAAGTTTTTCTTGGGAGTAAACAATTTTCATTAAAAAGATTTCGTTTTAATGTTCTAAATTCCCAATTCCTGCGCAGAGAACAGAAAACTTGATTTTTTTCTCTACCCCGCTTGCTTCTCTACACCTTTCGCCCACAAACACCAAAAATCATGTCTTAAAAATCATGGAAAATATAACGGTCTGAATCTAGTGTTACTCTTGATAAATACACTATTTCAGTGCCAATTAGAATTTTCTAAAAAAAAACAGCTAAAAACTTAAACATTGATTTTCCTAACCCTGTAAATCTTAAAAACATTTTTAAATTAATTAAAAACGTAAAAAAACAATTCGAGCCTACCTGTCATTAAGCACGCAAAACAAGTTAAATTTGCTGAGAATGCACTAAATCACAAAAACAACAATTACACTCACTCAATAAAAACAACGACAACAAGTGACAATGCTATTGTTTTAATTATTATCACTACCGTCTGACTTAATCACCGACAGCAGACTTGAGTCTGTCATTAGAAAGAGAGTCTCTGTCACTCAGTCTCTTGGTTTCATTGACTTTTCAATGCAACATTAAACTAAGGCACATCGTATTGGCTGATAGCCCGGTCGCCACCAACACTGATCTTCATAATTAGCGTGACAGTCGATCGATGATATAAACCGACTGACACCTCCTCTGTAGAGGTTTTGAAATTATTTTTTTTTTTTAATTTAACTTTCTTTTAATTCTGTAAAATATTTTGTATAAATGTTTTTATTTGACAAGTTATTGTCATTTGTTTTAAGACGAACCGCAAACAAAAATCATTTTTTGTTTTTTCAAACAAAGTTGTTGTTATCGATCAGGTAAAAAGATAATAAATTTCAACTTTTATTTTTATTATAAGGAATATTGTTTTTTTATTTTTAAGGCTGGTTATAAAAATGATTTGTGTTTAAATGTTTAATTTTTTGTTTCTGTTTTATTACTGAAAGACATTAATTTATAAGAGTAGACATTAAACATTTTTCGAGTATAATTTATTGTATTTTTTTCTGAACATTTTATTAAGATCTAAAGGCTTAAAACAAACAACAAATAAACAAACAAAAATTGTTGGTATAATTCCATAAATCATTAAATAATAAAAACAAATATCTAAAAATGTTGTGCATACTCTCAAAAATAATTAAATAAACCCTACCTTTATTCTAATTTTGTTGCAATTGCCGACTAATTAATACTTTGTTTACGTTTTATCAGTTTAAATAAATCTTTGTTTTTTTTCAATCGAATAAACAAATTACAATTAATTAAAATTCATTATGATAACCATTCATAACTTAAACGACATGCATATTTAATGAAAATTGTAAAGAGAGTGCCCACTTTGCACTCAATTGCTTTTTGCCCTTCCTTCTCTTTGCCTTTTCATTTTAGACTTACCTTAAAAATCACTTGAATAATAACGATCATCTGTCGGCGAGACCCTACTGCAAGTACGTACGATTTCTTTGTGCTTGCCAACTTGTCCAACCAAAGTAATTAAAGTGAGTCATGTTGTTTGAAAAACCACTTAAATGACGTGATCATTCACCAATCAAAATTAGAATTTACATTTGCTTTTTGTCTGTGTACGAGTGAAAAATTGTTGTTTGAGAGTTTTCACTAGAGCGTACAGCATGAGTCCACAAGAAGGCAGACATTGGGGCCCCTTATAAGACTTTTTTTGTTTTATAGTGTTTTGTTTTTTTTTTTTTATTCTTAACAAAACAAAAAATTGTAAATAATTATTTTATGCAAGTTGTAGCAAGCGTCATAATTGGTTATTATATTTAACTAATTACCAATAGTTATGTAAACCCTTATGTTTGGCAATAAAATCAAAGAAAATTAAGAAAAATATAATAATTTCAAAACATATAAGAAACAACATGTTGTCCAATTAATGTTACGTTCACATTTGGGTTTTTAAACGGGTTTAAGCATCTCTAATCACTTCAAAATCGAGATGATTTACCATACATTTAATTGATTTGTAATCACTTCAAATTCGCATGTTTAAAACTGAATCATTTCATTAATCACATAGAATCCTCTGAACATACCTTAAACTGAGTATGATGTAGCATCGGCCACAATAAACGTACCTCGCACATGTATAACCGACCACGATTTTCCCTTAATGTTTTTTAAATAATCCATAATCTTTCACAATTTCATCAATAATATTTATAAAATATTCTTCCGTTAACTTTATTAAAGCATATAACGGGTCACTGTTGGACTGCGGTATACGCCCAGAGGGCGGGGCGGCTGAAAAGTGACAATTTTAGATTCTGTGGGGTACCAGGGGAAAAGAAGACAGTGGAGCATATACTCTGCTACTGTCCGGCACTTGTGCGCTCCAGGGCGAACTGTCTGGGAGATAATTTCTTCCAAGGTCTCGGGGAAATCTCTGGAATTGGGTTAATGAGACTCCTGGCATTCGTCAAGAGAGTGTGGGGTACTCTGAGTGCCATCACATCAGAATGACCTTTCTTCTTCCTTACCTTCTTCTGCGGGTTATCGTACAATGTCGTAACGCTAGGGACCTATTTGGTATATGCGGGGTCCTTGTGACCGGCCATTTTAACCTTTATTAAAGCATTTTTATCAATTTCTAATATTGACATCACTAACGGGTCGGCTTACTATAATGCCGATTAAGCTTAGCAGGTTGTTAGCACAGACTTTATTCATAACGAATTTTATTCTTCTGCTAACTTTTAATAAATCAACTCTGAATATTAATGATGCCACATTATAGTCCTCAAAAATGCAACACGTTTTGCATAAATCATCGCTGGTTTTGTCATTTCATTTTATAATTTTTTTTATTTTTTTGTTTTTGCCTCCGCATATAAAAATGTTCAATGTTTTTAAAATAAAATAAATTTAAAATAGGACTTATTTAAAAAAAGACAGTGAATTAAAAAAAAAACAAACGTTTGGCAGATCGTTAACAAGAGTTTAGCAAATCGTTAGCCAGAGTTTGGTTAGTGTATTATGAATGAACTGTGTGCTTACTGCATGCCAAATTTTTGTTATGAATACGGCTGATAATAAAAATAGAAGTTTTTAGTTTAAAATATAAAAATTTTGATATTTTGTTTTTAAACAATATTTTCACAAAATTGAAAGCTGTAAAAAACTGCAATTTACTACTGTTCTAAAAAAGATATTGAACTTGAAAGAATTTTTCTGCAACCTAGGTTTGATTCCGCAATCACAATTCCAGGTACTAAAATATACTATGCTTTTATTCCAAAACACGAAGGCATCCTTGTAAAAAGCACTAGTTCTATGATAGAGTGTAAAAGTGTAAAAATTTGAAAATAAAAGCATTATCTTCATAAGCAAATAAATGTATTTACACATACTTATATTTAAGCATACAAAAAATAACATGTGATATTTTATTCAATTTAAATTTTATAAGGGTGGGACTCAAAAACTTAAAGTATAATATGTAATTGTATAAATGTACAAACTTAACTAACCAGCCTACATAAACAAGCGCCTAAAACAGGGATTTCCAAAAATTTTTTGGTTGTGTATTAGTGAGTACCAGAGAGTAAACAAATTGAGAGAATGCATTCATTTACAGCCGAAATAAAATGTTAGTAATATATTTTATAAGTTGTATAACACAAAGGTACAAAATTAAAAATTTTTTGTGTTGATAAAAAATTTTTAGCAATTCTTTACCAATTCAATGTCGCTGATTTTAAAACTGCACTTTTTTGTCATTCGGAAGCTTTTTGACTCTAAATCAGTTTTAAATATCTTATCAAAGAATTGTAAAAAAATTAAAGATTTTTATGTTTTAAAAATTCATAAAAAATAAATATTGCACGCAAATCACACGTTTAATAACATATTCCGTTCCTTCCTTAAATGTTGCATACCATATAAGGCATTGGATGTTACCAAAAGCGTTTTTGACCGCACAATATTTTTTAAGTGCCATCATAAAGTTTTTTCTGTTAACCTGCAACAAAAATATGTATTGAGGTACGTTCAGACTAATGAAATATTTGACGAAAATATTTGTTCTGATATTTGCTTCAAACTGTGTAAAACAAAAATGTATTTTGTTTAATGTTCAAACTAAGCTCAAACATTTGACAATTTTTGTTTGATGAAACAGTTGGCAAAAAGTGTTAAATAAAATAAATTAATTCATGTTTGCCATGCGTTCAGACTAAAATAAATATTTGCATCAAATAATTATTTAATGAAAGTGTTCAAAAATAATAATATATTTCACAAATAGTAAAAATGAGCGCAAAAGCTAATTTATTTTTTTTATTCTGTGGAGCAGCATCTTTTATAGTGTTAGAACAGGAGAATGTAAGATATAAAAAAAACTGGAAGACAATGGGTAACGGGAACATGGCTAAAATTTGCGAAAAATTGCAAACTTGGATATAAACCCTTAAACATATTTGAAGTCTCTAAATCAGTTAAAAAACAAAATGTCGGGAAAAATTTTTTTTGCAAAAATAGCGAAAATTCGCGAAAAATTTAGATATTTCAAACAAGCCATAAAATTTATTAAAAGTGCCTAAAACTAAAAGGAATGGCAAAAATTCGATAAAAATTGCTAAATTAGCGGAAATTCGCAAAAATTTGATAATAGCGGCACGATACAAAGTCTAATGATTATAAAAAATCTTTAAAATTGTAAAGAATCCGAAAACTTACAGGAAAAATTGCTTCTATCCGGAACATGGCTAAAATTATTTGTCGTTGTTTGCTCTTACAATTTTTTTGTAATATCAAATAAATGTTTGCTCAAAAATTACAAAAATATTTGATTTTTTGTGTTCACACTATGTTCACATTGGACAAATATTTGTTTGCCGGCAAATACTTTTATTTGCTCAAAATCAGCTGTTATTTTATTTGATACTCAAAAATATTTTGTGTTCAGACTACGTTAATGAAATATTTGATGTTTTCTTTCAAATATTTCACCAGTCTGAACGTACCTTTAGTAGTGGTATACACAATTGTGCATAGAAATGGATTTCCCTGGTCTATTTTTTCAAAAATAAAATAAATTACATGAGAATTATAACGTGAAAAAGTTATTTTAGTAAAAAGTTAGGGGGTTCATAGTGGTAAGTAAAATAGAAAGGGTATTTACGTTGTTGGGTTACTCATACTTCAAACATCTGTGCATACATTTTAATTCTAGCTAATAGTATATCATAACTTTTTACAAAATACCAAATGCGCACCTGAGTTTGCCTGCAAAAATGTATAGTCATTGTAACAGGTCAAAGTTACGTTAAATAAATACCATAAATTAGTAAGGTTAACTCTTTGGACTCGGTCATATAATTGTAGCATAAAAAAGTAAGCAATAAAAATAGTGCTAAACAATAAAGTTTCATTAATACATCAATAAAACACATCTTCTTACCCAAAAATTTTACCTGTTGTCACATTTGCTTTTATATGTATAGGTTTACACATAAATTGTAGGAAAACAAGGCTTTTTTAACTTGTTTTTTAAATATTTTTACTTAAGAAAAGTGTTTTCAAAGAAAAAAACCTACCGACGCGATTGGTACAGAAACAAAAATATTTTTACAAGCACAAAATACCAACAAATTCTTGTGGCTATTTTTTTTCTTAATAATTTCTGCCTTTAGGTACGTCTTTTTTACGAAAGAAAAATGGACCCTTTTACAGGCATCAAAGATTTTTTTTCACAAACAAAACACATATCGTTAGCTTAAATGCAAAACAATGTAGATATTATTTGAAAATTTTAAAGTTTTGTTGATTTGGATTCACGTTACATATGTATTTTTATATAATTTTAAGTTTTTTACAAAATTATAAATGACGTATCATCAAATAAATATATAATTTTTTTAACAGCATAATGTATAATCACACTCAATAAAAAATTAGCAGAGTTTTTAATTCTTTTTATAAGAACACATTAATATTTTTAAACACCAAAACTGGGTAATCTGTTTTATAACTATTACCACGGTGTTAGTGGATTTAGTGATCAGATAATAATTTATAATAATATTCAACATTTTTCATTTTTCGAATTTATTCTATGAGTTAAATTTCAGTTATGTATTTTATAAAGCTTTTTTTGTAATAGCTCTATTCCTTAAATTTTTCAGAAATGACTTATTTAACTCATAGAATAAATTCGAAAAATGAAAAATGTTGAATATAATAAAGTTGCTTATGAAAAAGAAATAATTCCCAATATCAATTTATAATAATAATTTTTAGTATTGCATAAGAAAAAATAAAAAAGTGTTGTAAAATTATAAGAACCGAATCCATAAACGTATGTATGTAAAATAAAACCTATAATAAATGTGACTATCAGCTTCTTCCACATAGAACTGTTAGACATTTTGAAATTTTTTATCTGAAATATTAAAAATTGCTTTTAAATCTCAAATAATTACCATTTTCCAAAGTTCTTTGCTTTGCATGTAAACTTATGAAATGTTACATTATTCTACATTTAAGTCTTAAAATTTAAACTCTAAATAAAAATTGCACGCAGGGCATTGGATGTTACCAAAAGCATTTTTGACCGCACAATATTTTTTGAGTGTAAGCTGAAACAAAATAACATAGCATCCGCTAGACATGCACACTTGTCGAAGTCACATCGACGACTGAATGGAAGAGTATAAAAATATGTGTTAGTAGTGGTGCGCACAATTGTGCAAAGAAATGGAAACCCCTGGCCTAAAATCATCATTTGCATAACTTTTAAACTCTTATGAAGAGTACATAATAAAAGTTTTACAATATAAGAAGTACGCCGCAGTCTTATTTCGCTAAAAAGAAAATTAAAAAATTAGGTCGAAGTTAGAAAAAAAAAGGTTTCCTGATAATCTGGCCTATGCAACCAGTGAAATGCGCTTAGAAACTAGCTTCGCCTCAACAATAAATTTCAGTGTATTTATCAAAAATAAAAATTTTGAGCTTAGCACGTCAAAAAAATCTTATTAATAATAGATTTTGAATTCCCAAAAATAAGTATGAAAAAAATTAAAATTTTAACTCGTTCTTTCCTGTCTTTTACGGTACAACATTGCAATAACCACATGTACGAGGGTAAAGAAATTTGCATAACTTTTAAACTAATAGATGTCCAACAATAAGACTTTTACAATATAATAAGGACACTATAGGCTAATTTCGGTTAAAACAAATTAGGACTAACTTAGAAAAATTTTGATTTAAATTGGTTATTTCCGGTTTTGCAGATGAAAAAAATTTTTTTTTGGTTCGAAAAAATTATTTAAAAAAAACATTTTTTTGAAACGGACCACCTCGTAACTCGACAAATAAACATCATAGAAAAAAAATACTTATTCATATCGACCTGAACTATAGTTATGCCAAATATAAAGGAATTCCAACAAAAATTTTTTATTGGGTTGTCCGTTTCACAAATAAAGCCGCATGTTTTTCATCAACATATTAACAAAAACACTTGAAAATATTTCCCATAGTTGTATTTTTGTGCAAACGAATACAAAAATGTAGAACATATTGCATTTATGCAACATATTTCATAGAAAAGAAATCGCCATAGGATTTTCCGACTTATCGATATCGTCGATATTTTACCGTCGATAGTACGATAATTAAATTAATAATTGTTTATTTTTTTTTGAGTTTTTTGAACAACCAGTTTAATTTTAAACAACTAACTGAGCTTCCACAGCGGCAGGCATTTTTTATGTCAAAACTTCTTATTTTCATACAGTTCATAGGTACGAAACAAAAAAATCAAACAGCCACACAAGAGAATTTAACACAAACAAAACATGTACACAATATACACACAGCTATTCGTGCTGTGGTCGTTACTAAAATTTTTTGTTTGCTCATTCCTTTATCAATGTAAAAAATAAACACTAAAGAACATTAAAATATTGTGTATTTTTTACAGAACCACTTCAATTGTTATGTTTTATAACAAAGAGAAGAACACTATATACGTTACGTTCTTGAAAATAGTTATGAACGATATTAAGGGTTGTGTATAATAAAACTGATATAATTTCTGGTAGTGTCCGTACGCTAAATAATATTCTGTTTTTTTTTTCGAACACTGCACAAACCTATTTTATATGTTTGTGCGTAATGTAAGAAAACACGATGTATGTATCATTGTTTTTATCTTTGCTAATAAAATAAATAAAAAATCATAAACTGCTTAACAATTTTTAAAAGTGCGATAGCCGGTATTTAAAGAGGCAGCTGCTGTGTAAAACACCCTCCATTAGGCAGCCACTCAGACAACTCAGCCACGAACGTTATTACTAACAAAGCATTAAAGTAAAATATATTGCATCTATCTGTTTGTTTGAAACACATTTCGTCAGCTCATTATTGGTTTGACGCATATGCCAAAAACAGCCGTACGATTATTTTTGAACACTGATCGAAAGATGTTGAATGAAACAACATGAAATAGGAACAAATTTTAAAGAAGAAGAAAAATTTTGATTTTAAGCCCTGTACAATTCTTATGAGAAAATGTTATAAACTTAAGGTACTTTTACACGATATATATTTAAAAATAAATTTGTCAAATTTTCCATATTATAAACCTTCTGTACTTGTTAATTTTGACAGACATGTGCAATAACATATGGATTTTACATATGACAAAGCCACTGCAAAATACATATTGTGTAAACGTGCCTTTAACGATAAGATGTAAGATTTGATTTAGTGTAAATTGATTTAGAGTTTTTTTTTTTTTTTGAAGAAGAAGTGATTGCTATTGTCCAAAAAATCTAATTTAATCTAGTTCGAAAAATGTTAACTACTTAAAAAACACGTGACTTATAAATTTTTGTTACATATACAATATTATAAAATAAACAAAGCTAATTAATAATCATTAAAACACTTTTTTTTAAATAAATATAAACAACTAAAATAACAAATACATGTAACGAAATAAAATATAATTTGAAAACGGAAATTCCTTTGATGCCGTGACATCAAGTTACACCTAAAGAAATAAATTGGTCAGTGATCATGGCCATAGTTCATTGAATTACTATTTTCCATTAATTGTATGTATTGGCTAACATTTTTACAAGTGTATTTTAAAAATACAATTACGTACTTGTATTTAAAAAAATAAAATAAAAACTTTCTGTGCTACCAACTTTTGATATGAAACTCAAAACAATGAAGTTGAAATTTTTTACAACGCAATAAATGCAATTTTTTTTTTTTTTGTAAAACCCCAAAACAGAATAAAAAAAATCAACCAACCACTTAAGAAAAAGTTTTTATTTTTTTTAAACGCACACACTAAAACTGAATCGTCTTACAATTGCGAGTATTAATTGTTACATGATCTTTTTTTATTTATTTATTTTTTTTATGTTATTATTTTACAACTGAGAATGTTGAGATTTATGGCTGATTTATTAAGAATACTTATTTGCGAATTAAAAACGAAATTGAGAAAAAAAAAACAGGTGTAGACAGTCTGACAGATACTTAGACAGACAATCTGGAATGAAGTGGCCCAGAGACGAATAATGAGTGGAAAATAATATTCCTTTTTTAACTGCCTGTTAACTGCAGCTTAGGAGAGATTGATGAGTACTGAGGGAATATTTAATTATTTAAAGTTGAATGAACTTTAAGGGGATTTATTACACTAATTAAATTGTAAGCCTTTATGGTTTATAAATGTGTTCGTGAGTTAAAATTAATTTTTTTTTAATATTTTTCATATCTTCTTTAAAATTAAACATTTAATTTCTCTTAGCTAGAAAAAAGTAAATATAGAAAAAAGTAAATATAGAATTTTTTATGAAGTTCTTTTAACAGATAATTGTGTCACCTTAAAAGTGATAATAAACTTGATTCCATTAAACGTCATTTCTAAATTTAGAATAAAATTTATTAACGTTAACCAAGGCCATTCAGATAGTGTTTTTTTTTCATTTTTCATAAAGAAAATTCTGTTTTACCTTTAAATTTGGTAAACTTACGTTCAGACATAACAAATATTTGACGAAAAAATCAAAAAAAAAAAAAATAAAAAGTGGGACCAGTAAATTGAAAAAATTTTAGCTCTATTTTTACAAATTCTATTGATTTACTAAACTTTATTTGTAAGAAGATAATTGTATAATCTAATTTAGAAACTGTTTAATAATGTTTGATCAAGCCAAACGTTTTGCAAAAGCAAATAATTTTTTAATTAAACTAGGGGTCACGTGTAGGACGTCAAATATTTAATAGGTGTGAACATCGCTTTAGTTATTTGCATTTTTAATTCACTAACTTTTTGTTTGTTAACTTTTTATCTAGGAGGATTTTTTCGCATTTAAAATAAAACAATGCAGAAAGTAAAGGTTTAGTAATCTAAACCAGAGTGTACCCTATTTGAAATCCATGGGCAATCATGGACACGCAAAAACAAAATTATGTTCATTCTCATAATTCTTTGTATTTTATGGGTTTATCATGGGTCCTAGGTGAAATTCTAAACCTACCAGCACAACCAACACAGAAAAAAATGTTTTATCAATTAAAAAATGGTTTAAAAAGTATTTTAATTTAATTAATGCGATAATTGAATCAATTATTTTTTTAGTTGAATGAATATTAAAAATTTAATTTTGATTTAATTAACATTTTAGTTGTTTTGAAATAAATTTTCAATTAAAATTTTGATTTAATAACAAAAAATCTTAATTGACTTTTTTCGTTTAAAATAAAATAATTTAAACATGTAGAATTTTTGTTGGGAATTGTCAATATTTATTTATATAAATTGACACATTAATTGAAATGGCAAAGTTTTTTGATTAAAATTAAAAATATAATTTATTGAAAATATTTTTTCAAAATTTTAAAATTTTTAGTAATCAATATAATCATTTTGGTAATAGGTGCTAAATCAACAACTTGTTTGCTTGATATTATGAATTTGGAATAAATTTGGTGATTGGAGAAATTTAATAATTTTTTCTGTGAAGTAAAGCTTAAATATCAACGTATTAATATGGTTTATTGGCGCAAAAACATATTCCAGAAAGAAGCTTGTATGTAAAGAAATGGTACGATTTTACTATTATAACTTAAGTTCCAAATTTCATCAACTTATCTCCAAAATTGCAACCTGTACAAGGTTAACATGGACAGCCATAGATCGTAAGATATTCGTAAGTATTCTAACAAGTTGGTCTAGGACTTCATCAGCACAAACTCATAATACCCTTTTCACTATTGTTTTGTGTGTATAAAAACCTGTACTAGAAATTTAAAATTGTTATTAACTAGCGATGTTACGAAACGCTTTTTGCCGATTCTATAAAGAGCTGAATTAAAATTCAAGTTAAAATTAATAAAACTTAAGTAAGTATTTTTTTATTATGGAAAATAATACCGTAAGATTACACTGTGCTACAGAGGGTAAATCTAATTCGCTGAATCCGTATATTGGCAAGCTCGTGTTTTCGAGATATGCCGTTATATCGGAAATGGATGACGTTATACAACACATATCGTTTTAGATATATAAATTTTATTGGGCCAAAAAAAAATAATTTTTTAACAAAATTTCGAAATTTTTGTATTTAAAAACGACATAAATAATCGGAAAAATGCAGATATGCTTCTAATTCTATATATTTATATGGAAGCCCCTCTAAGGGGTGGAGATAAAGGACAAGTATGTTTGAGAAATTGTTTATGACGAAAAACTAATGGAGGTCGTTCATACATGTTATCCCCCTAAGGGCGACTGCTTTCGCAATATATTCCTAGTATGTATAGAAAATTTTGTATGAAATGGCGATAGCGGGCAGGTATGTTAGAAATAAATGATCGCGGCGAAAAATATAGTGGGGTTGGTCATACATTTCACCTGTCTATCGATTTTAAAAATTTAAGAATTTGATTAAACTGCCATATTTAGACGGTGAAAACGGGCAAGTTTGTTTTGAGAGTATGTTAAGGACAAACAACTAATGAAGGTCGGACATACATTTTATACTCCTACGAGCGGGCGACTCCTAGGCAGTTATAAGACTTTTTCCAAGCAGATAAGAAAAAGGTTTAGTCTTACTTTAAGGTAATTACGGAATTTGTGTTTATTTTTTTTTTGTTTATTTAATAAACTAAACCGTTTTTGAGTTACGCGAATATATGTTAGGCAACCTCCTCCATTTTCGAAATAACGATATATCTCGAAAACAAGAGCTAACCTAAAAAATCGATTAGCACCACTAGAGTTGGCGTACTCGAATAAGGTTAACCCGCCAGGAGCGCCGCTTGACAGATACAGTTTTTTTTGTAGAGAAAAAGAGAGAGAGCGGGGAGATTCCTCCCAACGGAGACGGTACCGCGACCAAGCCAGGTCTATTATACCCACCCCCCTTTAGTTGGCCAAAAGACCCTCTGTCTCCCAGAGTAATCCAAGAAGGTCTTTTGCTGGTGTTTCACCGACTCGAGACGCCCCTATCGCGCCGTGCCCCAAGAGTCTCTTTCTGGCCTACGCCAGCGGCGAGCACTCATACAGTAAATCCCCTGTGGCCTCGTCCTCCTCACGACATAGTCTGCATTCCTGGTCCTCTGCCAGGCCCATCCGAAACAGGTGGTGCTTGACCGTATGGTGACCTGTCATATAAGTCTGTTGAAACCCCTCATCTCCAATGTACTCCCAGGAAATATCAGTTCCTTCGCCTAAAGCATTCCAGAGAGCGATACCCAGTATCTCCTGTGCTCACTGAGCGCCCATTCCTCCAGTTGGGACTGGGTAGACTTAAGCCACAAAAAGGCTCTGACCCACCATTGCTCCAGCCCTGGCCAGCTCATCAGAGTTTCACTCTGTTGCTTGAGCCCAGCTCCTGTAGCCTTCCCCGTCATTCCGCCACCAACTTCGAGGAAAATTTTCTGAGAGAGTGCCTTAATGGCCGCTTAGCTATCAGTGAATATCACAATGCTGTTTCCTATCATTCCCCTTCTAAGAATGTTGATACAGCACACATCAATAGCGTGGATCTCGGCCTGGAATACACTTGGTGATCTTCCCATGGCTATCGAGATCCGCGTGTTAGGCCAAATACCCCAGCACCCACCCCATGCTCCGATTAGGATCCATCAGTATACCAGTGTAGCCCCTGGTTACCATCACAGGGATTTCCACTGTCCCAGGCTCCTCCGTTAGGGAGAATCGTGCTAAACCTTCTATTAAAGCCCAGTTCTGTGGGTATACTGATCTGTGCAGCCACAAGATATCTGAAAATAAAATTTGTCAATGGAATTATATCAACACTCTTGTCGACAAGTACACTGACCGGAAAAAAAGTGTAGAATTCTAGCACATAGTTATTTATATAGCAATAAGGAAAAAGTGCATAACTCTATTTTTTATTTTCGTAAGAAAGCCACCTTGAATTTTAAAAGTGGTTTGTTTAAAATTTACTGCTATTCTATTATAACCAACACTTCTCTGCGTTAAAAGTTTTTTTTTAACTTGTTATATCCAAGTATTCCTAATGTCACAGATCGAAAGTGAGCTTAAGGTTTTATTCCAAATGTTACTGCATTTTGAAAAAAGTTAAGCAAATAGTCAGTTTATAATAACTTTCTAAAAAATCATACAAAATAATTAAAACTGTGTCCATGTGTTCTTTTGAACGTGAAGATCTCAAAGGCGCCATTACCTCAAATTTTAGTTAAGTCAACTTAAGCACTTTTTCCATTTTGCCACAGATCTGAGATGAAAAAGTACAACTGTACTGCCAAGGCTGTTAAGATATTGACAAGCCATTCAACACTTCCATATTTTGCTATTATTAAACACAAAGTTTTAGGCAGCATCCCAGCGGGAGAAAGAAGGAGTATGGCTGCCTTCTAGAAGGCCTCTGTACTCCTTCTTTTGGATGTACAAGGCCTGCTCGTCATTGCGGGGTAGGCCTTCCGCGCTCGCTTCTTTCGCCAGAGATTATGAAAGGCATTTAAATTAATGGCTCTTAGAAGGCTTTAAGAGAATGGTGATCTTATAACGGGATCTGAATTCCTTGGTTTTTGTTTGGATGTGGATACACATTCCACATTACCTTCTCATAGAAGGTAATTTGGAATGTGTATCTTATCTTTTTTATGGAAGAGCCGATGCCTTCTATGAGACATTATTTAGCAGTTAGATCAGAATGGTAATTGAATCAAAACAATTTCTAAGCAGGGCTTCAATAAGTCCTGAAAAAAAAGGTCTTCTGAGTTTTACCGCTGGGACTATTACCAAAGGTGTCACTCTTTTCGCTTATTTGGGTAGCAAAACTGTGATTTAGTTGCTTATCTATAATGGAACTGTTCCGGTAGAACATTAGTGTTGCCACGACTACGTTGCCAGATCAGACAAAATTAGTTTTACTTGGAATTCTACAATAACCCAAATACATATATCGCACTGGTTCCTCTAAAGAGAGTCAACTCAAAATTTTTCAATTTTCACTTTATGCAAGAAATCGATGTACAGTGGTCATATCTACCAAAAAAATTCAATTTTATGATATAAGAGTACAAATAAAAAGAAAACTGTTTTTAGTCTCTACTGAAAATTTATAAATTTTGAGTTAACCCCCTTTAGAGGAACCAGAGCAATATGTTTACTTTAAAATTCAATCGTTGATTAATTCGATGGTTTTCCTGAATGACAAAGTCAATATACCGCCATGAATTTGGTGCTGGTACAATTATAAGTACCTCATTTCAAAATATTTTGAAAGTAATTCGAGTTTTGTAAAATCTTGTTATAGACGCTTTTTTAGATTTTGCGAACATATCGCCGACTAATTAAATCCGACATTGATCAAATGGCAACTCATTTCACAAAACAAGACGAAAATATAATTGAAGAGGGAAACTGATAAAAAAAATCTTCCGTAAAAAATTCCTGAAAGTTCTATTAATTTTTGTTAAAGTACGTTTGTTCCGCATTGGTATTCTAATAAAAGAAAGTCTAAGTTACACTTGGGTATAAAGGCAAACAAAATAACCTTTAATGTAAGAGCCGGAAAGCAATAATGATGACTTTAGATTTTTGTAAAAAAGTCATGCATTTTCCTTTAAGGAGTAAAGTCGTAGTGTAAATTAGCATTTGGAAGAATTTGGCGAAACATTTTTTTTTCACTTGGGAAATATAAAATCAATCTAAATATCTATTTAAAATTAATTCAAATCAACTCTTATCTTTTTTCTTTAATAAATAAATCAGATTGTTTATAAAACAAAATGGCAGCGGGAGGGAAATATTTTAATACACAGACCACACATCATGATCTTAAAATGACTCATCATTTATCTCTACTTTGGTAAAAAAAAATCTGAACCCATTTTATGACAATAAATTTTTTTTTAATAAAATTATACTGTTTTTTCCACAAAACTATTAACAAAACAAGTAATATATTGCAAAAAATTAAATAAAAGATTTGTTAAATAATTTATACTTAAAAAATGTATTAAATTCACTTTTATTAACACAAAACCTAAATCTTTAGATTTATGCAAATGAATTAATTATTGAACAAGATTGAAAATAACGATAAATTTTTGTTTGTTTTATTGAAAGTTAAAAATTGTTTTATATTTAAATGCATAAATTATTAGATATTTTTTTTAAAATAAAATGGTCATTCATGAATATTATGAAAAAAATGGATAACATTTATTTTTATACTTTTAAATCATGCCAAGAAGTTACGCCCTACAAATGTAATGCTCGATGACGACGATGTGACATACAAAGGTAAATTTTATTTGGTAAAAAAATGTACAATTTTAAATTACTTACGAGTAATAAAAAAATTTCTAGGACTTTCGGGTCTCGTAATGGTTTTACCCTTCTGCATTCCTCCCTAACTATCGCCGTCTATGATCTTCGTGGGTTCATTTGACCCAACTATTACTTAGAATCTATGAAAATTTTAGATTATGTACATATGTATGTATTAAATATAGCATCACTTAAACTTACTTTTCTTCTTCAGGACATTCTAAAAAAAAAAACATTCAAACAAATTTGCAAGAAGCTTCCAAAACTACTACTCTCTCTTTGTAATTAAATACAATGTTGCTCAAATTTAATTTGCTTTACAAGAGAGTATCCACACTTTTTTCAACTGTAAATTCTAATATAATTCATTCTGTTACATCAATTTCAGTTTATTGGAGTAACCATATCAAGGGATAACCGCAAAAAAAGCTCAAGCGACAAAAAAAAATTTTACAGGAGAAGGTTTCTTTTATTATATTTCATAAAAATTTTGTATGAAAATTGGCGCTTAAGCTAAAATTGTTTTTGCTATAAAATCGTAACGGTGCCTTCTGTGACCATGAGATTTGAGGAGATGATGGAAGTGTTGCCAATAAACTCATTTATAAAAAAAAACGAAAATTTAAAATTTAAGCTTTTTTTGAGGTTATGGCTCGATATGAATTACAAAATATGAAATAAAAGACAAACTTTTTATTGTAGTCCAAAAATTAATGCGAAAATTCAGCTGGGTCCCATTGACCCAACAAGACTACAAATATTAAACTTATTTTTTTATGTGAACGAAAAACTAAAAAACTTTTTTTTCTTAATTTTGCTACTTAAGGCTAGTTTACACTATAAAACGAGTATTCTGTATAAATACATGTCAAAAACTCAAGTAATATGTAAGAATGTAATAGTGTGAATGCAAAGTGTCATGAAAATGACAAGTATTACGAAAAAAAATTTGACATCCCATACGACTTCATCGTTTTTTGAAACTTTTTTAAACAATAATTCTCTTCATTTGATCAGGGTTGCATTTTAACAAAATCATGTTCATGTGTGATAGTGTGACTACAAACTGTAATGTTACATTAGATTTTTTGACAGTCGCAACAAAACTCATTAGATTTCTATCTCAGAAAGTATTATGGAATACGGAAGACTTGTGTGATAGTGTAATCTAGCCTTTAATAGTTATTTACTTTCCTATTTAAGATAAAATTACATTTTAGTACGATTCTGATGAATGTTCTTGACAACAAATGAGTCGAAAAGTAAAATTGGGTCACACTGACACGAGGAATGCAGATATATTAAATAGATTTTTTGTGTAACTCACTCTGATGGCGATTAATAACATCTCAAGACGAATTTAATATTGATTAACAGACTCAAGAGAAATCGAAATAAAGCAACCGCAGAAAAAAGGTCCAGTTCTTGGAACCGTTAAGGCATATAAAAACGGTCCACCAGAAATTATTACAACACAACTGTTAACATACAAAATACTAAATGTGTTGTCGGGAAGTCCCAGTGAAATAAGGTAACACCTTTGTCATGTCCCTGCGGGGTTTTGTGTCAATTGTTCCAACAGAACTGGTCCTGGGATTTGTGAAAATAGAGTTAAAACAAAACTAAATAACTAATGACATGTGCAAGGAGAACTAATCACTTAACTGGTATATTAAGAACACAGCAAAAAAAATTATTTTAATTAAAAAATTTTCGATATTAATTAAAAAATTAATTAAATGTACACCAGTATACAAATTAATAGTATCAAATAAACGTTAAATTCACTCGATTAAACGTTTAATTCACTTGATTTGAGGTTTAATTCGCTTGATTAACATTTTAACTAAAACTGATATTATTTTTGATTAACACTTTAATTAGTCAAAAATTTTGGACAATTTTATCTGTGTAAAAAAGGTAGATTTTTAATTTTGTATTCATTTGGTTTTTATTGGAAAAATACAAAGGACTAGCATTGTAGTAACTAATACTTAACACGTTTATTGAGAAAAGCTGTGTGGCTGGTGTTTGGCGTCAATTAACCCACTCCACTGACAACCCCATGTAAAAGTGATAGGTACCATTCATATAGGTATTAAAACCAGGACCCGTCTCTGTCAGTTCGCTTTCCTCTAGGGGTACTATACAAACATTAAAAAGGCAGGACTATGGCAGTGCAAGTAAATTATGTAAAAGACGTTGCATAGAAGGAAATACTTTCTTAAGTAATTGCAAAGTTGTAAATTATAGATATCCTAGGGCTGTAGGGTTATTCAAAACGAGCCTGAGATCTCATATATATATATATATATATAATAGTTCCATTCATTGAGAAATTGGAATCTTTCATGATATATATATTTTTTAGTTTTTTGTTAAGACTTTGGATCGATATAGATGCTTAAAGCACTTAAAGTTAAGAGACCGCTTTACCCCAATACGTGCACAAAAAGCTCCTTACAAATTAGTAAAATTGCCCAAATATATAATCCCTTTCTATTCTCTTCTTCTTACAAATGCCACGTAATATTAAATCTTCTTTCTGAAAAGCCAAATCTTGATGGATTACCAATGTTGAAGCTTAATCTCTATCGATATCCTAATCTTAAATATTTGTTGCTATGTCGGTAAAACACTTTTTACTAGAACCAGAGATTTTCCGACAGAAAGCACTCTTCAAAGTCTTTATAGAGTCTTGAATATAGTACAATTCAAATCAAAATCTCCCGGAATATTTTTTAATCCTAATCAATTTTAGCAAAAGGCCATACTCACAATAAGAAACACACACATTTTCAATCAAGAAAACATTTGCAAATTTTGCCCAGAACTATCCCAATAAAAAATATTCTTATTTTGCGAAGTACTAATGATACATTTTAAAATGTAAGAACACATTTATTCGCTACGCACAGGGCTGCCAGATAAAATTCCCTTTTTTGTGCGTTTAGTGGTAAACAAAACTATTAAGTTTGAAAAGCATATATTACGAAATTAATTTTTATAAATTTTTTTAGTAAAACAGGTAAAAGTCGTTTCTTATTTAGCAGTTAAGCTCAAATATTGTTTGTCTTTGTTGCGCTCCACTGTAAATAAAAAGTAAAAATAGGGACCCTGTTAGCTATACAAAAATATATATTCTTTACAAAAAATCAGCAGGCGTTTCGAGTAGGTCTTAATGGGGGAATGTATATACGTAAATAATTATAAACTTCATTTGCAATTTCATGAATTGTTGAAGTTGACTCAATTTTTTAAAAAAACTCTATTTAAATTTTTGTTAAAAAAAATTAAAGGAATATATATGAAATACTTTGCGAAAAATACGATACGATAAACGAAATTGTTGCTATCATTGTGAACGAAGCTTAACTCTACAATGAGGTATTGCCACTGGAAGATATTAATTTCACATATGATTAAACAGTTCATTAAAATAACCATAATTGTTAAATAGCTAAGGCACAAGCTCTATATTTACATTTTTCCTTCCAGTTGTGCTGATAAAAACGTCAACGTGAAAAGGAAAGATAAAAACATAAAAAACAGAAAAATGTACTTTGGAATTCAAGAAGAATTTTTGACAAAAAGTATAAAAAACGGATGTAAGGATGAACATGTAAATTAATTAAATACATAATCATTTAAAAACAAATTTGGATTCATCTTAATTTTTTTAAAATAAGAGCTAAACTTAAAAACGGTTTGCACAACTTGATTCAGCGTACTCAAATAAGGTTAACCCATCGGGTGCCCCGCTTATTTCAAAAAAAAGTTTCCTATTCAAACACAGTGTTATTACCGTTGAGCATAGAGGAAAAACAAGTATTGATACGTGTTTCTGTTTCAAATCAATATCTCAGTATTGTCAAATTATTAGGGCTTAAGAAAGGAAACGTAGTTTTGATATATTTTTAAAAAATACACTAAAACAAAACGATAACACTGTGTCACAAATTTTCAACAAAGTCGTGACCAAATGAATCTGACAGCTAATCCTTATGCAAAATTTTACGCTGAATCCGAATATGAAGTCAGAATGGTCAAAAGTAGAACAGTTTAGATATTGCAAAATTACCGCTTTTTGCTTTTTTAAAAAAGATCATGTCACTTTCATAATAATATCTTCGAAAATATGCAACGGCTGTTTCGTATGTTTTTTTTTTTTTTTTTGGTTCAAAGATAACAAAATGACCAAAACAATTACAAGTCGTTTGTAATTATTGGTCAAGATATGACTGACTTACAGTGGACCAAATATAAAATTTCACAAAAATTTTAATGATTTTTTGGAATTTAGCTTTTTTCAACTTCTTATTTTTTTACCAAACAATGAATTTTCTTAAGTGTTATCAATTATTACGATAGTAATAAAAATGGAATCCATAAGGTGTATTTCTAAAGTAAGATATAAAAATTAATATTAATTTCATTCAGGCATATGAGGAGTTGGTTTTGTGAATGAGTTTACATCTGCATACTGAACAGACTTATGACTAGGGTTGTCATTCGTACTGTTTTTATCAGTACATGTACTGTTTTTTGTTTAAAGTACTGATTTATGCATAACAAGCAAATTAGTACGCAAATGTACTGATTTTTTCATTAATGTACTGTTTTTATATATATACATTGTTTAGTTTATAGTTTGTCATATTGTCAAATTCTTTGATTTCAAAACTGGCAACCCTACTTATGACGTCCATTTTGCCTTACCTTGGCTAAGCAAAAATAACAGCCAACGTCGTGGTTCGTAGGTTCACGCCAAATTGCAGGATAATCAAATGGCATATACCGACTGCGGTAGAGGAAATTAACTTAAGATTCTGAAGGCAAATTTTTAAAACACAAAATTAAGAAATGCATACTTACTTTGCGCCCGACATCCACATAGTTAAACGAGTTTTGCATGAATTGCATAAAGAAATTGGGGTCCAAGATTTCGAAATATTTGCCGGATTACAAGAAAATCAAAACGTTTACCAAATAATTTGCAATTGTAAGCAGTCCATAAAAACAATGTCAGCAAAAAAGGCAGTGTTGTCAAAAATCTTTAACCAATGGAGCTTTTTATTTTTATTAACATAAGCTTTATTTAGTGATTTTTTCTACAAAATTCAATGTTTCTAATTTTGACAGCATTGGTTTTTTAAATTCTGCGTATTTACTTCCTTTGCGTTTTTTATGCGATAAAAAAAAAAGCGAAAAGTGGGTTAATTCGTTAAATCTTTTGTAGCTTTGTCATTTTTGCACAGAAATGAGTATCGTTGGGCGCAAAATATTCGTATCAAAATAAACTAATGTCCCATGTAATAAAACATTAAACTGCAAAAGAACAAAATTGCAAAAAATCATGAAATTTTTCATAAATTTTCCAATTTTGTCCACTGTAATTCTGTCATTTCTTGACTAATGTTTACCAGCGACCTGTGGTTATTTTACTAACTTTATTGTCTTTCATAAGAACCAAATACATTTGCATTTAAGGGACATCATCTTTTTTAAAAACACAAATAACTATTTTTCGGAATATCTCGAAAACTGTTCTACTTTTGACAATTCGGATTCAGCAGACAATTTTACATTTGGTCAAAAAACTGTCACGTAGTGTAATTATATTAATTAATTAGATTAATGATGAATTTCTTTTAACACAGCTTTGCTTAAGGAAAATTGTTAACAAAATAAAAAAATATTAATAATAAAATTTGGTTGGGCTTTAAACAATCTTGACAAAACGTATTTTTTTTTTTTTTTATTCTTGACCAGCACTGAAAATTCTTGTAGATCAAAAAAAATCTAGACCGTCTGGCACAGTGATGCCAATACAAATTTCAAGAAAATCTCTACGTGTCTATAAAAAATTCCCTCTTTTCCCTACAACCAAAAAAATTATCCCTACACTATTCCCTACGTTAAAATTGTATTGTTTTAGCTTCAAGCAAACAAATACATACTCTGTTAACATTTTGTAAATATTATAATTAAAGCATTTATTACCATTTATTATATAAGTATTTGTAAAGAATAAGAAAAAACCAAAATAAATATGTACAATGCTATGTTCAAACAATTAAAAATTCATTCGTATATATTTCTTTGGCCAATTAATTATTTATTTTCAGTTTATTTTTCTTTTTAAGCTAATAAAACCTAATGATATTAATGTAAATAAAACAAATTTATTACATTTCACCCGACGTTTCGTCACTTTTTTGGTGACTTTTTCAAGGGTATTTAAATAAAAATAATAAAAGGACAACATTAATACAAAATATTTTTCCTAACAAGCAAACACAACTTACAAAATTTATATATTATTTTACATTAAAAACATTAGATTTTCAATAAAATTGAATTGCACAAAAACATTTAACAAAAAACAGTAAAGCACAACTTAAAATTATTATTACAGAATTAATTATATTGCGGTTCTGTAACTAGCGCTAATGTTGTCAATATCTTCATTGTGGTTCATTGTTTTCATTATGTTTTGTTGTATTCTTAAGCTTTCTATTGTATATCTCTTCCTCTCCCCTCGTTCAAAATCCAACACTCTCACTTGTTCTGTTTCAAAGGAATGAGATTTTGAAATCATGTGTTGTGATAATGCACTTGTCTCTCTTCTCTTCAATATGTCATTTTGATGTTCTCCTATTCTCTTTTCAAGTGAGCGTTTTGTTGTTCCTATATAAATTAAGTCACAATTCTGATCGTCCCTTCCGTTACACTTTACTTCGTAAACAACATTACTTTGTTGTAGTTTTTCTATTGGCGCCTTCACTCTTGAAAATATTGCACTTAAAGTTGAATTCGGTTTGTATGCAAAGTTTATTTGTTCTGATTTTATTGTTGTCCTTATGTGTCTATTATCCGTCAAGCCAGGTATGTATTTTACACTGTAAAAATGTTTGTCTTTTTCAGGGTTTCTATCATTATTGATGTTTTTGTATTGTACATATTTTTGTGTATCGTTGATAAGTGTATTTATTAATTTTTTAGGAAAACTATTGCTAATTAATATTTCTGAGATTTTGTCGATATTTTTGTTATGATATTGCGGGTCGCTTATATTTAATACTCTTGATATAAAATTCTTTGCTGTATTAATTATCTGGTTTTTGGGTTGTGTCGCGTTGTAATTCATTATTCTGCCAGATGAAGTTTCCTTAGCGTACCAGTCAAATGTAATAAAACCTTGTTCTCTACGTAGCCTGGTATCAAGGTACGCAATTTCACCATTTTTCTCAAGTTCTACTGTAAATTTAATTTTGGGGTGGTGACTATTAAAAGTGTTCAGAATAATATCCTTGTCCTTGATGTTAATTATGGCTAATATATCGTCTACATATTTGATTATGTATTTAATGTGAATATTTTTATTTCTAAGTTCCGTGATTGCATCATCAAAATTCAATTAAAACAAAAACACTGTGTGACAAATTTAATTTTTTTCTTTTTGACGGAAACGTCACTATATATCCTTCAAAAGGCAAAACTATGTCAAACTACGTGTTTGATTTTCATTTCAAGAATACTTATTCTAAATAATTTTTTAATATAAGCATCTAATATTTTTTATAAAACTCGGTACCAAATAAAAGGGAAGGAGCTGTATAATTTAAAAAAAAAATTAACTTCAGTTCCCCTAAATAGGAATATAAAAAAATATATCCTTTCGCATCCTAAAAAGTTTTTATTACATTTTTTTAAAAATTTCAAATTGTATGATTTTATTTCGCTTAGTTTACTTTTTTCTCTGAACAAAATTATTTTCTATGTAGAAATTTCATTCACTAAATATTTCCTTTTTATATTCGCACACATTGAAGCGAATGTGAGAACGAATGCAAATAGCAAAATTAAGCGAATAGTTCGCAAATGCGAGCCCGAATATTCGACGCCCCAAAATGTATACGTACATGTTTTTGGCACTTGTTGAAGATTGCCAGGATGTTAGGGCTCATAGTATAGGGCTTCGGTTGAAAAATACTACATTTGTACTTAAATGCTGTTGCATATGAAACATTTAAATTTTTAAATGAAAATAATACAAATATTTAAGTTTTTTTACACAATATATTGAAAATGAGATAATATTTTGAAAATTCCCTACATTTCCCTTAAAATAAAAATTCTGTCCTTTTTCCCCTACGCTTTAAATTTTCCGGAAAAATCCCTACAAAAAGGAAAAATTCCCTACTATTTGCATCACTGGTCTGGCAAGCCGAGGCTTATTAGACCCCAATAGATGCATAAACATAAAAAAACTTTGTTTTGAGCCTTTTTATTGACAATACCAATTGTCTTACAATTAATTAAAAATTAATTACATTATTTTACGATACGCGTAAAAAAAAAATTAAAACTATGGAAAATATTGCTTATTAAATCTAAAAGTATATACATACATACTCGTACATAAACAAACATAAAAATTAATATTGTAAAATAATTTTACGTCATTTGTTTAAAAATGAAATTGAAATATAAAACATTTGACGTCAATTGATTAAAAAGGCACTTTGAAGTATGTATAGGGATTTTGAAAACTACCCGTACTGTTGTTATTCAAAAACTGCTCCCAGTGTCTCCTAGAATTGATAAAGGCATTTAAAAAAAGATATATTAATTTTTCCGCACGTCGAATGATTAAAAAAATAAAAATAATGAGTTACGCTGTAAAAATAGTTTTAAGAATGATCGTTTATCATTTATAGTACTTTTTTTTATTTTTTGTTGTCAAACAAATTAGTACGTTAGTATTGATTTAGTTAGACGCATGTTTATGGTCTTCTTTTTTTAAATACTTTGACTTCGTTCAATCTTTTATGACTGACGTCGAATAATGATCGTAAGGCATGACTCATACTATTGATATTTTGTCAGGGAGTAGTGTTATAGTGTAAGTGTAAATATAGGAAGAAAAGCGAAATAGAGAGACAAAGTGTGTGACAGTGTTCGATTTAACCTACTTTTTTTTTTCTTTGGAATTGTAGACGTTTTTAAAGTACACATATTAGGGAAGTGAAGTATTATTTGTCGATTTAAATTAATATAATGCATTCTTAGTTCCACAGGGTACTTTTTTCGGCTACCGGGTGCTTTTTAGGTATAATATTTGTTAGTTTTTATTTTTTAATTATGTTTAAAATTTCGTACTGAAGTTATGATCCAAAAACGTTCTTAAATTAGTTTAATAACAAAATATTACAAAATTTTATTTAGAGTACATACTTATCAAAATGACGTTATACTTTAAAATGTTCGTACCAAACAAGTACCTTTTTAGAGTAAAATTAATTTAGTATAAAGAAAAGAGTTTCTAATTTCTTAGATTTTTTTCTATTCCTTCAAATCTATAGAAAATTTGTTTTTTATATTTATATTTATAAGCAATTGTTCAAGATTTAAATTATTTTTACCTTAAGTTGTTTCCATATTTACTAGAATCGTGGAACTTGAAATCGCTTAATAAAAATTATGCCTCGGAAATATGAAGAGGCAGAAAACTTCTAAGAAAGAAATAAAGTCATATTTAAGCTCTTCAGTGAAAATTGAGAACTCATTTTTGGGTAGGTTAGAATTTGAAGACAAATTATTGTTTAAATTACTTTTTTAATCTTCCTTTTTTAGCCACTCAGTATGGTACCGTGCCTTATGAAGATGTTCCTTATTTATTTTACCCTCTTAGTCACAGCGCTGACTCGGCTACAGTGTTTTTATTTGATAAAAAAAAATATGAGAACTGGCATTTTTCATAATCTTGCTTGCTTAGCTAAATTTGTCACATTAGTAATTACAAGACAGACCCAAGGCGAATTCACTACAGATGGCGGACCAATTCGATTTAGTTTTACAATGTTGTGTCAGAAATGGTTGACATTTCGAACCGTAGTCAATAGCAATACAAAAAAAAACTTTGTTGTTTCTTTTGTTTTTGGATCGTTGTAGTATTGCCGCTAGCTGCAGTGAATTCGACTTGGACAGACCAGACAAGTTTTCTTTTGGTTTACAATAAAAATAAGAGTCGCTGTATACCTGTATACTTACCATGATCTCAGACCAAAAGGGCCTTTTGTATCAGGCTCTCAGAATTATTATTCCACAGGGACATTAAGTCCAAAAGAACTGCTTGGCTTTTTTCATATAAGATAGAACTATCTTGTTAAACGTGCCAATTGAGTGATAGATGTAATTAACATGCTATTCTTTCGGAGTCATATTTATAAGGAAATTAAGGCAGAGGCCAAAAGTTGACTTCAAATTACTCAATTTAAAAAGAATTTTTGTAACAAAAGCTTTCCAAAGGCAAGTAGTATCAGCATTGACTTTTAAAATATTAACATCATTTTGGTGTAAATGGTGTTCAAGATTACGTCAGCATCTGCCTCGATGGATTTCAATTTCCGGTGGTCATAGCACTGGTTGAACGCAATGCGTCTAATAAAACATCGGCATATGTGTAGAACGTAACGCACCGAAAACAGGTGACCATTTTGTGTATATGATCTGACAGGACCATTACACTTAAACTCTTGTTAAGGAGCAAAAGCTTTCTAACATTTACTTGAAAGCAGCATCTATCATCCTAGGTTATGGCCAAAAATCTAACTCTAGCCCGGAGTATTTTAGATCTTGATCACTGAAATTCCGGTTTTAAGCCACATCCACCTCCTCATACCGTGATCTCGTAGAGGGCTACTAATTGTAATCACTGCCGAGTTCCAGGTATTGGCTGCACCGAGAGTTGACGTAAATGAACGCTAAGATGTCTTTATACATACCCCGGGGGGAGTATGGTTTATGGTGTCGGCCTCTTAGAGAAACAGGTTTTAATTAAACATTCCATCCAATTAGGACTCATAATTAGAAATCATAGTTCTATACTACTCGCCCACCTTACTTTTAGATAAGAAAGCGCCAATTATTCTATCGGCTCCTGAAAAAACCCCTATGCAGTAATTTTGATGCAGAGCGGTCTGGATAATATTACGCAAGGTTATTAAGTTTATAGACTTGCCATAAAACATATGCTTGTATATAAAAAATATGAATCAAATATTGCTATATTCCAAAATACTCCCAAAAGGGCTGAATTTCAAAAACATCGATAAACAGCGATAGGTATTATTTTTGTTTCTCTTTTAGTTTAGGAGATATAATGTTAGCAAATTTACACGTTGTTACCCCGTAAACATTCGAATTTCCAAAAATCCCATCTAAGTGAATCGATTTGGCGAGAGACCAGCCTCCGGTCCAAATTTAAACTTGTTAGCTTCAGGCTTTTAGGCTGTGCGATAAGGAATCAGTCAGTAACGTTACAATATATTATTATATATCGCTATATATTATATTATATATCGCAGTTGATTAATAAGAGAGTATTAACTCAAAATTTCGACACGTAATATTCCTATCCACCCGCTTTAAAAATATTGTGCTATTTTGTCTAATTTTTGGTAATGAAACGGTTGGTTTAAAAATTCTTTTTTGTTTTGCTTCAACTAAAAATTTTTAAATTTCGAAATAATACCCTCTTGTTGATCAAGTGCGATATATAGATTATAAATTTTCTTTTAAATCATATGACACATGAAAATTTAATATCATCCTCATAAAATCATCATAAAATTTCCCAATCAAATTCCCGGGAATCGTAAAAACATTTTTACTGTAGAAACTTTCAGCCTTATTCCGGTTTTCGTTGTTGTATACGACTGTGTCGTTTTTTGTAATAGAATAAAGAACACAGTCGTATACGACAACGACAACCGGAATAAGGCTGATTATATAACAACGAATCTTCGTCATTTAAATTTAAATATATTGTAAAGTACCTTCATTAATTTTGCTGTTGTATTTAGTAACGCTAAAAAAGTACCAACTTTTCATTATTTTTAACCAAGTGAACCATCATTATCAGTTTTAGTCAGCTTTTTTAAAGCGTAAGATGCGATGTGATTTAAATTAAAAATTCATATTTTTGTTTTATATTTATTTTTTTTTTTTTTTGTAGAAAAACGTGCTTTTAAATTACTTTAAAAAAAAACAAATTATTTAAACTTAACAGTTAATAATTGTAGCAGTTTGCCGGATCTAGGTCTATCTGTATAAAACTGAAATATGGAATTTCATTTAAATTAGCACTTAATTTAATTACACGGAACAAAAACTGTTAAATGTAGCAGTTTACACTGTTTTTGTATTTCAGCCGTGTTTCCCTTTGAAGTTCATTCTGTATGATGGCACAAAACGGAAATGCCATTGGTTTTTTATTTGTTATCGTTAAAAGAAATTAAAATAAATTTTTAAGTTGCGTCGCATTTAATTTTTAAGCCAAGGTTAAGGTTTTTCTATTTATTTATAATTTTGTATATATTCACATATACATACATACATTTTTTTTAATTTTATATTTTTTATATCGAATAGTTTAATAGAGCATTCGCTTGGATTTGAAAAAAACAGTTTTAAAGATGATCGTTTGTGGTTGAAGGTAAACGAAATTAAAAAATATTGAGATATATAAGGAAATTCTGCCTATTTCATTTAATATGAAATAACTCTTTCTTTCGCACAACTACATTTAAAACAAAAAAAAAAACAAATTCAAAGAATTTTGTTTTTGTTTAAAATGTATTTGCGCGAAAGAAATAAAATGTATTAATATTGAGAAATTACAAATTGTTATTACGAAATCCAAATTAATATTCAGAAAATACAAATTGATAATAAAGAAATCAAAATTTATATTGAGAAAAAAAAGTTAGAATTGTGAAAATACAAATTAATGTTCAGTAAATATAAATTGAAAATGAGATAAAACAAATTAATTTTGAGATTTTTTTCATTGTAATAATTTGTATTGTATACATAGAAAAGTTAAAATACCTTGTCCTTTATTTATAATAAACATTACAAATTTCATTACATATTGCGATGCATCAATATTGTCATTGACATATCTGTCAAAAAAAAAGTATTAAGATAAGTTTTTATTTCTAAAATGGAATTTAAAGACAATTGCTGCATTTGCCGGTTATCAATGATAAGAGGATATATTATATATTATAAAGCTAATTCCATGTAATCATCTTCTACATAATAAGTGTTTTGTTCCAATTCGAGAACACAATCAGTGTCCACTATGTAGAGGTGTAATTTTAGGTAAGATATTTCTCTTATGTATTCATTATCAACAGTGTGGATATTTTTATTTTTAAAGATACGATTGTATTAGCATGGAAAAAATATAAGAAGCACAACATCCAGGATAGGAAAAAAATTGTTGAAGCATTTCTACGCGGAGATGATTGGAAGACATTATCAGAGGCATTAGAAATAAACTATAAAACTACCCACCGTTGGGTTTTGGATGGTAGGCTTGAACCTCTTAAATTCGGTGGTAAAAAATCTAAACTCTTAACCGAGGAAAATATAGAGCATATTTTACAATTGGTAGAAGAAAACCCCACCATTACACTACAAGAGCTAAAAGAAAACGTTCAAGGAGAGTTTCACAAATGTGTCACAACGACAACAATTTCAAATAACCTTAACTATGAACCAATAACCATTTTAGTATAATTTACTTTCTTATTATTAGACAAAATACTTTTTTACTTTATTTTATAAATAATATATTTATTGTAAACCTTACAATTCAACACAACCCTAATGTATTATTGATTATTGGAAATTTATTGGGAATGTAGTTTTAAGCAACAACTGTTTTATCAATAATTGTAGTTTAAAGATACCGTTATTTTTAAATATAAACTAAGTTAAATTCAATAAACAGATCATTGAAAACATTGCCTTAAAACTCGGCACTTTTCTTCTTTTAATACATGGCATATAAATCTGCCAGTAAAACCTTTGGGCATATAAATCTGCCCTTATAAACACTTATGCCCGTGGCGTTAATTACCGCCGGCAGAACTTTTTAAAGATAAACACCGCACCTACCCTAAGAACACTACACCATGAACAGCATGGAAACAAACAAAAACGCGCCAAGTATGTTGAGGATTTTAATAATTTCATTCAAAGTGGAAAACAAATAATTAGGATTCACGAAACAAATTTCAATTTGTTCTGCAGAAGAACTCGTCGCTGGTCTAGGAAAGGCTCAAGAGCTACAATACACATACCATCTTCCCGAGACAAATATTCACCTAATCGGGGGAATAGCATCCTTTGGAGTAATTCTTATGACGAGAGAACGAGGATCATTCAAAATACAAGACGCAAGAGAGTAGGTAAACAGCTTGATGAAAGCAATTATGAAACCTCTTACAAGATTTATGCACCATGTTGTAGCCAAATGGAAGCAATTTTTGAAAATTCATCAGCAACTCTTCTTCGATTGGCTCCTTATAGCCCAATGTTGAATCCAATTGAGGTTATATGGTCCAAAATAAAAACATATACAAAAGCCCACCTTAGTATACCAAATGTATGTCCTCCTGGTGTTTTCGACAAGGCTAAGTCAACTGTAACCACAGTTGACTGTGCAAGAGCAGTACAACATTCAACAACATGTTACCAAAGGGCTATAGAATTGGTCAATATGCCTGTTGGTGAATAACTTTATATATATAAGTTCATATACATACTTAATATTTAAATATTATCCGTTATCTGTTTTTAAACTCATAATTTTCTTGCCTTATATCAATTAAATTTATTATTATTTAAATTCTCTATATCTCATTATTAGTTTGGTTTTTCTTAATATCCACTTGGGTTTTCTCAATTTCAATTTGTTTTTTCTCAATATCAATTTGGATTTCTTAATCTCAATTTGTTTTTTCTCAACATCAATTTGTATATCTTATTATTAATTGGTATTTTCTCAATATCAATTAGGATTTCGAATTATCAATTTTTATTTTCTTAACATCAATTAGTTTTTCTCGATATGAATTTGTATTTTCTCAATTTCAACTTAAAAAGGTGTAGTGGTGAATGGGGGTATGCTAAGTTTGTCTTCCGTTTGCAACGAATTGAATATTCTGGGTCCTTGAGTAATTCTAGTAAGACTAGTTTCGGTATCAAATCGAGCACAATCGGCTCAGTAGGAAAAGAGTTATAGACCCAAATGTAGTACAACCACCTTAAAAAATTGATATGTACCTCTGTTAAAAAAAACTTAAATAAATATTGTTATAAAATTAGAAATCATACAACCAAAGTTTATGAAGATTAATCAGTAATTTACCATAGGCCCCATATAAAGCCCACATTCCGAAAACACTTAAGTACAGCAACCGTAACGAATTATGCTATTGGAGTAAAATTTGGTTTGTCCATAGTGTTGGCAACGAGAAATCACGCTGCGACTATAACCGTAACGAATAATGCTCTTGTAGTAAAATTTGGTCTGTCAGAGGTTAATAGAACTTAAACTCATACCGCCAAATTTTGTTAAGATCGGCCAATTATTAACCATTGGCCATTTATAAAGCCCGCTCTGACATATCATTTAAATAAGCCTAAATCCGTATCATATATGCATATTTTGGTAGAACTCGATCTATATTTGTGTTATTTCTAGCTTTATATGGTTAGAAATAACACCATCCAATTTTTTGATAATCAGTCCATAGTTTACCATAAGTTTTATATAAAGCGGCCTTTTCAAATCTTTAAAAAAAAAAATAAATAAAATAAAAATTGTAGTTGACAAAAATAGTAATTATTTTAATTCGACAGCCGTGTTGCCTTGTAGTCGTTAAAATAACAGTTCTCATATGAGAGGCTTAGAGCACAAGAAGTTTAAGTGTTTTTTTTAAAAATTAATTTTAAGTGCTCATATACTCCGTGTGCTCCAAGCGAAACAGGTATTTTAATGACAATTGCTAGAATTGGTCGCCATATCTCGCTACCGGATGTGAATTCCACATTCACCTTTTGTGTTCTGAACTTCTCTGAACTTCACCTACTAATTCAATATGAAATCTCAACTTAAAAAAATCACTTAAACCCCTTGTGCTTTAAGCAGGGCGGAATCGGAGTTGAAGAGTCAGAGTTGAGCTTTTCTACCGGAGGCGGAATCGGAGTCGTAGTACTCACAAAATGACAGCTGGTTTTAATTGCCATGGATGACAAATCATATTTTATTTTCAATGTTATCGATAAATATGCATGGTGGACTTTTTTACTAGTTTTTTGTGTTAAAAAAGTCTCTAATAAAAGAAAAGAGCTTTCGTAATAAAGATTGCAATCACTTTAAAGAATAAAATACATTAAAATTATTTTTTAACACAATTTTTTCATGAACAAAATTTGCCATTTTATTTATCGATTACTTGTATGTTATGAGTATCATCCCCGTTATGTTTAATATTTTTTTTAACAAATGCAATGAAGCAGAAACTTATTGATAATTTTAAAAATTATGAATTTTTGTATAATAAAAGCTTTTACTTCTATAAAAATTATTTTAAATAAATTCTATTAAAATATCAATACACTTTGCATTTTTGCCAAAATATTTTTATTTGATAGGAATATTAACACAACAGCTAATAAAAAAAAAACTATATATTTGGCGCTTAAACGAATTCCATATAACTTGAATTTAGAAACGCATAAAATACACAAAAAGTATCATACGCGTCTACGCATAAACGCATGGTGTGGACCTTCAGCTTAAGTCTTACGTCTTCGAATGGCGGGCAATGACAGAGAATATGTTCCGTTGAACCTTCCTCCTCTTCTTCGCCGCAACTTCTATATAAGTCATTGTAAGGGAGCCCTAGCCTTTGGGCGTGCCTCCCAATGGGCCAGTGGCAAGTTATCAGGTTGTATGTTACTTTAATCTATTACAAAAAACGACACAGTCGTTTACGATAATTCCAATTAATACCAATATTTATTTGGTTTATACATCTTACATAAAATACATCTTAATTTATCTTACATAAAACAGTTTTTTGCTGTATCTAGGAGTATAATTAGTTTTATTTTGTGATATTAGGCAATTAAGAATATGTTAAATCTCAGTAACTATTAACAAAGTTAGTGGTTATGCTTCTTTTGTCAAATATTTAATAAGTGTGACCGAAGCTTAAGTTTAGCGAACGAAATCAAAATCGATGAGTAGTCCATACATTTAATTTTATTGTTTTCAAAAGTGAGACCTGGGGCTTAATTCTGACAGTCTTGATCAAATACTTTTTCGATTCGAATGCAATTTAATTTCTAATTCTTTCAGTCGGAACCTACTACACGAATCGAAATTATTTTTAGTATTGTGAAAACTCAAATAAATGCTTCACAGCACTGAAAAAATAATTTCGATTCGTTTAGTATCAACTGAAAGAACGGTTTACAAAGATAGCTAGCCGACCATACAGACGGACATCAATCACTACAAAAAAAGGCACAACAATCTTTCCACTTCCGGTGGTGTAGGATTTAAAAAGGGTTAATTCGTTTTTCAAAAATAAGCTAAACAACAACTTAAAAATAAAATAACGCCCCTTTTTAAATATTTCGTGAAAGTAATATCTTTTCAATTACACTATTCACAAAAATGATAAAATAAAAATTGTTAATACAATAAAAAAAAAAATTCATGTTTACCCTTAAAGTTAAGATAAAAATATGAATATTTAAAATAAATTATAGTATAAAAGTACGAATTTAAAAAAAAATTCTGAAATAAAAACACTGCTAAACACCTAAAAATTGCACTGCCACTCCTTTAAAAATGGAACAAAAATTAAAAAAAAAAACAAAAACATTAAAAATTTTTAAATTCTAAATAAAATCAATATTGCACACAATGGCCATGGAATTAAAAAATAAATTAAAAAAAAAACAAAACTAACAAACAGCATCAGATAACCCTCAAAATAAATAAATACTCATTACTGTAGCATTAATAACAAACAACAAAAACAGCAGCAGTAACATAAAATGTTAAATACAACACGACACAACATGCAACATTTGAAAAAAAAACATTAATAAATAAATGCAGTCACTTAAGACTAGGCTTGCCAGATTTAAATTTAAAAAAAATCTTGACATTCACTAAAAAAACTTTTTGGATTTTGAAAAGAATTCTTGACAATTAAAAACTTAAAAAATCTATTACAAATTGTTAAAACCAGTTAAAAGCAAATTAACTCACTATTTGTACCAAAAATATTTTTTGAGTCAGCTGTTAAATGTTTTTAATTACACTATGTAGTAACCGGTGGATAAGCCAAATTTCAACAATAATAAATTGTAAAAACTGAAAAATTTTAGGTACGTTTAACCAAAATTTTCAATCTTAATTATTTTTCAAAATAAGAGCTAACCTGAAAAATCAGCTTGCAGTACTGAATTCAGAATTCTCGAATCAGGTTTACGCGTCGGGCACCCGGCTGTTTACAAGAAAAATGTTTCCAATTCAAGCAGAGTTATTAGTGTTGAGCATAGAGGGAAAACAAGTGTTGAATCATGTTTCTGTTTAAAATCAGCATCTCAGTGTTGTCAAATTATAAGTGCTGAATAAAAAAAACGTAGTTTTGATATATTTTTAAAGAAATACACTAAACAAAACAATAAAATATTTATTTGCTTTAATAAAGAAAAATTGTAAACAAATTCAAAAAATAATAACGTACTTTTTGGTTAGGCTTTTAAAAAATCTTGACAAAACATATTTTTCTTAATTCCTGACGAGCACTAAAAATTCTTGTAAATCAAGAAAAATCAAAACCGTCTGGCAAGCCTACTTAAGACTTAAACGCAAACAATTCATATGTACATGTTTCTTACTGGGTGTTATATTTAGGAAGTGTTATCTATGGATTTTGGGACTTTTTACGAATTTTAGGACCGATTACTAAATGTAAATTTTTTATTGCTCAAAACTATTTTCTCGATTTTGTACCGAAAAATATTTACACTTTTTTAAGACTTTTGATTTAATTGTGGGACATAAAACTAAATGTAATTTTTGTCTTTGAATTAATAAAATTATTGCTCGAATTTGTTCCCCAAGATTTTGTTATTATTTTGGTATATATTAACACTTCCTTTATAATATACCCTCTTCTAAAATGTTGAGCAAAATTAATTCAGAACTTATAAAGAGTAAATAAATTTTATGGTAAAACTAACACAGGCCAGCAAAAAAAAACTTAAAAAAATATACCAAAATTAAGTGAAAACTATAAGCAAATCACCAAAAATTAAAAAAAAATAAATCCGAAAATACCATAAATAAAGCGAAAAATTGGATTTTTCCAACTTCAGGTTAAGATATCTCAGAGAAGGAACAAGATATTAAAATTGTTTAAGCAATTTTTTTAAAGGTAATTGGAAGGATTTTCAGACGGCACATCAGGCTTAATAAATAAAGATTAATTCGAGCAGTTATAACGTCGAATATGGCGGAAAACTGGGTGAAAACCTGATGTGATGGAGAAATTCTGAGTGCAGATTCGAATTCAGTGCAATTCAGTCCTTTAGAATGTACATATTTATATATATTAGTTCCAGGATTTAGCCTTTTTCCAAATTTTGCACGTCTGTGTAATAATAAAACAATTTCCAACATAAAGGCAATCATCTATTAGAGGGCTTACCGTTTTACTTTAACGGGTGATTTATATGCTAGGTAAAATGATGGACCGATGTTCCATTTAAAATCTCAGAAACTACTAGCCTCCAGAGAGTAGATTTTATTGCTTCGTTTTTTTACCAAACACTATCTAAGCCAAATTCAAACTTGAGTGATCGTTATAGCGGCAAAATTCTTACTCCGGGACGAAATTTGTTTGAAGCCCGGGTGAGTTGATGTATCCAATTTGGTTCATTTTTAACAGAATATAATCACACAAAAAATCGTAAATAAAAAGTGAACAGTTTTTTTCTTCGAAATTTTGGTTTTTATTGGGATGTAACAATACGCCTTTGTGCCGATACGATACTGATACCGATACTCAAAAAGAAATATCGCCAATACCGATACCGATACGAATATTAAATTTAAATTCATGGTAGCATTAATTTATTATAAAAGCAGTACAAGAAATGATTATTATTTAAAATTGATATTAATAAGAATTTTGTTTAAAAAACAAAGTATTCTCAACTTTTGCGGAGAACATTTCGCCACTCCGTTTGAAGCAGACCTGCAGTATAAAATCGTCTCTGACGTGACTGAACTCATTTGACAAATTAAGTATTTCTGCGCCATGGTAGTTTCTAGAAAAATTAGAAAATCTAAGGTATATCTAGTCTTCTTCTTTAACTGAACCACAGCGTAGGATGGGCAGATGACAATCCTTCTCGAAATGTTCTTATACGATTTTTACAAACGCTCCAAAGGTCAGTTCTTGTAGACTTCTGACCGTGTCTTTAACACTTTCGGAATGTGGAGTCATTATGAGTAGCTCAATAAGACGTATTTTCGATCTATTGGCCTTGAAATTTCCTAACTTTGTATCGATGGTCAAGAATTGTAGATAAACATTAAATTTCATTATTTTCTAAACATTCAAATCTTTTATTCAGAGCTAATGGTACGTAAGTCGCCAATTTTTGGGACTCTAAATTATTCTGCATCTCAGTTTATTAATTTATCGTATTTTCTAATAATGTTTGAAGACTGCTAACTAGCGATATAACGTCAGAAAATGTAGCAGTGACTTTGCCTTTGGATTTGGTGGTCTCTTCGAAGTAACCCAAAAGTTGCAGTGAAGTGATTTTTATTTTCACAAAAATCATTAAAACTTAGCAGAAAATTCTTAAAACATACAATTATATACAAGATTTATTGTTATTGTTACTTATACAATATTCATCTTAGACCCTATAAAGTATATATATTCTGGATTATTATGAGCGGCGAAGTTGCCAAATTTTCCAAATAAGGTACAAGCATCTTGGTTATCAATCACAATATCCGATAACATTTGGGCGACATTGCACAAGTGGGCGTGACACTTCCCATACAAAGACATTAAAGATTTCTGGATATCTGGAGAACCGGAAGAGCCAAAGTTTCCAAACAAGGTACAAGCATCTTGGTTATCGATTCACATAATCCGACAAAATGTGGGCGGGGTGTAAGAACTTGGCGTGGCTCAAACTTGTCTTATGTATAACTAAAGAACAGTATTTATATAACATGATGAAGGGTAAATAATATTCGGCATATCCGAATATAGCACTCTTGCTTGTTTTTATATAATTTTTTTAGGGAAAAAGGAACTAATTTGGCGAAAATTGTATTCACGATCAGAGTTAATATTTACAAGATAAATCTACGAACTCTGCAACAAGTGGTAACAAATCAGCCATAGGTTGGATTTTTAGGATCTGTCTTTACCCGAAAGTATGTTTCAAAGGAAAAGTAACACTCACTGAAATAACAATCTTCCCAAAAGATAAAAAGTATTTCCCACAAGAAATATACATCCAGGGGCCTCAACCAATAGTCATTTCGTGAGCTACTGACTCTCGCGGTACCAGATAGGATTTCTGGACAGCCGCGATCTCAAGAGATCTTACTTGATCTCTTCGGATCTGTGAATTTTGGATTTTTTCCAAGTCCCAGGTATTGACACATTTCATCGAATATGTTTATCTTAGTGGCCGCTACAGTGACAAACATTTTATTCCGGGCGGACATTTGCATTGAATAATAAAGCAATTTGACCCATGTTTAATAGTAAACAATGTCAATATATTGACATTGTGGTAAAATATATTGCCACATGTGACAAAAATTTTATTCCGGGCGGACATTTGCATTGAACCCATTTAAATAAATAAATCAATTTTACACATGATTAATAGTAAACAATGTCGTTTAAGAAATATTAATATTAGGTAAGGTGACCAATTATTGCACAACAAATGTTAGGGCAAATATTTTGGCGATGGCGCTAAATCGGTATTCTGTAAGTGTATTCGCTTAGCTAAAATTTAATGCTTTTTCCGTAGCTAATTTGCTTTTAGTAGACTCTTCCTTTATTTTAATAAATCGACTTTAAAGATTTCTAGCGATGAAGCTTTAGCTTTAGATGATTACAGAATAAGGCAACTAGAAGCTGCTACCGAATGAATCCATAAGTACTTAAATCAAGCCGAAGCTGTGTTAATAGTACGGTAAGTACGGATTTCCTCATTTCAAGAACACAATGCTTGATTCAAGCACGGATTATTCAAGTGCACCGGTACCTAAAATAATCCGTAAACGGGATTGTTTTAAGTATAAGTAAGATACAAGTTAATCTCAAGCTGTTCTTGATTCAAGAATTTCTAAGTTGGTTAAGTCCCGAGAATTCGTACTGTAAATAATCCGAACGAAAGTGATATTGATTCTAACCCAAACACTTACCCTAGAGATAAAGAGAAAATTTTTATTTACTAACCCGTTGCACATGTTTGTTTCACTTTTGTTGTATTCCACCCTCTGTTTACAGAAGAACTCTCAATTATAAGTCACCAGCAGCATCCCCATATGGTTTTCGCAATCATTCTACTATTATGAAAATTTTATGTATTTAACTCAATAATTTTAACAAATAGAATATGGGAATTTTTGCTTATTATTGTACTATTTATAAATAAAAATAATGTTTGATTTTCCTCTTGTAGTGTAGTTGTTGTTTCTACAACTAACTTTTACAAAGACAAGCGTATGCACGCATATTGGGTTTTGAAAGTTATCCCACTTTGGATTGTTTTAAGTACTTTTGTACTTATGTACAGTTTTAAGTATGACTCGTACTAAAGGTAAGTAGAAAAAATTCAAATTTTGTATGAGATTGTTTTGTGTAGAGCACCTACACAGGAGGGCGTTGATAGACATATTGAGTCCATCTAGTGTTGAAAGCATTATGGGGGTATGCTCACGAGGCAGGTGGAATATACGTTAACCTTATACACCCAATTACGGAAAGAACATTTACATTTATGACAATTACGTGAAACCAATTAAAACTATTTATTAAATTTCTTCTTAGATTTAGTTCTCTTTGCCTTTCTCCAAGGTAATTGTATGTATAATTGTAGGTATGAGTAAAGTATAATAAGAAGGCGTTGAAATCTTAGGCTGATCCTTAATAGACTTAGGACAATTAGATCATAATCTGGCACTCTAACAGCTCTCACATCGGCCGGCCGTAGACTAGATATTGGTGTAATCACTTTAATTAACGAAGCCGGTGTTTATTATACCATAGAGGAGAAAATCCTTGGGCCTCGCCGTAGGCCGGCTATGCAGAGAAGTTTTAGTTTGCGATTCTGGATTTTAAGATTTGGGATTTTGGAATTTTCGAATTCGGGATTTTAAGTTTTGGGTATATGACCCAAAACCATAAAATTACTTTGTACTTAAATATTTGCAAAATTTTGTAATTTACCAAAAAACTAACAAATACAAATGGAAAATGTTAAACAATTTTAAGAAATTGCTATTAATTGGAAATAAATAACTTCCACAAAAGAGAAATAAATCCCACAGTAAATGTAATAACACCAAAAACAAAATAAAAAAGAGTACGTTCGTAAATACATCACTGCGTTGCATCATTGATTTCAACTGCATATATATATATATATCAATGAAGTAAATCTGGACCAAGAACTTGTCAAATACTCCACATAAATAATAGTGACACAATACAAAAATTAAATGTACTTTACCAGTGGGGTATGGCTTTGCACATCCAGTGCATAATTTTTGTGTTTGATTTTCTGATGCAGCGCTTTGATGCATTTACGAACGTACCCTAACTCCAATGTTAAATTGTTTTTTGTTTTATTTTATTATGAAATAACTTCGCGGCAAAAAAAGTTAAATAAGCTCCTTAGTTTGTATGAAAAATTGCTGGGCCTCCTTTCATTTTTTTCTTGGGACTTATTGTACCTGGGTCGTAGTTCGCGAAGCCTCTACAAGGCCAGATTCAGCCAGCTGAGTGGGGTATCTGTGCACTGTTGCTATATAACTAAAATTCAGTCGCAATTGAGGTTAGAAAGTTATGATACACATAGTCACGTTCTAACGCTGCCGCCTGTGTATTATTATCCACACCGGATGTGGACAGGGGAAAAGGCCGTAACAAGAGATGGATGTAGAAAACCCCCTACTTAATACCTCCAGCTTGAAGCAGTTTAAACATTTTATGTTATTGTCAAAGTCAGATAAAATATATCTGGTTAACGAATTTTCGTGTTTGCTAATGTCGTATTTAGACAGACTAGCTTAGCAATATTCCAAAAAAATATATATACAGATCGGTAAAACATACAGATATGCAAGTTTAAAAGAAGGTAAACGTACACAGAAAAAATTATTCAATTTCTCCAATCACCAAATTTATACCAAATTCATAAAACCAAGCAAACAATTTGTTGATTTTGCACCTTTTGCACCTATTGCCAAAATGATATTATTGATTACTAAAAATTGTAAAATTTTGAATATTTTTTTTTCAATAAATTATATTTTTAATTTTAATTAAAAAAATGATCAAAAAACTTTGCCAATTCAAACAATGTGTTAATTAATTTAAATATATATGGACAATTCCCAACAACAACTCTACATGTTTAAATTATTGCATTTTAAACGAAAAAAGTCAATTAAGATTTTTTGTTATATAATTAAAATTTTAATTGAAAATTTATTTTAAAACAACTCAAATGTTAATTAAATCAAAATTAAATTTTTAATATTCTTTCAACTAAAAAAATAATTGACTCAATTATCACATTTATTAAATTTAAATACTTTTTAAACAATTTGTTTTATTGATAAAACACTTTTTTCTGTGTACGAATACATTGTGCTAAATCGAATCTCGGATTACTGAGAATTATTAAAATGTCCAAAACGAACATAAAAATATTTCCAACGAAATGGCTATTTTAAATTATTATTTTAACTGCCACAAAGGTGTTTGCTTTTTAGGGAAATAGATGTTTGTATGTTCAACAAAAAATAAACTAATTTACATTTTTCATGATTTTTCTTTTCGTATTCAGTGAGCGGTTTTAATTTGGCAAGAAAAATTAGCAAAAATTAATGCAGCATATCATGATAACTAAAAAAAAACCAAACAAACTCCAGCTAACAACATCTACAATACAATTCAAATTTATGAGGGAGGGTTTTATATTATTGAAATTCATATTTACACATTTACTACAGGCATACAGTCAAAAACTGAATGTTCAGTCACAAAATATTCTAATGTTTTATTTTATTCGCTTAAATTTTATTCATTTTTGCACCTGCATTTCAAATTGTCATATTTTTTATGAATTATTTTAAAAACCGAAAACATTAAGTATAATGGAAAAATAAATAACTGGCGGCTTTTTAACCTAGCAAATATTTTTGCTGTCAAAGTTATTGAAGATATTTAGTGTGAAATAACAAATACATAATTATTAGAAATATTAAATTTTAAAATGTAATTTAAAAAAAATTGCTTATTTAGCAACTTAAAATATTGATGCTGGTATAATTTTGGTACACTAATAAAAATTTTAGCTTTTTAAAAGGTGGCACTAAAAAATTACTTTTGAAAGTTTTTAAATTTGTTCTAATTACCCTTCTACAGGTAACCTCTAGAAAAACACTTAAAAGAACGGCACATTTTTAAGATAAGTAGCTTTTAAGAAAAGTTTATTTATTTGTAAGGACCAGCACTTAGGGGATAACCCCTACTAATGCATTGTGTTGGATCTAGGAAAAAAAGGTTATCGGAAGGAGCATAGATTGAGTGAAGTAGTGCTTGTGGGCATTCGACTTGTACTTATTCATGTTGAAAGTGAGAGGGAAGACTTAAGCAAGAGGGTTAATCCACATACGAACAGTCCGGCAAAACAAACGAATTTACCCTGTAATACGTTGTACAATGCACTGGTTAGGACCCTCACCCAAAGACCATTATGGTCCATTGTGAATACCGATATCGATATATCGACGATACTTCACGTTTTCCGATATATCGGCGATATTTTACTGTCGATGCGCCGATACTTTTATTAGGTTTTTTTTTTTTTTTTTTTTTTTTTTGAATCAACAATTAAATTTTCAGAATAATTTTAATTCTTAGAGGTCGGTCCACACCACGCGTTTTTCCTTTTTTCGAGACGCAAGCTAAAGTAGAAAGTAAAGAAGTGATACTTCATGCTTTCGATACGTAAACCCAGAGAAAAAACATCTTTAAATAAAGTCACCTCCAACAAAACTATTTTTAAATAAAATTGTAAACCCACTATGGTTTTTTTAACCATATTATTGTCATCGGCAACTATGTTATGGTCAAATTAGTGTTCTATCAAGAAGGCACAACCATATTATGGTTGACTTCGTATATGTTTTGGTACGATAAATAAATAAACTTGGATGCAGAATAGTTCACATTCCCAAAAATTTCAAATTACGTAGCATTAGCTCTGAATGAAAGATTTGAGTGTTTAGAGAATAATGAAATCTATTGTTAATATACAATTTTCTACCTTCGATACAAAGCTAAAAAAATTTTAAAGAAAATAGATCGAAAAAACGTCTTATTGAGCTACTCAACCTGACTCCACATTCCGGATGTACTAAAGACACGGTGACGCCTAACCTAGTAAAAGATAAGTCTACAAAAAATGACCTTGGAGCGTTTGTGAAAATCTTAATAGAATATTTGGAGAAGCATGATCCTCTCACCATCTTACGCTGTGATTCAGCTAAATACGAAGTCTAGATATGCCTTAGATCTTCTAATTTTTTGTAGAGACGCATATCCGCTTGTTTACTAGCGCAATTAAACGCTGAACTCAAAATTAAAGACCATGACTATTCTTTATGATTATTTTTTACTGCGGAGTTGCGAAATTAATTTTAATACTTATATCTCTTACACTGTTTTTTTTTTTTTTTTTTTTTTTTTTTTTGTTTAAAAACTTAATTAATTTAACACCATGAATTTATACTAATTTCGTTGTTTTTAAAATCTTATTTGAATCAATTTTAAATATTAATAATCTCTTATACCGTGTTCAGATATGCACCTTAGTTGAGTTTTGCGCAATAAATACCATTATTGAGTTCAATTATCCATATAAAACTTGAAATTAGTTATGGTTCAGTTTATACGAAATTGTTATAATATTGAGTTAAATTTAAATTCAACACTGTAACAAGTGTGTTAAGTGAACAAGACACAACTCAATAAACAAAGTGTTTTGACCTTTGGCAACTGCAATGCCAACAACAAAAAAGGTCCATTCATTAGGTCTGCGCAAGAAGACAGATGTTTACTCCTTAATATGTCAAAAGTTGTTTACATTTTGGTTATACGTGTTTATTTTTGGTTTTTTGACACATACGTGCATACAGAACACGTTTTCCCTTTTTCACACTGTCAAACGCTAATTGAGTTAGCTAAATTGTGTATGTGTGAACAGAAAGATAATTTTGTCAATAAACCCAATATTTATACCATGAAAAATGTATATCCGAACACTATCAGCCATGTCACAGAGTACAATTCCGTTCGGAATGATTCCGTTCGGAATTGAAAAAAAACATATTTGTTTATTGATAGAAAGTATATTTTGATAGTTTTCTGGTCTTTGAGATACAGAAAACTCCCATACCGTTCATGAAAACAGAAATGGTTTCATTCCGCAAAGTGTTTTCGTAATTTTCTGAAGCACCAAAATACGGAATGAATTCCGTTTCCGAACGGAATTGTTCTCTGTGACATGGCTGTATATTACACTGTAATTTTGTATAATAAAGAAATTACTCTACTTGAATTTTTGGTTATTTTACCTTGAATTTAAATTTAATATTCGTATTGGTATCGGTATCGGCGATATTTCTCTTTGAGTGTCGTATCGGCAGAAAGGCGTATCGTTACATCCCTAGCAGCGTTGCCAAATGTGCAGATTTATCTGCATTTTGCAGTTTTTCTAAGCATTGAGCAGTTTCGAAGTTTTTTGTTTAAAAAATAAGTTTTTTTGTAAATTGTGCAGATTTTTCAGTTTTTACATAAAATGTTTTTTACTTTAAATTTTGTTATATGATTTTTTATTTCTAAAGCAATAATATTACCGTATTTGCTTAACACATACTCGTGTAACAGTGGCGAGAGCCAAACAAACCACACAAACGGCTTGGGAAACACGCACTTTCTGTTAACAAATAAACGTCCCAAACCTAATTAATAATTTTTCGATAGATTCCAATAAAAAATTGTATCCTTTTCAATTTATTATGTTTCGTCTTTTTCTTCTTGACTCTGCTAAATTTAAACTTAACTACGTTTCGATTTTTCTAAAGGGTCATCCAGCCATAATGCACGATGTTTATTGTGGGTCACACCTTAATATCAAGTTTCTTGCCCAAATTAATTTGACGTTAAGATTGTTGAAACCTTTTACGAAAATGGGCGTTCAAATCAAATTGCACTTTGTGATTTTTTTTGTTAAGCATAATCGACCAAATGTATCCACTAGCGGACGTATTGTGCGGAAATTTCAGCAAACCGGCTCTGTAGGAAATGTGAAAACACCTATGCACGCTGATGGGCTAGCTACATCATCGGGCTAGCTACAAATGTTTCAATCGTTTGTCAAATACCCCATTTATCAACGAAAAAGTATTGTACAAACGTACAATTTTGATATGTTTGCCAACCCGTTTGAGTAGTTTATTTTGCTTTTACTTTTGAAAGTTTGATTATGTCCCTGTTTACATTTTGTAATTTTTGTTGTTTTGGGTTAACATTGTAAAATTGTTGTTGCTGCAATTTTTCATGTATGTATGTATAATTCACAAATAGAAAAATCTACGCCCGAACTAAAATAAGCTTTGTATCAAATGAGGAAACAAAAAAAAAATACGAAGACTACATGTACTTGTGAACTCTTAATTCCACTCTCTTTTATCTGGCCTACAAAGTAACGATATTCTTTAATAATAAGGGTTTTCATTATATCGCAATCTGTTCATTTACACAAACTTCGTAAAACAGCCCAAAAATTTTGCCTCGTAAACTTTCGCTGTTCAATTGTGCAATTCTACAAACAGATTTTTCTTAATGCTTACCATCGTTTTTAATGCAAAATTCGAGTGTTTATAAATCACAAAAAATAAATTCCCCGAAGTATATGAGCAAATTAGCCTTTTGGCGTTCTTTATGCATTTTTAAAAGCATTTAACATTTGAATCACAAATTTCAACTTTTATTTTATAATTTTTTTTTTATATTTATATATTTTTATTTTTTATATTGACGTTTCTTACAAACTGACATTAATTGTTTAAATTACAATCAAATTAATAGGGTCTTAATGAAACGAGTTTTCGCATTTCTACAAATAGCAATTTTAAGCGATATCATGAAAACCATTAATATAATATTGATTTTGTTTCTAACCATATGTTAAAAAAAAACTAAATAAACTACATATTTTTTTTGGGTATATTTATGTGCAGTTTTTTCAAGTTAAAATCAGTTTTTTTTCTTCTTAAGATGTAGTTATTTTCAAAAAAATTATGGCAACGCTGATCCCTAGTCAAAAGACACAGAGCAATAAAAAGAGAAAAAAGAGAAATAGAAGGTAACAAGAGAAAGTAATGGAAGATACAAAATAAGACTAAAAAGAAAAACAACCGTACTAAACAAAAACAGTAACACAAAATGTGCTCAACTGTCTGCAGCCCCTCCGGGTCCTCACACAGCCCGCACTTGCCCGACAAGTAAGATTCTATGCTCACCGCCATCCTGCCTATCATATATAATTCATATAATCCATTTTCCTTTTTATTAAGAAATGTCAAAAGCAAAATAATTATCTTTAAGCAACCGTGTAATAAATCTAATTTAAAAAAAATGTGTAGACACGAATGAACGTTCAAAATGAGTTAAAGAAGATTTGACAAAGAAAACTTTTATAATGTAAATCGTGACTTTTAAAAACATAAATTTGCGAGAAGCACCATAAATAAACTTTAAAAAAATCTTTTAAAGGGATTATTTAAAACACCTTTTAAAAAAAATTAAACATTTTTTGTTGAGCACCTTTTAGAAAAATACTGTTTTAAAAATAGCTTTACCAAAAAGTACCTTTCAAAAAAGTTCTTCTAAATAAATGACTTTTAAAATATTTTATTTTTAAGACATGTTTTTTTCAAAAAGGAATTTTTTAAAAATTTTCTTTTAAAAATAATACACTTAAAAGGCTGGTAAAAGAAAAACAAAACTTAAAAGAGTATGTTTGTCCATTTGAAATATGCTTAAAAAAGTACCATTTAAAAATTACCCTAAAAAAGAAACACATTACTAAATATCTTTTTCAAAACAAATTCTTTTGAAAAAAGTTTTCTAGCTACAGTTTTTGTCAGTGTATATTAGCTTTATACAAATTACCGTAATTGTTTTTGTTGTTATTGCTTCTATTTTAGCCACTAGACATCATGGCGTATGAGTAATTATTTATTTTTATATGAATTACTTCATTTAAAATAATTATTGTTTAACGACAACACACATTTTTTTTTTTCTTAAAAAGATCTTTAAAAGATTAGAAATGAAAAATGTTGGTTGTTATCGTATGTGTGCTGTATTTAATGAAAAAAATTTAGACTATTTCTTCTTGATGTGATGAAAAATGGAGATAATCTTTTGTTCAAGGTGTATGCGAAAATGCCATAAAGAATTCTTGTTTTTTTTAGTTAAAAAGTTTCATAATTTTTTTTAAATTCAACAAACAATATAAAAAATATATAAAAACAAAAAGTATTAAAAATTTATTTATTTAACTGAAAATACATTTTGACAACCTCAAATATGGATCAAAAAGACCGCTTTTAAAATTAATAAGTATATACATATGTTCATATGTATGTATGTATGTACTTTTTTTAATTTTATATGGAACACAAAATACAGTGGGATAAATAAATTAAAAATAAAACTTGGGATGTATACAGTTTTAAATAATTTCCATTGCTGTACACTCACTGGACGTTGGTTCTTAATCAGGGATCGTAACGGTTATAAGTGATATTAAAAAAGTTATTTTATAACAGCTATTTTGTGAATTAAAAAAATTCCATCTAAAACAGTAATTTTTCAACGTAAAAATAAAATCTTAAACAAATTCTTTAAAAAAGAGTCGCCGTAATAAAATAAAACTCATTTGAGGAGTTTTATTTTTTCAGTCTAAAGCCTAGTTTGTGAAAAATGTTCAGCAACATCTACTATTTCACACGAAAATTTTGACATGTATCAATGTTACCTATCTCGCGAGTTTGCATAATTTGACGTTTTTAATCTTTCAAAGTATTCATCCATATTAAAGTAAATATGGATGAAAAACTGTTACCGGTTGTGTTATTTATGTTTTTTCGTTCTTATTTAATATTAAGTGTTAACTTTTTTGCATTTACTTAAAATTCCACGTGAAACAAGTGTAGCTTATGTTATTTCGCAGTTGTAAGAAAAATGTTGCCAGAAACATTTCGCAACTTTTTTACAAATTGAACAGAGTACAACTCTATCAACATTATTTCATAGAAATTCCGCACAAGTTTTTTCATATGAGTTTGCACAGCATTTCACGTGAAATGTTGAACAGAGAACCAGGATTAAAATAAAACTCATTTAAGGAGTTTTACTTTTTCCGCCGAAACTAAAACTCATTTAAGGAGTTTAATTTTTTCCGTCAGAAAATAAAACTCGTTCGAGTTTTATTTTTTCCTTCATAAAGAAATTTACATATTCAAACCATCTGTTTTGCATTTGGGTAATTCCATGTCAAATCGGCCAAGAGTGGAACCCGGCCCCTTTCGATTTGAATGAAATTTGGTGAGAAGGTTCCTTTCATCCTATAAGGAACATATATTTTCAAAAGTTATGCCATTATCAAAATGTCATAATTTCGCCGAATGTGTTGAGCTTATTTTTTCAATATCTCAAAAACTACTTCACATACGCAGATGATTTGTATGTAATTTTAAACAAAATACTTGGGGCTACAAGCAATTTATTAAAAAAAAAAAGAATTTTAAAAATGGACTAAGTCAAAAACTTAATTTTTTTTTGCATGATTTTTTTTTAATGCCTTAAACTGTTCTTTAAAAATCCTGAAACTTTGAAGGAGATGTTTTTTTTTTAAGATATGATTTTTTTTCGCAACCTGTAAAAAAATAATCCTCAAAAAATTTTTTTATTGTAATTTTAAGAAATAAGTATTTACTCGAATTAAATCTGATTTGTTTGATTTTAGGTGTTTAAAAAACAGTAACGACGTTCATAAAGTTTCTTTTGTTTATTTGTTGCATTTTTATTGGAGCTCAATGTTGGCACTTTCAAAGAAAAGTACACTTCTTGTTACGTTACGTCTTCAAGAAAGTAAATGAGTTTTATTCCACTTTATATTTTTACATGGAAAAATAACTTTTAACCGAACAGCTCGTCAATACGAATCTATTGGTATATAGGTCTTTGTTGACTCTAACATAAAAAGTTTTTAAGTTTAATCCCTTATTTTAACTTAAAAACGATACGACTTTTTACCAATACGTTACCGATATGCAAAAGCAAATATCGGCGATACCGATACGAATATTGAATTTGAATTCATGGTAAAAGTAACAAAACTCAAGTAGAGTAATTTATTTACAATTCAAAATAACATCGTAAGATAATAATAATTAAAATTGATATTAATTAGATTTAAAACAAGTAAACGTGATATATGCGGCTGTGTCGAATCATATTTACCCTTCACCATAGTATTAAAAATCCCAAATCTTATATACGGGAGCCTCATACTAGTGTGGCCAGGAGAAATAATAGTTTGATTTGGCCCAATTTTTATATTTAGTACTCCTAATATAAAAGAAATATCTTATCTACGAAATATCTTATCTTATCTACGATATCTAAGGTATCTCTCAATTCGTCTTAAGTGAAAAAGCACTAAAATCGTAAAACGTGCAAATACCCACAATATTTAGCAATGAGAGAACATTTCATGACTATGCACAGTGGAAAATTTTGGCAAAAAACCTATTATTTTTTATTTCTTTTCGTAAAGCAATAATACTTAGGCCGGGTTTTGAAATGTGTATTAAGTATATATATTCTGGCTCTCTATGAGAAGGGAAGCTCAAATCCGCTTGTCCGTCTGTCCGTCCGTTGAAATGGGTTTTCCGAAGACCCGAGATATGATGGAGGCTAGTTTGCTATTCATTTATGTCGCATATAATCCGGAATTGTTTGCTATTGAAATTCAGTAAGAGCGGTCCATAAATGGCTGAGATATGAGCAAAAAACCAACGACTACCTATAATTTTTCCCATAAATCCCATGTTGTTGTTGTTTTTTAAATTCTTTGTTTCTGTATATCTGGAGAACGGCAAAAGCTAGGGCTTTCAAATTTTGTACAAACATCTTGGTTATCAATAAACCAACTCTCTAAAAAATGGGCGGGATGGGAAAAGTAGGCGTGGTACCTCCCGTACAAAAACTTTTTTGAAAATTGTCAAAATTTTAAATTTTAGGGCTTTAGTATGACATATGGACACGTTTTATATATCAAAATATCAGAAATTTTTAGCAGAATATATTTCCCGATAACCCGTATTTTCCCCAGAAATGGATGTGCAATGTCCAAAATAAAAATTTTTTTAAACATACCCATTTTCGGGAACAATAGATCTTCCCGAGTCCAGGTTTTATAATCTAAGTGAACTGTAAATTTCTTCCTCAAGACATCGGTATATAAATCTGCCAAATCGGTTAAAAAATGGTTAAGTTATTAGCCAAATACTCCAAAAATGGGGTAAAATTCTAAAGTTGTTATATGACCTATGGATACGTCTAACGGTAGAGTTAGCCGAACGTCCACGTCCCCTAACGAAACGTCTGGTCCGTTTTGTTATTTGCTTACAATGTAAATGCTTACCGAATTTAAATGTCACGTAACGGAACGTCTCAATCTGTATAAATTAGAATTTCATGCCGTCTTTACGTGACAGTTGCAAAGCAGTGATGGCCTGCTTGCAAATTAAATTGAATGCGGGTATTTTCGCTCTGTTTTTGGTACTTTTTTCCAGTATATCTATGGACTTTCGACAAAACGACTTACAATACAACATATTTCCATATATATAAATATACATAGCCTTAGATGTACAAAATAAGCAAATGCATATGCACACACAACAGAAATGAGAAATATATAAAAGGCTTTAAATGGTTGCAAAATATTGTTTTGTCTATGCACATTTACAAATTAATACATGTAAATGTGTATGTATATGTTAAAATACATATTTGTTTATTGTAAATCTATAATATAAATATCAGATATTAAATTATTAATGTTTTTTTACTTACACTAAATACTGTTTTAATACCATTTTAATCACTTGGTACTTTTTCTGCACAGCGGTCAATATTTAAACCTTTTGATTTCCCATCACTGTGTGTGTTGTTTTATGTATACTATTGCTTTTTTGTTTATGTATGTGGAAAACATATGACATGTTTTTAGATGTTCTATAAGTGCCCCAACGTGCAAGCGGTCCGTTACAGTAAGTTACGGGTACAGCAACGTTCGCCTAACTCAGCCTTAATATATCAAAAGATCGGAAATCTTTAGTAGAACATGTAGAAAATATAATATTCTTAGTTTAACGTAGTCTGCTTAGATTTTTGCGGCGAAATATGTTTTTTATTATTTCATTCAATATTTTAAGCAAAACCAAGCTGTTCCGTCAACATTTTGTATACAAACTTGGAATGGCGGCACAAATCAGTTTTCAGATTAACTAAACCTAGTTTTACTGATATCTCAAAAATTCGTCCTTAGTACTAAGGTCAAGTAGCTGAAGGCCGCTGTATTAACGTTTTAGATTTTTCCTTCTTTTTTTAAGTATTTCATAATTATCTTAATTTGTATGTGCTTTCCACACATTGAAAAGTTTTAAACTTTTAATGACAGGATCACTGAAAAGGTGATAAATAAAAAATATAGCCGAACTTGGTTGTAAAACTCATAGTACTTAATTGTGAGATTTATACCACTCTTTGTTGTACTTTTTATTGTTATATTTTTTTTGTTATTAATTCTATTTACCAAAACTTTTATATGAGCGATCCGATAAAAATCCGTCACCCCTGCAGTCAAAGAAGGCTGTGCAATAGGGTGGGTCGAAAAAAAAAGTTGTGCCAGTCACTCCCTAGAATGAAAGATATGCCAATGAAGTTTCTAAAACAGAAACAAATTTTTTTTTTGCCACGCCCCAAAATACAGCACTTTTGGTTTTTTATATGTAGCGCTGCCATTTAAAGTCCGATCTTATTATATCACATATCGTTGTTCATGGGTTGACAGTGGCTTAATTTTTGGTTTTTGTATTGGCTTCTACCTGGTTTAATGTAATATGTTTGTGAAAAACAAAAAAGGGGCTCAATTTTGAGGCGTGGCATAAAAGTGAGTATAATAAAAGCTACCCATACTTAGTTTTACAAGGACTTTCTTGGCACGTTTAAAAAAATTTATATTTGGGGGAAGTATCCGAGATGGCATAAGTGGCGCCCAGAGTTTGATGTCGGATTGAAAAGTCACCAAAGGCAAAAATTAAGCCACTGTCAACCCATGAACAACGATATGTGATATAATAAGATCGGACTTTAAATGGCAGCGCTACATATAAAAAACCAAAAGTGCTGTATTTTGGGGCGTGGCAAAAAAAAAAATTTTTCTGGTTTAGAAACTTCAATGGCATATCTTTCATTCTAGGGGGTGACTGGCACCATTTTTTTTTTTTTTGTATGGAGGTCGACCCGGTCTACTGTGCAATGTACAGTGTACATTGTGTTCGAAATTTGAAGTGTTAGCTCTAATGTTACATCAATGTTTTTTTAAAAAATCAAATTAAAAAAAATTTAGGTTTTGTCTGATATATACTACATGTCCCTGTGCAATTGTGCAAAGCTTATCGACCAAGAATTAAAACAAAAGAATTTCATTATTTTGTTTTATTATGCTCTGCTTTTAAACGCGTTATTTTTCTTAGTTGTTATACAAAAAATAAGAATAGAATATTAAATTGTTTGATCAAAAGAACTCTAAAAAAAAAATGTAAAAAGTATCATCGTATGGACAGTAAAATATCGATATATCGGAAAATCTGAAGTATCGCCGATATATCGGCCTTAATGTTTAACACTTTATAAAGATTTGGTAGGACATGATGTCCTTACTCAAAAATATTTAATATACGAGGACGAATCAATGAATCCGTCAATTTTTAAATTAAAATCCAGTTTTTGGATAACAAATCATTTTATTTTTCCACGTAGTCTCATTTGAGCTCGATAAACTTTGTCCAGCCTTTCTGAAACGTTGTATCCCTTTAGAAAAATAAGACTAATGACCACATACATTAAAGTAGGTATTTGTTTGTGAGATTATGTCATCGTTAGAGGCAAATCTCCTTCCGTAGAGCTCTTGCTATAGTTTGAAAACATGAAATAGGCAATCGGTGCTAAATCCGAAGAGTTTGGTGGATAAGGAAGTTATTCTTAGCCTTATTTATGGATTTCGGTCATGGACTACGAAATATTTCTTTTTTTTCATTTTCTTCTTAACCCAGTAAAAAAAAATTGTGTTTTTTAAAGCACTTAAGAGAAAAAGCACATAATCGAGCGCTTCAATAAGAGAGCTCTCATACACCAGTAAATGATAACGAATAAAATATACAAAAAAAAGCTGTTTTTTTAGTGCAGACAACGAAGAAGGTTTTAAAGCAAAAAAAAAAATAAAAATATATTATGGTTTACGAAAATGCTTGAAGAAAGGCATTTTAACCAGTAAATGAATATGTTAATATAGTTAGCCCTTAAAAAAGCACTTTAGTAGTGCTTTATTTGCAAGTTTTATTATGTTAAACAAACGCTTATTGTCAGCAGAAAATAGTCCTCCAAGCCGGGAACACCCCATACAAAAATCAGGCATCCCATCAGCAAGTTTGAAGCAATTTGAGGTATGAATTCATACATAAAACCTTTGGAAGCACATTTTTTACTGGGAAATGACATGATAATCTGTTTTAAATGGCTATCAAACACAATCCACATGACGCAGCTTACTTCAAATTTGACAGGAGTCAACTACTAGATGCCTGTTGACAGGAACAGTATTGCCTTTCAGTTAAGAGGACGGAAATTCAAGAAATCAAGGATTTTTGTCCAATTAGACGTTTTTTTTCCGTCCAATGTTGATAAACTGCCTTGGCTGCAAGGATTTTTTAACTGATGTTGAAATCTAAATCTTATTCTGAAAAAACAAATCAAATTATCAGCTCCTCAATTTAAGCTAAGATGCATTATTATTTCCTTCTTTCGAAAAATTATATTCTTTATTTTTAATTGTCATCCGTCCACAGAAAAAAATAAAAATTGATTTAAATTCAAAAATTTGTGATATTAATTAACAAATTTAATAAATTTGTACCCATACATAAAGATTTTTTTTATATTAACAACATTTTTTGAAGTACTGTTTGTTGTTGATATAATTAATTCATTTGATTAAATTTTTTATTTAAACTGATTTTATTTTTAATTAATGGTTAAATTGAAAAAAAATGGGGAGATTTTTTTCTTTTTAGTTCCCATTTAATTACATTTCCTTTTTATTGCATATTAGCTTCTACCCTTGACTTCGTTTACGTGAAAAGTAAAGCAAGATTTAAAGAAAAGGGCTTATCCTATAACAAATTTACAGATATTTTATGTAGTTTTCTACAACTATACTTATTTTATGTTTAAATATTTCAATAAAGAACATTATAGGAATTATAATTTTTAGCCAACACATACATAAAAGTTTTAAGAATTCGATACTCTTGAGCAATCGACATTCAACTGTCTATATAAAAAGCAAGGGATGTCTAAATATGTATATTCCGGTCACTGGACAATATGCAATATGTATAGCAAACTTATTCAAAAGAGAAACACTACTAAATTTTTCTGTTTTGACATCATAAAAAGTACCATATGCTATCTTTATATTTTTCGAGAAGAGAAAGAGTACCAAAAGTAAAGAGTACCAGCTTTTCCTTATTTTAGGTCCCTAGTAGTACATTGTATGTTAATGTAAGCTTTAATCTGTATGTTTATCAAATTTATCAAAAAGATAAAAAGTACAAGTTTCATTGCGTTTTCACAACTTTAAAAGTACCAATATTTTCCCTTAAAATGTATCCTTTATTTTAATATTGACCATATACAATCTGCAAACCAAATATAGCAAAAAGAGAAAAAATACAAAAGTACCAATTTTTCTTCGATTTCCCTCTTAAAAAGTTCCCTATATTTGCTTCTGGGACATATGCAATACGTCTAACAATTTTCATCCAAATTTATTAAGCGGTTTACGAGTGTTTGAGCCACAAAATAAAAAACATTTAAACATCCAAATATCGAAGCATACTAACTTTCACATTTATAATATTAGTAGGATATAGACCCAGCAAAAACTTTGCTTACAAAATAAGCAGAAAAAATGATGAGAACTTAAGGCAAAGAGTACTTATTTTTCTACTAGAAAAAGTACTTATTTTTGCTCGCGATGTCCCAAAAGAAATCCTTTATAATTTAGACAATTACAACCTAAAAAATAATACCTTTATTTTATACTTAAAAGTTGTATAAAAATATGTAGTTACCAAAAGAGACAAGAAATAAGTACTTTCAATTTTACTTTGAAAAAGGTTTAAACACACTAATTAAAATTGCTCTGAAATCTTATGGAATTGATGTTGAAAAAGTGTACACAATAAAGAGTGCTTTTGCTGCATAAAGTCATTTATAGCTCTAACATTATAATACCAATGTGTGTATTAATATATGTATGTATGTAATTATACGGGCCTGTCACAGAAATAAAATTCGATCGAAAGTTTTTTAATTCCGAGAAAACCGATAAATTTTCTCGGAATGAAATCACTTTTAATTTTTCGGTCGAAAAAAAGTTTTTAAAATTTATCAGAATTATTATGTATGTTTTTTCGACCTTTTTGTTTTAACTTCAATAAGTAAACGAATAATTAAGCTCAAGGCCTTAGTTTTTTTATAATAAATTTTATTTATTTATTTTCATTTCGATCGATTTTCGTAATTCTGATAAATAAGTAAACGAATAATTAATTAAATTTTATTTATTTATTTTAATATTAAAATAAATAAATAAAATTTATTATAAAAAAACTAAGGCCTTGAGCTTAATTATTCGTTTACTTATTTATCAGAATTACGAAAATCGATCGAAATGAAAATACGGATTCAAAACAACTCCGAACAATTGCTGTGACAGGCCTGATTATGTTCTTTAAAAAAAACATCGATAACGTTACATTGATATCACTAATAGCGAAAATATATTGTGTTGGTAATTTTGAACATATTTATGTGTACAATATATATATTTATTTACATGCATTTGATTGATTTTTGGATTTTCCATGTATTTCACATCGAAATTATTCTTGAAATCTTATAATATTACCGGATATCTAATAAATATTAATATAATATATTGCAAATTGATTTAAAAAATTATTTAAAATCATATAATAATAACTTATTTAAGTCATTATACCAAAGTATTTTTTTGTAATGTATTTATAATTATGACTTTTTTAAGATATTATAATAAAGTTATTATTTTATATATAACTTATAATGCAAAAAGCGGCAAATAAAGCTACAAAGTAATGAATTCAAGAAGTCATTAAAAGTAGCATTGTAAGTTAAGTTTTTGCTGGGGAAATATACACTCTAACTGAGCTACCTAAACAAGGGCGGCAAGCGTTTTTTTAAACATGAAAATTCTATTTCAAATACTTTTTCAATAAGACAAATCGACATAGCGATTTGTCAAATAGAATTATCCAGCCTGGTGGTGTCGAATTCGCGTTTTAAAGGATTTGGTCGTATAAACTTTATGCAAATGAAAAGTTTTGACATACAAAAAACGCTTGCCGCTCTTATTTAGGTAGCTCAGTAAAGAAAGCTCGGTGGATAACGTTCAAAAACATCGCGGGAACTTTTAGACGGGAATTTTCAGGAATTTATTCCAAAAGTGTTCAACCTAATATTTAATTTTTGTGGCATTTTATGTTGCTAATTGTTAGTTTATGAATGTCGATAAACATGAAAGATATGAACTTTGCGACCGGACCAAATGAAAGCGCAAAAAAGCGAAATTAATGTCGCTACACTTAATATTTTTTTGCTAAGGCACGATCCAGTTTCCAACAACATTTAAACTATCCTAAGAGGTAAAGCAATTTTATTTATTTGCAAAATTGAGGCGCCTTTCCTTGCGTGCCGCGTTGAGGGGTTTTTTCTTTGATTTTAGTATTGGGTGATTCATCGTGAGGTTTTTTTATAATGTTAAATAAAATACATAAATTTAAAAGTGAACTTAAAATTAATTATTACCGGTTAAAAGAACAATTTATGGCATTTACTGTTTGCAAATTATATCATGTAAATGTTGGCCATGACCACGTCTAGTGCGGTCGGAAGGTCCAAATTTGGCCGACTCGTTCGAGCATTGCGACTGGTATCTCGCGATTGGCACGAGTAGTGTTGGCTTCCGAAGCGTCAATCGTAGCTGGCTTATTACCGAAGACTTGCGACTTTACATATACCCAAAGAAAATGGTCCAAAGGTGTGGTATCGCACGATCTAGGTGGCCAATTTACCGTAGCAAAACGTTAAATTAAGTGCTCACCAAAATTATTTCTGCACATGGTCATTGTTTCACGCGCGAATTTAACTATCATCCACTAATGTAAACTGGAACCCAAATTTGCGAATAGTGTTGGCAATAGTGGTTTCATTAGGTCCATAATGCGCACCGTAATTTCCTCGAATCGCACGAAAAACATCTCACATTTCAGAACGCTGATTTTCGTAAAACAATTTGGAGACGGTGTTGTGGTACGAGTCTTTCCATGATGACTTGGCAAGCGATACTGAACAAAAATGACAAAACAGTTTGATACACTCAAAATATTATGTAGGTAAATCCCACAGAAAATTCATTTCAAACAGCTAAAAATTTATTTAAGAAACGGATCATTTACATTTCATTTAAAAAAAATGAAGTTTACATACATTTTTGAATTTTTTTTTATTTAACAGTATATTCCGTAAAATTTAACAGTTATTGCTTTAAAAAAAATATACCGCCTGGCCTACAATGTCGACAAGAACATTTCTTTCGTATATTTTTATTGAAAACAAAAACAAATTTTAGTTTTTTATTATTGTTTTCAATATAAAAATGCGAAAGAAATGTTCTTGTCGACATTGTGGGCCTGGCAGATAATTTAACTGACAAAAAATCAAACTACATAAAAATATAAGTACGGAAAAACATTGTTGTAGTTTGTTTTTTTAATAACAATCATAAATGTGAAAAAATAAATATATATATTTATTTTCATTAAATTTTAACAGTACGGAAAACGAATTCAATAACCTACAATCAGTTACTGTAATAATTTTATGAGTGTATAAGTCACGCGTGATCTGGTTAAAATCATATTGAAAATCAAACCTGAAGATGCATTACCCTTTATATATGTATGTTATAAAGAACACACAGCAATATTGTTTTTTTTTTAATTTAGTTTACATAGATCGGGTGCTACTCCAGAGAAGGAGCTTCTAGCGATACAACAATATTTTAGTATCCTTTAATTATTATTGTAGGATAACAATTTAAAATTAAAAGTACGAGTAGTCGAATTTTTTGACGCCAGCGAAAAAGTAAAAACGTATTTATCCATAGTTTTGAATGGCCTATTCGCCGTTACTATGCCAATATTGATATTTGCAAAAAAAATTTAAAAGTTATGGCCCTAATATACATACATACATACATACTAGCATAACCTCTGCCAAATATTATCATATGAGAACAATAGATTATGTCTATACATAATTTCCGTTTTGTCAATTAACTACATTCATAGTTCGATACAAGATAAATGGACGGGCAAACGAACGAACAGCCAGCAAAACTAATAAGCAATTTAAAACAAGTCAAGACAAAACCAAACAAAACAGATCAACCATTGTGTCTATGTTTAACTTTTTTTTTTTTTTTTTTTGAAATAACAAAAAATGAAACCCCAAAATAAAAAAAATAAAGGTGTTAAGATATCATCGTTAAATAAACAAGAGTCCAAAAGTTTAATCAGTAGCCAAACCCAGAAAAACTAAGAAAACAACAGCAACAGAAAACCGACCAACCTACACCATAAAACTTAAAAAACATACAATTTAAACAAAAAAAACACAAATTTACATAAATGACAACAATACCAAACCGCAAAAAGATAAAAATACTGTATGAAGAACGCAAGAAAGAAAAAAAAACACGTAAAAATTAAGACTCTCATTTGACGTGCGTGCGTTTGTTCGTTTTTTCCGAAACACACATATTCATGAAGACCAAAAGTTTTATATGTGGTGATCAGATCGCGTCTATGGATCAAATAAAAACCACAAAAACTTATGTATATACGAGTAGGTACAGCGACTGCAATAGTAATCAGCAACGAATTTATATTTTGTAAAACAGTAACGTTTTTAGCTGGGGTTTTTTGCTGTTCCTGTTGCCAGTTTCATTTCAGCATAAAAACCAAAACAAACCATTTTAAAGCTATTTTGGCTTAAACCGAAACAAATATACGAAATGACTCATGATAGTGGGTACGCATGTGCCAGAGACAGGCATTCCCCCAACAAGAACAACAGCAACAATAATTGTTAGTAAGTAACAGCGTTGCCGTTGGAATTTTTCTAAGAGGGTCCCAAAAGTGGGAATTTACAAAAAAAGCGGTAACAAAAGGGGTATTTTGAAGTAAAAAGGTTCAGGATTTTTATAAGCAGTATTAAACAATAAAGTGGTCGCAAAAAGTGCATTTTAAAGAAAAAATAAGACCAAGTTGTTTATAAAAACATTTTTTTTGGGCAGGTAGTGCTAAGTAATAAAATTAATACAGAAGTCGTAAAAAATGTTTTAACAAAAGTTTTTACACATACTTACTCCTTTTTATGGCGCTGCGATATATGGCCCCAGGAAATATGGCTCCAAAACAATATGTAAATTTACCCCAAACTTGGCAATAATTTTCGTAATGCAATATAAGCCTATTTTTTTAATAGTAGCCCTAAAAATAAAATTAAATATGACGATAAATTTGGGGAAATTCTTCATTTCAAAAATCACCTCAAATTGTTTAATGAACTTTTACCCCTAAAAAAGGTAAAATTAAGAAAACACAAAGGAAATTATATTAAAAATTTAGGTTGGGTTCATTTGCTCGAAACTTAAAATCCCAAATTAAAAAATCAAGAACTTTAAAATGCTGGACTTAAATATCCCGAATAATTTTACAGTTTTGGTCTTGAAAATCGCACTATAGATGGCATGTTTGGGCCTTCTGCCGGGCTCAAAGATTTATTCCTCTGTGGTATAACGAAGACTGGCTTCACTAATTACATAGCCAGCCTTCGGGCAAAATGATTTTCTCCTCTATGGTATAACAAATACCGGCTTCTCTAACTTAAGCATCTATGTATAGCTGGTACGGATTTTCTCCTTTTTGGTATAAGAATTCGGGATTTCGATACTAGCATTTGTTTGTCATTACTTGATATTGGGTAGGCTATTCAATTAATCGATGTTTTATTTTAATCGATTAATCGCACAAATAATTATTCTAGGTAAAAATTTAATCAAATAATAATCAAACAATTTAATATTATTCGGTTATTAGTTTTGCCTAGTCAAGAAGTTTAAAAACAAGACCAAAAATTATGTTTTTTAACATTAAAATTTTATTAAAAAAGAAACAACCATTTAACATGTTATAAGAGATGGAAACTTTTTAATAAAAAATAGCATGAAAATTTTAGCTTATCTTCAAAAATAATCTTTCAGAAAGAGTATACAGTTAAAACGTTTTTGTTTCAAACGATTTCTTTCTTTTGTGTTGATAAAACTTGATTTAGAAAAGATTCTTTCACTTATTGTTGACGTTGGAGAGATTGAAAGTAGGACGTTATAAAGCATATCCAATTTCTCTGTTATTGTTCTTGTCTTTTCTAAAATTGGTATTCTTCCATTATACCACTTGAATCTCTTTTTGATATTTTAACAATTTTAATATTCTTGTTAAGGTCTGGTAGAAGGTTGTTTTTATTCGTCTAAAAATCATCTTCTTCAACTGAATCATTGTAGTTAAAGTCTATAATAAACATTCTTATAAATAAATTATTCCCAAACTCTTTGGTGGTTTCAGTCTTTGTAGTATATTTTAAAAAATTGTTACTCGAAGGATATGTTCCTGAGTTTAGAAACAATGAAAGGGTATTTAAAACGTACCGTCTTGTTTATTGCGTTATTGTGAAAAAAAAAATTTTGATTAATCGATTAATTGACGAATATTATTCGATAATCGAAAATAAGCAATTTTAATTTATTCGAACAGTTTATCGCCCAAAATTAATCGATTAATCGCACAACGGTTAGTCGTTTGAACATCCTAATATTGGGGTCATTTTTCATTTCACGTAAAATGGAAAAACACCCAAACGAAAAAAATCAAAAAAAATGGCTCCAAAATTGCTTGTTATTGTGGCTCATGTAAAATTTTGGGGCCATTCAAAATTTTCTTTTTGAGGTCATTTTGCGCACAAAATTTTTTAATAAATGTTTGTTCTATATTTCGATATTAAATCTTCACTTGAAGTCCATTCTTCAAGATCCGTTTTGAACAAATTAAGAGACGAAAGCATAGAATCGCAAGTTTCTACTTTGAATCCGTTCCCAACTTTATTTTTGAGCAGTGCTAACTTTGGTGTAAAGAAAAAATATATGCAGCGATTTTTTTTAAATTTGAGTAGATATTTTTGGTAAATCAATTTTTTTAATTTTCCGACCGCAAGCTAAAAATTTTCCGCATTCGGCTTCATCCGTTTTGTCATTTATCTAACATTGCTGTAATTTAAATTTGTTGATAAAGTCCTCTGCTTTAATGGTTATTCTTGAATTCGGAAATTATTTCAAGATAATAATATCTTGCTATCATTTTATAAATATTATCGTCTCGTCTTTATTTATTCTTGATATAGTTTAGTGACATTATTTAAAAAATGGTCCAAAAGGGAATTGATTTAAAAAGATGCAATAGGGTACTTAAAAAAAGGGGCATACAAATGGCAAGTGAATTTAAAAAAGGTTAAAATTTGTCACTTTAGGGGGCCAAAGGCAACGATGTGCATATTAAATCTGCTTGAGACATTGGTCTAACAAAAGCTGTTACAGCTGTGTTGCCAAAAGGCGAAATGTAAGTGCTATTTCTAAAAAGGGTCAAAAAGTAGCTCGAAATAGTTAAAAATTATGCAAGAGCGTTATTTAAAAAAGGGTCATAAAAGGTATCAAGAGCGTCGAAAAGGGTAAATTTATACTTAAGTGTCACAGCGGTAACGCTGGTTAGTAGTAGTAAAGTTTTATAGCTGCTTCTTGTACTTGTAAACAGGTCCGTAAAAGAATTTGTTGTTTTCGAATTGGTTACAATAATTCTTCAATAGTGCCAAGATAACGAGACCTTTCGTAATGCAATATGATTTCGTGATGCAGTATTACCGCATTTTTTTAATGAAAAATTACCCAAAAAAAAATTGGTGTAATTCTTCGTTATGAAAAATCACCTCAAAACTTTTAATGAATTTTTACCCCAAAAAAGTTAAAATTAAAAAAAACACACACAAAGAAAGTTGTATTAAAAGTTTGGGGGTCATTTTACATTTCTTAAAATTTGCATTATAAAAGTAGTAAATGAAAAGTAGCCCCAAAGTAAAAATTGTGATATTTTCGGGCCATTTTTCATTCCTTGATGATAAGGGCATTTTTCATTTCACTTAAAATGCAAAAATACCCCAAGGAAAAAATGAAAAAACCCAAAAAAAATTGCCACAAAATTGCGTGCTGTTGTGTCTTATGTAAAATTTTGGGGTCATTATTCATTTTATTTTTGGGGCCATAACTCCTGGGGTCATTTTACGCACCAATAAAGTCATTGAAATTTAAACCTCTCTCATCCGTTTCTCTCACAAAGCCATGAAGGATCATATCTTGCAAAACAGGACAGACCTTCCTGATTTTTTTTTTTTACTTTTGTCCCACAAATGACTTTACGATATAACAATCCGTATTTCAAGCTTAATTTTGATCAACTACGTTTAACGTGATGTAACGGGTTAAAATTAGGGAAGTTACGAATACCTGAAGTATCGCCGATATATCGGTATCGGCGATATTTTACTGTCGATACGCCGATACTTTTTTAGATTTTTTTTTTTTTTGAAAAAGCAATTTTATTTTGTATGCTTAGTTTTTGCATAACACCTAAGAGGAATAACACATTTAAAAGCAGCATAAAAAATCAAAACAGAATAATAAATTCTTTCTTTTTATTCTTTAACTGCAGGTCCACACCGCGCGTTCTACGCGTATGTTACTTTTTGACCTGTTTTCAAGACGCATGCAAATTTGGTACGTAGTCTCATTTAATGCGTTCTATACGTATACGCATTATACGCGTTGGCTGTGTAACGTGTCAATTTTACACTGGTTCTACTTGTTTGACAGATGCTTAAACGCATCAAAAAATTGAACGCGTTGTGTGGGCCTCCATCTTTAGTCGTTTGGCTTTGCACCATAGTAGTGAATGGTTTTCTCACTTCTAAATCTTTTATGCATTTGTAGTACCAAAAACGTATAAATTTTGTAAGTTTTTAGATTTTTATGCTTATTTTTAATAAGATGTTTGTGAGAATAAAAATCATTTTGCTGAAAATTTTTGGTTACTTCGAAGGCCTTCGAAAATTATTAGAATATAAAATTAATGACAAACTGAGATGCAGAATAGCTCAGATTCCCAAAAATTTTCAACTTATGTAGCATTAGTTGTGAATGAAAGATTTGAGGAGTTATAGAACAATGAAACCTATTGTTTATCTAAAATTCTTCGGCTATTTTTAAGACAATAGGCTTCAATCATTTCGAAAAACGTCTTACTGAGTTACTATGACTATGCATTCTTAAATTGTGGAAGATATGGTCATCCCTACACTTAGTAAATGTTTTGAACAGTCTAAAAATGACTTTGTAAACAAATTATAAAAAAATCCGAGGAGGATGAGCCTCTGTCCATCCTCAGCCGATATTCTGCTAAAGAAGAAGTCCAGATATACCTTAGATCTCCTAATATTTTTAGAGACGCGGATCCACTTATAAAATACCTAAGTTATAAAATGAGTTCTTTTCGCATCTGAGAGATTATTTTCCACTGCAATTTTGAATAATATAAAAAAGTATTCTATTTGAATTTTGTTAATTTTACCTTGAAGTTAAATTTAATATTTGTATCGGTATCGGCATCGCCGATATTTTTTTTCGAGTATCCTGCTCGGTATCGTATCGGTAAAAAGGCCTATCGTGACTGTCCTAGTTAAAATGTTAGCTTCGTTGCAACTCGGTAGATATAATTTTTACCAAACTCGGTAATTACAAACATCGTTTTCTTAACTTTTTTACAGAATATAAAGGGTGGTTAAATTTTAAGGGCCGATGTTGAATGTGAACTACACAGCCGTACCTAAACAAGAGCGGAAGGCGGAACGTTTTCTTACGGGTAGCTTTTACGCTGATATGCCATACCTAAACAAGAGCGTCTGCGTTGTGTCACAAACAGAAGTGCTAACTTTCGTGCTTACTAAAACCCTCACAAAAGAACCAAGAAATTGAATTCAAACCGCTAGTTTGGACTAAAAATAGCTAATTTGCCATTATTTATTATCAAACGATAAAAACAGGGTCGTCAAAACCACAAATATAGCAACCTGCTTATTTTAACGCGCTGTGAAAATCGGATTTTCGAATTGCAAAGCGTTGACGCCTCGCTATTTAGGGATGCTGCATACATATTGTATGGGCATGACGATTTTTGACAGCTAGAAAACGCGTGCCGCTCTTATTTAGGTATGGCTGTCAACGTCAAGTTTTTTTCTTCATTTCATTTGACATTTCTCAATTTCAGACTATTTCTATTTGAACCATGGAAAGATACACAATCGAGCAACGCGTTAAAGTTATTTAGGCTTATTATGAAAATCGGCGTTCAAACAAAATGCATATCGTGCACTTCGTGATTTTTTCGGTCAATTTAATCGTCCAAATGTTCGTAAAATCGGAAAAATCGTGCAAAAATTTGAGCAAACCGGGTCTGTAGAAGATGTGAAAACACCAGTGCATGCATGCTTTTACAGCTCATACTGCAGAAAATATTGCTCCTGTTCGCGATAGTGTGGCTGAAGAGCCATCTGCCTCAACTCGTCGTCGTGCCCAACAAATACACCTCTCACGCTCGTCGTTGATGAACATTATGCATAAAGACTTGCATTTACACGCTTACAAGGTGTAATTGACGCAAGAACTGAAACCTCTTGACCACTCCAAACGTCGTCAATGGTCAAAATGTTGTTAAGAAATGGCAACAGTGGATGATAAATTTTCGAAGAAAATTATCTTCAGTGATGAGGCACATTTTCACCTCAGTGGATTCATTAATAAGCAGAACTGCCGCATTTGGACGAATGATAATCCAAAAGTGATTGTCGAAAAACCAACGCACCCGCAAAGAGTGACTGTTTGATGCGATTTATGGGCTGGCGGCATCATCGGGCCGTATTTTTTCCAAAATGAGGCCGGTCAGGCAGTTACTGCGAATGGTGTTCGTTATCGTGAGATGATAACGAACTTTTTATGGCCCGAATTGGAAGATATAAATGTGGACGATATGTGGTTTCAACAGGGCGGTGCCACTTGCCACACAGCTAACGAAACAATGGCTCTTTTGCGCGACAAATTCAATGGCCGTGTTATCTCACGTCGTAGCGATATTAATTGGCCGCCAATATGAAGTGATTTGACACCGTTAGACTTCTTTCTTTGGGGTTATTTGAAAGAAAAGGTGTACGTCGATAATCCGGCAACAATTCAAGAGCTAAAGGATGAGATAATTCGGCACATTAACCTCAATTATGCCTCAGCGTCATCGAAAATTTGAACCATCGGATGGAGGTATGCCGAAGTCGCGGCGGCCAATTGGCCGATATTTTGTTCCATACATAATTGAACCATACCAATATTATCATAATAAAAAGTAATGACAATAATTTCCTAAATAATTTGTGTTTTATTCAAAATCAACATTAAGAATAATATAAAGTTGGAACAAGTTTAGATGTCTAATATAAATCCACAGAATTAAGGAATCATGACTCTGTGGTTTGTATTATTATTTCTTAAGAGACAGATTTAGGTAGGTTAGCATTGGACAATGCTGAACGTGAAACACGACCACGGACTTTTAGCCTAAATTTCTAAGAATTTAAACACAATAATTGACAGCTTCGTATTCCAAACGCTATGACAATGGCAAAATGTACGTTTACTTGACCACGTAACGGTATATTTCGATAAGAAATAAAAAATGAGTGATCTTCCGATTATTGCTTTTCTAAAAAAAATTTCCATTTTAACTAAAAAATTTTAATTTTTCTAACAACAAATATTGATTTCAATTCTTAAAGATCTGGCAGAAGTATAAAATTGCAACAACTTTCAACACCAACCAAGTGTTCACGCGCCAACTTTAGCAGCTGTTTGTAAAAAGTATATATAACAACAATAAAAACCTAAAAACATATACAAAACAAAGGTTGCAGCATGCAACATGTTGTAGTGGCATAAACAAAAAGTTAACACACTGAGACAGATATAACTGTCTGAAAGTGTGTGCTTTTTTTTTTTTTTTTTGTTTGCTTTTTGTGAATGAAATAAACAAATTATGCCACAACAAGAACAACATGAATTGAGCATGTATCTTAAAGATACAATGTTTGAAAAAAAATATGATTGCTGCTGTTAAATAAAATCTTTTTAAGAGTGAGTACTCGTATCTGTGTCAGAGTACATTTTTTGCTGTTTTCTATTTATTTATTTTTTACGTTTTGAACACAGAAAATCCCTTAAAAATGTTTGTAAATACAATCAAAACAGGTTTCATTATTGCAAAACATTTTGCAAAATGGAAAAAACACACACGTGTTGCCAACAAATGTTTTTATTTATTTATTATTTGTTATTGTTGTATTTTATTATATTCTAAAACTATTAAACAAATATGAAAACAAATTTCAAACTACAAATAAACATTCGCAGTACATATTTCTTAATATTATTTACAAATTCAACAGATTGTAGTCTCCATCAATGGAAAATACACACACTTTGTCTGCGGCTGTTTTTATGCAACTGGCAAATTGGGTCAATTTCAATTTGTATTAATGAATTATTGGTTTATAAACATGTTTCTCGGTTGTTGTTTTGATTTGCCATAAAAAAAATTAAATGGACTTAACTAAATATGCAATAAATACATTAATAGAGATGTAAAACAGAAAAGATTTTGCATTATGTGCAATTACAAATTTATTCCCTTCCTGGGGAGATTCAGATTATGAAAGCCTTTCGGCTTGTAATTTCTTTAATTTCAAAGAATAATGGCCGGTTTTTCGATTATTTCGATTAGTTCTAGTCCTCAAGGCTTTTTATTAAACGATTTAATAGCAAATCAGTTCATTTTTTGTCTGAATATCTTAATTTGACCGTGATTAATTACTTTGATATAAAAAGTTTTTCTAATCGCTAATTAAAATCCGCGATCGTAAGCTTTTATTTATAATAAAAAAAAATTATTTTAGAATAGTTTTAGTTATTTAATATTATTATCAACTGTTTATAGGCAGGATGGCGGTGAGAACGACATCTGTCTTGTCGGATATATTTAGGTTGTGTGAGGACCCACAGGAGTTGGAGACAGTTGAGCACTTTCTGTGCCACTGTTCCAGGCTACATAACAGCAGGCTGAGGTGACTGGGTAGCAGATTCCGGCACGAATTGGTCGATGTCTCGGGCTGCGGGCTCGAAAATCTGACGGGACTCGTAATGGGAATGACCTGGCTGCGCGGCAGGCGGCTGAAGACTGGGGGCATGTAGGGTAGTTTTCCTGTTTGGTAGGGTTGTTTTTGCTTGTGCTGTCCGATTTTTTATATTCCACTACCTTCTTTTCTTTACTTCTCCTATTCTTTCATTCGAGAATTCTTTCACTAATTAAGGCTTCACAATAGACCATATTGGTATCTGGGTGAGGGTGTAAAGTTTACTCCGCGCCAGTATTTCTAACCTAACCTAACCAAGGAAATTTTGCCAAAATTTACTGTTTTTTTTTTGGAAATTTTGCCAAGATATTCTATTAAGTGCTGGTTCACACTCTTCAAGTTTTAGACGTCAAGTCTTAAGCTTTAAGGAAAAAAGGAAAAGAGAATGCCATATATTTTCCTCTCTCTCCTATAAACTCAAGACAAAGAATGTGAACCAGCATAACATTGATGCAAAACGTGGCACAGTTGTGCCATTTTTGGCACTTTTGGATGATTGATGGCACTCTAGAAATCGATTTTGGCCGTTTCTAGTCCAAATTCAACTAACTACTTTAAATTGTTCAATACATTTTTCAAAGCTATTTTCTCACTTTTCGAACACCAACTTCATTTAAGAAATTGGTTTGTTTGTTCAGGACCAAATAAACCGCATAAACGGTTTGATCTATGATAGGAAGAAAGAAAAAACATACGAAGCTTGTTTGTACGAAAATCAAAAATTTTAAATATTTACAAAAAAGATACTTTTTTCATTGTCAATACTATTACAATAATAGTTTGGCCCTATCAAAGGTATTTTGGCCCTTTTAAATCGTCAATTTTTAAGGTCAAGGTGGTTGATAGCAGTGTCGAGGACCTGAATGGCTAGTTAGTGGTAAAAGAAACTGGTCGTGAACAGCTTCCCTCTGATGCCGATGGCAAGGGTCAGTTGTAATTCTAGCCTAGTCCGCGTAAGCCGTCACTGCGCGCGATGGTCTCTTTGTTTACGTGCATACTCGTGGGACCAAAAACTGGATAATAAAAATTTAAAAAAACGAAATGAAGGAGTTGGCGCAGGGAATGTCTCTGTCAGCTCAGCAGGTTCAGGGTCAGATTCGGACTCCGACTTGCTGGGTATTTACAGAGATATTCTGCTGCAAGAGAGTCAGTTAATGACAGAACTGACAGTCACGACAGAGACGGACAGGATAGACTCGCCAATCGACTCTCCGTCTCGTACAGGGGCATCGGAAAGACTCGGTGACCTAACTCTGGGCTCTGATGATGAGCACGAAATAACACTGATTTCTGCTCATGATGAGGGCCATAGGGTTGGGCCATCGACCTCCGGAGTCACACTCGGGTTGGAGAGAGGATTGGCGAGTGTATCAAAACTCGTTGTTCGGCAAGATGCGACAGAACAGGTCACGTCAGATAGCCGAACGAGCTACGAAAAAGCCAAGAGTGGTGTGAGAGCCTCCTTAGCCTTTCTGGAAAATATAGCTAAGAAAGACTCCTCACTGCACGATGGGCGGGATAGGCATCTGCTTAGGAAGCACCGAAAGAACGTTGCTAGATTCGAACGAATCCACGGCTCTGTCGGTGCCATCCTAGGGCTTCCCTATCCTGCGGGATACACAGCAAGGGCTGCTGTGGATACAAATGTTGTCAGTAAAGACAGCAAATCCCCAGCACCCCCTGTTGATGAATCCTCGAATAAAGCAGAAGATAAGAAAAAGGAGGGTAAAGGTTCAACGACTGGCCCTCTTAATCTGGACAGTATGGTCACAGTTAAGGGAGCTAGGCCTGAGAACGATTTACCCACTACTAGTCGCGCGATGAGGGCTGGAAATGTCTCGGTAATTTCCGATAGTCACTCCCAAAAAGGAGTCACTAAAGGAAGGGTTGCTGGGACTGACCAGTCAACATCTGCAAGGAAATCGGGTGATCATCGACAGAGCTCTGCTAAGGGCCCCAAAAAGGGGGTAGTTAAGCGAGTGAGGTCTGGTGATGACCAGAAATCCCCTGCGGCTAAGAGGACTGGTCAGACTGTGGTCAGTTCTCTTAAAGATCCCCATAAGGAGATCAATAAGAGGACTGGCTCCAGAGAGGACCACCCCTCCACGTCGAAAAAACTAAAGGAGTCGTCGAGTAAGGACGGTATTCTAGCGGCTGTCATTGATCGTAGGGATCCCGATGGAAGGATCAGTGTCGAGAGATGGCAGGTGCTAGAGAACAAACCAAAGGAAGGCCGGACGTAGTATCGTTCAAAGGGGCTGACTGGGCAAGAAGTGTCAAAACTGTCAGTTGCGGCAATCAGAAAACCTTTGAGTTTTTAAAGGCTGCAATTGGTAAGTGTGGCAGCTCCTGTCCTGAAGCTAGTCTGGACGTTATACTAGCGTCTGAGTTGCCATTAAGGCCGGTAGTCACGGTATGGATACCTCCACCTATAAAACCGGTGGAGGTCATACTGGGGGTACTGGCCAACCAGAACAAGGGACTCAATACAAGCCAGTGGAAGTTGGTAGCTTCACTGGGTTGTAAAGAGAACCAGGGAAGAGACTTCAGGTTCGCAGTGGACCGGGAGTCTCTTAAAAAGCTGGAATCGATAGGAGGGGTTGCAATATTCAGGTTGGGGTCTATCAAATTTAGGTTTCCTAAAAATTATAGACCCTAAGAGGTTGAAAGTGGTGTAGATAAACCTGCACCACTGTGAAGCAGCCTCAACCGAATTAGTAACCCACCTCATCGATAACAACGTGGACGTGTCCTTAATCCAAGAGCCCTGGATTAATAAAAACCGGGTAGTTGGATTAGGGGTCACGGGGTATACATTGTTCGTACCCCACACAGATGAGAAGGTACGAACTTGTATTTTGGCGAGAACTGAGCATAAATTTATGTTTTCTTATTCTTACAGTAATGGAGACCTCACGGTTGTGACAGGAGAAGCCAAGGACAGAACGGTCCTGGCATTAGCATCGGTATACTTGCCATACGAGGCTACCGATCCATCTGGTGAAAAAGTGCGAGAGTTGGTGGAGTACTCAGGCAGAAGTGGCTCGAGGCTGGTACTAGGGTGTGACGCCAATGCACACCATACCCAATGGGGAAGTGCCGACATCAACAAAAGAGGTGAGTCTATGTTTGATTTTATTATTGCCAGCAATCTTTAGATCTGTAACAGGGGGAATAAACCTACGTTCAGAACTAGGGATAGAGAGGCAGTGATAGACATGACATTGACGAACTGTAGGGAATTAGTGGAGGATTGGAGGGTGGACCTGGGGTTTTCCTTTTCTGACCATAGTCGCTTGTCCTTTAATCTAATGTTTGAGAGGTCGAAAAGGTGTCCGTATAGGAATCCGAGAAGGACGGATTGGGATTACTTTTCGAGATTGGTGCAAAGTAACCTTAGAGTTACACACGACTGGAGGTCGACTTCGACCGGTGTAGAGCAACTGGTGAGCACCTTCACGGGGGTACTGACTAGTAGTTATGAGCGATCCTGTCTTTTGAACTTTCCAAGATGGTGGACAGACGAGTTGAGGACTCAAAGGTCCACTGTCAGAAGGTTGTTTAATAGAGCGAAGTATACGCGTGGGGAAGAAGATTGGAGTAACTTCAGATTGAGTTACAATAGATATAAGGGAGACATTAGGAGGGCGAAAAGGGACTCGTGGGTCAAGTTTAGCGAGTCAGTGGAATCTGTAAATGAGATGTCCAGGTTCAGGAGAATTTTATCCAAGGACCCTATAGTCCCGGGATTTATTCAGAGACCGGACAACTCATGGACGGAATCTAGCTCTGAATCTCTTTGTCTGCTAATGGAAACTCACTTTCCGGGATGTGTGGATCCTGGGGGGGGAACAGATTGAATGTGGTAACCCCTTCTCTGGGTCAGGCTCGGGCGGTGAGGAGAGGGAGACGGTGGGGGACATGATCACCTTGGATAAAGTAACATGGGCGATTAATACCTTTGGGTCTTACAAATCGGCAGGACCAGACGGTATCTTTCCGGCGATGTTACAGAATATCGGGAGATCATCACTCCTGCTGTTGGTGGAACTGTTTAGGGTCTGCGTGCTGAACGGGTACATTCCTAAAGGGTGGAGGGAGGTCAGGGTGGTTTTCATACCCAAGGCGGGAAGAACCGGTCACTCTAAACCCAAGGATTTTAGACCAATCAGCTTATCGTCTTTTCTTTTGAAGACGTTGGAAAGACTGATTGATCTACATCTGAGGACGAAGATTGACGCCGGCATCATCAGCGGCGCTCAACACGCCTATCTTAAGGGTAGATCTGTTGAGAGTGCGCTTCATGATGTGGTGGGTTATGTAGAGCGGGGATTGCGAAACAAGGAATACACCTTGGCGGCATTCCTGGATATAGAGGGCGCCTTTAACAATTTGAAGATAGAGGCTATCAGGCAGGCATTGGTGGATCTAGGCGTTCCACTGTTCCTGGTCGAATTGATAACTCTGATGCTCAGCAGCAGAGTTATTCACTCGGACTGGGGAAACGAGCGCTTAAAGAAACTGGTGACTAGGGGAACCCCACAGGGGGGAGTTCTCTCTCCCTTATTATGGCTCTTAGCTGTCAACGTCGTTCTGGGACTTTTTGACAGAATGGGTCGGAAAGTTATGGCCTACACGGATGATGTAGTAATATTGGTATCGGGCAAGTTTCTGCCGACAATAAGCGAAGTCATGCAAGGGGCGCTGGGCGAACTGTCAGCATGGGCGAGTGATAAGGGATTGGGAGTTAATCCGGAGAAGACCGAGTTGGTTCTCTTTACTAGGAGGTACAGGGTAGAGAATTTTAGGCAGCCGGTACTAGGAGGAGTAGAGCTTAGACTATCTGATAGCGCTAAGTATCTAGGAGTTTTTCTGGACAGCAAGCTGTCGTGGGGAAGGAATACTCAGGAGAGACTTAAGAGAGGCCTCAATGCCTACTATGCTTGCAGATCATCGATAGGTAGGAGCTGGGGACTCCGGCCGTCAGTAGTGGGATGGCTGTACACTTCGGTGGTTAGACCCATTCTTACGTATGGATGCTGTGTTTGGTGGGAGTCATTGAGAGTGGCTTGTCGAAGGAACCTTCTGTCTAAGGCTCAGAGGTGTGCTTCAATCGGCATGACAGGTGCCATGAGAAGTACACCTCAAGCGGCACTGGATGTCATTCTACATCTTCTGCACATTGAGCAGTATGTTATGGGAATGGCAGCCAGAAGCATTCTTAGACTGAGGGAACTAGGATTGATTAGGAATTTCACGCAGGGTCACTCACGGATCTTGGGTGAGATCGAAGCTGGAGGTTACTGCCTGGGATCACCCGGCTCCACGGATTTCGTGGGCACCAGGGTGGATTTCGGACGGTTGCCGGAGGTGGTAACGCCTTCTAGGGAGAGTTGGTCAGGTAGGAGCAGATTATTTAGTGGATTTGCTATTTTCACTGACGGCTCGAAGATGAGAGGCACGGGTGCGGGGGTCTACATTGAGGATCTGGACATCAGAATGTCATATAGGCTTCCTGACGACTGCAGTGTTTTTCAGGCGGAGGTTCTGGGGGTCTTGAGGGCCGTGGAACTGATGAGGGACAACATTGATAGGGGCTCGGAGGTCACTATATACGTCGACAGCCAGGCGGCCCTTATGGCCGTAAGGGGCTGTTACGTGAACTCCAAGCTAGTTGACGGTTGCAGGAGGGCTCTGGAGGGAGCCTTAGGGGACTATATGTTGAGATTGTGCTGGGTGCCTGGTCACTGCAACATAAACGGCAACGAGATTGCTGATGAGTTGGCGAGACAGGGCTCAGAGATGGAGGATCCTAATAACATAGAGGCGGTTAGGCCTCCAATAGGATTCTACTTTGGGAAGATTAGGGAATGGATTCTGGACGCGACCAATAGGGCCTGGGGGAACCGAACGGACTGCCGGGTATCACGGACGATGTGGCCGGTGCTCAGGAAGTCCGACTCGGAGTTTTTGCTGGGCAGAAGCAGGTTCTGCGTGAGGACCATAATAGGAATCATCACGGGTCATTGCATGATAGGCAGGATGGCGATGAGGTTAGGATCCGACGTGTCGGATATGTGCGGGTTGTGTGAGGACCCGGAGGAGCTGGAGACGGTTGAACACATTTTGTGCCGCTGTCCCAGGCTGCAGTGCAGCAGGCTGAGGTGCCTGGGCAGCAGATTCCTAGGCGAATTAGGGGACGTCCCGGGCTGTGGGCTCGAGAGTCTAATAGGATTCGTAATGGGGATGGCCTGGCTGCGCAGCAGGAGACTGGGAGCTAACCGCACATAGGGCGGATTGGTGTTGTGTTGAGTGAGGCTTTTCTCTCGGGTTTGGTCAGAACTTCCTTTTCTTATCTTTTCTAATGCTTTTGCTGTTTCTTTTCACCTTCTTTTTCAGCTTCTTATCTATAAACAAGGCATCACAATGGACCGTATTGGTCTCTGGGTGAGGGTGTGAAGGAGACTTCACACCAGCCTTTCTACCTACCTACCTACCTAAATCGTCAATTTGGCCAAAAACAAAAAAAACTCAAAGTGCAACACTGCAGCACTGCAGCACAAAAAGGAAATATTGCTAACATTTTCTAATAAAAGGAAATATTGCCAAAGTTTTCTTATAAAAGGAAATATTGCCAAAATTTACTATGTATAGGAAATTTTGTCAAAAATTTTAAGTTTATAGCATAGTACCAGGTATGCTCATTAGGGAGAGTTGTCATTATTTACCCATGTAATGTCAAACAACGAGATATTACTCATTTGCAAATATTTACATTTCAACAAAATTTGCACTTTTTAGATATTGCAAACTTACTTTTTTATAAAAAACTATATTTTATTCAATATTTTGTTTATTTGAAATTGATTTTTGGCTAAAGTTTGTTATCACAAAATTTTTATGTATATTAAGAAAATTTTCAAAAAAAAAATTGATTTATAGCCTATTTCCAATGTGCGAACGAATTCTTTCGTTCGCATAACTACATTGAAAACAAAAACAAAGTCTAAAAATTTGTTTTTGTTTTCAATGTAGTTATACGAAAGAAAGAATTCTTTCGCACATCGGAAATAGGCTATTATTTGATTTTTGACGCTTGTTTTAATTTTTCCCTTATTTTCTTTTGTTTGACGTTACATGGATTTTAAAATTGAGAACAAAATTTGTAATGACTATACCATGATACAAATATAGAAGGTAGTTCCACTCTCTATTTTTGTCGCCATATTAACGTTCGGACCATAATTTGACAAACATAATACAAACTTCTTTCTGGAATACTCTTTTTGCCCATATATACTTTAATTCTGATTACAATTTAGATCATCCTACAACATTATATTAAAATCGGCTCCTATTTAATCACAGCTTCCATAACTATAACATTCCCGATAGCTTCCATTCCATAGCTGCCTTATAAATGTATAGGTATAAAATGGCATTGATAAACAATTTGGACAGAAGAACTTTATTAAAAGCAGCTATGTCATGTCAAAAATTTTATGCTGGTACGTTCTGAATGAGCCATATGTCGCATATAAACCCCCTTCATAAAATCGATTTAAAACAAAAAATCATATATATGTAGATGTCTAGATAATATTCGTTACAAAGAGCTCTAATAAATGTATATGTAAATCTAAACTAAATTTTTTTCGATCGGTTTATGATTGCCCATCAGTCCGCAATACGGGACACTTACGAAACTTTGTCTGACCATATTGAGCCCTATTTGCGATTATATCGTAAGCGACAAAAGGCAAATTTCACAGGAGAAGAGTTTTTATTATTCTTTTCTTAAGCAGTGCAATACTTACATTGGAATTAAATGGGCTTTCCTCCGCAACGGCACAAATTCAAAGTCTACGGTCATTGTAACGAGTACCTATTTGCAAGATAAAAACTAATTTCGGTAAATTGTCGATATGGTACTATATTCTTAACGAATTCTTTCGTTCGCATAACTACATTGAAAACAAAAACAAAGTCTAAAAATTTGTTTTTGTTTTCAATGTAGTTATACGAAAGAAAGAATTCTTTCGCACATCGGAAATAGGCTATTATTTGATTTTTGACGCTTGTTTTAATTTTTCCCTTATTTTCTTTTGTTTGACGTTACATGGATTTTAAAATTGAGAACAAAATTTGTAATGACTATACCATGATACAAATATAGAAGGTAGTTCCACTCTCTATTTTTGTCGCCATATTAACGTTCGGACCATAATTTGACAAACATAATACAAACTTCTTTCTGGAATACTCTTTTTGCCCATATATACTTTAATTCTGATTACAATTTAGATCATCCTACAACATTATATTAAAATCGGCTCCTATTTAATCACAGCTTCCATAACTATAACATTCCCGATAGCTTCCATTCCATAGCTGCCTTATAAATGTATAGGTATAAAATGGCATTGATAAACAATTTGGACAGAAGAACTTTATTAAAAGCAGCTATGTCATGTCAAAAATTTTATGCTGGTACGTTCTGAATGAGCCATATGTCGCATATAAACCCCCTTCATAAAATCGATTTAAAACAAAAAATCATATATATGTAGATGTCTAGATAATATTCGTTACAAAGAGCTCTAATAAATGTATATGTAAATCTAAACTAAATTTTTTTCGACCGGTTTATGATTGCCCATCAGTCCGCAATACGGGACACTTACGAAACTTTGTCTGACCATATTGAGCCCTATTTGCGATTATATCGTAAGCGACAAAAGGCAAATTTCACAGGAGAAGAGTTTTTATTATTCTTTTCTTAAGCAGTGCAATACTTACATTAGAATTAAATGGGCTTTCCTCCGCAACGGCACAAATTCAAAGTCTACGGTCATTGTAACGAGTACCTATTTGCAAGATAAAAACTAATTTCGGTAAATTGTCGATATGGTACTATATGGTCGGACCGAGTATAAATTTAAAATTTAATTACTAATTTCCAAACTATAGTGGGGTTTAAGTTCAGTGGTTGGAATTAAATGCATAATTTAACTCAATTGAACTACATATAATCAAAATGAAATATTGATCATTTGTAATACGAATAACACATTTTAACTAATAATTTCCAAAATGAATTTTTTTTTTATCTGTGGCAACGCTTTTTATAATGTTTACAAAAAACAAACTTCTAATAATTCCGATAAGCTTAAAAAAAAAATATTTTGAGAGAGAAGTGGAACTACCTTCTGTATTTGTATCATGGACTATACCTTGTATTTGTTCTACCATGGCTTATAGGTAATTTTGCTAAAAAAAAATTACTGTTTATAGGAAATTTTCTCAAAATTTACTAGTTTTATTATTTTTAAATCGAAAAAAATCGTCGCAATGTGCAACGAGAATGTAACCGCTGCAAAATTAATTGTGCTAAAAATAAATCATCGATAAAAGTCTCGCAGCTTGTGCTATTCGCGCCGATAGTGTGCTCCTAGCTTAAGAGATTATAAATATATATATTTAAAATTGATATTAATAGGATTTTGGTTTTGAAGTCGATTGTCTTTGAAATATTTGAGCTTCGTATCGACGGTCAGGAATTGTCGATACACAATGGGTTTATTTATTCTCTAAACCTTCAAATCTTTTATTTAGAGCTAATGCAAATTTAGTCAAAAGTTTTTGGAACTCTGAACCTGAAGAGCTGTGGAGTCGGAGTTGAGGTTTTTGTACCCACAAAAACTCGCTACTCTGCCTCCAAAATTTTTCGACATAAAAAATAAAAAATAAATTTGCTAATATTTTCCAAAATAAAAATTCTTCGAAATTGGCGATGCAATATTTCATATATCGATATGAAATTTTTACAGAATCATTTCCTTGCTATATTTAACCATTAACAAGTTAGTGCTATATTCGGCTGTGCCGAATCTTTGATACCCTCCAGCGACAGGAGTGGGCTCTATATGATAAATACAAATATATTATTAACTAAGCTTCACAAAAACGAACGTCAGCATTAAAATTGGTTGCGGTTTAGAACTATATAAAATTATTGACCGATAATAAGAAATCTTATGCGCTTCTGAACTGGCTTGAGATCATGATTCGTAAAAGTTTCAGCAGAACTAAAATGATTTTTAGGAGGGTAATTTGTATTGGACCTATGGTAAGTTATGATCAATCATCCCAAAATTCTGAAGACTGTTTTTTTGGTATTAAAAAAAATAAATTAGAATAAATTTCAATACTGCAGTGTAATTAGTTTCAGCGATAACAGTGAATTTCACGAAATTGCGTGATATTTTTTCCCAAAATTCTGAAGACTGTTTTTTTGGTATTAAAAAAAATAAATTAGAATAAATTTCAATACTGCAGTGTAATTAGTTTCAGCGTTAACAGTGAATTTCACGAAATTGCGTGATATTTTTTCTGGCCATAAAAATCTAAGTTGAAAGAAATTTTACCGCAATATCTAGTCTGTTATGATTTTCGGCGAATTTAATTATTTTCCCAAAGTGGGCTTTATTTGGTTTTAGGCGCAATAAACTGTTTGCCGGGAGTAGGGTTTATATGGGGCCTAGAATAAATTATATACCGATCTGCACAAAATTTGACACTGCGATTTCCAGTCTTATAAAACTGTGATATACCAAATTTTTTTAAAATAGCATAATTAATTACGGTTTAAGGCGTACTTAACTGTTTTCCGGGAGTAGGGTTTATATGGGGCCTAGACTAAATTATGAACCGATCTTCACGAAATTTGGCAGTGTGATTTCTCGTCCCATAAAACGTTGACGTACTGAATTTCATTATGATAGCAGTATTCATTACGGTTTAAGGCGCACTAACCGGTTTTTCGGGGGTAGGGTTTATATGGGGACTAGTGCAAATTATGGACCGCTCTTCAAAAAGTGTGATTTCAGGTCCTATAAAACTGTGACGTACCACATTTTTGTATGATAGCGTTATTGATTACGGTTTTAGGCGTACTAAACTGTTTTCCGGGAGTAGGGTTTATATGGGACCTAATGTAAATTTCAGGTCCTATAAAACTGTGACGTACCAAATTTCATTATGATAGCATTATTTGTTACGGTCTTAGACGTACTTAACTTTTTTCCGGTTTTAGACGTACAGTACGATTTCTAGTCATATAGAACTAGTTTGTGCAAAATCTTACATCATTCGTACATTATGCCAACTTTAATGTTAATTTTTGTAAAGAAATTCATAATTCTGATCCTACTGATCGGATTTTTCTGGATTTCAATCCCAAACTGCTAAGGATAACTAGAAGCAATTTGGCACCAACATTGTTCTTATCTTTTGAGTTTTTCGAAAGTGAGCGTGTTTTCAATAGACGGAGAGACAGGCGGACATGGCTAAATCGACTAAGAGTAACTCAAGAAACCAGAATATATATTCTTTATGGGGTCTTAGATGCATAATAAAAAAGTTTCACACGGAATGACAAACTTAGTATACCCTCATTCACCTCTAGTGGTGAGTTTAAACTCAAGTAAGGACCAGTCTGATATACATTTAGCATCAAGGTTAGAGTAGGAGTTTGAGTCGAGAGTCGGAGTCGTGAATGGGAGTCACTTAAAAAATTTCAGCGTTTGGACTCGGGGTTAGTACTTTTTTCTCATGACTCCACAGCCCTGCTCTGAACTATTCTCCATATCCGTTGATTCATTTATTATATTTTTAAACCCATTTGAAGACTGTTAACCAGCGGAATTGCGTCAGACAATGCAACGGGGATCTGCTTATGGATTTTGTAGCTTTTTCGAAGTAACCCAAAAATTGTCAGCATAATTATTTTTATTCTTACAAACATAATTGAAAAAAAGCAGAAAAATCTTGCACATATAAACACATACACGATTTAACAATGAGAGAACATCCGAGCTTTTACAGATGGAACTGGCAGTAAGACCTATAAGACATGTCTTTTGCACAAACTTAGCTGAAGTTTTGGAACAAGAGAATGAGCTCTAAAATACTAACAGCAATACTGGCAGCAACAACAAACGGTAGAGGCTTTGATTTATCTCTTAAATAGCGTATAATAGATGCCACGTTTACCGCCTCCTCTTGGCCTGCGAAAAATAGGCCCACAACTAATCATATTTTTTAATTTAATTTTATTTAGCTTTTTATTCACTTTGAATCACTTTTTTGTTCGCTTTTTTCAATTTGTTATATTTATTATGTTATATTAGTTGCCAAACTCTAAAAATAGTATTATCGATAAGTTTTTGGCAACTAAGAAATGTTGCCGTACCTAATACCAATTTAAATGTCAAAAAGCAACGCAACTGAAGTTGTGTTGCCATCCGTAATCGACCCATCATTTTAAGCGATACCTGTGACGTCTACTAGGCAAGGATATATAATACTTCTATGAAAAGAAGGGTTTATTCTTGATGCGACAACTACTTATGTAGCAAATCTAAGGCGCATTACGGTTCTAAGTTCCAATATACATTTCATACTTTAGGTTCCACTTATATTTACTCGGCTTAAAATCAGAAAAAACTACGCTAATCGATTTCAACTTCAACTGATTTCGATTTCCCGAGCATGGCCGTTTTTAATATAAAAATTTTATTTGGCGATTTTTTTCTTAACAAAAATCTTAAGAAAATTAAATTTGGCGATTTTCGGAGTATATTATTTGTGTAATGCAACAAAGATAATGAAAAGGTAAAAAAAAATATTAAAAATTAAAAAAAAAACGTTTTTCTTTATAAAACTTTATAAAGAAAAAAATATTCATACGTATTATTATTTAAAAACAAATTTAGCTAAAATGAAAAAAAAAGCATTGAGAAAAAAAATTTTGGTTAGAAATAACCAAAAACGGCAGCTCTGTTTAAACCTTTCTCTGACTTATGCGACCCCCGTTATAAATTTTAATACACTTTTTATTTGTTTATTTTTTTCACTTTTTATTTATTTTTTACGTTTAATTACTAAATTACCACTTCAATGAATTTTGTTTTATTTCTTTTTTTTTATAATTTATTTAATTTTTGTTTTTTGTGTTTGTTGCAGTCTTAAAAAATTTTCTAAACATTAATTTAGTTATTTGTTCTTTTTGGTTTTTTTTTCTGTTAGTTTTAAATTTAAATAATATGTTTTTGTTTACTCTTTTAAATATTTAATTTTTTGTGTATTTTTGTTTAGTATTTTATTTGAATACAATTTTTACCAAAAAAAAAATGTCCTTTTATTTTTTGTTTGCTTTGTTTTTAAAGATTCAATATTTCAAGGATATTTGAATTAAAGTTCTGTTTCTATAGCGAGGATTTTTTACTTGACTTGTTCTATAAGACGAATAATTTTGTTTTTTTTAATTTGTTTCTGTTTATGTTCCTGGTCAAGTTGTATTTTTCGAACATGTTAATTTTAGTTGGTTGATTTTGTACAAATTCTATTTGTCGTGGTAATCGAAGAAAAATGTAACTGACAATGAGATTTTCTTTGTTTCTTTTTTTGTAAAATGGAAAATTGTATGTTTTTTATTCGGTTTTTACGTATTTTGATAACAATTAAAAAATGACAACTATAAAAGAGAGGAGAGCGAAAAGGAAGGAATTGTAGGAGCAGAATTAAATATGAAAGTCTTGTTAATTTTATTTTATAGTTTCTCTTTCTTTTTTTTATATTATTTTTTTTTTTTTTTTTGTTGTTTTTTATACGGTTGAAATAACACACTGACTATTAGTTTGTTTGCTTATAAATCTTCTTTTAAGAAAAATACATTCTTTTTTTAATTTGATTTAAAATTTTAAAAATACTCTTTTTTTATTTGCTTGTTTGGTATAATAAAAATTCTGTTTCTTTAAGTGCATTAAATTGAACAAACTAAAAAATATCGTTAAATATTTAGGAAATTAAACAAGAAAAAGTTGTTTAAAGCAACTTATGGAAAATGGTGCTCGAGTTTTTATGATTTTCTTTGTTTTTGTTTTTTTTTTTTGGGTTTAAGACTCTTTTTGTAACCTCAATTAAAAAAGCTATAAAAAATTATTAATTTTTCAATTTGTTTTTTGTATACAATTTGATTATAAAACATTAAATTGTTGTAGTTGTAGTTGAAGGAGATTGTGAGGTTTATTAAATTTTAATTTTTCTATAAAAATATTTGTTTTATTTTTATTTTATTAAATTATTTTCCTAAAAATACATTTTATTTATATTGGAAAAGTTTTTTATGTTTTTGATTTTTTTTTTTTATATTAGGCGGCATTTATACGATGATATTTGAGATATGTCTTTAAGACATGTTTCTATATTTGTACACGAATTCGGTAGAGAAAAAAAGAGTAGTAGAAAAATAGACATGATTTCTGTCTGTTCTTAGTGCTTTTTTCTAATTTTCTTTTAATATCATTTCAAATTTTGCTATTATGTTTTATTTTTATTCGTTTTTTAAAAGAACAATAAAAGAAAAGGTATGTCTAAAAAGTCATCATGTAAATATAAAAAGATTTTGGTAGCAGCTTTGAAAGAAAATTAAAAAAAGACATGTTTTAGAAATCATCGTATAAATGCCGCCTTAGATTTTAATTGATGATTTAAAATTTTATTACTTTAATAAACTGTACAATTTGGTTTTTGTTATAGTTAAAAAGAAAAATCTTAAACAAACCAGAAAAACTTAAATGAAAAATCAATAAAAATTTAAGACTTCCGTTCTTCCGTTCAGGGGGAGTCACATTTAGATTTGCGCTTGACTGGCATGTCTTTAAATTCTGAAGGCGAAGGTGGTACAAAAGCATGCCTTCCACTCCCTTCGCCAAGAAAAATTTAAAGTCATGCCTGGAGACTTTCCGCGTATTTTGATTCAAAAGAAATTATTTAAGAGTTGGAACAATTTGTACTGCGTATTTCGGGTTTCGTATTATTTGTTTTGAATTAACGGAAGTTCTTTATATTTTATCGAAAAGAAAAAATCCCTTTTAAAACAGCAACCCTCTATTACGAACAATAGAGGCCAAACGATAATATGCATGAGCTGGCTAAAGCAACTGTAAGAATACACGCATATAAATGGGGTGCCCCGGAAGGTTAGTTGGTAGTGAGCTAGTCTATCAGCGCCGGGGTTGCGGGTTCGATTCCCGCCAAAGACTCTGGTTTCTTTCCTGCAGACAATCGTAGAGCTTCGCGGGATTAGCATAGGACAAAAAATATATATGTATATCAAGCCATAGTGTGCTTAAGGAATATCTTTGTTAAGTTTTATGAAACTGTAAAGCAAAGTGCAAAGCTCTCACATTCCGAATGGAATCAGATGTTGTTTGATTTTTTTTTTAATGTTTTTCGTTATTTTTGAAAGTAGTTCAAGCTAGCTCATGCATATTATAGTTTTCTATTTGTTTGTAAATAGAACTCTGTTATCGTTTTGAAAGAGTACGACAACCATAATACAGCTTAATTGCTTGCTATCATAACGTGACAAAATGAAGACTTTTCTGTGGAAATACCCATATCCACTCTAAGTAAGTTAATGAAAACAAAGCAAAATGGTTTATTGAAACTTTAATGGATTATAATGTTATAAAATTTGATCTATATGAATTGAAAATTTTTTTTTACATTTCGGTTTTTGATTTCTTCTTCCTTTTCCAAAAGTCTTACAACATGTCCTTAAATTTATATATACGTATCTAAATACCGAAAATTGTCGAAAATACACGTTTTATCTTTTTAATAGATTTTTCGTTTATAAAGACCAACTAACAATTTAACATAAATAAAACTAACATATACATATAAAACTGAGAGGGAAAAGGGTAATTTCGTTGTCTAAAAGTAGATTTGAAAACTTAATTCGAAAGAAAAATATGTATTGCGATTTTGTAATATAAAACACGTACAAACTCGAACAATTGAAAAAAAAATAATTATGTAGCTTAAAATTAGTAGGGCGATTTGTAAAATTTTATCTGCGTTCAAGAACCCAAAAGTTTTTACATTTAACGAAACTATGTACGTTCACGTACACAAAATACAGTAAATGAGAACACAAATTCAAAGCGTAAAGTGACAGATTTTTGACTGAGTATTTAAAAAAAGGAGTTAACAAATCCAGACTGTAAAAATTTTTTAACACTACGTTTATTTGTCATGAGCTGTTCCCTAAATTTTACGAATTTTAAAAAATTTTCCGCTCGCGTACTTTTTTAGGCAAATTTTTTTTTTTTTTTTTGAGAGTAATTGTTCAGTTTACACCATATTCTGGTAATTAACACCGAGTGGAATTACAAATCGAACGAGATTTTTAATTTAATTATAAAGGGTCCGCCAAATAACTTTTTTTTTTTGGAAAATGCTATAAAAAAACTACTGAATATTTTCTCAAATTTCTTTTTTTTTATTTGAAAGTACAATCCTTCCGGTTAATAATGGAAAATAATTTCATTCAAATGGCGTCATACCAAGGTCTTTATGCAAAATTCGTCTCAATGATGTCTCCGAAATGTTCAATTGTTGAGAACGACGGTGAATTGACTTTCTGCCAGAGCAGCAATATTTTCGGGTGTACGCACTGTTTTTGGCTTTTCACGCTTTGGTTTATCGATTAGGATGCCAGTTTCTTTCACTTTTTTCACCAGATAACGAACATACGGAGCTGACGGTGCTTCTCTTCTTCCAAAATCCGTACGCAATTTTCGCACACATTCTGCAACATTACCATGATTTTCAAAGTAATGTCGCAACGTTGTTCAAGCGTATACACAACCATATTCGTTCAGCGGAAGGATAAAACTAATTATCTGTCAAATCAGACATGAGTTAAGTGTTACCATTCACGAAATAAGCACTAGTTGAAAAAAAAAGTTAGATGGCGGACCCTTTATTAAAAATGATCGTAGTTTTTCCAGGTTTTAAGAGTACATAAATCTGGTAAAAATAATTGATACTTTAAGTATAAAGTATATACATCCCTTTACGTTTTAATTTGTTGTTTTTTTCAGAATTAACTTTGAAAAAAAAGAACCAGAGTTATACAATTTAATTTTGAAAGTCAGCATCCACTTAGATGCACAGTATGATGTGGAATAACTTCAGAAAAGGTTTCTGGACTATATTTTTTCTAAAACGACGAACAAGTAAGTTGAGGTTAATGTGAATGGCATTCAATACCGCGCAATGATAGAAAACTGTTCAAGGACCGAGGTAGAGAACAATCCAGAATTGTGGTTTCAACAAGATGGAGCCACTGCTCAAACACGGCACGTTCAACTATCAGGCCTGTTTTGAAAATCACTTGATTTCAAATCATGTGATTTCAAAAATCAGATCAGGCCGGTATGCCTCTTTTCTTGGTGATTATAACGGTTCTTATGAGCCACCCTTTGTAAAAAAGAATATTTTTATGAGTATTTAAAAGAGGATCGTTTTAAAGGTTTGTTTAATTTTAATCGTACTTGAGTTGGATTTAATTAATTATAAAATTAGGCTTTGAAAATGCAACTGTGTATTCCAAGCCCCTTAAAACTATGTGTGTTTTTTTCAATTTCGCGCTATTTTCATTTGGTGTATAATTATTATAACCAATTAATTTAATTTTGTTTGTCACATCATATGGGATGAACTAAAATTAAGATGGAATATTGAATTTGGTGATTTTAGTTGACTTAATTTAAAATATTTTTTTAAAAGATATGTATATCGAAAATAATTGAGTTTGTCTCAATTATTAAATTCCTTAGTGTAACTTATTAAAAGCAAACATCGTTTCAAACCTTTACCTTAAATAGCCATAATTTTCTTACTGAAAAGTAAAAATAGCCATAATGTTACTTACTGAAAAGTAAGAAAGTATAGTCGGTCACGCCCGGCTATATGATACCCTACACCACAAAATTAAGAGACAAATTTTCCTTTGTACCCTGTTTAGGACCCATTGTCAATAACGGATCCCCCAGAACAAACTAATGTTATGGGGTTAAGTGTCATGTAAAAGGTGTTTGTGCCGAATATTATCTAGATATCTGCATTTATATGAGATTTTTTTTATCTTTAATTGATTTTCGCGAGGGGGTTTATATAGGAACTATCTTCAGTTTTGGACCAAACAACACAATATTTCGACACGGCATAGAAGCTATCGGCAAAGTTACTGTCGCCAAATTGTATGGCAATTCCTACATCTAAAAAGAAGTTATGGCATTAAAAGCAATTTTTGGAGTAGTATTTATATGGAAGCTTTAGGCATTTAGACCATAGCTGGGGAATTTCGATTAGAATTAGAAATCATTACGATTAGAGAAATAAAATAATCTAATCATTAGAATTGAATTTTGATAAAAATGTCAGATTACTAATTGATTTGATTAGAAATAATCAAAAATCTAATCACAATTAGTGACGATTAGCATTTCTAATCATATCTAATCAAAACTAATCCAAAAAATAATTGATTAGATTTCTTGATTATTTTTGATTAGATTTGATTAGATCAACTATTTTTAACTATTTTTGTGAAAAGAAAATATTTATTTATCACATTTATTGCTATATTTACATAATGTAACAGTTTTGGAATATTGAATATTGAAAATAAACATTAATAATAACACAACAACAAAGTGAACCAGCTGAGTCAAGTGTTTAGTTTAAGAACAGGGTGCACCGTATCCAATTTTATGCAATATTCAAAAACTGTTACATTATGTAAATATAGCAATAAATGTGATAAATAAATATTTTCTTTTCACAAAAATAGTTGATCTAATCAAAAATAATCAAGAAATCTAATCAATTATTTTTTGGATTAGTTTTGATTAGATTTGATTAGAAATGCTAATCGTCACTAATTGTGATTAGATTTTTGATTATTTCTATTCTAATCAATTAGTAATCGTATAAAATGGCTAACTAATCATAATTAATCAATTTTTCAGCACAATTAAAATTTCTAATCCAATTGCTAATCATTAGGATTTCTAATCATTATTCCCAAGCTATGATTTAGACCAATTCCAATAAAATTTGAGAGAATCTTGTATGGGGCTTTATGAAATTCCAGACCGATTGCTACCATTTTCAATAGGCTTGGTTCTTGTAACAATTAGAATCTCCAAAATTGCCTGTACTTTGCGCACAAGGTTTACATGGACAGCCGGACGGATGGACATCGTAAGATCGGCTCAAAAAGTGATTCTGAGTCGAACGGTATACTATAAGCTAGGTCTAGCACCAATATTTTAAACATTAAACATCACCAAAAACGCATAATAATCGCTCTAATATTGTGGTGAGGGTATAAAAATGTGCATTAAATAATTGAAACATTTTAAGTTTTTAACCGTTAAATGCTACTAAAGTTTCTGCTGAAAACTTAAAAAGCTATGAAATAAAATAATAAATTTAGCTTTAAAAAACATAAGTCTAACTAAAGTTTAAATTCAAAGAAAAATACAAAAATTACCAATTTAAATAAATTGAACAGCTCTGAACATGGAAAGTTTAAAGTAAATTTAGAATTTTGTTTTTTTTATAATATTTATCTTGGTTGTTATTACAATATGAATAGGTTTTTTATATTAATTTTCAACTAGTTCATTTCATTTTTTACATTGAATTGTTATAGATATTTAAAACTTAAATCATCAATTTCGATTTGTTTTATTTTTCAAAATTATCTAAGCTTCATTTAGTTATTAATAATAATAAATTTTGTTTAAGACCTAATTACAGAATTATATTTGAAATTCTTTTAATTTTTTTTAAGTTTTTTCATTTAAGTTCAAGGTGATTTTAAATTTTCTTTAAAAAAATAGTTGATATTTTTAAAATCTACAAATAGTTAAAGGAGTAAAACAAAACAAAAAACATTTTTTTATTATATTTTTTAAAATGTTTTAATTTATTTTTAAAATAAATACAATTTAATTCAAAAAAATGTATTAAGTTAACAGAAAGAAGAAAAAAACTTAATAAATACTGTAAATTTTGAAATAATAAAATCAAAATACTTGAAATGAATAAGAGAATAAAAGAAAATAATTTGCAACAAATTCAAAAATATATAAAAAAAATTGGAATTTGTATAATAAATATACTTTTATATTTTTTTTTTTTTTTATATTACTTATTTTATATTATGTGGTTTTTTTTAATAGTAAAACAAAATAATTTATTAAGCTATTCTTATCAATTGCTTAAAAAATTTAGAAAGGAGAGATTTTCTTTTACTTTTTTTGCTGTTAGGTTTATTTATATAAACTAATTAAATTATTTTTCTGTTATCGCATTCAATGCGTAAAATATTTATAATTTTTCCTAAACATTTGTAGATTTTTTTTTTTGTTTTGTTAGTTGTTTGATTAACATTATTCTGGCATGCAAAAGTTATTTCTTTGTCTTGTTGTTTCTGTTTTTTATATTAAATATTGCATAATTAAGCTAAAAATATTAATGTAGAAAAAAATATATGTATGTATAGACGAAAAAAAATTATATGAATGTATTCATGTATGTATAATATATTCATTATTATTTATGTTTATTTATTTATAGTTTAGTTACACAAGTAAAACGAGACACTTAACTGTTTTCAAATGACAGTTAAATGCTAGTTTTTAAAGCTTTTTGGCGCCCAATTTCATTGGACCACTATTACGTTGAGCACGTCGTGCTTCTAGTTCACGTTGACGTTGTAGTTTCTTTTCTTCGCGTTTTCGTCGTGCTTCATCTAGTTTTGCATTGCCTAAAATATTTTATAGTTTACATTTCTTTTAAATTAATTTTTAAAACACATATAACCAGAAGCAAAATATGATTTGATGAATATGTTGACAGATTGTAAGATGTATGCATACAAATAAAAATAATAAAGTGCATGCAATAGTTCTATTTAGAATTAGTATAAACAATTAATAATAAAATATTAAGTTTACTAACATTATAAATTTAGAATAATTTATTTAAAAAAAATTTTTAATTAAAAACTAATTATGGTATCAGTAAGTTAGAGTAAGGAATATACAGTGTTTCAAAAGTAATATTCTTTTGAAAGAAATCGTGAAAATGCAAAACGTTATTGGTCTTATTTTTCAATGGTGTTTAAAAGAGAATAAAGAAAACCGATGTGTCTGAAAAGACATGGTGTAAATGCTGCCTATGTTGACAAAACAAAAAAAAAAACATTTTTTTTTTTGCAATTTTTAAATATTTTAAGATTTTTCTATAAAGAAATAAGATAAAAAAATAAATCCCAGCATTATACCTGCTGGAAGAACAGGGAAGATCAAGATATGTTTTTAAGTTTTAAAAATAAATAAATAAAATCTGACCTTTGAACATTGGAAAATAAGAGCATAATGTCCATATTTACAAATGTAAGTACATTTAAAGGTTATATTTTGTTCCTCAATATCCAACCATAACGGAAAATTTATAGCGTAAGTATATACATACATACATATGTACGTAATTTGCTATACTAGTTTCAGTACGTTTTTGTTAAATTTTTCTATCTTAAAGTCGCAATGTTTTTCGAAACAGAAATAATAATAGGCTTAGATTTTGTATTAGTATTAAATGCGCCAGTTGCGTTATTTTTTTCGAATTCTATAGTACATTTAACAGAATAGTCCTCTGACTACGACTTTTGACTTTTCTAAGCCATTTTTGCACACTGTCTGATTTACAAACAGCGTTGCCATATGTCAAGTTTTCCCCTTTTTGCAAGTTTTTTTAAATGCAAAAAAAGTCTTTTATTTATATAAAGTTTAAATTTGCCGTATATTGGATGAAAATATTAAGTGTTTTTTATGTAATGAAACGATCTTACTATATATTTTCTCTGACCTTTATAGCTGCAACAGTGTTTAGTTGTGTTTACTCCTTCCTACCTAAAAGATCCCAACTATATATTTTTAGGTGCTGCAGAATTTGTAATACTAGATTCATATAAGTTATCTGAAGGTTATAAAATGGACTTAAGAATTTATTCTTTAATTTTATGTTGAACTTTGTAAAGTTCATTGACTTTCTAAAACACGTTAAAGTTTTAGCACCTTTTAGGGTTTTAATAAGTATTTCCTTGTAAACTAATTTATTGGTTAAAAAGAAAAAAATTTATTTTTATTTACTTTTTTCAATATTTTTAAACAAAGTAAATTCCAAATAAATTTTTTGTATATTTTTTTATTTAATTTTTTAATTATTAAACAAAATTAATTCCATATAAATTTTTGTGCTTTTTTCAACATGTTTGCACTTTTGTAAAAAAAAGTTTTTTCTGGAAAAAAAGCTTTTTATTCGGATATAAGAAGTTTTTTTAAAAATATATATGGCAACGCTGTCAGAGAAGATTTGCAATTTTTTGATTTTATGTGCAATTTTTATACGATATTTCTGATACATTTCTAATTTTTGCTTCGATTTAAATACGACATTACGTAAAAGTATCAGAAGAAGTTTATTAATTTTTGATATTTTGCAAACAATTTTCCAACATGTCAAAAATCTTTTAGAATTTCCCTAGGAAATTTTTCCGAGTTCGTACGGAATTTTCAGACATTTCGACAAAGATTTCAAAATATCCTTAGGCAGAGAGTTGCGCATTCTTTTCAACCACTCATATGACTGTCGCAACATTTTCTAACCGACCTCGGATCGAATTAAATCATTTAATGATGAAAAAATTAAAACATCGATGTATCGTTTCTATTATCAATGTTTTTTAACATCGATGTTTACCGTGGAGACATCGATAATCAAAAGAACGATGTTGCATCCCTGTTTAAGTGCGCCACCGGTGGCTCAGTTTTTTTACACACGCCACAAAAGTAAAGAGTTTATTGTGCGTTTGTGCTGATGTTTGTAACACCTTAAAATATTGGTCCTAGACCCAACTTTTAGCATACCGATCGACTCTGAATCGCTTTTTGAGTCGATCTAACAACGTCCGTCCGTCCGGCTGGCTGCCCATACCAAACATAATTTCACATAGACCCTATTCAAGCTTCTTTCCGAAATAGTCTTTGTAATCATAAACCATCTTTTTATGTTGGTATTTAGTAGTATAAAAAAAGGTGATAACATTTAAAATAATTAATAAAAGAACACTTTAACATAAGACAAAAATACCCATAGAAATAAAAATATTTATACCAAGTCAAATACTTATAATTGAAGGACTTACGACCAGTTTCACCAAGTTCAGTTATAATTAACTACCAGTTATAACTGTCAAAAATATATTGTTAACTAGAAGATAAATAGTGAGTTTTAACTGAACTTGGTGAAATTGGACGTTATTGTAATAACTTGACACAAAAAAAATATTTTTAGAAAATCGACTTTAAAGTTAAAAAAATATATTAAAAATAGGTCTTTCCTGAAATTTCGATGTTCAAATAATGACTTTCATACATAACTTTTTTTAAAATCATTATTTTGTTTTAAGCTGTAAAAATGTGTGTATCTTATGATCTTATTACGAAAAGAAATTCAACAAAAACAATAAAAGTAAATTATCGTCTGAATAAAAAACTAATTGGAAAATAGCTTTAATGTCTTGAGGGGATGTTAGGTAGGGTTTAATTAATAGGAAAAACATAGCCCAGTTCATCAATTCGGGTGGCTAATGATGTTTTTACAATAATCCATTGCATAATAAAAAAAAACACATACAAAATAAAAAAAGTTTTTCAAGTGAAATGAACAGAAATATTAGTGATTTTTTGCCACAAAGCATTCATGATTAGTGCTGTTTATCGAAAAGCAATTAAATGTGCATATGAAAAGCAGAGCAATAAAAATTAAATAAACTTACCCGTCATTGGTTCATCAATTGGTTCGAATTCACCATCAGCCCATGAATCACTATTCCAATTGGCATTATTCGTTGAATTATTAACATGATGTTGCGGTGATTTCAGTTGAGGAGGACTGACATTGTTGCAATTAAGGAATGGTGAGGGTGTTTGTGATGTTATAGTATTGCTGAGCAAAGATAAATTTGTTGACAAATCGTTTGGTCGTACATTAGCTGATAGAGAGGCCGTCATTGACAATTGTTTTGAGGGTGATGTATTGTGAGAATTGAGCTTGGCCAAGGGTTCGATAAGTTCATTTAATTGGTGCTGTTGTAGTTTTTGTTGATGCGGTCTTAAGGGTGATTGTCGTAATTGTTGAAGTTGTTGCTGTTCTTGCTCTTGAGCCTCCTCTTCGCCCTGTAAAAAAATAATTAGATAACAAATGTTTATAAAATATAAAAAAAGTAAAATAATTACCGGATCTTCTTCTAGACTACCCCATTCTTCATTATCCCAACCATCTCTTCCTTCAGCTAAAGTCGATGAGGCATTTAGAGGACCATTATTGGGTGAACCAGCCATTGGTGAACTGGGATCCTGTGATGTCTAACAATTTGGTAAAGTTAAAATTCTTTTATTTAATAAAATAAAAAAGAAACTTACATCCATTTCCCCCCAATTTTCATTATCCCAATCATTGTTGCCATAATCAGAGGCAGAGGCTGATGTATCATTACTTTCATGTTCTAATGAAGTCATGGACGTTACTGATGAGGTGGTCGTGGATAAACTACTACTAGAAGGTTGTTCTGGAAATAAAATTTGTTTACATTTTGTATATGTCAAACTACAATTTGTATTGGTTTACCTAATGAAGCCGGCTTTGATAAATTGCGTCCGGTTAATGGAGGTCGGGGTCTGGAGGAATCACTTTGACTGCGATAGAATTTAGAGGTGACTGCTGTCACAGCCCATCCCGCCCAGGTGGCTGCTGCATTACCGATTGAAGGTGTGGCGGTGTGAACATCTGCCTCTGCAATAAAGATAATTTTGAATTTTATTTTATAAAAGTTTAAACACAAATTTACCCATAGTTTCTCTTAGACTGGGATCTTCGGAAACTTTTTCTAGTTTTCCTAGAAAACCACGTATAGTTTTAAAGGCTGGCTCGCGTACTGACTTTTCAGGATCTATAGTAAGCGAACACAATGCAGGTAAGACACGATTTGCAACTTCACTGTAACATTATAACAATAATTTATAAACATTATTTTTAATTTAGCCAGTGAAAGATACTTACTTTAATAAGAAGTATTGTTGGGTAGCAGCTAAGGCCAAAACACCCGCCACACGAGCAGGAGGAAAAGGATCACGCATAGCTCTTATAAACGCCGATACCAAAACACGTTGTCGTACCTTTTTTTAGGAAAAAGGTTTTTAATAATTTTCGTTATTTATTTAATAAGTTTTACTCACCTGCGGATGCAAATGTGGCGCTATTTTACCCAAACACACTGTAGTATTTGTTCTAATACCGCCCTGATCATCTCTCGCTTGCAAACGGGCAAAATTCCGTAATACTTCAACATTTAAATTATTATAATTTAATTTAGGAGCCAAGTGTATAATTGACTGTATAAATTTGTTATTTAATATTTATTTATTGCTTTTTAATTAGTTCACTTACTTTAACTGTTTGCTCTCTAATGGTGGCATTCGTATCTAAAAATCCATGTGCAACTTGTGGAAAAATTTGCTCATTCACCACTTGTGGCTGTAAATGGGCAATAAATAATTCTAATTGTTGCAATAGACGAGATCGTGTAACACGGTCTGTGGAGGCAAATAATTTAACTACACAGGGTACAATACGTTTTTGATATTCCGCTTCGTCCAGAAGTTTTCCCAACTAAAAAGAGAAAGAGATGATTTTAGAATTGAGATATTTGGTTTTAGGCGAAAATAAAAAGTGCCGATATCTTATTTTATTGTATTAATTCAAAAATATATTTTAATTAAATTTCTTTTAAAAACCTTAAACATTGGCGCTAATACAGCTGAACCAGCATCACCATATTCATACGCTGTTATCAGTTGGGGTAAAATTTTGTGTCTAAAACATAATATTAAAAAAGTTATGCTTATTAGTTTCAGTAGTTTATAACATAATTTTTTACAATATGCACTTACTTGCACACATTATCAGGAAAATTTTCCAAATGCAATGTAAGACCGGAAAAGAAGCGATTTTTTTCCGCCTTATCTTTTATTTGTATTTCTTCCAAAAACAATAAAGTGTCCACTAAATCGTTTTTGAAAAAACCACCAGGTTTACGGCATCTAGTTATAATATCAGCTGGATTGGGACGATTAGAAGGAGAAGCGCCCACTAGTTCACAGTATAAAGATTGTAAAGACTTGGGTATATTATCGATATCTTTAAGACTTCCTCGAGAACGTAAGGGACCATTAAAAGATTCCCACACCAAACAGCCCAAGCCCCACATATCAGCAGAACTGTAAAGTAAATAACAAGTTGATAACTATTGTGTTTTAATAAAAAAAAATATTTTACCATTTTGTGGCTGCCTTCAATTTAGATTGATCATTTTTCTCCGGGGGATCATAGACTTCTAAAGAAGGTGGCACTTTGATAGGTGGCATGGGATTACCATCGGCAGGTGAAACATACTCTAAACTACCCAATTTCCATTCTCCGGACGAGTTAACAAACACAGACCACACTGAAACATTATTGTGTCTCAAACTTCCATCATTATTGAGAAAAGATAAGGCTCTCTGCAAAATAGAATAGTAAATTTTATTAATAACGCTTTGCTATAAACAAATTTAGCAACATACCGTTATTTGAAAAATTCCCCAAGCCAAATACAAGTCCTTTTGGGGACCCTCTGTTGATAGTTTTTGTATATGTGTTCCCAAGGGCTCAACCAGTTCAGTAGCCACATACAACATTTTATCCGTTTCCAAAGAATCTAAAAACTGCAATATACTAGGATGTCTTAGAGTCTTTAACCTCTTCAAAGAGGCCTTTGCCAACTCGCACTTGGCATCTGAACCGCATCGCAAATCAAACACAAACACTGATACGTCTTCCAACGTACCCTTACGTTTGGCCTTGTGCAGTGTCCATATGGAATGAGCTTCAAAACCTGCCACGGGTTCGCCAATGTCATACGGAAAATCCTTGGAGGAGTCGCGCGAGAAGAACGACCACATCATGTGCTTTGCTCGTCGGCCAAATATTTTGTTACAAATTTCTCTTCAACAAAACAAATGGAACTAAACTGAATGTTTCTTTGTTGGGCTGCGTTTAAAAAATTTTTGTTTTTCTCTTTCTTTTCACGCAAATATTTCGCACAAAACAAATTTCGCAATTTTTCTTTTTAACAGCTGCTGGTGTTTGTTGGCGAATAGCAAATATAAAAATCACAAATGTAACATAAAAATAAATCTTTTGTTTTCCTGTTTGTTTTTATGATCGCCCTTCGTACGTTGTTGCTTTTTACTTGTTCTGCTTCTTCACACTTTTTCTTTACACCGTCAGCACAGAATCGAAATGTTTTCCACAATTTTCCAGGTTTTAGAGTTGATTTTCGTTAAATATTTTTATTTTCCTTTAAACGTTACAATTTAAAGTTTCTTTTAATGTAAAATTTATTGTATAAATTTTCATATTTTTTTATAAATTCTTAATTTTTCACAAACTTTTCATGACGTATGCGAATTTCTTTTACTTGACAACTAAACTTTGTGTCATCTGTGTCGTTTGACATTTCATGTTTATACACCATTTAAAGTGTGAAAGGCACAATTAACCAAAAGTTTCATTTTCCATCCGTTTCAGCACATCATAATTTTAACACCAAAAATTATGAATTTACCAAAAGTGTTGGTTATGTTTAAAAAAACTAGAAGAAGTTAGTTCACAAATCCACTAAAATTGGAATATCTTAATAGCTTAAAAATAAAAGTCACTATTTCAAGCAAAAATCATTCAAATTTGTAAACATTTTTTATTAAACAATGCTTAAAACATTCGTACTATACTTTATAATTCCCATTTTTTTGGAATTGGTGTTTATACCTATAATTAGAAAAAAAGAAATTATCAAATACAAATAATAATCGTGTTTGTGATAGAAATCGATTTTAAAAACGAAACGATTTCAACACGATAATATCGTTTTTGGTTTCTTTAAAAATTTATTTCTAACACATTTTTGTTACGGAACAAATCTAGCTTACCGACGCAGCTCCAATTAAAAAATAAAGTACCCAGGGTGATAGAAAATGGAAAAATAAGAAGAAAAAATAAAAATAAGAAAGTTGGCGCAAACGCTTAGTTTTCGAGTTATGGACGTTTAAAGTTTTCATATAAATATGCGACTTTCCACTACAATTCTAAACATATATGGCCATAATTGGTATCATTTTAAAGCTCTTGAACAGATTTTTCTGAATATACAATAGTTATTTCAAAATTTTAAATTCTTTAGCTCACATAACAGTTGTTTTCATTTTACGTCAAAATGTAACGAAAGTGCACTAGGAAAGTATGTAGTTAATTTAAATAAGTGTAATACAAATTTTATAAAATAACAAACACCCACGTCGCAAAAAAACTCCCCCGCATAGCCGGCCTTTGGCCGGGCGCATGAATTTTCTCCCCTATGGTATAAAAAAATACCGGCTTCGCTAACTAAAGAGTCTCTGCATTGCCGGCCTTCGGCCGGGCGCAAAGATTTTCTACTCCATGGTATAAAAAATACCGGCTTCGCTAACTAAAGGTTCTCTGCATTGCCGCGCAAGTATTTTCTCCCCTAAGGTACAAAAAATACCGGCTTCGCTAACTAAAGATTCTCTGCATTGCCGGCGCAAGGATTTTCTCCCCTAAGGTATAAAAAATACCGACTTCGCTAACTAAAGATTCTCTGCATTGCCGAAAATCTTTTCTACTCCATGGTATAACAAACACTAGCTTCGCTAACTAAAGCTATTCTGCATTGCATATCCGGCCTTTGCCCGGGCGCTAGGATTCTCTCTTTTTATTATAACATATACCGACTTCGCTTACTAAAACTTCTCAGAATATCAATTAATACGGTGATAAGCAATTTAAATAAATTAAAGAACAACAGGAAAACATATACACATACAGATCTAGTGAAAAGCTTTGCAATGATACCAATATTCGACATATACATTTGGAAATGTAGTGCAAAATCACATATTTATATGAAAACTTTAAACGTCCATAACTCGAAAACTAAGCGTTTGCGCCAACTTTCTTATTTAATTTGTTCTTCTTATTTTTCCATTTTCTATTACTCTAGGTACTTTTTTTTATTTGGAGTTGCGTCGGTAAACTAGATTTAAGCCTTTGTTACTTCCTTCCTATATCATTTTAAATTTTAAAATTAAAGTTTTTTTAGTTTAGATTTATTAGTAGTATTTATATTCTTTTCATTACATTTTCTTTTAAACATTTAACAAAGCCACATCAGCTTCAATTTACATTTATTTCTCTTATATTTTTGTTCATTTCATTCTTAATACAACTTGGCATCATATTATAGATCTTTAATCCTTTTTAGAATAATGATTTTTACATAACACTCGTATCTGAACGTTATGGTCTAAAGTCTTGACTATTTCGTAGATTAAATCGCAACAAACCAAAACGATTTAGAAAGAACTTGTAGCAAGCTTACTTACATAAGCCTTAAGCTTAGAAATGTATTGTGATAACTATGCTGAAAGGCTTATTACAAATTGTTCAATAATAAAAACTGATCGATTGCAATAATTTTACTTGTCTATAATATAATGTAAGCTAAGAAGCATAATTATGGAATAAGCTTACAGAAAAATACTTTTATAATCTATAAGAAGATTACATATTTAACGGAAATTCTGTTTAAATTTATATGGCATATTTACAAAAAGGTTTTACTTTTATAATATTTAATTTCTTTTTTAAATTATGCACTGTTTAAAACACTTCACTCTTCGAGCAAAATGCAAAGACTGAAAACTTTAAAAAATAATACAAAAGTTAGGAACGCGTCAAATAGCGGGTCATCATTTTTAAAAACACTTACAAAACTATAGCGAAAATCTTTTCTACTCCATGGTATAACAAACACTAGCTTCGCTAACTAAAGCTATTCTGCATTGCATATCCGGCCTTTGCCCGGGCGCTAGGATTCTCTCTTTTTATTATAACATACACCGACTTCGCTTACTAAAACTTCTCAGAATATCAATTAATACGGTGATAAGCAATTTAAATAAAGTAAAGAACAACAGGAAAACATATACACATACAGATCTAGTGAAAAGCTTTGCAATGATACCAATATTCGACATATACATTTGGAAATGTAGTGCAAAATCACATATTTATATGAAAACTTTAAACGTCCATAACTCGAAAACTAAGCGTTTGCGCCAACTTTCTTATTTAATTTGTTCTTCTTATTTTTCCATTTTCTATTACTCTAGGTACTTTTTTTTATTTGGAGTTGCGTCGGTAAACTAGATTTAAGCCTTTGTTACTTCCTTCCTATATCATTTTAAATTTTAAAATTAAAGTTTTTTTAGTTTAGATTTATTAGTAGTATTTATATTCTTTTCATTACATTTTCTTTTAAACATTTAACAAAGCCACATCAGCTTCAATTTACATTTATTTCTCTTATATTTTTGTTCATTTCATTCTTAATACAACTTGGCATCATATTATAGATCTTTAATCCTTTTTAGAATAATGATTTTTACATAACACTCGTATCTGAACGTTATGGTCTAAAGTCTTGACTATTTCGTAGATTAAATCGCAATAAACCAAAACGATTTAGAAAGAACTTGTAGCAAGCTTACTTACATAAGCCTTAAGCTTAGAAATGTATTGTGATAACTATGCTGAAAGGCTTATTACAAATTGTTCAATAATAAAAACTGATCGATTGCAATAATTTTACTTGTCTATAATATAATGTAAGCTAAGAAGCATAATTATGGAATAAGCTTACAGAAAAATACTTTTATAATCTATAAGAAGATTACATATTTAACGGAAATTCTGTTTAAATTTATATGGCATATTTACAAAAAGGTTTTACTTTTATAATATTTAATTTCTTTTTTAAATTATGCACTGTTTAAAACACTTCACTCTTCGAGCAAAATGCAAAGACTGAAAACTTTAAAAAATAATACAAAAGTTAGGAACGCGTCAAATAGCGGGTCATCATTTTTAAAAACACTTACAAAACTATAGCGAAAATCTTTTCTACTCCATGGTATAACAAACACTAGCTTCGCTAACTAAAGCTATTCTGCATTGCATATCCGGCCTTTGCCCGGGCGCTAGGATTCTCTCTTTTTATTATAACATACACCGACTTCGCTTACTAAAACTTCTCAGAATATCAATTAATACGGTGATAAGCAATTTAAATAAAGTAAAGAACAACAGGAAAACATATACACATACAGATCTAGTGAAAAGCTTTGCAATGATACCAATATTCGACATATACATTTGGAAATGTAGTGCAAAATCACATATTTATATGAAAACTTTAAACGTCCATAACTCGAAAACTAAGCGTTTGCGCCAACTTTCTTATTTAATTTTTTCTTCTTATTTTTCCATTTTCTATTACTCTAGGTACTTTTTTTTTATTTGGAGTTGCGTCGGTAAACTAGATTTAAGCCTTTGTTACTTCCTTCCTATATCATTTTAAATTTTAAAATTAAAGTTTTTTTAGTTTAGATTTATTAGTAGTATTTATATTCTTTTCATTACATTTTCTTTTAAACATTTAACAAAGCCACATCAGCTTCAATTTACATTTATTTCTCTTATATTTTTGTTCATTTCATTCTTAATACAACTTGGCATCATATTATAGATCTTTAATCCTTTTTAGAATAATGATTTTTACATAACACTCGTATCTGAACGTTATGGTCTAAAGTCTTGACTATTTCGTAGATTAAATCGCAATAAACCAAAACGATTTAGAAAGAACTTGTAGCAAGCTTACTTACATAAGCCTTAAGCTTAGAAATGTATTGTGATAACTATGCTGAAAGGCTTATTACAAATTGTTCAATAATAAAAACTGATCGATTGCAATAATTTTACTTGTCTATAATATAATGTAAGCTAAGAAGCATAATTATGGAATAAGCTTACAGAAAAATACTTTTATAATCTATAAGAAGATTACATATTTAACGGAAATTCTGTTTAAATTTATATGGCATATTTACAAAAAGGTTTTACTTTTATAATATTTAATTTCTTTTTTAAATTATGCACTGTTTAAAACACTTCACTCTTCGAGCAAAATGCAAAGACTGAAAACTTTAAAAAATAATACAAAACTTAGGAACGCGTCAAATAGCGGGTCATCATTTTTAAAAACACTTACAAAACTATAGCAAGAACAAGTCATTTGCAATTATATTTGTTGTCATGTTGTAAGAAATATCTTATGAAAAGCTTATTCTACAACTTATTTACATTTTGCTCTGTTGGGAAGGTTGAACATTCCGAACATATCTTATTTGTTCTATCAGATAATTTGGTGCATCTCCCATTTTTAGTTTTTTTTATAGAATTTATTGTTATACTTAGTGATACCAGCAGAAATTTCAAAAAATCACTTTTTCCCTACTTTTTATCATTTTGTAAATATTATAATAAAACCATTTATTAACAACAAGAGAAAAATACACACACATGTAAAAATTCAATTTCAAAAATAACACTGTGTGACAAACTGAAGTTTTTATTTTTGTTAGAAACGCCACTATATATTCTTTATTCAAGGGACAAAACTAAGTCAAACTGCGTGCTTTTCTTCTATCCTTTTTAAAGGACACAACATTTTTCAAGAATACTAATTTTAAATAATTTGTTTTTAATATATGTAAGTAACTCATATGCTTAAGCAAACTCGGTCTCAAATAAAAGGTAAGTAAGGCTCTGTAGAATTTAAAAAAAAAATATTTACTTCAGTTCCTCTGAACAAAAATATAAAAAAGTTTCCTTTTACAAATATATCCTTCCATGCCGGTAAAGGTTTTCTTTAAAAAAATTTCAAAAAGGTTGTTTTTCCCGGTAATGAATTCATTTCTATGTAGAAATTTCATTCATTTTCTTTTAATATTCGCATACATTTTAGCGAATATGAGAGCGAATGCAATTAGCGAAAATAAGCAAATAGTTCGCAAATGCGAACCCGAATATTCGCTACCATCTTATAATATATACGTACATGGTTTTGGAACTTGTTGAAGATTGACAGGCTATAAGAACTCATAGTATAGGAGTTCTTTTAAATAATACTACATTTGAAGTTATATGATATTAATTGTATATGAAAAATTTTAATTTTTAAATGAAAATAATACGAATATTTACGTAGTTTTATACAATATATTTAAAAAAATATTTTAAAAATTCCCTACATTTGCCAACCAAATATTCTCTACGCTTGAAATTTTCCGAAAAAATACCTACAAAAAGGGAAAATTCCCTACTATTGACATCACTGGTTATACTGTAGTCTATATTAGGGTATCCAGCATAAGTTTTATTGAGGTAAGTCGATTGCATTTTAATACTGATCGCATCACTCTATTTCGTAATTTTTGTAATCTAGCTATTTGTTTATCCGAATAACATGTGAATAGCACTGTTGATCCGAATTCAAAATGTGGTTTTATTATCGTGTTATATATATTTATTGCTGTGATAATTGTTACTTTATATCTGAAACGTTTAAAAACCTCGATTTTTCCAATTTTCTTGCATATAGATATATTCAATATGTTGTTTGAAATTTATGTCTTTGTAACATTTATTTTCTTTCTTATTCTTCGCTCTGTCCATCCAGCTCAGAAAGGTCAACGCCCAGTAGCTGTGGTACCTCACATGGACGGGTCCATAAGGACACTGTTTCTAGCTGGGTTGTGTTTGCACTGCAGTTGAATAGGTGTCGTAAGTCGTATGGGCCTATTCCACATGCAGTGCAGAGGTCTGGGATGTTACTATTTATTCTGGACAAGTACGAGTTTAGACGTGTGCACCATCCCGACCTCAATTGTGCCAGTATCACTCTGTTCGGGTGTGGTAAATCCTGTTCTTCGTTTGCAACGGGTGGGGGACGATCTCCTAAACAACATTTTCTCGGTGGCTATTCATTGCACTCTCCACCGACTCCCTATGCATTTCATGCAGAGCTGCCATCTTATAATATATACGTACATGGTTTTGGAACTTGTTGAAGATTGACAGGCTATAAGAACTCATAGTATAGGAGTAGGGGTCTAACTCCGTTAGATGGTGATTCAAATGCGCCTTCGATAACATGCCAGAAGGAACTGATTTGTAAGCATAATGTTGTGCTCCTTGACCTTCATCATCTTCGCTTCATCTTGCAGGTGTTCTATTGATGTCATTTGAACACAGCCCGTTACGGTCCTTAGGGCGGCATTCTGACAGCTCTGAATCTTCTTCCACTGAGTATCGCTCACTCGTGGGCTCCACGCAGGCGCTGCGTAATTAACCACTGACTGGCCAATCGTTTTATATGCAACCAACAAGGTTTCGTTTTCCATGCCACAATTGCTGCCGGCTAGCGACTTCAGGACCTTGTTTCTACTCCGCATTCTATCACAGATTGCAGTGGTATGCGCCGATGACATGACTCCTAAAATCCTTGGGTGATTCTTCTTAGGAATTATGGCGCCATCGACAGTCACATTTAACTGTAACCCCACTTCCCTTGTCCATGTCGTAAATAGTCTCCGAGGATTTTGCGGGAGATGTTCATACTCCTCGCGTGGAAAAAGTTCGCCAGATCTGGAAGGTATTTGTTTACAAACTACATACATAGGTCATCAACGTTGTGACCCGTCGCCATTCAAGTACAGTCGTCTGCATACGATATTATCTGGACACTTTGGGGAGTTGGCGGGAGTATGTAGAAATTAAACAGGATCGGGGACAACACTCCACCCTCGGGAGCTCCCTGTTTAATTCTACCGCACTTCGTCTTCTTGTTTCTAAACTCCACAAACAACTGTCGTACACACAAATAATTCACGAGCCATCTCGTCGTGTTGTCCGAGAGACTAGAATTCGCTGTCTCTTAAGAGGATGGCATGGTTGACCGTCTCAAAGTCCTTTGATAGGTCAAGAGCCACTAGGACCGTTCGTTTACATAGTCGGGCCTGCTTAAGGCCATGGCTATTTTGTGTGGAGATGGAGGTAAGATCAGTTGTTGTACTATGCTGCTTACGGAATCCATGCTGATGATTCGCCAATTGGAAATGTTCCACTACGGGACTAGTAGCGCCTCAAGTATTTTGGCGACTGTTGACAGCAAGGAGATTGGCCTGTATGATTCTCCCTGGGTCGAATATTTGCCCCGCATTAGCAGGGGAACAACCCTACCCACTTTCCAGGCTTCAGGTATTATCAGGGTGGCTATTGATAGGTTGAGGACGTTTGTAAGATACTCTACTCCGGGCATGTCCAGATTTTTGAGCATAAGCATGGATATTCCGTCGGGGCCAAGGGCTTTAGATGATTTAGGTGCCCTGATGACCTGTGCAACCTCGCTCGATGAAAAAGCATATGGCGTGTCAATGACTCGAAGACCGTGTACCTTCCTCACGATACTTCATTTAGCCTTATCTCTGGCCGGGTGCTCTATAAATTGCCGCGAAAAGTAGTTCGAGCAACGATTGGGGTCCGATATGGTGTTGCCATTGAAGGTAATCGGCTCCCTATCGTCACGTTTCTATGGATTCGTCAGAGATCTGACTGTCGACCACAGCTTGCTGGCTCCGGGGCTTAGGTTACACGTATTTAAATGATTTAACCATTTCTCCCGTCTATATTCGTTCACCAACTTGCTGATGTCCCTATTAAGTTGGCTGATTCGAGGATCACTCAAGTTGGATCTGCGAATTTCGTCCCGCAGTACCGCTGTTGTCGCCGGGAAATTTGGTCTTAAGACCGGGATCCTTCCGGTAGGGATGAAGCTAGCGGCTGCTGCGATGACGATTTTCCGGAACGTCCTTTCTGCGTAGCGCACGTCAGAAGGTATTGCTAAATCATTAAATTTGTTGTTGGTAAACTCTGAAGCCCGTCCAATCTGCCTTTTTTCTATTTCGGCAGCTCTTGACCTGACCAATATCCCCTTGAGTTCCATGTATGGATCCGGAATACTTTGGTCAGGCGAAATAGAGCAGTATTGCACAGAATTGTGGAAGATAAACGCGATGCCTTCATCGCCGCTTCGTGTGCGATCCACCCTCAGAATATTGTAAGTATTACAACTCTGTAGTCAGCAGTTGGGTGTTGATTTCGTCTCTTGGATCGTTGCGATCATGACTTGTGTAGCTGCATAAATTTTTTTACCTCATTGATCTTATTTAGGAGGCCGTTACAATTAAACTGCATTAATATCGTCACTTCAGGAATATTAGCAGCAATTTGGGCGTGCGCATCTGCAGCTGTTGTTGCGGCTGCTGGTGTTGTGTCTGCTGTTGTTGTTGTCAAGGATGTAGATGATGCCGAGGACGCTGAAGTGACACCACTGGTGGTAAACTGTGCACCTAACTGATAGTCTGTTTGTGTGCAGGATTTGTTGGCAAACAGAGCAGTGCCATGTTCCGGGGTTTGTCTCAATTCCGGCTCGGACCAATAAAATACGGAGTAGATTAGCATATACTGCTCCTCAGAAAAAGAAAGAAAGAAAATATATATGTACATACCTGTGCTGGTGTTGCTGAGTTGACAATTTTTGGTCGGTGCATATGATGCTCCGAATCGTTCCGGTACGTAGACCCAATTGTCGCGGAAACGTTAAATGTGTTGTTTTGTTTCGTTGAAAAATTTTTCATGAGCCAAGGTCAAATTTTTTTTATTCTTAAAAAGGTAAAAAAAGTTTAATTTCTTATCATGAGCATATTCATCAATGAGTAAATGCGCTCGTATATGAAAAATTCTGAACTCTAATAAAAATTGACTAAAAATGCATGGAATAAATAATAGCTCTGTTTCTTTACTCTACTTTGGGATCCCTCGGGATCCCAATTTGCACGAAAAGCGTTCCCGTACTTTAAATTTGTGTAAAAGAGAGCGAGTTTGAGAGAATAAAATTCTTCTTCTTATTGCACGAAACAGCCCAAACTTTTTCTTCGTGTAAATTGTTAAACAGCTGTAAAACATAAACAAACCAAAAAAAGGTATAGAAAAAATGCTAATGAACAAATTTTGGAAAGTGTTGTGGAATAGTTAGTCAATTCACAAGGTATCCTAACATGTCATATTGTCAAAATGTCCTAATATTTCACAATGGTTTAAAAATATTGTTGTTGGTTTGTTAACAAAAAGTGTCTTAAATAAATAGAACGTTGCTTGCTGTGTTTATTGTGCTGTCGTAATTAATCAGAAAACTCCAGCGCTGAGCGGCTGAGCCGTACAACAATATTTTTAAACCATTGTGAAATATTAGGACATTTTGACAATATGACATGTTAGGATACCTTGTGAATTGACTAAGTGTTATTAAATAAAAAGGTTTCATATTAAAATATCAAGAAAAATAATGTAAGTTGTTGTAAAAGTGTTTGTATTGTTCTATTTTTGTTAATAGTAGTTTATTTCGACAGATAATATACAATTTTTCAAAAGTGGCGAACTTTTTATTGGTTTGTTAAGACTGTCAAAACACTTTTGACTTTTTATTTTGTGCTTAAAATGGTTTTTTCTGTTCCCGTACTTTTGGGTAATTTTGTATCATTGTGAGAGAAATTTATGCTTGCTCTCATTTTCACGAACTTTACCCAAAAAGTAAAGAAACAAAGCTAATATTTCATTAATTTCTTTATTCATTTTTATATTTTCAAAAAATTTTTCTTTTGATCAATTTTACAAAACAACGTCAATAAAAGACATTTAATTTAGCAACTAACACATATTTTGTAACATATTCAATATGTATGCACCAATATCTTCATCTTGATTAGTCCATGTTATCAATAGAGTTTTATGTTTAACATCTTTTTCATCTTCTTCGATTTTAATCTCCACTGTTTCAACAACAATCGTACAGTTTTCCTGCATTGTTACTGTCCAACCAGTTAACTTCTCCTGTAACAAAGCTAATAATTTTTCTCCCGTACGTATTTTTGGGCCAGGATCATCCATTTTTACCTTTGATGTGAAACGCATCACATGGCGATTAATTCCAATTTCTTTTAAAGCTTCGGTGAGATTTTGTAACATGATACGATTATCTTTCATTACCAGAACGCCATGTATCAAACGCCTACGTTTGGGATCGGGTGGCTGGGCATTATAAATGCGTGTTTCTGCTTTCAGTAAAGAAACTGAGGCGTCAACGGGTATTTTAACGGGTGTGGAAATAACAGAAGTTTCACCATTGGCCGGCATATATGTTTCAATATTGAATTCTTCACGGATCTTTGTGCGTAAAAATTGCATTTTTTCAGCTTCACCATGAACAAGCATGACATTTTTGGGTTCACAATTTTGAATTAGTTGCATTATGCCTAAAAAAGGAAACATTTGCAAAGTTTATTAGGATTAGTTTATTACAGGGTTTCTATTACATAATTTTTCGGGATATTCCCGAGAAAATATGTAGGAAGTCCCTATCTTATCTTTGGAATTAAAATTTTTGGAACTTTTTTTGTAGTTTGTGTCTTGAATAAAATTTTATTACTGTTACAAGCCATAAACTTATTCACAATAGACGTCATATTCAACAAGTTAAAGTACATTAAATATAAACAATTATATGTATATGTTCTTACCTTTAGCATCAGCATGAGCTGAAAAACTCATATATTCCACAGACATCTTAACGTCTACTACCTGTCGATTCTCAAACTCCACTTTCTTGGCACCACTCAAAATTTTATTACCCACCGTACCCTGCACACAATAACCCGGCATAATAACCATATTGTTTTCATTAGGAGCCCATTTTTTAAAAATCTGCAAAGACAAGCCAGCATGCAACATTCCCGGCGTAGCAAAAACTACCATGGCACCAGGATTATCAATATAGGTCTTGTCAAAGGGTTTTATATGTTTAAAATCAAACATATTGCGGGTGACAAAAGTTTTACGTATTTTCTGATTTGTCCAGGTTATGAACATCTTGTAATAAGTATTGGCCTTTTCGGTAAGGCCCACCGCAAAGTATATGGGATATTTAAGATTCATTCGCTCCCAGTAAGTTTCCAATAGAATACACAATTCTTGGGCTCTTCCTAATGCAAACACTGGAATAAGTACTTTACCACCTTTAGCAACACATTCGTGAACCTTCTTCAAAAAATCACGCTCGCGACAACGTTTGGAGTCACGTATGGTAGTGGCGTATGTGGACTCTGATATTAACAAGTCCGGCCGGCATTTATCAATCCAGGCAGCTCCCAAATGACGGTCTGGTGTCATATTATAATCACCAGTATAGACCACAGATTGTGAACCCACACGTATCCAAAACATGGCGGCACCCAGTACATGACCGGCATAATATGCTTTGATCTCTAATTCACTGTCCACCATTACACTTTGATGCAATGTCACGGCCGTCACTTTTTTCATGCAATCTTTAATCATTTGAGTAGTAAAAAAATTTGATTCTCCCTTACGTTCTACAGCCACTTTACGCATGTCTTCCAGTAAAATTGGAGCTATAGCTTTAGTGGGATGAGTCATATAGATGGGACCAGAATAGCCCACCATTTCCGACATATAAGGTAAAGCACCACAATGATCTATAAAAATGAAGAAGTATTTTTTTATAAGGAATAACAATTGTAACAGTAAACATTCCTTTACTTACCCAAATGAAAATGTGAGATGATAACACAATCAATGTGACTGGTTATGGGACCATCTGGCACAATGTAAGAGAAATCCGGAAAACGGCGTTCATCGTTATATCCCATATGCATGCCGCAATCTAACATTATATTCTTACCGCCCATTGATAAAAGCAAACAACTTCGTCCAACATCTTGACCAGCTCCCAAAGGTGTCACTTTAATGTCCGGCATTTCTTTCCCTGTATTTCTCTTCGTATACGCTTGTTTTTTAAACTCTTGATTTGATTTAAAGTAGCATTTAAATGTTTGTTTTTCCTTCTTTTTGCTATCTATTGTAGTTTTAAAGAAAAACAAACAAAACAAAACATGTTAATTAATAAAACAATAAAAAGAAATATTACATATTTAACAAAATATAGCAAATTTGAGATAGAAAATTTTCAGCCTGCTGCAACTGCCACTGTCTGCACCAGAGGCAGCAGCTCACTGAAGGGATTCTCTTTTCCTTTCATTAGCGCAAAATACACAAAAAATTAATTTAACAATTGCAAATATAACATTTACTTTTTATTTCAAAATATTAAATGATAATTAAATCATGTTTTAACAAAAAGAAAATACAGATAAAATAAATACGAAAGAATGTGTTGATTTAAAGAATTTGCGTTGAAAATGAAATGAAAACTGAGTAGTGCTGCCAGTACAAAATAGATAATTGATATTTTTATACTAACCACAGACGAGGCAACATTAGTTGAGACATGGATTACTACTCATATTTCAGTTTGGCGGTAACGAATATCGATACCGATATATCGGCGATATTTCATCTTTGCCTATATATCGGTTCGGCGAAATTTTACTGTCGATACGCCGTTACTTTTTTATAGTTTTTTTGAACAAACAATTTAATTTTTTGCATAACAACTAAAAGCAAAATATTTAACAGAATTTCTTTTAATTTTTAAGCTGGAGGTCGATCCACACCACGCATGCTAAAGTAGAAAGTAATCATACTTCATGCTTTCACTAGGTATATGCATTTTACTCTTGTTGTGTAACTTGTCAATACAATTTTACACTACGTCTTTTTGGAATGATGCATAAACGCATTGAACGCTTGATGTGGACCTGCAAGATCATCCGTTTTGCTTTGCGACATAACGGTTAAACGTTCTACTATTAATAAATCTCAGTTCAGTCAGATCTGAGAGACGATTTTTTTTACTGTAGGTCTTCTTTAAACGGTGTTACGAAATTATCTCCGGAAAAGTTGAGAATAGTTTGTGTTTTAAACAAAAATCTTAGTAATATTAATTTTGAATATTAATAATCTCTTTCACTGTTTTTTGGTTTAAAAAATAAATAAATTTTACCATGGACTTAAATTCATTTCGTTGGTTTTAAAATCTTATTATAATCATATTTAAATATTAACCAATAATCTCTTACACTCTTATGTTAATCTTACCTTGAATTTATATTTAATATTCGTATTGCTATTGGCGATATTTCTGTTTGAGTATCGGTATCGTATCGTTACATTCCTATATAATACTACACAGCAAGACAAAATTTAATTTTTTTCTGTTTTTATACCTATCCTATTTTATGTCCCATAAATCTGTGGAATTTGTACATTCAATTAAAATTTTGACAAAAATGCAGTTCACGTGGTACAAGAAAACAACCAAATTTAAAATTTAAGGGGTCTGAGGCACGCGGCCCCCCGGATCCAAGAAATCGGGCCACCCACTAAGTGGTAAGTCTGGGTACTCAAATTAAAGGTAATTGCTGAATAAAAACGAAAATAATAAAGTTTAGGGGCAAAAGTGGACCCACCCCTACTTATATCAAAATTTGTTTTTGTTTTAAATCAAAGTTAAACGAGTCACTTTTGCGCTCGCGTTATACAAACAGGCAGTTAGTGTTCACACATATCGAACTTTAGTGGCAGTAAAAATTTTATCAGCCAACAGTGTTTCATATTATGTTCCGTCTCTATGTAGCAATTTTTATTGGTGAGTACAAGCAAAAACATCGGCAGAAGAATGGCGCAATAATTGCTAATTATATGGCTGAAAAACACGTAAAATTGCTTCCGTGAGAACTTCTATGAAGTTGTCGTTAACCGAATAAACTAGCATATACATATTATTAATTTCTTAATAATTAAAACACAGGACACATTTTTACAAAAAATTAGTCATTTCTATATAATAAATGTATTTTTAAGTCCTTAATCCATTTTTTGATATCTCGAATATATTAAGAGATATTGAGCCCTAAAATTCCTTCTATCTACAAGTTTAGAGTTCTCTAAACGTTGTTTTGCTTCATTCGTTACCTTTTATACTATTAGGCAATTTCTAATTTAAAAGTAAAAATATTGTTGTTTGTTATTGTTGTACTACATGTTCTTTTCAATGAATGTAGATCAAAGCATTTTTGTTCCGTGCGGCAAACCAGTAATCACCGGACGATACACTTAGACCCCTTTCAGACAGGCAAAGTTTACTTTGACAAAGTCTGTTGAATTCTCTTTTAAACTTTGTTTGGTGCTCAGACCAGGGTTGTCAGATTGATTTTGAACTTTTTCGCCAAAATCAATGTCAAAAATCGCCAAAATCGCCAAAGCATTTATTTTTTAGTTTTTGACAATAATATATGTATTTTTAGAATAATTAAAAATATTTTTTTATAAATCCCAAAAAAAAAATTTCTTCCGTATCGCTAAAATCCGCCGAAAATTCAAAAAAAGTCGCCAAGATATATTTTGTTTAATTTTATTTAGAACAAAGTAAAAAATAATTAGTAAGCACAAAATGCAATGTTTAAAATATTTTGTAGTAGTCTACTCAAAGCGACAAAAAAAGAATTTTTGCGGTAAGTATTAAACAAATATTGGATATACAATACATTTGTATGTAGTTGCAGTTCTATGATATATCTAAAACGCTATATACTTCACCGAGAAGACTCCCTTTTTGTGTTCTTTTTTTGGAATACATTGTGAAGGAACAAAAGAAATGCAACATGTACTGTTTACATTCACCTTATAACTCGTTAAAACGTGTCGAAAACTTCATATCGCTTTCTACTTCGAAGGCGAATTTTAGTGGTGTTAATTCTTTCAACACAGGCATTACTAGTTGTAATAACCAGAACAGTCAATGCAATTTCCTTTAAATGGTACGTAGGTGCCGTATCCTTGTAGCTATAAATTGTTGGCCTAAACTGATTTAAATTAGATTGAATATCATCATTAAAATTCTCTTTTAACAAACGGTATTTTTCCATTGTGTTTCATTAACATCCAAAGGTACGTTAGGATTCATAAAAATTTTTAAAATATCTTTAACAACAACGTATTTTATCAGTGATAATTTGTCATATTTTATAATGGAAAAATGTTCATAAACTTTAATAATATCATTTTTTAAAGAATTCTACTTATTACTTCCTTCAAGAGCACATTTAAATGTAAAAAAAATTTCTCGATGATTTTCATTATCTTCATCAGCCATTTCAATATAATTTAGTTTTAAACACTTGTCATACATATGAATGCATCAAATTTCATACATTGAAATACTAGAATAAAAAAAATTTAATATTTTCCTATTGAATTTAACTAATTTCAAAACAAATTCATGGCTCATCAAAAATAGCCAACAAAATCGCCAACTATTTTATAAATCGCCAAAAAATCGCCATGTCGCCAAATCGAAAATTAGGTCGCCAAACAAGTTTGAAAATCGCCACGTTTGGCGAGAAATCGCCACATCTGACAGCCCTGGCTCAGACACACAAAGTTTAATTTGACAAATTTTTGTTTTCTCTTGTTTGAATATAATATATAAACAGCGTTGCCAGAATGATGATTTTATCATATTTTTTTTTTATATTTTCAAACAAAAATATGATTAAAGATTTTTTTCTCAAATGATGATTTTTTATTTTTAGAAATTCTGATTTTTACTTTAATTTTGCTTATAGAAAATACACGATTACTTAAACAGTCAATTTTTAAAACAATGAAGTTTTGCATCAGCTTGATGTGTGTTGGTGCTGCACACTTTTGTACCCAGTATCTAGAATACACAAAATTGCATCATTATTTCTGGACATAAAAATATTCAAAAAGGCATATTATAACCTATTTCCAATGTGCGAAAGAATTCCTTCTTTCGAACAACTACATTTAAAACAAAAACAAATTCTAAAAACTTTGTTTTTGTTTTAAATGTATTTGTAAAGGTACGTTCAGACTGATGAAATATTTGAAAGCAGACATCAAATATTTCATTAACGTAGTCTGAACACAAAATATTTTTGAGTATCAAACAAAATAACAGCTGATTTTGAGCAAATAAAAGTATTTGCCGGCAAACAAATATTTGTCCAATGTGAACATAGTGTGAACACAAAAAATCAAATATTTTAGTAATTTTTAAGCAAACATTTATTTGATATTACAAAAAAATTGAAAGAGCAAACAACGACAACTAATTTTAGCCATGTTCCAGATAGAAGCAATTTTTACTGTAAGTTTTCGGATTCTTTACAATTTTAAAGATTTTTTATAATTATTAGACTTTGCTATTGTGCCGCTATTAGCAAATTTTTGCAAATTACCGCTAATTTAGAAATTTTTATAGAATTTTTGCCATTCCTTAAAGTTTAAGGCACTTTTACTAAATTTTATGGCTTGTTTGAAATATTAAAATGGTTCGCGAATTTTCGCAATTTTTGCAACATTTTTTTTTTGTTTTTCCCCTAAATTTTGTTTTTTAACCGATTTAGCAATTTCAAATATATTTTAGGGTTTGTTTCCAAGTTTGCATTTTTTCGCGAATTTTAGCCATGTTCGCAAAAGAAGCGATTTCTTTCTGTGATTCATTGCAGCTTTAACTATTTTTAATAATTATGAGTACTAAACTTTGGTAGCATGTCGCTATTAGCAAATTTTTGGGAATTTCCGCTAATTTAGCAATTTTTACCGAATTTTTGCTATTCCTTATAGTTTTAGGCACCTTTAATAAATTTTATGGCTTGTGTAAAATATCTAAATTTTTCGCTATTTTTGCAACATTTTTTTTGTTTTTTTCTTGACATTTTGTTTTTTAACCGATTAACGACTTCAAATATAATTTAGCGTTTGTTTCCAAGTTTGCAATTTTTCGCAAATTTTAGCCATGTTCCCGTTACCCAGTGGCTTCCATTTTTTTCTTCTTCTACATTCTCCTGTGCTAACACTAAAAGATATGCTGATCCACAGAATAAAATAAAAAAATTAGCTTTTGCGCTCATTTTTACCATTTGAGAAATATATTTTTATTTTTGAACACTTACATTAAATAATTATTTGATGCAAATATTTCTTTTAGTCTGAACGCATGGCAAACATGAATTAATTTATTTTATTAACACTGTTTGCCAACTGTTTCATCAAACAAAAATTATCAAATATTTGAGCTTAGTTTGAACATTTACAAATAAAAGTTTTTTTGTTTCACACAGTTTGAAGCAAATATCAGAACAAATATTTTCGATAAATATTTCATTAGACTGAACGTACCTTAAGAAGTAAATAATTCTTTAGTACATCGGAAATAGGTGAAAAGAAAAAATGTATTTTTATAAAGTTTAATATACTGACGAATTATGTTTTTATGAATTTCAATTTAAATAATAAGAAGTATTGTTTTATAAAAAATTAATAATTCTTACTATTTTGCCCTTGTTTTGAAAAATTTAAATTAAGAAAAAAAAATTTAAGATTTTCCTCTTCAAAATATGATTTCTTTCGCCATATGACAATTTTTATTCCAAAGATTCTGGTAACGCTGTATATAAATATAAAGTTGCAGCCAACTTCAGGTATAATCTACGAACGAAAAACAAAACGACTTTGCGAGTACAGCAAAGTATGTACTCCCCCGCTATACTCTTTTCCCTTCTCTTCTATAAACTCAAGACTTTGCAAAGTAAACTTTGCTTGTCTGAAAGGGGTCTTACAAATACATAATACTTTATTAAATATATACTTATGAATACATATTACTTTTTTTAATTTAAGCATTATTAATTTTGAGTTGTTTTTTGTTATTCCTTTAATTATTTCATACAAGAATTTTATTTTACCTTTGAATAAATTTGGGCATTTATATATGTTCTTTTCAACCTTTAAGCTTTTAAATGTAGGACAATGCCCATTAGTGCCCGTTTACATCGTCCGATTTATCTCGCTGCGATTCAACTTCCTGAGCGAGAACGGAAGGGAGAGGAATTAAAAAGGGTATGTTTTATTCCCCCATTCGTATTCATATTGTTCTTTTATTTGACGAAAAATGTATTTTAGTTCGGTCCCAAGTCTGTTATTTATAGAAAAAGCTGCTCTGATAAAAATTGTCCATTGTCACCGTAAAGCAACTTTAAAGAACACCCGTCAAAAGTTGAAGTGACTATATCGGTTCATGTAAATGGGCACTTACTTACTTTATTTCAGACATGGTAGAATAAATACAAGGTATAGTCCAAGGCGAATTCATGTATACACACTAATGTATTTTTTTGTTGATTTCGTTGATCGATATGTCAAAAACACAAGCAACTTTTGACATTCCTCTCTCTATGTAAGAAAAAAAAAGTAGCACAGCTGTGCTTTCAACGCCACCTGATAAATGAATTCGCCTTGGTATAGTCATTAGAAATTTTGTTCTCAATTTTACAACCAATATAACGACAAACAAAAGAAAATAAGGAAAAAATTAAAACAAGCGTCAAAAATCATATAAATATATTTTATTTTTTGCAAAATTTCTTAATATAAAAATTTTATGATAACAAATTTTAGGCAAAAATCAATTTCAAATAAACAAAATATTGAATATAAAAAATTAAGCTTGCAATATCTAAAATGAGCAAAATATGTTGAAATTAAAATATTTGCAAATGAGTAATGTTTTGTTGTTTGACATTACATGGGTAAATAATGACAACTCTCCCTAATGAACATACCTGGTACTTATTATACTATGATTTCAGATATATGTATAACACAAAAACCTGGCATCCCAGTTACAAAATATCTAATAGAAAAAGAGAAATATTTAAGAGTATTATAATTCTTAATCACAGCTGCTGCACGTCGAAAGAGAAATAAATTTCCTTATCAAAACTAATTGCACTTTTTTGTTTATATTTATCCTTTTAATCAGCGTTAAATGCTACGGTATGTAAATTTAAACCCTAACAATTCCAGAAAACAAAAAAAAAAATTCTTATTATTTAAGTGCGTTTAAATGTTAGAGGAATCAGGCACCGTTTCGCTACGCATTTGCCAAGAGGGCCATGCTAATGCGTTGGTGCTAAATAAAGATTGTAATAAAATTGCAGTAGCAGGCAGGAGTTGTAAGTACCAATGAAAAAAAATTGAAAGGATTTTAATGATTTCCTTCTTAATTCCTTATTTAAATAGTGCTTAAAGTTTTCGCCATCAATTATGATGGTTTTACCGAGGTGTGCAATATGCGTGGTGGCAAAAATCAGAATCTCAGCTATTCTTCCAACGATGTTGCCTGGAGTACTTTAGATTCAAACATTTTGGCTACGGCTGCCACTAATGGTGTCGTGTCCGTTTGGGATCTTTCGAAATTTGGGAAACAAAAACAATGGCTAGTGTATAATGATCACGAACGTACTGCCCATGCTGTTACTTTCCATAACACTGAAGTTAATACACTTATTTCGGGTTCTCAAGATGGTACTATTAAATGCTTTGATACACGTGCCGATAAAGCATGCAGTACGTTTTATAGTAACTCGGAATCGGTAAGAGATGTTAAATTTAGTCCACATAGTAATAATTTATTTTCGGCTGTTCTGGAAAATGGCACGGTGCAATTGTGGGATTTGAGGAGGTAAGTAGAAAAAAAATTACCTTTTATTTAAAAGTATAGTCGAATAAGAGATTTACTTATATTTCAGAACTGAAAAGTGCATGCTACAATTTCCTGCGCACATGGAACCTATTTACACCTGTGACTGGCATCCTACACAAAATTGGCTAGCTACTGGTAGTAGGGACAAACAGATAAAGGTAACTATATAAAAATATTAAATTACACAAAATTACAGTGTAAAAAGATAAGAGCGTTATTTATAATTTAAAAAAAAGCTATTATAAAGAGGTTTAAAAATAAATAAAAAGTTAAACTGAATTGCTTAAGCATGAGATTTTTCCAATCACCTTTATTTTGATATTGTGAGTAGTTCAAACAAAAAAATTCCTAGATTTCCAAACCGATTTTAAATATGTATGTATGAAAAACAATTTAAATGGTAAAAACGTAGCTGCTTGATATAAAAAATTTAATTCTGATAATTGGAGTAAATCTGTGAGATAAATTAAATGTAATATAATTTTATTAAAAACTTTGTTATAAAAATGTAAACTTTTTTTTTTTATACAGATTTGGAATATGGAGAGTAAGGCTTCACTGGAACATACAATACATACTATAGCTGTTGTGGGGCGCGTTAAATGGCGTCCAGAAAAGGCGTAAGCAAGCTAAATTAATAAATGTCAAAAAAAATAAATATGAACAAATTTTTTTTATACTGTTAGTTACCACATTGCTAGTTGTTCATTAGTAGTTGATTACAGTATACACATTTGGGATATACGGCGTCCTTTTGTGCCCTTTGCTTCGTTTAATGATCATACAGATGTAACAACTGGAATAGCGTGGAAGGGCAATGATCCTTATTGCCTGTTATCAACTAGTAAAGATTCCACCATCTACAAACATGCGTTTAAAGATGCTTCTAGACCGGCCCTTAAAGCAAATGTGCAAGGAGCTAGTTTAGGACGCAAAGGGGATATTTCATTTGCCAACAAATTAAAGTTTTATTTGCCTGTAACAGCCGCACAAGTCGTTAAATCAAATGCTATGCTGTAAGTTGAATGAGAAGATTATTAAATACATTTTTAAAAATTTATTTTCAGTACTAGGCAAAAGCCTATAACTGGCCTGGAACAGTTTCATATTGGTAAATCCGATATGTGTAGATTTTTACTAAATACATCGGTGGGTTTTATTATTTTTTATTTTTTAATATAAATTTAATCTCATTTTTATTTTGACAAAACGCTTTAAAGCTAATTGGTTATATTGATCCTGAAAACTCCATACAGCTAAAAGAACACGAGTGCTTTATTGGTTGTGCCAAAGAATTAATGTTCACTGGCAAAAAATTGGTTGATTTATGCAAACACAATGCCAATGTTAGTCGTAAACATGGCAATCATAATGCCACTACCTTTTGGAATTTTATTGAAATTTGTTACGCTTCCGATGAAATGAATAAACAAAAATATGAACATCGCAATTCTTTTTCAAATCAAAAAAATGCTCAAAATGCTCGACGTATCACCCAGGTGGTGAATACGGATGTTTCTAAATGGGATCACAGTAAAAATAATAACGTTAATGGGTCTGATGATAATATCGATATAAAATCTCAAGATGATGATAATTTAATAGAAAGTGTTGGTTCGGGTGGAAAACAAACTTATCATCCTTCAGGCTCTGTTATTCTTTCCGAAACACAAACTTTAAAGGAAATTACGTTTGATAATTTCGATTGTTTGCGTAACGGTTTTATATATGTAGGTCCTCCGGACTATACAAAAGCTTTGTCATTGCCCGAGACCGCGTTGCATTGTGATGTTCAGGCGGCAAGGCCCCAGCTGGATATAAAGGCTAAAAATCATGAAAAGTCACCTGTAAGTTGATTTTTAATAAATTATATTTATGAAGTTACTTGTATGTTTTATTTAGCCGCCAAACTTACCGGCTGTCTTAAAAGTTTCTTCTGTTCCACCTATACCATTGTGGGAACCGCATCAATTTCTAGCAGATGCTTTAATGTTACAAAATGATGTGGGTGATGTACAAACTGCGTTGGCAGTTTTAATTGTAATGGGAGAAAATCGTAAATTTTTACCCATAGAAGAAGCTTTAATTGTAAGTATGAAATATTGCAAAGAACTAAATTAATTAATACTTGTTTATTCCATTATTAAAAAGTCTCTCAAAACAGGAACCATTTTTTATAATAATCCAGTTTTCATGAAACACGGATTTGTTTTTTATATCTTAGAAAAAATGTTTTCTGTACAAACTAGGGATGTAACGATACGCCCTTTTGCCGATACGATACCGATACTCAAGAAGAAATATCGCCGATACCGATACGAATATAAAATTTAAATTCAATGCAAAATTAACTGAACTCAAGTAAAGTAATTTCTTTATTATAAAAAATTAGTGTTAGATTTTAGTAATATTTAAAATTGATTTTAATAAGATTTTAAAACAACGCAATGAATTTAAATTCATGGTAAAATTAATTAATTTTTTAAATAAAAAAAAGCAGTGTAAGAGATTATAAGTATTCAAATATTAATAAGATTTTTCTTTAAAAAAAAAAACAAATCCCTCTCAACTTTTGCGGAGATAATTTCGCCACTCCGTTTGAAGTAGACCTGCAGTAACAATTCATATCACAGATGTGGCTGCACTGCATTTGACAACTTAAGTATTTCTGCGCCATGGTCTTAAATATTGAGTTTAACATTAAATTGCGCTAGTAAACAATCCGATCTGCGTTTCTAGAAACATTAGAAAATCTAAGGTATATCTAGAATTCTTCTTTAGCTGAGCTACAGCGTAGGATCGACAGAGGATCATTATTCTCCAAATTTCCTTTGAAGATTACCACAAACGCACCAAAGTTCAGTTCTACAGACTTATCAAAACTTTTACTAGGTGTCTTCAACACTTTCGAGAATGTAGTCATGTTGAGTAGCTCAATAAGACGTTTCTTCGATCTATTGTCTTTGAAATTATTTAGCTTTGTATCGAAGGTAGAGAATTGTAGATAAACAATAGATTTCATCTCTTAACACTCAAATCTTTAAATTTTTGGGATTCTAAAGTATTCTGTTTATTGATTTATCGTATTTTCTAATAATTTTTCAAGACTGTTAACTGGCGAAATAGCGTCAGAAAATGTGGCAGTGACTTTGATTATGAATTTTTTTGTCTCATGGAAGTAACCCAAAAGTTGTAGCGAAGTGATTTTTATTTTTACAAAAATCATTAAAAATTACCAGAAAATTTTGTTTCAGGTCAAAACCAAGCGTTCAATGCATTTATGCGTCAGTCCAAAAAGTCGTAATGTAAAATTGTATTGTTAAATTACATAGCAAACGCATAAAATACATATACGTATCGAAAGTATGAAGTAGGATTGCTTTCTACTTAAGCATGAGTCTAGAAAAAAGAAAAATGCGTGGTGTAGATCGACCTCCAGCTTAAGAATTAAAAGAAACAATTCTGTTTTTACTATTCTGTTTGATTTTTTGCTATTAGTTGTTATATAAAAAAACTTTAAAAAAGTATCGACATATCGACGGTAAAATATCGCGGGTGCCGATATATCGGGGGCTAGTTCTGGTTGTGATCGAATACTTTTTCGATTCGAAAGCAATAAATAAAATAAAATAAATTTTATTTATAATCCTTTCAGTCGCTACTGAACGAATCGGATTTTTTCAGTGTTGTAAAGAATTTATATAAGTTTTCACAGCATTGAAAAAATAATTTCGATTCGTTTAGTATCGACTGAAAGAATTAGAAATAAAATTGTTTTCTAATCAAAAAAAAGCATTCGATCACGACTGCAAGAATTAGCCCCCACGTTAAAAATAGTTATTAAACCATTCTTTTTTGAGCGTGGTATTATGTCATACCATTTTAAATCAACAACATGCAATTTCATCAAACCCGTTTTTTACATAACACATTTTTTTTATTCAAATTCGCACAAAAACTTACACTTTTAAAAATTTTTGCTACTCATTTTAGGAACACTGGTTTCAAACATACATCGATCAATTACATCGATATCAAATGTGGAATGAGGCTTGCACAATTATGAATATATCATGGTTAAGATCTGTACGAGAATTAAATCAAAAATCTACGGGTGTTCACACAAATTGTGGCGATTGCGGCCGTCCATTAGGTGGTAGTGTGGGTTGGTACTGTCAGAAATGTAAATCAATGCGTTTGGCAAAATGTTCTATATGCGATTTGGTTGTTAGGGGTTTATATGCCTGGTGTCAAGGTTGTTCACATGGTGGCCACATAAAACATGTTATGGATTATTTTGCCAATCATTCAAAATGTCCCAAATGTGGTCATTTGTGTGAGTATAATTAAAAATGTCGAAGTGAAGTGAATTATGCATATTTATTAATTAAGTACAATTTTTTTAAGATGTACTTACTAGGTTACTGTTTGTTTTTTAATCAATAATTTTACTGACAAAATGAAAAGATAACAAGTTACTACATATTAATATTAAGACTTGAAAAAATTAAGTTTCATGATTTTTTTTATACATACACGCATAACTATTATAAGTACAGATTAATTATAATATAAATACATATATATTTTTCAATTAATAAATGTACTTTTAAAAGGTAAAATACAAACTACCTGCAGTTTTTGTTTACAAATTTCAAGACAGCATTAAAGAAAAGAAAAGTATTTGTTTTTTGAAAAAAAATTATTTTAAATAATATGGAAAAAAATATTGAACTAATTAGGATAAGTACTTAAGCAAAAAACAACCTGACTAAGTCTAAATACTTATAGCCAAGCAACTATTGCCAGCACTGCCCTCAAAGCCTGGAAAATATTGAAAAATATTCCCTTTCTTACAAACTTTGAGAAATCAGAACTTTAAATTGTTTTTTTTTTTAGAATTATAAACACCAGAAAGTTACAGACGTTTTTACTAAATGTTACTTTTATCTATAAAAATAGTCTGTCTCTTGGTTTATAATTTAAACAGTTTTAAAGTTTTGATTTAGCAGCAGTACTGGCGGCTAATTGTCAAGAGTTAAAATCGAGGCTCACTGTTTGACAAGCATCAGCACCGGCACCATTAAAAGAAGTTAGATTCTGTTTTATAGCTGGAGATTCATCATAACGTATGGTCATTGAATTGGAATTGCCGGGAATTAAAACATAGCCCAATGTCTCATAGAATTTGATTAATTTGTCCTTGCAATCCAAAGACATTTTATAGCAACCCAAATATTGAGCCAAAAGAGAAACAGTTACCACAATACTACATAAAAGAAGAAAAAAAAACAATTTAAATAACCTTACAGTTTAAGAATTAGTTAAAAGCAAGAACTTACAGTTTGCCCAACTGTTTTCCACGATAGTAATCATTTACCACCACATCCTCCAAACGACCACGCTAAAATAAAAATATTTGAAGTTCGTATGAATGTATTCAGGTCTGTGACAGAAAGTAAATTCGTACGAAAGTGAAAATAAAAAGGTTTCTCTAGAAAACCTAAAACTCAAAAAAACATTTTCGGTTTTTATTCAAAAAGGCAAAACAAAAACGGTACGATTTGATAAAAGTCACTTTCGTACAAATTCTGCGATATATCTGATTAAGATTTTTTATTTGAATTTACTTACTATAGCACAATTGTGTATAAATTTTCGTTCTATAATTAAAGATGCTGCACCAATTATTTCATTTTTGCGTGTATCCTCAATGACGGTTACAAAATAATCGCCACTGGCCTTCATTTGCGAAAAACGAGCTAGAAATACCCAATTTGTTTTGATGATTATTTGAAAAAAATAATTTGTTCTAGTAAAAAAAATATTTTTAACAAAACTTTAAATTAAATTCATAATTTAAAGTTTTGTTACAAATATTTTTTTTATACTTTGTGAAAATTGTAATTTTACGTTTTTTTCGATTTTAATTAAAATTTGTTGCAAGTAGGTATGTAATAATAAAAAAAAAAGTTTAAAACCCTGTTAAGGATATTTTTAATAAGATTTTTTTATAAAGCTTAGAGTGAAAACGTTGTAGGCGGATATTTTATTATATTTATGTTTAGAAAGCTAGTTAGTAATGTACTTTATATTAATAGAAAGCTTTTTATCAAAAAAACTATGTTGATGTACAAATGTACATCCATATATTTTTATAACTATAAGTTCTATTAATTAGTTATTACAGAGTGTTTTATTGCACTACTTACTTAAAAATTGAGTTCTTGAGACAGGACCAACATTAGTCAACTGTGATAACAGCTGCAAAAAGCCACGATCATAGTCACCATCTTTTAATGGGCGAACCTTAAGCCAAGATTCTCCAGGACAAGCCGCAGAAATAAATGGATTGAATTTAGCAGGACTTTTATGAAAATCTAATTTCAATAATACGTTAGGATCATAAAGATATGTTTCTTCCTAAAAATAAATAACAGTTACTAGTAAATCGTTCATAAAAAATGGCAAAAAGTTATTACAACAATATCGCTGGAGATAGTAATCGACAATATCAAGAAAATATGCACTTTTTAATAGATAACACTTACATTTACACAAAATAATTGAGATAATGGACTACACAATTAATTTCAATTAGAATTTTTTTTTATTTATTTACCTGCCAAACCACCATTTTATTTGAGTTTAAATTTATTTTAATTTTTGTGTAATTTCGAAATTTTTTCAACCAAAAGGTGTCAACGTAGCCACAATCAAAACTCATCTAAATATTGATGTTTTCTTTAAGATTTTTTAGACAAAGAGGAAAACCAATATCGAGCATACCACCGCAACAACTAACAGTAACACATTTCAATTTTTACCGGTTTTATGGAGCTCAGTTGTTTTTGTTTCTCCTCTGTTTTGTTTATTAGCAAATCAACAAGGTCTTCTAGTACTTGTCTCATACTTACATAAATACATACACACTAAAGAAATAAACCTGCCCGGCTGACAAAACACTTTCTTTATCATTTCAAGTCGTATATTTGTTATAAAATAAATAACATTAAGGGGTGGTTGTTTGTCTAGAAATGTATATGTCTCTGTTTACTAGGTAAAAGCAGAAATATTAAAAATAAAGACAAAAAACCAGAAACACCAAAACCTAAAAGTGAAGGCTATTAAAGCAGATAAACATGTCTTAAAAACAAAGACATTTATGTATAAATGCAGCTGGAAGCGGTAGAGTATGTTATTACAAGGTACTTTTAAGTTTTTGGATAGAACATACAAATAAACGGTGATTTCAGATTTAAGTCGAATACAGTGGTTAGGTATGTAAGAAAATATTCTTTTAAGCATCTCAATAAATTCCTGGAAATTTTAATACTAGTTTTCCAAGTATTGTATTATTTGTTTAATTTTTCATGGGGAACGAGTAAGCAAAACCCTTTTTTGTTTAAGACTTTTTTGTTATTAGATTCTGAGCTATAATCAGTGAATTTTTACAAGAAGATTTTTTATTATGAATGATTCTAAAAAACATAAATAAATAAAATTATTGGCCATGTTCTAGAAGTCGAAATCGAGTGAAATTAAAATCGACGGAGATTTTCAGTTAATTTTTTTAAATAACTACCTATATTTTGTCTGACTTTTAGAACAGTTCTGGTAAGTATACTTTAAAAATTTTCAAAACGATACCGTCTGTTAGATTTCAATTTCACTCGAATTGATTTCAAAAACAAGCCTGTATTTTAAAGATAATCGAAATACTTTTCAAAAGATATACATACATGTAACACTTTACTAGTTATAAACACACTTCAAAATTTTGATATACCTACATAGTTAATTACATTGTTTTAACATCAAGTGGTCTTTGCTTAAAATTATTATTTTCTTAATATCTGCGGGGTGTCCCCGGTAGGCTTGGTAGTGAGCTAGTTCATTACTGTGAGGGCTGAGGTTTCTATTTACTACAACGAGCAGCATGTCTACGATACTATTGCTCGGTAAATTAAGTTAGAATATAATTTGTAATTGTATTTATAACATTTATTAAATAAATAATAAATAATATATCGGATTTGGGCAGGACTCTTTGCCGGCCTTTGGCGTATAAATAATTGACCTCTGACAAAACAAAAAAGAACATTTCATATAAGAAGTATGTAGGTTTCTCCAGTAAAAATAATAGTTTCTGTCTATTAGCTAGAGTTAAGCCGTTTCATGTTTACGAAAAATACTTTCTAATAAAATTATTTACTTCTCAAAACCACTGTACTTTATATAAAATATACATACATTATTGATTTGAAAATCTAAATTATACTTTTTTTTTAAGTTTTAAATAAAAAACGAAATAATTAAAACTTCTATAAAATACTAGTGGGGTGTATGGTCTACATTACATCTTTTTTTGCACTTATGCAAAATTGTTTTATGTAAACAATTATACAAACTGTGATAAAAACTTACCATTTTTTTTATCAGCAATTCTCTGTTAGCTAAAAAATGTTTTACTAACTCTACTTCCACGTTGCAGCTTGTGAACTCAACGTTTAAACCAAATTTTATCGTAAATGTTACCTCCAGCCAACGTTGCTTGTAGCCAATGGAATACTGAATGGTGACGGTCGCTTTTAGTTGTTGCGATTACTTGTAAATATTATTATACAAAAAGTATTAACTTTGCAGCTTTTTATTCAACTTTAGTTTTTATTTTATTAAACTCATAGATTGGAAAGCTAATTTTCAGCTAAAAAAAATAAACAAATAAAACATTGCAAATTTAGGAAAGAAAAACAAAACGAAGAGAATTTTGAATGCAGGGTTACCGCTCCTCATTTGTTCGACCAAATTTCGTCGGTTATTATTCGTATAGTCGGAAGGAAGGCTAAAGGGCATAATAAACCACAAAAATTGCTTGGCAAACAAGCACTTTGTTTTTGCTTCTGTTTGTCAATTACGTTTGAAGTAACTTAAATTATTGTTTTATTTTTGATTTATTTATATCATTTGAAATAACGGCAAAATGCAAGCATACGAAATATTAAAAAAAAAAAAAAAAAAAAAAAAAAAAAAAAAAAGAATAACTACCGTTTAAAATAAATCACGGAAAAAATAACAACTTGACAAACAAACAATATGATAGGTATAAAAACAAAATAAATAAAAACTTTTTTTGTTTTGTAGTAGTATATTCACAAAACACGCAATACTAATGTTTCGTTCTTAGTGTCATCGTCTGTGGTAAAAACTGAAACATAAGTAGTAAAATGTTTCATCGTCTGTGGGTACTTTAATAATTCGCCAGTGATGGTTCTTTTTGACTATGACCAGATCAGGGCTTTTATGATACTTTTTATGGCATTGTCTATTATATTCATTCTGTAAACGTCCTTTTTATTTTAGTTAGTACGGATGTCCACATGTTGATCGTTGTTGCTTAAAATACTGTTTAGTGATGAAGGTATAATACTGATCACTAAACAGTATTTTAAGCAGCTTTCAACATAACGGATATTTGAACTGTGACCAACGTGTGATTTTAATTTTTTGTGTTGTGATGAGAGGTCGGTTTCGAATTGAGTTCTGCAATATACGTGGGCTCAGAACGATTTTTCTCTCTGTGTATGCTCATGTTTGTCTTCATTGGCCGATGGTTTTCGCCTTATCTGAATATTCTGATCCACTTGATTTTCAGATTCCTGGGTATCACCTCCTATCCCTCTTTAACCTTCCGATTCTATATCGAAGATTCTTGAGAATGGCCCGGGTAGTGAAATCGTTGTTGCGGTAACTCGGATCATTGCACCATTTCCGCCTCTTTTCCGTTCTCCGAACGCTCAATATTTGTTTAAGGAAAAGCTCGTTGGGCTAAGCTTTTCTGAGGTCTTCCTGTGCCAAAGTACTTAAACGGGAAAAACTCTTCACGAGCAACGTCTTCGTACTGAAGTTCTTACTGCTTCCCGGGGCAGTAAAAGCTTTTGGTCATTCGTTAAAAGAGCAAGGGATAATGCTAGTTCCTCAATACCAACTCTCTTAAAGGATGGCCAAACATTCACGGACCCGGTTGATAAGGCTAATTGTTTTGCCAAATTATTTGCTTAGAATTTTTATTTACCGGCTAGCAATCAAACTATCCGAACTCGAAAAAGTATCGGTTACTATGCCATAGATATTTTTTCGATTTCGAGCTGTTAAAAGGGTAATTGCGGATCTAGACATAAACAGGTCTCCTGGGCCGGATGGAATACGTGCACTGGTCTTGAAGCAGTGCTCTTCGACGCTAGCTCGTCCCTAAGCTAATATTTTCACCACTTTATACCATGTCGGGGAATTTCTCATCTGCTGGAAAGTTGCTAATGTAACGCCAATACCTAAAAAAGGAGTAGCTAATAACCCTGAAAATTACCGCCCAATTGCAATTAGTTCGATGGTAAAATTTGACAAGATGGTAAATTACCATGGTAAATTACCATCTTGTCAAATTTTTGGTGTCAAATTACCTACTAAGCGACCGCCAGTGTAGCTGGAGACCGCTGGAGACTTACTGGCCCTGTTATCAGAAAAATGGTGCCGTTCCATTCACCATTTTGACGAAAATAAGGTAATTGCTTTAGATATTTCCAAGGCGTTTGACAGAGTTTGGCATGGTGTTCTCTTGTCAAAACTTGTTGCATTTGGTGTCGGTGATAATTTCTCTCGATTTATATCGAGCTTTCTCAGAGATCGCGCTATACGAGTTGTTATAGATGGGGTTTCGTCCAACGAATTCAATATTAATTCAGGGGTGCCGCAAGGCTCCATTCTTTCTCCTATTCTATTTCTTATTTTTTTAAATGACCTGCTAAGTCAAACTTCCAACCCTATCTACTCTTTTGCAGACGACAGCAACCTTTGCCTTTCATATTCATTTAATTATACCAAGCGTATGCGATGTTGGTGCTATGACAAAGACGTTGATGTAGTCTCGAAATGGGGTCGCGCGAATAGGGTCGATTTTAATGCCCGAAAACCCCATTGTTACGTGCTGACGCATAAACGCGTGACGGATCAAGGAGCCTCACCTGCTGATATGGGTGGTATAATCATTGAGGAATCAGAATCTCTTGATGTCCTGGGCATTATTTCCGATGGGCAGAACATATATTTAAGGTGTCAAAAGAAGCATTCAGGTGCCTAGGGTTTTTTAAACTTTGTAAGCTATACTTCACTCTAACTGATCTCCTTACTATTTATACCACCTAGTATATCCGTCGGCGAATGGAATACAACTCTCATGTATGAACCGGTGCTTCAAAGTCTATTTTGGAGCTTCTCGATCGTGTGCAGGAGAGGATGAAGGTTCTCATTGGTGACAGTAGGGTATCCAATTCCATTGACTTCCTTGAGCACCGTCGCAATGGTGGTTGTATTTGCCTGTTTTATCGTTACTACAATGGGATGTGTTTTGATGAAATTAGGGATCTGGTTCCCGAAACCCATACGTTTGTTCGTAATATACGTTTTTTCTCATAATAGCTCATAGAATAGTTAGAAATTATGGCCCGAAGAAGAAAACGATGAAGTTAATTTTGATAACAGGGCTTTAAAAGCAAAACTAAATGTCCAAGAAGTTGATCATTTGCTAGACAAAGAAATTGATTGTTTTGTTTTTTCCAATACATATTTTTTAAATACTGATCCTAATGTATAGTGTGAAAAACATCATTAATTTAAAGCTAAAAAATGGTGGATGGTTTAACAATAGTTAATTAATACAAGACATCAACTCATCCTTGACAAAAGATAAAGAACCACGATAGTTTTAATTAAAAGTTGTATCTGAATGTACGCATCTTTTTCCGGACTATTCAAAAGCTAACTAATGTAAGCCATTACCACCATAAAATTATATTTTTTATAACTATAATGTTCAAAGTTATAATTTATAAAATTTATTTGAACACTATTCGGCAACTAGGTATGTGATGAAAATCAATCAATTTCAAAACGAAAGTTCATAAAAGGTGTGATGAATTTCGAGCGATTTTAAAATCCATTTCAGACTTATAGTCTTAAATTTTTGTTCAGAATACACTTCAGTTAACATATATAATATAAAATTTAAAAGAATGAAGACAGAAAATAAGAGGAATATGTATTAAAAATCCATATTAGAAGATATTGAAAACGATATTTTCGGTTTGAAATGGTCTTGTTTTTTAAATCGAATTCCATTACATACCTGAATATAATTAATACAATTTATTCAAAGGAGATATAATTGATTATTACAATGTTCTTTAACCTTTGCATGGACATTTATATTTGAGGATATTCATTGAACTGCTAAATGCTAAGTGGCACTATCAGTTGAAGCAAAACATTAGTGAAATCAAAACTATTAAGAATAAAATTTCATATCAAATTTTTTTTGCTCATTATTTATTTATTTAATCTTCATATATTAAATATGAACTAACAATAATTATTCAAATCTTATACTAATACTTTATTTTTGTCCTGCCAATGCCAGACGAAAATTTTTCTCCTCACGCTTTCTGTTCACATATGTATGTAGATGTTTAGCGCTCTTCTCGTTTGATGAGTCCTGCTGTATCTCTTCTCCTTAATCTAGAGTGGCCGCTGTCTTTAAAAATATTTCGAGCTAGTGGATTTGGGTGCAATTCAAGCCTTTTTAAATATTTTACTTCATACTTCGTAATAATAGTTTTTACTAATGGCACATTGAGATCCTTGTGAATATTTGAGTTTTAAGCATACCAGGGAGCAAGTGTGATTATTCGAAGAAGTTTATTTTGGCGCCTTTGTATTTTTTCGATATTAGACGCTGAGGCAGTGCCCCATAATTGAATACTGTAGCACCAGATTGGTTTTACGATAGAGTTGTAAAGCAGAAGTTTGCAATCGAGACTAAGGACAGAATTTCTTCCAATAAGCCATAAATTTGAATTGCTTTTAGTTTCATTTGTGTTAGTTTGGCTTCTATATGGCATTTCCTTGTTAAACGCCGATCAAGGTGAATACCAAGATATTTTACATGCGATTATTGGTGCACAAATTGATTATTGATTTTAATAGGGGCATGACTCCCGACGCAAGGTGAATGTTATATGTACGCATTTTTGCTCATTGACCTTTATTCTCCATTGTTTTAACCACTTTTCCAGTTCAAATATATAATCGTGCAAGTAACAAGATGCTTCATGACAGTTTTCGTGTACGCTTAAAAAAGCTGTATCATTAGCAAATGTTGAAGTAAGGGTGTGGTTATTTGCTGGCATGTATATTAAAAATTACAGTGGGCCAATGATGCTTCCCTGAGGAACTCCAGCGTCAATTGGCTGAGGAGAGCTTTCTTTCTTCAAAGGCTTTTCTTATGGCATTAGCTATACGATGGGTTTGTTCAATTGTACTGTATTCTCTTCTAAAGCCGAATTGATGGTTAGGAATACATCTATTTTCATTTAAAATTGGGGCTAATTTTGACACCAACAGCTCCTCAAACAGCTTTGATATATTAGACAATAAGTTTATAGGTATATATGACTCAACTTTTGTTGGATGGTTTAGGTATCATGGTAACTAAGGATTCTCTTGTGGGTAGTATTCAATGCGTAAAATAGCATTAAAAGTTAATAGAATAATTTTCTTTGCCATGCTGGGTAGCTCCAAAAGCATTTTGTTACTGATTCTTTCAAAACCAGGGGCTTTCTTGGGGTTTAAATCATGAATAGCCTTTTCGATTTCTCTTATCTCAAATCGTAGTGGAACAGCTGCTCTAACAGCAACAGATGGTAACTCGACTGCAGTATCGAAAGATGTATGAGGAGTAAATACGGGTTTCAAATTATTAACAAAAAGATTTCCTTTTTCTATATTATTTCGTGCCCAACTTTCATTTAAGTTTCTTAATGGTGGTTTAGTGATAACTGGTCTTTTAAGATTTCTCGCTGCACGCCATAATGAGTAGTCAGATTGAGGAGTTGCATCCAGTTCCTTAAGATATTTTTCCAGGAAAGCCGATTTTTGAGACTGCAGTAACTTTCTTAGCCTTTATGTCCACTCTTTCAGTAAATTCTTAAGTTGGGGGGATCTGTGCAATTGCCACTTGAGCTCTCCTTTTTTTAGTCAAGAGACGCTCGACATCTGTAGAATATATTTTACTATTTTTGTCAAAATTTACAATAGAAAGATTCCGGTGTACTAAGCGGACTATTTTCAGTGCAGTGCGTACTGATATATTTTTTATATTTTTACCAATTTATTTCTGTGGCTGACGTCACTAAGTAACCAGAAGGAGATACAATTCTATTAGGGTTTGATATAGTAAGAATTGTAGGTGTGTGATCAGAAAATAATTCTAAGGAAGCTTCAGCACTCCACTTCAAAATCTATAACATCTGGAACTTTTTGCTGATCAGTAGGCCAATTTGTTGGTTGTCCGCTCGCGACCACATTTAGATCCATTTTATAAATTGTGTTGAACAAAACACGACCCTTTGGTGTTATAGGTCGTGACCCCCAGAAAGTGTGTTTAGCTATGTAATCACCAGCAGCTAGGAAGCAATGCAATGATTTGCAATATTTGTTATATTGGCTTTCTGATATTGAAACTCTAGGTGGGGAGTAGGTTTCGATTTAATTCCTCAACGCAGATCTTCGTTGCTTGGAGATAATCTTTACAATGATCACACATTAAGTAGTGTTTTACTCGGCTTTTATCAAAAATGGCAGAACCTCCGCAAGCTCTACCTCGAGGGTCCTTGGTATCATATAATATATAACCATTGATTTTAAACGTATTTTTTAAGGTCAGATGAGTTTTAGAAACCATCATAACATCAATTTGTTTATTTTTAAGAAAGTATTCTAGTTCATTTTTATGTTGGCGGATGCCGTTTGCGTTCCAAAAGCAAATTTTTAAACAGTTCATGGCTTGTTTAGTACAGCTTGCAATAACATCGATTGCATTCTTAACATTTCTTGCATCATATTACCCATTGTGTTAGTAAAATTGTTAATTGTTTGCAATAATGTTTCCATAGTTTTTTCTAGCCGAGTTAAATTAGAAAAGGGAATTCGTCATTATTTGGTAAATCGCCTTGCAGTGGTATAGGATTATATTTTAAGACATTAGCGTACGAGGTTCTGTTATTATTTGGGTGCGGTATTTGAACGCCGTTAGTGTTTTCTTGATTAGTTGCTTGCGTTTGAGGGGGATTAGGTTTCTGTCCAACAGAACCCTTGCCAATCGAATATACCAGGCATCCTCTTTAGTTGGCAGTGTGATTACCACAAAAGTTGCTACATTTTTTTAAATTAGGGTCATTGTTTGACTTATCGCACAGGACGGTACCATGTAATTCTCCACATACGACGCAAACAGGGCGTAAATAGCAGTATGCTTTAAGGCCCAACCATAATGTGCTTAAGTTGGCTTCAGCAAATGTGCGAATACATGTAAATCATATGAGGCAAAGCATATGAAACTTAAGGAAACGTGTTGTTAAGTTTTATGAAATTGTCATTTGTTTAAGCAAAGTGCGAAACTGATCGCAGATTCCGTACGGAATCAAATGTTTTTTTATTTTGTTTTTTTTTTAATACATTTGAGAGACTTTTTGTACATTTGTGACAGTAGGTTAAGCAAGGCTATGCATATTATGGTTGGGCCTTTAGTATGACCAAATTCTTGGCAGTTTAAACACTGAACGGGCCCATTTCTTTTCTGCGGATCTTTTATCGTGATTTATCTGTACAGGATGTTTTTCAAACTGTAAATGGGATGCGTTTCGTTTTGTTTAGCTTAACGTCGCCGGGCTCTAACTCCACTCGAAATAGTGGTTGGGGGTTTGTTTCCCTATTTTTAATATATGTTACGTTTTTTATTTTGAAGCCCTTTTCTTCTAAAAATGTTTTTTTTTTCGTCTGGGACTACGCATTAGTCAATGCCCTTAATCACAACCTGAAGACCTTTACTGCTTTTCAGTTGGTATGTATAGAAGCTTTTTTTCAGTGCTTCAAACTTATTAATTATTTTACGAAAATCATTCTCATGGTTAACCTGTATTTTTGTCTCGTTTATATTACCACGCTTGATTGTAGCTACGTAAAACGAATTTTCACCTATCACCGAGATTAGACTTTTTATTAGCTTACTTGATTTTTGCTCCCTAAGGGGTGGCTTCGAAGATTTTATGCCGTTAGGTGTTTCAGAGGATTCATCCTCCAGAATTGCAAAACGATTTTGTTAATTTATTCTATCAAAAGATGGAACTTTCGAGGCAGAGGCTACAGCTGAGTTCATAGTATAATTTCCTACTAAGATTGTCTTTGCAGTGATAACACTTGCAGGCGTTGGTTTTGCCGTTAGGTAGTTGATATTGTTTTCTGTTGTTATGTTTATATCTACATGGCTTACGTTAGCATGAAGCTCCAATAAGACTCGAGCTATAATCCTAGAAAAAAAATTTTCGCTTTTCAAAACCGCAAACTAGTATTTTAAAAAAAATATTCACAAGAATGTTATTAGTAGGTTTTTCCCCCGTAACATCGTAAAGTATCAATAAAAACTATATTTGACATTAAAATATAATATTTTGGTTTGGAAACCTGTGGTCACAACATACTACTTACTTTTAAATAAAGGTAAATTTTCTAAACATAATAACAACATCATTGTTAACAACCAATGGTAATTAATTTTTTTTAATTTAAGACATAATGTAAGCATGTGAAAAAAAGGTTTTTGAAAAATATATAATAAAATATATGTATATAAAATATCAATACATATATAACGATTAATCAAATTTTTGGTTAGCCGATTAATTCATATATTGATTTACCAAAAGCAGAAATGATCAATTATATAAATCCCTTTTTAATTTTTAAGTATCTTTAATATGGCAACATTAATACTATCTTCCTCAATTTTCCAACACTGATTTCTAAACTGTCAATTTAAGCTCTATTGGTTTACGATTGCAATAATTATAACGGTACTTGTTTTGTGTTTAAACAACTGGACACATTCGAATTTTACAAACTTATCTAGGATCGCGGTTCAAAAATAAAGGGCGAAATACCCCACACAAACGGTTACATAAACATCTAGTTAATGTCAACCGGCTTGTGTCGTTTATTTGTCCCTTAGGTGAATAATTGTTAAAAAAAGGTTGCTCAAAAAAGTCATCAATTGTAAATTTGGTTTTTTCTAAAAATCTTAAATATATCATAAATAAGTGTTTGAAAAAAGCAAAATAGCTTTTTATAGAAATTAAATTAAAGTGCATTCACAAAAGTTAAGAAAACTAAAATGCCTTATACCTAAAATTAACTAAATAAAATCATCAACATTTTGGATCTTTACTTCTTTAAATATGTAACAAGGTAAATTATCTATTTATTTTTCTTTTACATATTTTTTGGATTTATTTAATTATTTTGTCATATGCAATTTTGATATTTAAGGTTATGCTTACTTTCGTCAAGCTCTTTTTTTTTTGTTTCCTTCCGTTTTCTTGATATGAATTTAATTTTCCTTGATCCAAGAATAAAAGTCTATTTAAAGCTGATAATCTTAAAAAAAATTATCAGGTATGAAATAGAAGTCAATAGTTTTAAAAAGTTCTGATGAATTTTTAACGATTTTAAAATTCATTTCTGATTTTTGGTCTTAAATCGCTTCGTTTTTAAAATAGATTTCCGACTCACACCTGTATATCTATTACAGAAAAGATGTGTTTCGTAAGACTGTCTCACGCCAACCCTCAACATGTGGATTATACATTGTTTTTATTCCCAGGTTTCTTTTGGTAAATCAAAGTTAAAGTTATTTTTATTTTTTAAATATTACCTACTTCCAATTCTAAAATGTAATTGTAACTCTGTTTTTAACAGCAAAATTTCTACAATCTCCAAAAAACAACCTCAACTTCTTATTTTTTTAAGTTAAACATCAATTATTATCAGGGTGTATTAATTTACAAACTAAATACACCATAATTATTATTAAACAAAATAATTTATCCATTAACAAAATCTTGAAATTTAGTTGGTTTTATTTTCTCTTATGTGGCTACAATGTACTTCGGTGTTTGATACATTTCATAGGCAAATTCCTCACGATGACTTGGATCAAATTCAAGACCTACATAATCAATTTCTAAATTAAATGGACCATCCATCCCATTTTTGGCAGCCACAGAAAAGCCAAAATGTGTTATACGATTTAATTGTATGGCCTGTTGACGATCTTGTATACGCCCCTTGGAGGAGTAGAAAAATTTCGAAAATGGAATCTGTAAAGAAAATTAGTAATGTAATTTAGTATTCAATACATTATGTTAAAAGTAAACTACTTACCTTAGTTATTTGCCAATGAGGTCCACCTCTTGTATACAGGGCATAATGATAAACATCGTTCCACATTAAATCAAAGTAGCCTTCGCAGTGTAAGTTTATTAAATAACTACGACCATCACCACGTACTTTTAATACCAACATATTGTATTGACTCCAATCATAGGTAGCTTCTCGTTTAAATGATTTCTGTGTGGGAAAGGAATAGAAAGTGTATAATGAATGGTTAATTTTCTTAAGACTTTTAATAAATTTTAAAAATTATTTTTATTTTAGTAATAACATATACATGCATATTTTATTGGGCTTATATTTGCAAAAATGTTCGGCTACAGGTTTTTTGTTTGCTTTAATGTTGTTGTTCCAATATATAACAGTAAATTAACTCAAACAGTAATGCAGAGTTCTAAAAATTTAATTACACACCTACATCTTTTTTTCTGGAACGAAGTGAATTCACGGACCGATTTTATTTGATACAACTAACTTTATTTTTTTAATTATCTTCATTAAGTCCATGTAATTTTAATTACACAAGCCGACGTCGAAAAAGTTTTTTAACCATTGCAACTGATTTCAAATTTTGAAATTTTGTTTTTGTTTTAAATGTAAGTTAAGAAAGTCACTTTTGCGATCGCATTGTACAAACAGGCAGTAAATTTAATTGAACCACCATTTGAATCTGGATTGCGGCTGAAAGCGAATTATACAGCAGAAACCACAAATGTACCGTTATCTGATAAATGTGAAGTGATGGCAGAAAAGTGAGTTCAAATTCGGCTTCAAAATGCAAAAACATTCGAATCAGTTGTATATAATTGAATCCATGACAAAAATACTTACTCTAACTCGTTTTGTTCGTATATTTGCATAGCCCGTCCTCTTTATGACGCCATCCTTAGTGTGTTCCGAATTGACCTCCCCATGAAAGAGACCTGCTCCAGAATTACTTAACTCTAATCCTGCAGTACTCTTGCCCTCATTATGATCCATATCGGTAGTAACAATCCATTTGTCAAGTGATGATTTGTCTTTGAAATTAAAAACAATATCTGTTTCGCCTGGCCGGTATACTAAAATAGGATCTGACTCAAGTCTTTCTTTTATTTCTTCGCCCCACAAATGTATTTCCTCTTTAAGTTCTCTCAAGCCATCAATAATCATTTTCTTCTTTGACGGCGTTGGCAAAGCGGTTTTGTAACCGGACTTTTTCTCACGTTCCCAAAAAGTTTTACACACCGGTGTTGTGTGCACGTAAGTCGCAGAAACAATTCGAGAATTTATTATATTTTTATGCAGGTAGATAGTTTTCAATGGCAGCCGTTCTAGCAAAGGGCAGCTTCGTATTAATGTAAACATTTTCAAAATAGTTCTTTGTTAATGTTTTATAACAAATCTAACTATAATTTATTACACATTTTATTTATAACTGCATAACCACCAACAGAGCTTTGTGATTACCACTCAACAGCTGGATAAAGAAAAGAGCCAGCTGTTTTCCGACATTCCGTTTTGTGATTAAAATTCATTAAACAAAACCCATTCATAAGGTGCACTCAAGTTCTATCCAATAAGTATGCGCAAGTCGCCAGATGTTTACTTGGTTTATTCTTTAACTATGTCAAAAGTTGCTTACATTTTGCTTATACCTGTATATTTTGGTTTTCGTTTAGGTTTTTTGCCACACATTCATAAAAAACGATTACAAATTAAATTTACTTAACGGAATTTATGAACACAAAGAATTTTTTGAACTTTGATGCGGAGTATTTGGGCTTATTGGCTAATGAGTTACTATCACAATTAAATCTCAACAAAAGCGAAATTAACAAAATGGGTATTAACTGTATTCATTTTTATATCGAACTTTCAAATCAAATATAAAAACGTTTTGATTTTGAACAAAATCTTTAAATATGATTACTCCTAACAAAATTATGAAAAAGGAAAATATTTCTTTAATTGAAATTCTGAAAGAAAAGAAAAACAAATTTTAGACCCTGAATTTATAGAGATAAAATTTTTAAACTTTTAAGAAGATTTCTAAGGAAATGAAGTAAATTTGCAAACTTTTTGGCAAACAATTTCAGACCTTAAACGTGGGGATTCTACGGATGCATTTACAGTGCTGTCAAAGTTTGTACAACAAATTATGGTCCTTCCACATTCTTCCGCAAATGTGGAAAGAATTTTTAGCTAAGCCAACCTTAATAAAACCAAATTTTGACGTTCCCTGGAATATGAATCCTTTCAAGGATTTCTTTTTTCTAAAGATTACTTAAAATTTAATATTGCAAATGTTTGTTGATATTTAAATGGATTTAATTAAACTATTAAACTCAAATATGTATCTATAAAATATTTGTTAAAATAAAATGTTGAAAAATATTTTTCAACTATAAAACAATTTTAATCTAATGTACAACATTTTTTAAATTAACTACAATTTATTGATAAAAATATTCTTTTTATCAATTTTTATGTTTTTATATGGGTTATATGTAAGTTAAATAAAAATATGTTTTATTGTTTTTAAATTTCCTTGAATTTTCTTTAATTGAAGTGCCGATACGCTGATTTTTTTTAAAAATATGCCGATTTTTTATCAAAATTATCTGGCACCCCTGCTCATATTCCTAATGTTTTCCCTATGCGGTAGGTTATTTTGACCGTAGCTGTAAGATGTGAATTATATACAAAATTAAAATATTTTTTTTATTCTAATTTCTATTTTATAAAAGAAAATTATATATGGTTATGTAGTTATATTAGCAGTAACAAAATATATTTAAAAAAAATTTAATAAATGTATTTTGTTGTTGTGAATATAACTAACTAAATAACCATATAGGTATAATATTTTAATTTAAAACAACCCAAATTTAAATTTTTTGTTAAAATGTTTGTGTATATTGAGATATTTTTTAATAAAATATATTTGTGTTCGAGGAAGGCTGGTTATCAGCTTATTTAGTTATACTCAGAACAACAAAATAGGTACGTTTATTTAAATTTTTTTAAATATATTTTGTTGCTGTTAATATAACTACATAACCATATAGCCTGATAATCCGCTTTTCGTGACCGACCCAATTATAAAATAAATGATTTGAATTCATGGTAAAATAAGTACAAGATATAGTCATTAGAAAGTTTGTTCTTAATTTTAAAACCCATGTAATATCAAACAAAAGAAATTGACGCAAAAAATAAAAACAAGCGTCAAAAATCAAAAAAATTTACTTAATTTTTTTTTTTTAATTTCCTCATATAAAAATGTTGTATGTAATAACAAATTTTAATAAAAAATCTATTTGAAACAATATTGAATAAAATATAATTTTATATAAACAAGTAAATTGCAATATCTAAAAAGTGCAAAATATTTTGAAATTTAAATATTTTCAATTGAGTAATGTTTCGTTGTTTGACATTACATGGGTAAATAATGACAACTCTTCCTAATGAACCTACCTTTTTATAATATGATTTTAACTTATTAAATATAAGTTGGATTTTCAAAAATTTTCTATAATTCTTTTTATATTTAAATATTCTAAGCGTAGTAAATAAATTTTATTCAAATAAAAGAAATTCGACTTTTAGTTTTAGAGTTTTTATTCAAGAAAATTGGTAGACAACAAAATTATTCAAACAAAAAAATTTGTAATACAAAAATTTCTATTAATTTTTTTTTTAATTTTTCCTTAAAAAATGGGGAAGACAATAGGTGTGTTCATTTACAAAAAATTATTGCTTATTTTCAATAATTGTTACTAGTAAGGGTTCACGTACTCGAAAAACTACCAACGAGAGAGTGAAAAAGAGCATACAAGAGAGACAAAAAATATGTTGAAAAATTCTGATAGTAAAATTTTTACTAGCAAAAAATTTTCAACCACATGTTTCATGTTTTTGTTAAAAAAATAAAAATAATTTTCATAATTTTTCATTTAAAAATTTATCAATAAATTAAAATATTTATTTTTCTATAATTAAGCAACAATATTCTTGCGCAAATAGTTCAAAACAAATGAATTTATTAAGAAATAATCTTGTATATTATGTTTGTATTTGTATGTTTGTATTTAATTTAAGTCTATGGATAAATTCCTTACAGACTATCTTAGTGTAGTAATATATTTTTTTTTACATATATGCAAAGAAAGAAAGATTATAATAAACATTATTGATTTAAAAATAATATGACATTGGTTTTTATGATGTTAATGTTTAGAGAATAGTCGATAAAGTTATACATTTCATTAAAACAGCTGCATAATTTTCTTAGTGGATCTGACATAGCAAAGTTAGTTCGGCATGTCCTGACATATAGAGGACTGAAAAAACGAAGTGAGCGATGAGGGATATTAAAAGTTACGTTACTTAATAAAAATTCAGAATGTGTGCTACCATTTATAAGACTGAACATAAAAGATATATTAAGCATCTTTCTACGGCTTTTTAAAGTTGGTAAATTAATTTCGGCTAGTCTTGTTGAGTATGAAGGTAGTACCAGGCGTCCTCTATAATTATTTCTTAAGCAGAAAATAAGAAATTGTTTTTGAACTGATTCAATATGATCATTGTGGATATTATAGATCGGGTCCCAAATAATGCTGCCATATTCTAGAATTGGTCTAACGAGCGAAGTAAAAAGCCTTTTTGTGGTTAAGGGATCATTAAATTCCTTTGCCCATCTTTTAATAAAAGCTAGAACACTGCGTGATTTATTTACAGTCATCGTTATATGTTGAATAAAATTAAGTTTTTTGTCTAACAATATTCCCAAATCCATTATTTCATTAACAGTTTGTAAATTACAGCCATCAAGAACGTAGGAGTAAGCACTCTTTTTAACTCTAGAAAATTGCATATGCTTGCATTTTTTTAAATTTAGTTCCATCAGGTTAAGTTTACACCATTTGTTAAAACTATCCAGGTCATTTTGTAGATGTTGTTGATCACAAGGAAGTTTAACACTTAAAAATAATTTTACGTCGTCTGCATACATCAAGAATTCTAGCTATATGTATTGCTACTTTTTGCTGATAAAGCGTTCGCTTACATTATTAATTTTTTTAGTATTTGTATGGAAAATCCGGTCATATATGGACCGATTCCAATTAAATATAGTTCGATGACTTAAATTGCAATAAAATAGTGTCGATATTCCTAACTTGATAGTTTTTGCTGGTAAAGCGCTCATTTCCTTTTTTATTTTTTTGAGTAATTAGAAAAAAAAATTTGTAAATTTTAAATTTACTTTCTCGTTGCAAGTTTCTGTTAATAAAGTAAGGACCTAATCATGTAAAACGCAGCTCAACACCAAATAATTACATTGAAAGCACAAACAATGTCATAAATACTTTGTAATTTTGTTGTTGCTTTCTACAGAAATTCATGTACTGTTTGAAAATTTTCAACGCCATAAGCTATGAAGCGTTTTAATTTTTAAAACGCAATGTGAATTTCTGTTGAAAGCAATAACAGAATTACAAAATATTTATGACATTGTTTGTGCTTTCAATGTAATTCTTTGGCGTTGCGTTGGGTTTTATATGATTAGGGCCTAAATGAACACACCTAATGTAATAAAATATTGGGAGGAAAAAAGCACAGCTCCATTTAAAAAGAAAACAAACAATACAAGTCAGACGATTTTCATTTCAAAACTAAATTTTTTTTTCGATATTCTAGTTACTACCCAGCAGGAAAACTCAGAAGCCCTTCTTATTTCAGGCATTATTGAAGGCCTGCTTAGACATTTTTTTTTTGATTTCAATTACCATTCTGATCTTACTGCTTAAGAAGGCCTCGGCTCCTTTGTATAAAAGATAAGATACACAGTCCACACTCGCTTCTATAAGAAGGGAGAAGGGAAGGAGTAGCATTTTATTTTTTTTTTTTTTGCCAAAGCAAAAGCAAAATAATTTTTTTTATCCAGTTTCCATTCTTACATATGTACCTGCCAAAGAAGTGTAGCGGAAGGACTACCCCGCAATGACAAATTGTGTAAAAAAGATATGAGTATGGAATGGGGCAAGCACGCCTTGTACATCCAAAAGACGGAGTACAGAGGCCTTCTAGAAGGCATTTAAAGTAATCTAGAAGGATTCTGTACTCCTTATTTTTCCCGCTGGGTAGTTACTAGACTAACACAAAGTTCTTTGTCATGACATTAAACATAAATTTGGCGGAAAACCAGCCAGAAACTAAAACCAATGTTATATTCCTTAAATTAAGGTAATGTGCAATTAGTGAGGTTGTTTTGAGGTTGAATCGCTTGTAGCTCCTGTATGTAAGACCATAGTCTGAGCCCTAAACACTTTGTAACAAAACTTCCTTGCCACTGTTTTCAAAATAGCAACCGAATATAGCCGAATATAGCACTCTTGTATAAAAGGTTATAACGTTTATAAACTAGCAAAATCTTTTCTTATCATTTTTTCTACCCTGCTTACTTCTCTACCCCGCTCACTTTCACCGAAAAAAACTTGATTTAAAAATAGGGGAAACAATCATCGTGAAAATTGGGTATAAGTAATGCTTTAAACACATTCGAGACAGCAGACTACCGACTTCAATATGTCAACAATAGAATACATGTGTGTATATGGAAATGATTATTTTAACGACGACAAGGCAAAATGGCTGCAGGTTGTTGTCTATGCTAATTTTGTCGTTGTAGTCAAACACTAGATTCAGACCGTGATTTAAAAATCATGTCTTTTTTTTAATTTCTTTTGAAAGTTGCTTCCAAAAACACAAGAAGATTCAAACGAAGATTTTTTACCCATGATTTTAGTGTTGATTTTTTTCCCCCATTATCAGTAATTCCTCTTTACTTGCTTATTTATAAAAACAAACAATTTAAATGCGCTCCATGTTTTGTATTGTAAAGAGATGTTGCCACATTGAAATAAAAAATAAAATGAAGCAACATAACAAAAATACGAATGGGTTCAAAGAAAAATATAAAAAGAGACACAAAGATCAGAAAACTTGTTTTTTTCTCTACCCCGCTTGCTTCACTACACCGTTCGCCAACAAACACCAAAAATCATGTCTTAAAAAACATGGAAAAAATCACCGTCTGAACCGCGTGAAATTAAACTAATTTCTATTTTTGTACGCTACAAAACAGAAAACGTGCTGCTAATATAATCAAAAATTAGAAGAATTAGTGCTTATAATATATAATAATAATTTTTTGGTTAAACAGCAAAGAACCGAATTGAAACAAGAATATAAGCGCGGCTCACCACCAAATCTATATTATTATTACTTTTTAGTGTCCTTAAAAGAAGTTATATAGGAAGATGTTTGTCACGCCAACGCTCTTAGTTTTAGCAGTATGGGTATCATTGAAAAATTGAAAGTGCTTTTCACATTGTTTTAAGCACTCCGATTTGTTAACCCATTAGGAGCCCATTTCAAATGCTCATACTTCTTGACTGACTTTTTGTTTACTAAATTTGCTTTATCTTTAAATTATGTCGATATAATAATAATTATTTAACAATAATATACACATGTTACCAAAGTTATTAGAACTTTAATTAATAAAGTTTTTTTGTATTGCGAGTTTTCAGCCTTCCGGAACACTTTTCAAATATTTACATATTACTATATTTCAATATGTAACAAGTGCATAAACTATTACCACTATATATTTTAACTCAAACTTATAAATAAATTGTGAAGTTTTCCAAAATAAAATTTTTTTAACCCTAATAACTTTAAAATTTTATATGATGGAGTTTCTAAAAATATAGCATACAAAAACTTGGGGTGTTCTCTATAACATATTATATTTGAGGAAATATTATTATACATATCGACAAAATTTCAAGATAAATCCTCTTAAGGGGTTAATAAATCGGTATATTTAATACATCATATGAAATGTGTTTCGAAACACTTTATTATGATACCAATACTTTAAAGATTCAGATTATATTTTTCTTCCTATACTCTTGATAAAGTGCTCTGAAACCTTTGATTATTTTAACGACGACACGGCTAAATAGCTGCAGGTTGTTGTCTATGCTAATTTTGACGTTGTAGTCAAATTAAACTAATTTCTATTTTTGTACGCTACAAAACAGAAAAAGTGCTGCTAATATAATCAAAAATTAGAAGAATTAGTGCTTATAATATATAATAATAATTTTTTGGTTAAACAGCAAAGACCCGGATTGAAACAAGAATATAAGCGCGGTTCACCACCAAATCTATATTATTATTACTTTTTAGTATCCTTAAAAGAAGTTATATAGGAAGATGTTTGTCACGCCAACGCCCTTAGTTTCAGCAGTATGGGTATCATTGAAAAATTGAAAGTGCTTTTCACGTGGTGTTTAAACACACCGATTTATTAACCCATTAAGAGCCCATTTCATATGCTCATACTTCTTGACTGACTTTTTTACTTAATTTGCTTTATCCTTAAATTATGTAGATATAATAATAATTATTTAACAATAATATAAACATGTTACCAAAGTTATTAGAACTTTGAATAATAAAGTTTTTCTGTATTGCGAGTTTTCAGCCTTCCGGAACACTTTACAAATATTTACATATTACTATATTTCAATATGTAACAAGTGCATAAACTATTACCACTATATATTTTAACTCAAACTTATAAATAAATTGTGAAGTTTTCCTAAATAAAATTTTTTTAACCCTAATAACTTTAAAATTTTATATGATGGAGTTTCTAAAAATATAGCATATAAAAACTTGGGGTGTTCTCTATAACATATTATATTTGAGGAAATATTATTATATATATCGACAAAATTTTAAGATAAATCCTCTTAAGGGGTTAATAAATCGGTATATTTAATACATCATATGAAATGTGTTTCGAAAGACTTTATTATGATACCAATACTTTAAACCTTTACGACCTGTAATTCATAAACTTAGTGCGTTGAACCAAAAAATTACAGTAGAATCGCGATACAGTAATCTTGCGGTCAAGTTAACCAAATTTTAGCGCTTCTGTGCCGCTCTAAACGTTAACTCTAAGTTTACTTTTCAGATCGTATTAGTAAAAGTACTGATTTTTACAAACGATAACAACTTAAATTAAATTTTAAGCTGAAAGTTGAGAGTTTAAACAAAATTGAGAAATACATTAAAGAAAAACTATCGGCGTTGTATTATTGTATATCGGAAGTTGCCATCTCAAAAAAAAAAAACGAAACGTCACCAAATTTTCGAGGCTTTGAAGAATACATAGGAAAAAGCATACAGGAAAACATTACATAGACCAAAATATGCCGATCTTAATGCAAGTTTTTACAAATGTTTTCTTGAAGCATCGAAAACGTAATTGCGCAATCACTGTTCTAATTTCAATATCAATAGCTAAGCGCGAGTTCGTGTAACTGCAACCTGAAAAGACAGTAATGGATGGCTGGCAAATGCTTAGAAAATACCCAGAATTCGCTATCTGAAAATTTTTGAAGAACTAATTTTCTGACAAACGTTATATGTAGCACCTAACACATAATACATGACTGATTGTATAATTATTAATTATAAATTGTAGCCGGTACAAATTAGATCTAAGTTTCTTTTTTGTACAGATGAAAACTAAGTCATTGAAAAATATATAGGTACATATGTTTTTTATTGCATTTTTTTACAATTTAGAAAAGTTAAGTTAAGTTAGTACATATGTTTTTTATTGCATTTTTTTACAATTTAGAAAAGTTAATAAATAAGACGAAAAAGTTAACAACCTTTAGGACATTTCAGTTTACTTTTTCGCGATTATACTGAATATTAGGATTTTTTTATTTAACCTGCCATGAAGATGATATTCTTTATGAGTTCCAAAAACAATAAAATTAAAATATTTTAAATGTTTTTTAATAAATTCATTTGTTTTTACGTTAAAAAATTTATCATAAATAAGTATTTATATTTTTGTAGGCTTAAATTAAGTTTGTGTACGAGTCTGCAATTAAGAATGTTGTTAAATTTATAAAAATTAAAAATGATAGTGGCACCACTGAAATGTAAATACATAATAAAAAACACAGCTGTTTTTATTTTTTCAATTGTAGCTGTCGTCTTCAAAATAATTCAGTAGCTGATTACGCGACTACAATTGCAACCTGCAGCATTTGTAGTCGTGCCTTCGTGTTGCCTGCTGTCTCGAATGTGTTTAATGCATAACCCTGTTGTCGATACCACAAGTCATCATGGAAAGACTCACACAACAACAAAGTCTCCAAATTGTTCAGCTGTATTACGAAAATCAGCATTCTGTGAGCAACGCTTTTCGTGCGATTTTGCTCAGTGATGAATTTCTGGCTCATTGGAAACGTTAATACACAAAATTGCCGTATTTGGGCTGATGAGCAACCCGAAGAGTATCAAGAGCTACCATTACATCCTTTAAAAAAAAAGGGTACGGAGTGATTTATTGGCTGGTGGAATGATTGGTCCATATTTCTTTAAAAATCAGAATGTTACCGTCCATGGTAACCGTTATCGCACGATGTTAACGGACTAAGTGCTTACTGCATAACCTCAGATGACCATAAGTTAGCTCATTTTTAGTTAGTTTATTGGCGATAAAAAAGGACTGGACTATTGCAATGGTCCAGTCCTTTTCTTATATTTAATTTTAAAACTGCGTAAAACTGCTCTGAGTGGAGAAGCAGCTCGTTCTTGTTTGTCTACTTTTCTTGCGTTTTGCGTTGTCACCATGCATTGGTTAATGTCGTTGCGTCGTATAACTGTGCAGAGTTACAGTTTTTGCGGTTGCCAGCCTTGAATTTGTGCAATGGTTCGTAACCTCAATGTTTTAATGTGTTTGTCTGGTGGTGAACCAATTATAACTCAACGTGACTGGTGGAGAACCATAAAAAACTCAGACGTTTACTGGTGGAGATCAACAATACTCTGGAGTGAATTCTGGAAGCTCTCGCCTTCCTATAATTAATTTCTTATTTTTGTCTTATATTAAATTACCGCACTGAAAGATCAACTTCTGCAATTAAAAATGGAAAGCTTAATAAGTTTATAAAAACGAAGACATCTAAATAAAAGGATTTTTATTATTGAATACAAAAAGATTCAGTTTGATTTATATTTTATTCTGATAAAACATTTTGTCATTAACCCTTTAATGCCTAATTTTCAAAATTTAATTTGAAAAAAATATCAATGAATTTATTTTATTCGCCAGACAAAGGGAAACAAATAATATTAATTTTTTCTACATTTAATTGCAAAAATAAAGCAAATATTTATTTTGATATTATTATTATTTTTTTGATTTTCATAATATTAAAAAATTTAATAGTGGCAAATGTGCAATTTGATTTAAAGTCCGATATCAAATTTGAAACTTCAGGCATTTAAGGGTTAAGACAATTTTGGTAAAACACGCTCAGACGAAAGAAGCGCGCTAAATTGGCATCGCTGCATCTTGGATAATGCCAATGAGAATTCACTAGAAGGTGGGGCCAAGTCAACTTATGGTTATTTTTTCGGTGGTCGGATTGTCAACAAGTTTTTTATGTAAACAAATTTTTTTTTTACTAGCAATATTTTTGAAAATCGGACCACAAAAGCAGTGTTGTTGTAGAGTTGACCTCACCTTCTAGTGAATTCGCCTTAAAGTGAAAATATTTTTTTTGGAAAACTTCTTTTTCAAACTTGGCAGCACTAAAGTATTAATGTAAACAAATCCATAGAAAAAAATATGTGTCATTCACGTCAATGGATTGATTTTTATCACAAATTATAATTTTTATAAACGCACAGGTAGGGGTTCCTTTATTTCTGAGTCAATATTTGTTTACATTAAATAAATTTTCGCTATAATTTAATAAAGAGCAAAGTTCATTTTAAAAATTCTAGAATATGACATACGATTCAGCCGAAAAATGTACAGCTCCAGCTGGCTCAAATGATTGGAATATTTTATATTGGATTTTGGGTACTATTTGTATGCCCGTGGCTATACCATTAGTATTTTTTAATCTCTGGAGAAGGAGTCTAATAGCAAAAGAACGTAAACGGTTGCCTGGCAATGTGGTATTAATTACCGGTGCCAGTTCTGGTTTGGGAGAAGCTTTGGCTAATGCCTTCTACAAGGCTGGCTGCAAAGTGATTCTAGCTGCTCGTCGTGTTGAGGAATTAGAAAGAGTAAAGAAAGACTTGTTGTCTTTAGAGGTGGTAAGATTTGTTGTTTACATGTTCTTAAGTACATTTTGCTGGAGTAACAATAATTTTCTCAGGTGGGTCCTGCTTATCCTCCAACTGTTTTACCACTAGATTTGGCAGAATTAAATGCTATTCCTTCTTTTGCAACCAAGGCTATTAATATCTACAATGGTATAGATATACTGATTAATAATGGCGGCATAAGTGTTAGAGCTGATGCTTTAACTACCGCCTTAGATGTGGATTTAAAGGTGATGACTGTTAACTATTTCGGTGCAGTGGCCTTGACAAAAGCAATATTGCCTTCTATGGTAAAAAGGCGTAAGGGTCATATTTGTTTTGTTAGCTCTGTACAAGGCAAAATTGCCTTGCCCTACAGATCGGCCTATTCGGCATCCAAACATGCTCTACAGGCTTTCTCTGATTCCCTAAGAGCAGAGCTGGCTTCCAAAAGCTTAAGAGTTACTTGCATAAGTCCTGGATATATTAAAACACAACTTTCAGTAAATGCCTTGACATCTACAGGCAAACAGCATGGCAGTTAAGTAGTAAATATGTTTTTTTCTTTCATTTTTTTTAGAAATTTTGTTTAAAATTCTAGAAATGGATGCAAGTACTGCTCAGGGTATGTCGGCCGAAATTTGTGCCAAACGAATTTTGGAGTCTTTGTTAAACGAAGAAAAAGATGTTCTAATATGTGACTTACAGTCTAGAGTTGGCTTTTGGTTACGTTTCGTTTGTCCTCCTCTTTACTACTGGGTAATGGAAAAAAGAGCTTTAAAACTAGAAAAAGAAAATTAGTAAAAAAACGAATATTATATTGTAGGTATACGCCCTTTATTACATTTTAGTCATTTTATTTTCTTTAAGAAAATTCAGTCCGTAGAAATAATTATAAACATAATATTAACCAAAGGGTCAATCTAAAGAAAACAATTAAACTTAAATAATATTAGAAAAATTAAAAAAAAAGTAATAATGATAAAAAATAAACCGAACCTTTCTAAAAATTAGAAATGGTAAATTTTTTTAAGAGGGATATTCACTGATATATTTCTAGTAATCTTTAAAGCTCTAGCTAAGGCGCCTTAAAAGGAAGTTTTTCGTTGTTCTTTTAGATTTTCAGAAGTTATACATCCTTTTAGGATTTGTTGGAAGTTTTGGTGTTTGTGTTTTTTGCTAAAATTTTAAAAGTATCCTTATTGATTAAATAGCTTAAGGCAGCTGCTACGGTGGTGGCTCCTGTTAAATACCAAAGACCATGAAGGGCCACATGATCTGTTAAGGAATAATTTAATAACTTTAAATATATGTACATCAAAATTTTTTAATTTGCAAAAGTAAACTTACCTATATATTGCCAAACTGGAGCCCCCAAACTAATGCCTAGAGTAGCTAATTGAACTCCAGTATTGACTTTGCTGATAAATGTTGGCTCTAATTGAGCCGTGACATGTGTGGCATCAAAATATCGCGAAAAAGTACGCTGCAATAAGAAAATAAAATGAGATAGATTATAAAATTTAATAAAATACGCAACTGACTGGTGGCGGCAAACTTATATAACGTATAACAAAACCAGCAGCTATTAGAAACACATCACGAAACAGTACGACACCAGCTAACCATAATGGCAGTAATTCACAATAACCCATAGAAATAACCAGAGAACCCACTAAAATTTTATCAGCAGCCGGATCTAAAAATGATCCAGCTTTGCTGGCCTGACTAGGCCATCTTCTGGCAATTTGGCCATCAAGCTGAAAGTATTTGAGAAAAAATATTTTATTTAGTACTTTTCCAATTTTTTTTTAAATATATGTACTTTTTTTTGTTTTCAAAAGCCACATACCAAATCCGTTATTCCCGCTACCGCCAACAAACTAATGGCTATACCATAATGACCGTCAATAATAACATAACCAATATAGGGTGAAAGAAACATGCGGCTGATGGTTAACAAATTTGGTATAGTCATAATATTTTCCTTCTCATAAACCTCTTCCATTTTCTCACGCATACGCTCTTGCACCTTGTGCTTTGCCTCTCGAATATCTTCCACGATAACATTTTTACGTTCTATGAATGATTCGCGTTTTTTTTCGATGACTCCTTGTAAAATGTCTCGTCCTTTAAGAGTTTTCATGTGAAAAGAGTGCTTTTTGCCGTCAGCATACATACGCAACGTCGCCACATCCCAATTGCGATATTGTTTAATATCCAAAAAGGAAATGCGTATAAATCCGGTAGCAGCAGCATAGCGATTAAGACAGTTGATCACAGCGTTCGAGGGTGGGATTGAGGATGACTTTAAAGCACCAACCAAATCTGTAATGCTCTTGCTAATTCCAATGTGGTTACGGGAAACTTGTCGAAATATAGTGGCAGGTAACATTTTCAAAGTTTACTAAAGAAATCCAGTTAGAAGATACGAGAATTTAACCTTTTCGTTTAGCAGTGATTAGATAAGTTCCCGAAATGTGTAAAAACAACTTTAAGCTTTTATCAAACCTTAAAAGAACAATTAGTTTTAAAAATAAAGAGAAAGATATTTTAATAATAAAACTATAAAATAAATAATTTTTAACTTTGGTCATATTGACCCTAGTTTATTTTCGATATTTCATCCGACTTCCAGAGTGATCTTAATTGTATTAGATCACACTTTAACTAATTGCTTTAAACTTACCATTTGTCTTGATTTTTTTTATTATTTAATTATTGCTGAAATTTAGTTTATTACAAAATTTTGTTGTTTTTAATAATTTTAATTTAATTTTCGGGTTTTTACAATTTTCCTTGAATTTCTTTAATTGGACGGCAACTGTCAAAAAGTGTTTTTATTTAATTTTGATAAAAACAGAGTTGCATTGCTTGGTACCTAATAGCCCGTTTACATGACACACAGTCTACAAGAGACATAAAGTGCTGAACACTTGGTCGCCACTAGCCATCAACTGCTATTAAGAAATGATGTTATTAAAGAGCTTTCAAGACATATTGCTTAGAAACCCTACAATGCATAACCAAAACCAAGGCGAATTCACTAGAAGGTGAGGTCAACTCTACAACAACACTGTTTCTGTGGTCCATCTGTCATAAATATTGCTAGTAAAAAAAATGTTTGTTTACATAAAAACTCTAGTTCGAACAAACAAATCGACCACCGAAAAAAATAACCATATGCTGACTTGACCCCACCTTCTAGTCAATTCGCCTTGACCAAAACCAAAAAAAAAAGAAACAATTTACTAACACACTTGCAACAATTTTACATTCGTTGCTCCACTCTATGTCACACATATGTTAGAGCGGAACAAATAACACAACCTAAATAATGTCAATTTTTCATGTTTTCATATGGAAAACTTTAAATGCGTTTTTCTCGAAAACTATAAGAGCTAGAGCTTAAAATCCAAAAATCTGTTATCACTTATAAAAATGGATTTTTTCATGTTTTCCTATGGAAAACTTTAAATGCGATTTTCTCGAAAACTATAAGAGCTAGAGCTTAAAATCCAAAAATCTGTTATCACTTATAAAAATGGATTTCTTCATGTTTTCGTATGGAAAACTTTAAATGCGTTTTTCTCGAAAACTATAAGAGCTAGAGCTTAAAATAAAAAAATCTGTTATCACTTATAAAAATGGATTTCTTCATGTTTTCGTATGGAAAACTTTAAATGCGTTTTTCTCGAAAACTATAAGAGCTAGAGCTTAAAATCCAAAAATCTCTTATCACTTATAAAAATGGATTTCTTCATGTTTTCGTATGGAAAACTTTAAATGCGTTTTTCTCGAAAACTATAAGAGCTAGAGCTTAAAATCCAAAAATCTGTTATCACTTATAAAAATGGATTTCTTCATGTTTTCGTATGGAAAACTTTAAATGCGTTTTTCTCGAAAACTATAAGAGCTAGAGCTTAAAATCCAAAAATCTGTTATCACTTATAAAAATGGATTTCTTCATGTTTTCGTATGGAAAACTTTAAATGCGTTTTTCTCGAAAACTATAAGAGCTAGAGCTTAAAATCCAAAAATCTCTTATCACTTATAAAAATGGATTTCTTCATGTTATCGTATGGAAAACTTTAAATGCGTTTTTCTCGAAAACTATAAGAGCTAGAGCTTAAAATCCAAAAATCTGTTATCACTTATAAAAATAGATTTTTTCATGTTTTCGTATGGAAAACTATAAATGCGTTTTTCTCGAAAACTATAAGAGCTAGAGCTTAAAATCCAAAAATCTGTTATCACTTATAAAAATGGATTTTTTCATGTTTTCCTATGAAAAACTTTAAATGCGTTTCTCTCGAAAACTATAAGAGGTAGAGCTTAAAATCCAAAAATCTGTTATCACTTATAAAAATAGATTTTTTCATGTTTTCGTATGGAAAACTTTAAATGCGTTTTTCTCGAAAACTATAAGAGCTAGAGCTTAAAATCCAAAAATCTGTTATCACTTATAAAAATGGATTTTTTCATGTTTTCCTATGAAAAACTATAAATGCGTTTTTCTCGAAAACTATAAGAGCTAGAGCTTAAAATCCAAAAATCTGTTATCACTTATAAAAATAGATTTTTTCATGTTTTCGTATGGAAAACTTTAAATGCGTTTTTCTCGAAAACTATAAGAGCTAGAGCTTAAAATCCAAAAATCTGTTATCACTTATAAAAATCGATTTCTTCATGTTTTCCTATGGAAAACTTTAAATGCGTTTTTCTCGAAAACTATAAGAGCTAGAGCTTAAAATCCAAAAATCTGTTATCACTTATAAAAATGGATATTTTCATGTTTTCCTATGGAAAACTTTAAATGCGTTTTTCTCGAAAACTATAAGAGCTAGAGCTTAAAATCCAAAAATCTGTTATCACTTATAAAAATAGATTTTTTCATGTTTTCGTATGGAAAACTTTAAATGCGTTTTTCTCGAAAACTATAAGAGCTAGAGCTTAAAATCCAAAAATCGGTTATCACTTATAAAAATGGATTTTTTCATGTTTTCCTATGGCAAACTTTAAATGCGTTTTTCTCGAAAACTATAAGAGCTAGAGCTTAAAATCCAAAAATCTGTTATCACTTATAAAAATGGATTTTTTCATGTTTTCGTATGAAAAACTTTAAATGCGTTTTTCTCGAAAACTATAAGAGCTAGAGCTTAAAATCCAAAAATCTGTTATCACTTATAAAAATGGATATTTTCATGTTTTCCTATGGAAAACTTTAAATGCGTTTTTCTCGAAAACTATAAGAGCTAGAGCTTAAAATCCAAAAATCTGTTATCACTTATAAAAATGGATATTTTCACGTTTTCCTATGGAAAACTTTAAATGCGTTTTTCTCGAAAACTATAAGAGCTAGAGCTTAAAATCCAAAAATCTGTTATCACTTATAAAAATGGATATTTTCATGTTTTCCTATGGAAAACTTTAAATGCGTTTTTCTCGAAAACTATAAGAGCTAGAGCTTAAAATCCAAAAATCTGTTATCACTTATAAAAATGGATATTTTCATGTTTTCCTATGGAAAACTTTAAATGCGTTTTTCTCGAAAACTATAAGAGCTAGAGCTTAAAATCCAAAAATCGGTTATCACTTATAAAAATGGATTTTTTCATGTTTTCGTATGGAAAACTTTAAATGCGTTTTTCTCGAAAACTATAAGAGCTAGAGCTTAAAATCCAAAAATCTGTTATCACTTATAAAAATAGATTTTTTCATGTTTTCGTATGGAAAACTTTAAATGCGTTTTTCTCGAAAACTATAAGAGCTAGAGCTTAAAATCCAAAAATCTGTTATCACTTATAAAAATGGATTTTTTCATGTTTTCGTATGGAAAACTTTTAATGCGTTTTTCTCGAGAACTATAAGAGCTAGAGCTTAAAATCCAAAAATCTGTTATCACTTATAAAAATGGATTTCTTCATGTTTTCGTATGGAAAACTTTAAATGCGTTTTTCTCGAAAACTATAAGAGCTAGAGCTTAAAATCCAAAAATCTGTTATCACTTATAAAAATAGATTTTTTCATGTTTTCGTATGGAAAACTTTAAATGCGTTTTTCTCGAAAACTATAAGAGCTAGAGCTTAAAATCCAAAAATCGGTTATCACTTATAAAAATGGATTTTTTCATGTTTTCGTATGGCAAACTTTAAATGCGTTTTTCTCGAAAACTATAAGAGCTAGAGCTTAAAATCCAAAAATCTGTTATCACTTATAAAAATGGATTTTTTCATGTTTTCGTATGGAAAACTTTTAATGCGTTTTTCTCGAGAACTATAAGAGCTAGAGCTTAAAATCCAAAAATCTGTTATCACTTATAAAAATGGATTTCTTCATGTTTTCGTATGGAAAACTTTAAATGCGTTTTTCTCGAAAACTATAAGAGCTAGAGCTTAAAATCCAAAAATCTCTTATCACTTATAAAAATGGATTTCTTCATGTTTTCGTATGGAAAACTTTAAATGCGTTTTTCTCGAAAACTATAAGAGCTAGAGCTTAAAATCCAAAAATCTCTTATCACTTATAAAAATGGATTTCTTCATGTTTTCGTATGGAAAACTTTAAATGCGTTTTTCTCGAAAACTATAAGAGCTAGAGCTTAAAATCCAAAAATCTGTTATCACTTATAAAAATGGATTTTTTCATGTTTTCGTATGGAAAACTTTTAATGCGTTTTTCTCGAGAACTATAAGAGCTAGAGCTTAAAATCCAAAAATCTGTTATCACTTATAAAAATGGATTTCTTCATGTTTTCGTATGGAAAACTTTAAATGCGTTTTTCTCGAGAACTATAAGAGCTAGAGCTTAAAATCCAAAAATCTGTTATCACTTATAAAAATGGATTTCTTCATGTTTTCGTATGGAAAACTTTAAATGCGTTTTTCTCGAAAACTATAAGAGCTAGAGCTTAAAATCCAAAAATCTCTTATCACTTATAAAAATGGATTTCTTCATGTTTTCGTATGGAAAACTTTAAATGCGTTTTTCTCGAAAACTATAAGAGCTAGAGCTTAAAATCCAAAAATCTGTTATCACTTATAAAAATGGATTTTTTCATGTTTTCGTATGGAAAACTTTAAATGCGTTTTTCTCGAAAACTATAAGAGCTAGAGCTTAAAATCCAAAAATCTGTTATCACTTATAAAAATAGATTTTTTCATGTTTTCGTATGGAAAACTTTAAATGCGTTTTTCTCGAAAACTATAAGAGCTAGAGCTTAAAATCCAAAAATCGGTTATCACTTATAAAAATGGATTTTTTCATGTTTTCGTATGGCAAACTTTAAATGCGTTTTTCTCGAAAACTATAAGAGCTAGAGCTTAAAATCCAAAAATCTGTTATCACTTATAAAAATGGATTTCTTCATGTTTTCGTATGGAAAACTTTAAATGCGTTTTTCTCGAAAACTATAAGAGCTAGAGCTTAAAATCCAAAAATCTCTTATCACTTATAAAAATGGATTTCTTCATGTTTTCGTATGGAAAACTTTAAATGCGTTTTTCTCGAAAACTATAAGAGCTAGAGCTTAAAATCCAAAAATCTCTTATCACTTATAAAAATGGATTTCTTCATGTTTTCGTATGGAAAACTTTAAATGCGTTTTTCTCGAAAACTATAAGAGCTAGAGCTTAAAATCCAAAAATCTGTTATCACTTATAAAAATGGATTTTTTCATGTTTTCGTATGGAAAACTTTTAATGCGTTTTTCTCGAGAACTATAAGAGCTAGAGCTTAAAATCCAAAAATCTGTTATCACTTATAAAAATGGATTTCTTCATGTTTTCGTATGGAAAACTTTAAATGCGTTTTTCTCGAGAACTATAAGAGCTAGAGCTTAAAATCCAAAAATCTGTTATCACTTATAAAAATGGATTTTTTCATGTTTTCGTATGGAAAACTTTTAATGCGTTTTTCTCGAGAACTATAAGAGCTAGAGCTTAAAATCCAAAAATCTGTTATCACTTATAAAAATGGATTTATTCATGTTTTCGTATGGAAAACTTTAAATGCGTTTTTCTCGAGAACTATAAGAGCTAGAGCTTAAAATCCAAAAATCTGTTATCACTTATAAAAATGGATTTTTTCATGTTTTCGTATGGAAAACTTTTAATGCGTTTTTCTCGAGAACTATAAGAGCTAGAGCTTAAAATCCAAAAATCTGTTATCACTTATAAAAATGGATTTCTTCATGTTTTCATATGGAAAACTTTAAATGCGTTTTTCTCGAAAACTATAAGAGCTAGAGCTTAAAATCCAAAAATCTCTTATCACTTATAAAAATGGATTTCTTCATGTTTTCGTATGGAAAACTTTAAATGCGTTTTTCTCGAAAACTATAAGAGCTAGAGCTTAAAATCCAAAAATCTGTTATCACTTATAAAAATGGATTTTTTCATGTTTTCGTATGGAAAACTTTTAATGCGTTTTTCTCGAGAACTATAAGAGCTAGAGCTTAAAATCCAAAAATCTGTTATCACTTATAAAAATGGATTTCTTCATGTTTTCGTATGGAAAACTTTAAATGCGTTTTTCTCGAAAACTATAAGAGCTAGAGCTTAAAATCCAAAAATCTCTTATCACTTATAAAAATGGATTTCTTCATGTTTTCGTATGGAAAACTTTAAATGCGTTTTTCTCGAAAACTATAAGAGCTAGAGCTTAAAATCCAAAAATCTGTTATCACTTATAAAAATAGATTTTTTCATGTTTTCGTATGGAAAACTTTAAATGCGTTTTTCTCGAAAACTATAAGAGCTAGAGCTTAAAATCCAAAAATCTCTTATCACTTATAAAAATGGATTTCTTCATGTTTTCGTATGGAAAACTTTAAATGCGTTTTTCTCGAAAACTATAAGAGCTAGAGCTTAAAATCCAAAAATCTGTTATCACTTATAAAAATGGATTTTTTCATGTTTTCGTATGGAAAACTTTTAATGCGTTTTTCTCGAGAACTATAAGAGCTAGAGCTTAAAATCCAAAAATCTGTTATCACTTATAAAAATGGATTTCTTCATGTTTTCGTATGGAAAACTTTAAATGCGTTTTTCTCGAAAACTATAAGAGCTAGAGCTTAAAATCCAAAAATCTCTTATCACTTATAAAAATGGATTTCTTCATGTTTTCGTATGGAAAACTTTTAATGCGTTTTTCTCGAAAACTATAAGAGCTAGAGCTTAAAATCCAAAAATCTCTTATCACTTATAAAAATGGATTTCTTCATGTTTTCGTATGGAAAACTTTAAATGCGTTTTTCTCGAAAACTATAAGAGCTAGAGCTTAAAATCCAAAAATCTCTTATCACTTATAAAAATGGATTTCTTCATGTTTTCGTATGGAAAACTTTAAATGCGTTTTTCTCGAAAACTATAAGAGCTAGAGCTTAAAATCCAAAAATCTGTTATCACTTATAAAAATAGATTTTTTCATGTTTTCGTATGGAAAACTTTAAATGCGTTTTTCTCGAAAACTATAAGAGCTAGAGCTTAAAATCCAAAAATCGGTTATCACTTATAAAAATGGATTTTTTCATGTTTTCGTATGGCAAACTTTAAATGCGTTTTTCTCGAAAACTATAAGAGCTAGAGCTTAAAATCCAAAAATCGGTTATCACTTATAAAAATGGATTTTTTCATGTTTTCGTATGGAAAACTTTTAATGCGTTTTTCTCGAAAACTATAAGAGCTAGAGCTTAAAATCCAAAAATCTCTTATCACTTATAAAAATGGATTTCTTCATGTTTTCGTATGGAAAACTTTTAATGCGTTTTTCTCGAAAACTATAAGAGCTAGAGCTTAAAATCCAAAAATCTCTTATCACTTATAAAAATGGATTTCTTCATGTTTTCGTATGGAAAACTTTTAATGCGTTTTTCTCGAAAACTATAAGAGCTAGAGCTTAAAATCCAAAAATCTCTTATCACTTATAAAAATGGATTTCTTCATGTTTTCGTATGGAAAACTTTAAATGCGTTTTTCTCGAAAACTATAAGAGCTAGAGCTTAAAATCCAAAAATCTGTTATCACTTATAAAAATAGATTTTTTCATGTTTTCGTATGGAAAACTTTAAATGCGTTTTTCTCGAAAACTATAAGAGCTAGAGCTTAAAATCCAAAAATCGGTTATCACTTATAAAAATGGATTTTTTCATGTTTTCGTATGGCAAACTTTAAATGCGTTTTTCTCGAAAACTATAAGAGCTAGAGCTTAAAATCCAAAAATCGGTTATCACTTATAAAAATGGATTTTTTCATGTTTTCGTATGGAAAACTTTTAATGCGTTTTTCTCGAAAACTATAAGAGCTAGAGCTTAAAATCCAAAAATCTCTTATCACTTATAAAAATGGATTTCTTCATGTTTTCGTATGGAAAACTTTTAATGCGTTTTTCTCGAAAACTATAAGAGCTAGAGCTTAAAATCCAAAAATCTCTTATCACTTATAAAAATGGATTTCTTCATGTTTTCGTATGGAAAACTTTTAATGCGTTTTTCTCGAAAACTATAAGAGCTAGAGCTTAAAATCCAAAAATCTCTTATCACTTATAAAAATGGATTTCTTCATGTTTTCGTATGGAAAACTTTAAATGCGTTTTTCTCGAAAACTATAAGAGCTAGAGCTTAAAATCCAAAAATCTCTTATCACTTATAAAAATGGATTTCTTCATGTTTTCGTATGGAAAACTTTAAATGCGTTTTTCTCGAAAACTATAAGAGCTAGAGCTTAAAATCCAAAAATCTGTTATCACTTATAAAAATAGATTTTTTCATGTTTTCGTATGGAAAACTTTAAATGCGTTTTTCTCGAAAACTATAAGAGCTAGAGCTTAAAATCCAAAAATCGGTTATCACTTATAAAAATGGATTTTTTCATGTTTTCGTATGGCAAACTTTAAATGCGTTTTTCTCGAAAACTATAAGAGCTAGAGCTTAAAATCCAAAAATCGGTTATCACTTATAAAAATGGATTTTTTCATGTTTTCGTATGGAAAACTTTAAATGCGTTTTTCTCGAAAACTATAAGAGCTAGAGCTTAAAATCCAAAAATCTGTTATCACTTATAAAAATAGATTTTTTCATGTTTTCGTATGGAAAACTTTAAATGCGTTTTTCTCGAAAACTATAAGAGCTAGAGCTTAAAATCCAAAAATCGGTTATCACTTATAAAAATGGATTTTTTCATGTTTTCGTATGGCAAACTTTAAATGCGTTTTTCTCGAAAACTATAAGAGCTAGAGCTTAAAATCCAAAAATCTGTTATCACTTATAAAAATGGATTTTTTCATGTTTTCGTATGGAAAACTTTTAATGCGTTTTTCTCGAGAACTATAAGAGCTAGAGCTTAAAATCCAAAAATCTGTTATCACTTATAAAAATGGATTTCTTCATGTTTTCGTATGGAAAACTTTAAATGCGTTTTTCTCGAAAACTATAAGAGCTAGAGCTTAAAATCCAAAAATCTCTTATCACTTATAAAAATGGATTTCTTCATGTTTTCGTATGGAAAACTTTAAATGCGTTTTTCTCGAAAACTATAAGAGCTAGAGCTTAAAATCCAAAAATCTCTTATCACTTATAAAAATGGATTTCTTCATGTTTTCGTATGGAAAACTTTAAATGCGTTTTTCTCGAAAACTATAAGAGCTAGAGCTTAAAATCCAAAAATCTGTTATCACTTATAAAAATGGATTTTTTCATGTTTTCGTATGGAAAACTTTTAATGCGTTTTTCTCGAGAACTATAAGAGCTAGAGCTTAAAATCCAAAAATCTGTTATCACTTATAAAAATGGATTTCTTCATGTTTTCGTATGGAAAACTTTAAATGCGTTTTTCTCGAGAACTATAAGAGCTAGAGCTTAAAATCCAAAAATCTGTTATCACTTATAAAAATGGATTTTTTCATGTTTTCGTATGGAAAACTTTTAATGCGTTTTTCTCGAGAACTATAAGAGCTAGAGCTTAAAATCCAAAAATCTGTTATCACTTATAAAAATGGATTTCTTCATGTTTTCGTATGGAAAACTTTAAATGCGTTTTTCTCGAAAACTATAAGAGCTAGAGCTTAAAATACAAAAATCTCTTATCACTTATAAAAATGGATTTCTTCATGTTTTCGTATGGAAAACTTTAAATGCGTTTTTCTCGAAAACTATAAGAGCTAGAGCTTAAAATCCAAAAATCTGTTATCACTTATAAAAATGGATTTTTTCATGTTTTCGTATGGAAAACTTTTAATGCGTTTTTCTCGAGAACTATAAGAGCTAGAGCTTAAAATCCAAAAATCTGTTATCACTTATAAAAATGGATTTCTTCATGTTTTCGTATGGAAAACTTTAAATGCGTTTTTCTCGAAAACTATAAGAGCTAGAGCTTAAAATCCAAAAATCTCTTATCACTTATAAAAATGGATTTCTTCATGTTTTCGTATGGAAAACTTTAAATGCGTTTTTCTCGAAAACTATAAGAGCTAGAGCTTAAAATCCAAAAATCTGTTATCACTTATAAAAATGGATTTCTTCATGTTTTCGTATGGAAAACTTTAAATGCGTTTCTCTCGAAAACTATAAGAGGTAGAGCTTAAAATCCAAAAATCTGTTATCACTTATAAAAAAAGATTTTTTCATGTTTTCGTATGGAAAACTTTAAATGCGTTTTTCTCGAAAACTATAAGAGCTAGAGCTTAAAATCCAAAAATCTGTTATCACTTATAAAAATGGATTTTTTCATGTTTTCCTATGAAAAACTATAAATGCGTTTTTCTCGAAAACTATAAGAGCTAGAGCTTAAAATCCAAAAATCTGTTATCACTTATAAAAATGGATTTCTTCATGTTTTCGTATGGAAAACTTTAAATGCGTTTTTCTCGAAAACTATAAGAGCTAGAGCTTAAAATCCAAAAATCTCTTATCACTTATAAAAATGGATTTCTTCATGTTTTCGTATGGAAAACTTTAAATGCGTTTTTCTCGAAAACTATAAGAGCTAGAGCTTAAAATCCAAAAATCTGTTATCACTTATAAAAATGGATTTCTTCATGTTTTCGTATGGAAAACTTTAAATGCGTTTTTCTCGAGAACTATAAGAGCTAGAGCTTAAAATCCAAAAATCTGTTATCACTTATAAAAATGGATTTTTTCATGTTTTCGTATGGAAAACTTTTAATGCGTTTTTCTCGAGAACTATAAGAGCTAGAGCTTAAAATCCAAAAATCTGTTATCACTTATAAAAATGGATTTCTTCATGTTTTCGTATGGAAAACTTTAAATGCGTTTTTCTCGAAAACTATAAGAGCTAGAGCTTAAAATCCAAAAATCTCTTATCACTTATAAAAATGGATTTCTTCATGTTTTCGTATGGAAAACTTTAAATGCGTTTTTCTCGAAAACTATAAGAGCTAGAGCTTAAAATCCAAAAATCTGTTATCACTTATAAAAATGGATTTTTTCATGTTTTCGTATGGAAAACTTTTAATGCGTTTTTCTCGAGAACTATAAGAGCTAGAGCTTAAAATCCAAAAATCTGTTATCACTTATAAAAATGGATTTCTTCATGTTTTCGTATGGAAAACTTTAAATGCGTTTTTCTCGAAAACTATAAGAGCTAGAGCTTAAAATCCAAAAATCTCTTATCACTTATAAAAATGGATTTCTTCATGTTTTCGTATGGAAAACTTTAAATGCGTTTTTCTCGAAAACTATAAGAGCTAGAGCTTAAAATCCAAAAATCTGTTATCACTTATAAAAATGGATTTTTTCATGTTTTCCTATGAAAAACTTTAAATGCGTTTCTCTCGAAAACTATAAGAGGTAGAGCTTAAAATCCAAAAATCTGTTATCACTTATAAAAAAAGATTTTTTCATGTTTTCGTATGGAAAACTTTAAATGCGTTTTTCTCGAAAACTATAAGAGCTAGAGCTTAAAATCCAAAAATCTGTTATCACTTATAAAAATGGATTTTTTCATGTTTTCCTATGAAAAACTATAAATGCGTTTTTCTCGAAAACTATAAGAGCTAGAGCTTAAAATCCAAAAATCTGTTATCACTTATAAAAATAGATTTTTTCATGTTTTCGTATGGAAAACTTTAAATGCGTTTTTCTCGAAAACTATAAGAGCTAGAGCTTAAAATCCAAAAATCTGTTATCACTTATAAAAATGGATTTTTTCATGTTTTCGTATGGAAAACTTTAAATGCGTTTTTCTCGAAAACTATAAGAGCTAGAGCTTAAAATCCAAAAATCTGTTATCACTTATAAAAATAGATTTTTTCATGTTTTCGTATGGAAAACTTTAAATGCGTTTTTCTCGAAAACTATAAGAGCTAGAGCTTAAAATCCAAAAATCGGTTATCACTTATAAAAATGGATTTTTTCATGTTTTCGTATGGCAAACTTTAAATGCGTTTTTCTCGAAAACTATAAGAGCTAGAGCTTAAAATCCAAAAATCTGTTATCACTTATAAAAATGGATTTTTTCATGTTTTCGTATGAAAAACTTTAAATGCGTTTTTCTCGAAAACTATAAGAGCTAGAGCTTAAAATCCAAAAATCTGTTATCACTTATAAAAATGGATATTTTCATGTTTTCCTATGGAAAACTTTAAATGCGTTTTTCTCGAAAACTATAAGAGCTAGAGCTTAAAATCCAAAAATCTGTTATCACTTATAAAAATGGATTTTTTCATGTTTTCCTATGGAAAACTTTAAATGCGTTTTTCTCGAAAACTATAAGAGCTAGAGCTTAAAATCCAAAAATCTGTTATCACTTATAAAAATGGATTTTTTCATGTTTTCCTATGGAAAACTTTAAATGCGTTTTTCTCGAAAACTATAAGAGCTAGAGCTTAAAATCCAAAAATCTGTTATCACTTATAAAAATGGATTTTTTCATGTTTTCCTATGGAAAACTTTAAATGCATTTTTCTCGAAAACTATAAGAGCTAGAGCTTAAAATCCAAAAATCTGTTATCACTTATAAAAATGGATTTTTTCATGTTTTCCTATGGAAAACTTTAAATGCGTTTTTCTCGAAAACTATAAGAGCTAGAGCTTAAAATCCAAAAATCTGTTATCACTTATAAAAATGGATTTTTTCATGTTTTCCTATGGAAAACTTTAAATGCGTTTTTCTCGAAAACTATAAGAGCTAGAGCTTAAAATCCAAAAATCGGTTATCACTTATAAAAATGGATTTTTTCATGTTTTCGTATGGAAAACTTTAAATTTTTTTTTTTTTTTTTTTTTTTTGTTAGGACCAGCACTCAGGGGATGACCCCTACTAATGCATTGCATTGTGTTGGAACTAGGAAAATAGGTTATGGGAAGGAGGAAAGAGGGAGTAGTGCTTGTGAACATTCGACTTGAACTTATTCATGTTGTAAGTGAGAGGGAAGACTTCAGCAGGAAGGTTATTCCACATACGAACAGTCCGGCCAAAAAACGAATTTTCCCTGTAATGCGTTGTACGATTCACCGGCCAATCGACCACAAAAGGATGGGCTCTTGAGGAAAAACGTGTATTACGAACAAAGCTATGGGTTTCGGGAACCAAATCCCTAATTTCATCAGAACACATCCCGTTGTAGTAACGATAAAATAGGCAAGTACAACCCACATTGCGACGGTGCTCAAGGGAGTCAATAGAATTGGATACCCTACTGTCGCCGATGAGAACCTTCGCCCTCTCCTGCACGCGGTCGAGAAGCTCCAAAATAGACTTTGAAGCACCGGCCCACACATGAGAGTTGTATTCCATTCGCGGTCGGATATAGGTGGTATAAATAGTAAGGAGATCAGATGGAGTGAAGTATATCTTACACCGTTTCAAAAAACCGAGGCACTTGAATGCTTCTTTCGACACCTTAAATATATGTTCAGTCCATCGGACATCACATTGTATCCTCATGCCCAGAACATCAAGAGATTCTGTTTCCTCAATATTTATACCACCCATACATACAGATGAGGCACCTTGATCCGTCGCGCGTTTATGCGTCAGTACGCAACATTGGGTCTTTCGGGCATTAAATTCGACCCTATTCGCACGACCCCATTCTGAGATTATGTCTAGGTCACGGCCAAGCGTATCATTCATGTTCTGTCTCATAGCACAAACATCGGACACGCCTGGTCTGTAACCAAATGAATACGAATGGCAAAGGTTGCTGTCATCTGCAAAAGAATAGATAGGGTTGGAAGTTTGACATAAGAGGTCATTTAGAAAAATAAGAAATAGAGTAGGAGAAAGAACGGAGCCTTGCGGTACCCCTGAATGAATCTTGAACTCGTTTGATGAAACCCCATCTATAACAACCCGTATAGTGCGATCTCTGAGAAAGCTCGATATAAATCGAGAGAAATTATCACCGACACCAAATGCAACAAGTTTAGACAAGAGTGCACCATGCCAGACTCTGTCAAACGCCTTGGAAATATCTAAAGCAATTACCTTACTTTCGCCAAAATGGTGAATGGAACGACACCATTTTTCTGATAACAGGGCCAGTAGGTCTCCAGTAGAACGACCTCTACGAAAGCCATACTGACGGTCGCTTAGTAGGTAATTTGACTCTAAAAATTTTACAAGATGGTGATTTACCATACTCTCCATAACTTTGGAAAGTGCCGAACAAATTGCAATTGGGCGGTAATTTTCAGGGTTATTAGCCACTCCTTTTTTAGGAATTGGCGTTACATTAGCAACTTTCCAGCAGACGGGAAATTCACCAGCATGGTATAAAGTGCTGAAAAGATTTGCTAAGGGACGAGCTAGCGTCGAAGAGCACTGCTTCAAGACCAGTGCATGTATACCATCCGGGCCAGGAGACTTGTTTATGTTGAGATCCGCAAGAACCTTTTTAACAGCTCGAGCCCGAAAAAATATTTTTGGCATAGTTACGGATACTTTTTCGAGTTCGGGTAGTGGTTGATTGCTATCTGGTAAGTTAGAATTATTTGCAAATAATTCGGCAAAACAATTAGCCTTATCAACCAGGTTCGTGAATGTTTGGCCATCCTTTAAAAGAGTTGGTATTGAAGAACTAGCATTAACCCTTACTCTTTTAACGAATGACCAGAAGCTTTTACTGCCCCGGGGAGCAGTAAGAACTTCAGCACGAAGACGTTGCTCGTGAAGAGCTTTTTCCCGTCTTAGCACTTTGGCACACGACGACCTTGCCATTTTGCGTAGCAATTCAGTATCAGCGGTTTTATTGTCACGCCAATTTCTGAATGCTTCCTCTCTGGATCTGACTGCTGATTTGCACGTCTGATTAAACCAAGATTTAGATCTAGGTTTATTCGAAGCATTTTTAACTGGAATGAACATTTTCATTCCTAGCATAATAACATTTTCAACCATTTTCGCCATGGCATTGACGTCATTGTCAACGAAACAAAGTTTCCAATTAAAATGCCGAAAAAAGTCGTTGAGTTCAACCCAACGTGCTTTTCCGTAAACAAATTTTGATCGTTTCATAGCCTGTCGTGAAACGTTCCGAAGTTCGGAGAACGGAAAAGAGGCAGAAATGGTGCAATGATCCGAGTTACCGAGAGGTGCTAGAACTTCTACTTCGTACTTTTGAGGGTGCGAAGAGAGGAAGAGGTCAAGTGTATTGTGTTGGTGCCCATCAACACATGGAATATGTGTTGGTTCATTCACCAGTTGCACGAGGTGATTATGTGCAGCAAATAGCTCAACATATTGGCCTTCATAGGTTGTGCGGCCCGAGTGGTGAAGCCAAGAAGAATTGTGGACATTGAAATCACCAGCAACAACGATTTCACTGTCCGGACAATTCTCAAGAATCTTCGATATTGAGTCGGAAAGGGAGTCGAAGCGCGATAAAGTGATATCCCTTCCCGCGTTTGGACTTCTGTAAAGAAACCCGAAATGCAAAAAGTGCGTATTGATTTTGAATTTAACCCAAAGGCAGTTAAATTCCGCGTCAAACATGCCCACTGGTTGCTGGCATTGATACACAACTTCATTGCGTATATATATAGCAAGACCCCGATGGAGATAAAATAGGGATAGAAGGTGATACCCAGGAATCTGAAAATCCAGTGGATCGGAATTTTCAGACACCTGTGTTTCACATAAGGCGAAAACATCCGGCCGATGGAGACAAACGTGAGCGTATACAGAAAAAAAATTCGTTCTCAGCCCACGTATGTTACAGAAGTCGATTCGAAACCGACCTCTCATCACAACACAAAAAAATTCAAATAAAACGCAAAGTACGGATATCTCTATGCTAATTGCCGTTTAGAAACTGTTTGGTGATCAGTGTTATACCTTCATCACCAAAACAGTTCAACAACGATTAACACAAATACATCCGTACTAACACGAATATGATGGACGGTTATAGGGGGTACACAATGGACAATGCCATAAAAGGACCATAAAAGCCCTGATCTGGTCAACGCCGAAAAAGACCATCACTGGCAGATTGTTTTTATTGTTGTTTGTTTATTATGTTATTTCGTTCGTTTTTTTATATTGTTATTGTTTTTCTTTTCTGTATGTTGCAACGGTTGTTTGTTTTTTTTATATTTAATTTGTGTTGTATGTTTGTTATTTTGGTTGATTTATTTAATGTTGTTATTTATTTGTATTTGGTTGCGGTTTTTTTTTTTTTATTTAAATTTTTTTTTTTTTAAGTAAGTTCTTTTCTTTTAATTAATCTCAGACACACACGGACACTTTCGTATTTTCACAAATTGACACAGACACAGCGGACGAAATATAAAAACGTGTGGACACGACAAAAGACAAAACACTACAAATGCGTTTTTCTCGAAAACTATAAAGGCCATGTCAGATAAAACTTTTGCTTCGCGTTGCGTTACCGATTCGCTTTGACATCTAAGATAAAATATACGTACTTATACGAAACATGTCACATAAAGTACTTTCAAAGCGGAGCGAAGCAAAAAGTTAGCCAACTCTCATCTTTTTGCGCGCTTTGACAATTGGCTAGTATAATTTTCGTTTTTTTTAATTTTTTTTTGCCAAATTCAATTCCAAAAAACCATCCAATTAAATTTTTAACTTTTATTTTTGTAACAAATAATTAAATGTACAAATTACCAACCGCTTTTATAAGTTAACAAACAATGCGTGAGTGTTGTCAAAGTTTTCATTGTGGCATACACCTTTTGCTTTGCGGGCCAGGAGACTTGTTTATGTTGAGATCCGCAAGAACCTTTTTAACAGCTCGAGCCCGAAAAAATATTTTTGGCATAGTTACGGATACTTTTTCGAGTTCGGGTAGTGGTTGATTGCTATCTGGTAAGTTAGAATTATTTGCAAATAATTCGGCAAAACAATTAGCCTTATCAACCAGGTTCGTGAATGTTTGGCCATCCTTTAAAAGAGTTGGTATTGAAGAACTAGCATTAACCCTTACTCTTTTAACGAATGACCAGAAGCTTTTACTGCCCCGGGGAGCAGTAAGAACTTCAGCACGAAGACGTTGCTCGTGAAGAGCTTTTTCCCGTCTTAGCACTTTGGCACACGACGACCTTGCCATTTTGCGTAGCAATTCAGTATCAGCGGTTTTATTGTCACGCCAATTTCTGAATGCTTCCTCTCTGGATCTGACTGCTGATTTGCACGTCTGATTAAACCAAGATTTAGATCTAGGTTTATTCGAAGCATTTTTAACTGGAATGAACATTTTCATTCCTAGCATAATAACATTTTCAACCATTTTCGCCATGGCATTGACGTCATTGTCAACGAAACAAAGTTTCCAATTAAAATGCCGAAAAAAGTCGTTGAGTTCAACCCAACGTGCTTTTCCGTAAACAAATTTTGATCGTTTCATAGCCTGTCGTGAAACGTTCCGAAGTTCGGAGAACGGAAAAGAGGCAGAAATGGTGCAATGATCCGAGTTACCGAGAGGTGCTAGAACTTCTACTTCGTACTTTTGAGGGTGCGAAGAGAGGAAGAGGTCAAGTGTATTGTGTTGGTGCCCATCAACACATGGAATATGTGTTGGTTCATTCACCAGTTGCACGAGGTGATTATGTGCAGCAAATAGCTCAACATATTGGCCTTCATAGGTTGTGCGGCCCGAGTGGTGAAGCCAAGAAGAATTGTGGACATTGAAATCACCAGCAACAACGATTTCACTGTCCGGACAATTCTCAAGAATCTTCGATATTGAGTCGGAAAGGGAGTCGAAGCGCGATAAAGTGATATCCCTTCCCGCGTTTGGACTTCTGTAAAGAAACCCGAAATGCAAAAAGTGCGTATTGATTTTGAATTTAACCCAAAGGCAGTTAAATTCCGCGTCAAACATGCCCACTGGTTGCTGGCATTGATACACAACTTCATTGCGTATATATATAGCAAGACCCCGATGGAGATAAAATAGGGATAGAAGGTGATACCCAGGAATCTGAAAATCCAGTGGATCGGAATTTTCAGACACCTGTGTTTCACATAAGGCGAAAACATCCGGCCGATGGAGACAAACGTGAGCGTATACAGAAAAAAAATTCGTTCTCAGCCCACGTATGTTACAGAAGTCGATTCGAAACCGACCTCTCATCACAACACAAAAAAATTCAAATAAAACGCAAAGTACGGATATCTCTATGCTAATTGCCGTTTAGAAACTGTTTGGTGATCAGTGTTATACCTTCATCACCAAAACAGTTCAACAACGATTAACACAAATACATCCGTACTAACACGAATATGATGGACGGTTATAGGGGGTACACAATGGACAATGCCATAAAAGGACCATAAAAGCCCTGATCTGGTCAACGCCGAAAAAGACCATCACTGGCAGATTGTTTTTATTGTTGTTTGTTTATTATGTTATTTCGTTCGTTTTTTTATATTGTTATTGTTTTTCTTTTCTGTATGTTGCAACGGTTGTTTGTTTTTTTTATATTTAATTTGTGTTGTATGTTTGTTATTTTGGTTGATTTATTTAATGTTGTTATTTATTTGTATTTGGTTGCGGTTTTTTTTTTTTTATTTAAATTTTTTTTTTTTTAAGTAAGTTCTTTTCTTTTAATTAATCTCAGACACACACGGACACTTTCGTATTTTCACAAATTGACACAGACACAGCGGACGAAATATAAAAACGTGTGGACACGACAAAAGACAAAACACTACAAATGCGTTTTTCTCGAAAACTATAAAGGCCATGTCAGATAAAACTTTTGCTTCGCGTTGCGTTACCGATTCGCTTTGACATCTAAGATAAAATATACGTACTTATACGAAACATGTCACATAAAGTACTTTCAAAGCGGAGCGAAGCAAAAAGTTAGCCAACTCTCATCTTTTTGCGCGCTTTGACAATTGGCTAGTATAATTTTCGTTTTTTTTAATTTTTTTTTGCCAAATTCAATTCCAAAAAACCATCCAATTAAATTTTTAACTTTTATTTTTGTAACAAATAATTAAATGTACAAATTACCAACCGCTTTTATAAGTTAACAAACAATGCGTGAGTGTTGTCAAAGTTTTCATTGTGGCATACACCTTTTGCTTTGCGTTTTTCTGCCGAAGGTAGAAACGTCACGCAAAGCGACAAAGTTGTATCTGACACGGCCTTAAGAGCTAGAGCTTAAAATCCAAAAATCTGTTATCACTTATAAAAATGGATATTTTCATGTTTTCCTATGGAAAACTTTTAATGCGTTTTTCTCGAAAACTATAAGAGCTAGAGCTTAAAATCCAAAAATCTGTTATCACTTATAAAAATGGATATTTTCATGTTTTCCTATGGAAAACTTTAAATGCGTTTTTCTCGAAAACTATAAGAGCTAGAGCTTAAAATCCAAAAATCTGTTATCACTTATAAAAATGGATATTTTCATGTTTTCCTATGGAAAACTTAAAATGCGTTTTTCTCGAAAACTATAAGAGCTAGAGCTTAAAATCCAAAAATCTGTTATCACTTATAAAAATGGATATTTTCATGTTTTCCTATGGAAAACTTTAAATGCGTTTTTCTCGAAAACTATAAGAGCTAGAGCTTAAAATCCAAAAATCTGTTATCACTTATAAAAATGGATTTTTTCATGTTTTCATATGAAAAACTTTAAATGCGTTTTTCTCGAAAACTATAAGAGCTAGAGCTTAAAATCCAAAAATCTGTTATCACTTATAAAAATGGATATTTTCATGTTTTCCTATGGAAAACTTTAAATGCGTTTTTCTCGAAAACTATAAGAGCTAGAGCTTAAAATCCAAAAATCTGTTATCACTTATAAAAATGGATATTTTCGTGTTTTCCTATGGAAAACTTTAAATGCGTTTTTCTCGAAAACTATAAGAGCTAGAGCTTAAAATCCAAAAATCTGTTATCACTTATAAAAATGGATATTTTCATGTTTTCCTATGGAAAACTTTAAATGCGTTTTTCTCGAAAACTATAAGAGCTAGAGCTTAAAATCCAAAAATCTGTTATCACTTATAAAAATGGATATTTTCACGTTTTCCTATGGAAAACTTTAAATGCGTTTTTCTCGAAAACTATAAGAGCTAGAGCTTAAAATCCAAAAATCTGTTATCACTTATAAAAATGGATATTTTCATGTTTTCCTATGGAAAACTTTAAATGCGTTTTTCTCGAAAACTATAAGAGCTAGAGCTTAAAATCCAAAAATCTGTTATCACTTATAAAAATGGATATTTTCATGTTTTCCTATGGAAAACTTTAAATGCGTTTTTCTCGAAAACTATAAGAGCTAGAGCTTAAAATCCAAAAATCTGTTATCACTTATAAAAATGGATATTTTCATGTTTTCCTATGGAAAACTTTAAATGCGTTTTTCTCGAAAACTATAAGAGCTAGAGCTTAAAATCCAAAAATCGGTTATCACTTATAAAAATGGATTTTTTCATGTTTTCGTATGGAAAACTTTAAATGCGTTTTTCTCGAAAACTATAAGAGCTAGAGCTTAAAATCCAAAAATCTGTTATCACTTATAAAAATGGATATTTTCATGTTTTCCTATGGAAAACTTTAAATGCGTTTTTCTCGAAAACTATAAGAGCTAGAGCTTAAAATCCAAAAATCTGTTATCACTTATAAAAATGGATATTTTCATGTTTTCCTATGGAAAACTTTAAATGCGTTTTTCTCGAAAACTATAAGAGCTAGAGCTTAAAATCCAAAAATCTGTTATCACTTATAAAAATGGATATTTTCATGTTTTCCTATGGAAAACTTAAAATGCGTTTTTCTCGAAAACTATAAGAGCTAGAGCTTAAAATCCAAAAATCTGTTATCACTTATAAAAATGGATATTTTCATGTTTTCCTATGGAAAACTTTAAATGCGTTTTTCTCGAAAACTATAAGAGCTAGAGCTTAAAATCCAAAAATCGGTTATCTATATATATAAAAATGAAATTATGTGTGTTTGTATGTTTGTATGTTTGTATGTTTGTCGCTTTATAGACTCCGAAACTACTGAACCGATTTTCCTGAAATTTTTACAGTAACATCACGTGAGCCCTAAAAATAAAATAGGCTACTTATTTTTTCGATAGGGGCAGGGGAATTGGTACCCCCCATAGGATGCCAATATTATACTGAACCGATTTTCCTGAAATTTTTACAGTAACATCACGTGAGCCCTAAAAATAAAATAGGCTACTTATTTTTTCGATAGGGGCAGGGGAATTGGTACCCCCCATAGGATGCCAATATTATACTGAACCGATTTTCCTGAAATTTTTACAGTAACATCACGTGAGCCCTAAAAATAAAATAGGCTACTTATTTTTTCGATAGGGGCAGGGGAGTTGGTACCCCCCATAGGATGCCAATATTATACTGAACCGATTTTCCTGAAATTTTTACAGTAACATCACGTGAGCCCTAAAAATAAAATAGGCTACTTATTTTTTCGATAGGGGCAGGGGAATTGGTACCCCCCATAGGATGCCAATATTAATTATCGCATATCTTAAGAGCCGCTGCACGCATTTTGCTGAACTTTTTGTAGTAGGATCTTCTGAGCCCCGGAATTGAAATAAAATAGCAGCGGGGGTATAGGAATACCCCATAGGACGCCAATGTTTAACATCGCATATCTTAAGAACTGTAATAGTGAGAATGTTCAAACTTTCTAAAAGTCACTCTTATGGTATACTACACTTTTGAAAATAAAAATAAAGCGGGTAGGCGCAGGGGGGGAAATACCTCCCATAGGATGCCAGTGTAGCGAAGCGCACCGGGTTAAGCTAGTCACTTATAAAAATGGATTTTTTCATGTTTTCGTATGGAAAACTTTAAATGCGTTTTTCTCGAAAACTATAAGAGCTAGAGCTTAAAATCCAAAAATCTGTTATCACTTATAAAAATGGATATTTTCATGTTTTCCTATGGAAAACTTTAAATGCGTTTTTCTCGAAAACTATAAGAGCTAGAGCTTAAAATCCAAAAATCTGTTATCACTTATAAAAATGGATATTTTCATGTTTTCCTATGGAAAACTTTAAATGCGTTTTTCTCGAAAACTATAAGAGCTAGAGCTTAAAATCCAAAAATCTGTTATCTATCTATCTATCTATATATATAAAAATGAAATTATGTGTGTTTGTATGTTTGTATGTTTGTATGTTTGTATGTTTGTATGTTTGTCGCTTTATAGACTCCGAAACTACTGAACCGATTTTCCTGAAATTTTTACAGTAACATCACGTGAGCCCTAAAAATAAAATAGGCTACTTATTTTTTCGATAGGGGCAGGGGAATTGGTACCCCCCATAGGATGTCAATGTTAATTATTGCACGATTTTCCTGAAATTTTTACAGTAACATCACGTGAGCCCTAAAAATAAAATAGGCTACTTATTTTTTCGATAGGGGCAGGGGAATTGGTACCCCCCATAGGATGCCAATATTAATTATCGCACGTTTTTCCTGAAATGTTTACAGTAACATCACGTGAGCCCTAAAAATAAAATAGGCTACTTATTTTTTCGATAGGGGCAGGGGAATTGGTACCCCCCATAGGATGCCAATATTAATTATCGCATATCTTAAGAGCCGCTGCACGCATTTTGCTGAACTTTTTGTAGAAGGATCTTCTGAGCCCCGGAATTGAAATAAAATAGCATCGGGGGTATAGGAATACCCCATAGGACGCCAATGTTTAACATCGCATATCTTAAGAACTGTAATAGTGAGAATGTTCAAACTTTCTAAAAGTCACTCTTATGGTATACTACACTTTTGAAAATAAAAATAAAGCGGGTAGGCGCAGGGGGGGAAATACCTCCCATAGGATGCATACATTAAATATCGCTCAACTGAAGAACTATTAAAGGGAGAGTCTTCAAACGTGGTTAAAGCTACTATTATAGTAAACTATAAATTTCAATATAAAAATGTGCGGGGTCAGTGTAGCGAAGCGCACCGGGTTAAGCTAGTCACTTATAAAAATGGATTTTTTCATGTTTTCGTATGGAAAACTTTAAATGCGTTTTTCTCGAAAACTATAAGAGCTAGAGCTTAAAATCCAAAAATCTGTTATCACTTATAAAAATGGATATTTTCATGTTTTCCTATGGAAAACTTTAAATGCGTTTTTCTCGAAAACTATAAGAGCTAGAGCTTAAAATCCAAAAATCTGTTATCACTTATAAAAATGGATATTTTCATGTTTTCCTATGGAAAACTTTAAATGCGTTTTTCTCGAAAACTATAAGAGCTAGAGCTTAAAATCCAAAAATCTGTTATCTATCTATATATATATATAAAAATGGATTATGTATGTTTGTTTGTTTGTTTGTTTGTCGCTTTATAGACTCCGAAACTACTGAACCGATTTTCCTGAAATTTTTACAGTAACATCACGTGAGCCCTAAAAATAAAATAGGCTACTTATTTTTTCGATAGGGGCAGGGGAATTGGTACCCCCCATAGGATGCCAATGTTAATTATCGCACGATTTTCCTGAAATTTTTACAGTAACATCACGTGAGCCCTAAAAATAAAATAGGCTACTTATTTTTTTGATAGGGGCAGGGGAATTGGTACCCCCCATAGGATGCCAATATTAATTATCGCACGATTTTCCTGAAATTTTTACAGTAACATCACGTGAGCCCTAAAAATAAAATAGGCTACTTATTTTTTCGATAGGGGCAGGGGAATTGGTACCCCCCATAGGATGCCAATATTAATTATCGCACGATTTTCCTGAAATTTTTACAGTAACATCACGTGAGCCCTAAAAATAAAATAGGCTACTTATTTTTTCGATAGGGGCAGGGGAATTGGTACCCCCCATAGGATGCCAATATTATACTGAACCGATTTTCCTGAAATTTTTACAGTAACATCACGTGAGCCCTAAAAATAAAATAGGCTACTTATTTTTTCGATAGGGGCAGGGGAATTGGTACCCCCCATAGGATGCCAATATTAATTATCGCATATCTTAAGAGCCGCTGCACGCATTTTGCTGAACTTTTTGTAGTAGGATCTTCTGAGCCCCGGAATTGAAATAAAATAGCAGCGGGGGTATAGGAATACCCCATAGGACGCCAATGTTTAACATCGCATATCTTAAGAACTGTAATAGTGAGAATGTTCAAACTTTCTAAAAGTCACTCTTATGGTATACTACACTTTTGAAAATAAAAATAAAGCGGGTAGGCGCAGGGGGGGAAATACCTCCCATAGGATGCATACATTAAATATCGCTCAACTGAAGAACTATTAAAGGGAGAGTCTTCAAACGTGGTTAAAGCTACTATTATAGTAAACTATAAATTTCAATATAAAAATGTGCGGGGTCAGTGTAGCGAAGCGCACCGGGTTAAGCTAGTCACTTATAAAAATGGATATTTTCATGTTTTCCTGTGGAAAACTTTAAATGCGTTTTTCTCGAAAACTATAAGAGCTAGAGCTTAAAATCCAAAAATCTGTTATCACTTATAAAAATGGATTTTTTCATGTTTTCGTATGGAAAACTTTAAATGCGTTTTTCTCGAAAACTATAAGAGCTAGAGCTTAAAATCCAAAAATCTGTTATCACTTATAAAAATGGATTTTTTCATGTTTTCGTATGGAAAACTTTAAATGCGTTTTTCTCGAAAACTATAAGAGCTAGAGCTTAAAATCCAAAAATCTGTTATCACTTATAAAAATGGATTTCTTCATGTTTTCGTATGGAAAACTTTAAATGCGTTTTTCTCGAAAACTATAAGAGCTAGAGCTTAAAATCCAAAAATCTCTTATCACTTATAAAAATGGATTTCTTCATGTTATCGTATGGAAAACTTTAAATGCGTTTTTCTCGAAAACTATAAGAGCTAGAGCTTAAAATCCAAAAATCTGTTATCACTTATAAAAATAGATTTTTTCATGTTTTCGTATGGAAAACTATAAATGCGTTTTTCTCGAAAACTATAAGAGCTAGAGCTTAAAATCCAAAAATCTGTTATCACTTATAAAAATGGATTTTTTCATGTTTTCCTATGAAAAACTTTAAATGCGTTTTTCTCGAAAACTATAAGAGGTAGAGCTTAAAATCCAAAAATCTGTTATCACTTATAAAAATAGATTTTTTCATGTTTTCGTATGGAAAACTTTAAATGCGTTTTTCTCGAAAACTATAAGAGCTAGAGCTTAAAATCCAAAAATCTGTTATCACTTATAAAAATGGATTTTTTCATGTTTTCCTATGAAAAACTATAAATGCGTTTTTCTCGAAAACTATAAGAGCTAGAGCTTAAAATCCAAAAATCTGTTATCACTTATAAAAATAGATTTTTTCATGTTTTCGTATGGAAAACTTTAAATGCGTTTTTCTCGAAAACTATAAGAGCTAGAGCTTAAAATCCAAAAATCGGTTATCACTTATAAAAATGGATTTTTTCATGTTTTCGTATGGAAAACTTTAAATGCGTTTTTCTCGAAAACTATAAGAGCTAGAGCTTAAAATCCAAAAATCTGTTATCACTTATAAAAATAGATTTTTTCATGTTTTCGTATGGAAAACTATAAATGCGTTTTTCTCGAAAACTATAAGAGCTAGAGCTTAAAATCCAAAAATCTGTTATCAATTATAAAAATGGATTTTTTCATGTTTTCCTATGAAAAACTTTAAATGCGTTTTTCTCGAAAACTATAAGAGGTAGAGCTTAAAATCCAAAAATCTGTTATCACTTATAAAAATAGATTTTTTCATGTTTTCGTATGGAAAACTTTAAATGCGTTTTTCTCGAAAACTATAAGAGCTAGAGCTTAAAATCCAAAAATCTGTTATCACTTATAAAAATGGATTTTTTCATGTTTTCCTATGAAAAACTATAAATGCGTTTTTCTCGAAAACTATAAGAGCTAGAGCTTAAAATCCAAAAATCTGTTATCACTTATAAAAATAGATTTTTTCATGTTTTCGTATGGAAAACTTTAAATGCGTTTTTCTCGAACACTATAAGAGCTAGAGCTTAAAATCCAAAAATCTGTTATCACTTATAAAAATAGATTTTTTCATGTTTTCGTATGGAAAACTTTAAATGCGTTTTTCTCGAAAACTATAAGAGCTAGAGCTTAAAATCCAAAAATCTGTTATCACTTATAAAAATAGATTTTTTCATGTTTTCGTATGGAAAACTTTAAATGCGTTTTTCTCGAAAACTATAAGAGCTAGAGCTTAAAATCCATAAATCGGTTATCACTTATAAAAATGGATATTTTCATGTTTTCCTATGGAAAACTTTAAATGCGTTTTTCTCGAAAACTATAAGAGCTAGAGCTTAAAATCCAAAAATCTGTTATCACTTATAAAAATGGATATTTTCATGTTTTCCTATGGAAAACTTTAAATGCGTTTTTCTCGAAAACTATAAGAGCTAGAGCTTAAAATCCAAAAATCGGTTATCACTTATAAAAATGGATTTTTTCATGTTTTCGTATGGAAAACTTTAAATGCGTTTTTCTCGAAAACTATAAGAGCTAGAGCTTAAAATCCAAAAATCTGTTATCACTTATAAAAATAGATTTTTTCATGTTTTCGTATGGAAAACTTTAAATGCGTTTTTCTCGAAAACTATAAGAGCTAGAGCTTAAAATCCAAAAATCGGTTATCACTTATAAAAATGGATTTTTTCATGTTTTCGTATGGCAAACTTTAAATGCGTTTTTCTCGAAAACTATAAGAGCTAGAGCTTAAAATCCAAAAATCTGTTATCACTTATAAAAATGGATTTTTTCATGTTTTCGTATGAAAAACTTTAAATGCGTTTTTCTCGAAAACTATAAGAGCTAGAGCTTAAAATCCAAAAATTTGTTATCACTTATAAAAATGGATTTTTTCATGTTTTCCTATGAAAAACTTTAAATGCGTTTTTCTCGAAAACTATAAGAGCTAGAGCTTAAAATCCAAAAATCTGTTATCACTTATAAAAATGGATATTTTCATGTTTTCCTATGGAAAACTTTAAATGCGTTTTTCTCGAAAACTATAAGAGCTAGAGCTTAAAATCCAAAAATCTGTTATCACTTATAAAAATGGATATTTTCATGTTTTCCTATGGAAAACTTTAAATGCGTTTTTCTCGAAAACTATAAGAGCTAGAGCTTAAAATCCAAAAATCTGTTATCACTTATAAAAATGGATATTTTCACGTTTTCCTATGGAAAACTTTAAATGCGTTTTTCTCGAAAACTATAAGAGCTAGAGCTTAAAATCCAAAAATCTGTTATCACTTATAAAAATAGATTTTTTCATGTTTTCGTATGGAAAACTTTAAATGCGTTTTTCTCGAAAACTATAAGAGCTAGAGCTTAAAATCCAAAAATCTGTTATCACTTATAAAAATAGATTTTTTCATGTTTTCGTATGGAAAACTTTAAATGCGTTTTTCTCGAAAACTATAAGAGCTAGAGCTTAAAATCCATAAATCGGTTATCACTTATAAAAATGGATATTTTCATGTTTTCCTATGGAAAACTTTAAATGCGTTTTTCTCGAAAACTATAAGAGCTAGAGCTTAAAATCCAAAAATCTGTTATCACTTATAAAAATGGATATTTTCATGTTTTCCTATGGAAAACTTTAAATGCGTTTTTCTCGAAAACTATAAGAGCTAGAGCTTAAAATCCAAAAATCGGTTATCACTTATAAAAATGGATTTTTTCATGTTTTCGTATGGAAAACTTTAAATGCGTTTTTCTCGAAAACTATAAGAGCTAGAGCTTAAAATCCAAAAATCTGTTATCACTTATAAAAATAGATTTTTTCATGTTTTCGTATGGAAAACTTTAAATGCGTTTTTCTCGAAAACTATAAGAGCTAGAGCTTAAAATCCAAAAATCGGTTATCACTTATAAAAATGGATTTTTTCATGTTTTCGTATGGCAAACTTTAAATGCGTTTTTCTCGAAAACTATAAGAGCTAGAGCTTAAAATCCAAAAATCTGTTATCACTTATAAAAATGGATTTTTTCATGTTTTCGTATGAAAAACTTTAAATGCGTTTTTCTCGAAAACTATAAGAGCTAGAGCTTAAAATCCAAAAATTTGTTATCACTTATAAAAATGGATATTTTCATGTTTTCCTATGGAAAACTTTAAATGCGTTTTTCTCGAAAACTATAAGAGCTAGAGCTTAAAATCCAAAAATCTGTTATCACTTATAAAAATGGATATTTTCATGTTTTCCTATGGAAAACTTTAAATGCGTTTTTCTCGAAAACTATAAGAGCTAGAGCTTAAAATCCAAAAATCTGTTATCACTTATAAAAATGGATATTTTCATGTTTTCCTATGGAAAACTTTAAATGCGTTTTTCTCGAAAACTATAAGAGCTAGAGCTTAAAATCCAAAAATCTGTTATCACTTATAAAAATGGATATTTTCACGTTTTCCTATGGAAAACTTTAAATGCGTTTTTCTCGAAAACTATAAGAGCTAGAGCTTAAAATCCAAAAATCTGTTATCACTTATAAAAATGGATATTTTCATGTTTTCCTATGGAAAACTTTAAATGCGTTTTTCTCGAAAACTATAAGAGCTACAGCTTAAAATCCAAAAATCTGTTATCACTTATAAAAATGGATATTTTCACGTTTTCCTATGGAAAACTTTAAATGCGTTTTTCTCGAAAACTATAAGAGCTAGAGCTTAAAATCCAAAAATCTGTTATCACTTATAAAAATGGATATTTTCATGTTTTCCTATGGAAAACTTTAAATGCGTTTTTCTCGAAAACTATAAGAGCTAGAGCTTAAAATCCAAAAATCTGTTATCACTTATAAAAATGGATATTTTCATGTTTTCCTATGGAAAACTTTAAATGCGTTTTTCTCGAAAACTATAAGAGCTAGAGCTTAAAATCCAAAAATCTGTTATCACTTATAAAAATGGATATTTTCATGTTTTCCTATGGAAAACTTTAAATGCGTTTTTCTCGAAAACTATAAGAGCTAGAGCTTAAAATCCAAAAATCTGTTATCACTTATAAAAATGGATATTTTCACGTTTTCCTATGGAAAACTTTAAATGCGTTTTTCTCGAAAACTATAAGAGCTAGAGCTTAAAATCCAAAAATCTGTTATCACTTATAAAAATGGATATTTTCATGTTTTCCTATGGAAAACTTTAAATGCGTTTTTCTCGAAAACTATAAGAGCTAGAGCTTAAAATCCAAAAATCTGTTATCACTTATAAAAATGGATATTTTCATGTTTTCCTATGGAAAACTTTAAATGCGTTTTTCTCGAAAACTATAAGAGCTAGAGCTTAAAATCCAAAAATCTGTTATCACTTATAAAAATGGATATTTTCATGTTTTCCTATGGAAAACTTTAAATGCGTTTTTCTCGAAAACTATAAGAGCTAGAGCTTAAAATCCAAAAATCGGTTATCACTTATAAAAATGGATTTTTTCATGTTTTCGTATGGAAAACTTTAAATGCGTTTTTCTCGAAAACTATAAGAGCTAGAGCTTAAAATCCAAAAATCTGTTATCACTTATAAAAATGGATATTTTCATGTTTTCCTATGGAAAACTTTAAATGCGTTTTTCTCGAAAACTATAAGAGCTAGAGCTTAAAATCCAAAAATCGGTTATCACTTATAAAAATGGATTTTTTCATGTTTTCGTATGGAAAACTTTAAATGCGTTTTTCTCGAAAACTATAAGAGCTAGAGCTTAAAATCCAAAAATCTGTTATCACTTATAAAAATGGATATTTTCATGTTTTCCTATGGAAAACTTTAAATGCGTTTTTCTCGAAAACTATAAGAGCTAGAGCTTATAATCCAAAAATCTGTTATCACTTATAAAAATGGATATTTTCATGTTTTCCTATGGAAAACTTTAAATGCGTTTTTCTCGAAAACTATAAGAGCTAGAGCTTAAAATCCAAAAATCTGTTATCACTTATAAAAATGGATATTTTCATGTTTTCCTATGGAAAACTTTAAATGCGTTTTTCTCGAAAACTATAAGAGCTAGAGCTTAAAATCCAAAAATCGGTTATCACTTATAAAAATGGATTTTTTCATGTTTTCGTATGGAAAACTTTAAATGCGTTTTTCTCGAAAACTATAAGAGCTAGAGCTTAAAATCCAAAAATCTGTTATCACTTATAAAAATGGATATTTTCATGTTTTCCTATGGAAAACTTTAAATGCGTTTTTCTCGAAAACTATAAGAGCTAGAGCTTAAAATCCAAAAATCTGTTATCACTTATAAAAATGGATATTTTCATGTTTTCCTATGGAAAACTTTAAATGCGTTTTTCTCGAAAACTATAAGAGCTAGAGCTTAAAATCCAAAAATCTGTTATCTATCTATATATATATAAAAATGGATTATGTATGTTTGTTTGTTTGTTTGTTTGTCGCTTTATAGACTCCGAAACTACTGAACCGATTTTCCTGAAATTTTTACAGTAACATCACGTGAGCCATAAAAATAAAATAGGCTACTTATTTTTTCGATAGGGGCAGGGGAATTGGTACCCCCCATAGGATGCCAATGTTAATTATCGCACGATTTTCCTGAAATTTTTACAGTAACATCACGTGAGCCCTAAAAATAAAATAGGCTACTTATTTTTTTGATAGGGGCAGGGGAATTGGTACCCCCCATAGGATGCCAATATTAATTATCGCACGATTTTCCTGAAATTTTTACAGTAACATCACGTGAGCCCTAAAAATAAAATAGGCTATTTATTTTTTCGATAGGGGCAGGGGAATTGGTACCCCCCATAGGATGCCAATATTAATTATCGCACGATTTTCCTGAAATTTTTACAGTAACATCACGTGAGCCCTAAAAATAAAATAGGCTACTTATTTTTTCGATAGGGGCAGGGGAATTGGTACCCCCCATAGGATGCCAATATTATACTGAACCGATTTTCCTGAAATTTTTACAGTAACATCACGTGAGCCCTAAAAATAAAATAGGCTACTTATTTTTTCGATAGGGGCAGGGGAATTGGTACCCCCCATAGGATGCCAATATTAATTATCGCATATCTTAAGAGCCGCTGCACGCATTTTGCTGAACTTTTTGTAGTAGGATCTTCTGAGCCCCGGAATTGAAATAAAATAGCAGCGGGGGTATAGGAATACCCCATAGGACGCCAATGTTTAACATCGCATATCTTAAGAACTGTAATAGTGAGAATGTTCAAACTTTCTAAAAGTCACTCTTATGGTATACTACACTTTTGAAAATAAAAATAAAGCGGGTAGGCGCAGGGGGGGAAATACCTCCCATAGGATGCATACATTAAATATCGCTCAACTGAAGAACTATTAAAGGGAGAGTCTTCAAACGTGGTTAAAGCTACTATTATAGTAAACTATAAATTTCAATATAAAAATGTGCGGGGTCAGTGTAGCGAAGCGCACCGGGTTAAGCTAGTCACTTATAAAAATGGATTTTTTCATGTTTTCGTATGGAAAACTTTAAATGCGTTTTTCTCGAAAACTATAAGAGCTAGAGCTTAAAATCCAAAAATCTGTTATCACTTATAAAAATGGATATTTTCATGTTTTCCTATGGAAAACTTTAAATGCGTTTTTCTCGAAAACTATAAGAGCTAGAGCTTATAATCCAAAAATCTGTTATCACTTATAAAAATGGATATTTTCATGTTTTCCTATGGAAAACTTTAAATGCGTTTTTCTCGAAAACTATAAGAGCTAGAGCTTAAAATCCAAAAATCTGTTATCACTTATAAAAATGGATTTTTTCATGTTTTCGTATGGAAAACTTTAAATGCGTTTTTCTCGAAAACTATAAGAGCTAGAGCTTAAAATCCAAAAATCTGTTATCACTTATAAAAATGGATATTTTCATGTTTTCCTATGGAAAACTTAAAATGCGTTTTTCTCGAAAACTATAAGAGCTAGAGCTTAAAATCCAAAAATCTGTTATCACTTATAAAAATGGATATTTTCATGTTTTCCTATGGAAAACTTTAAATGCGTTTTTCTCGAAAACTATAAGAGCTAGAGCTTAAAATCCAAAAATCGGTTATCACTTATAAAAATGGATTTTTTCATGTTTTCGTATGGAAAACTTTAAATGCGTTTTTCTCGAAAACTATAAGAGCTAGAGCTTAAAATCCAAAAATCTGTTATCACTTATAAAAATGGATTTTTTCATGTTTTCGTATGGAAAACTTTAAATGCGTTTTTCTCGAAAACTATAAGAGCTAGAGCATAAAATCCAAAAATCTGTTATCACTTATAAAAATGGATTTTTTCATGTTTTCGTATGGAAAACTTTAAATGCGTTTTTCTCGAAAACTATAAGAGCTAGAGCTTAAAATCCAAAAATCTGTTATCACTTATAAAAATGGATTTTTTCATGTTTTCGTATGGAAAACTTTAAATGCGTTTTTCTCGAAAACTATAAGAGCTAGAGCTTAAAATCCAAAAATCTGTTATCACTTATAAAAATGGATTTTTTCATGTTTTCGTATGGAAAACTTTAAATGCGTTTTTCTCGAAAACTATAAGAGCTAGAGCTTAAAATCCAAAAATCGGTTATCACTTATAAAAATGGATTTTTTCATGTTTTCGTATGGAAAACTTTAAATGCGTTTTTCTCGAAAACTATAAGAGCTAGAGCTTAAAATCCAAAAATCGGTTATCACTTATAAAAATGGATATTTTCATGTTTTCCTATGGAAAACTTTAAATGCGTTTTTCTCGAAAACTATAAGAGCTAGAGCTTAAAATCCAAAAATCTGTTATCACTTATAAAAATGGATTTTTTCATGTTTTCCTATGAAAAACTATAAATGCGTTTTTCTCGAAAACTATAAGAGCTATCACTTATAAAGATGGATTTTTTCATGTTTTCGTATGGAAAACTTTAAATGCGTTTTTCTCGAAAACTATAAGAGCTAGAGCTTAAAATCCAAAAATCTGTTATCACTTATAAAAATGGATATTTTCATGTTTTCCTATGGAAAACTTTAAATGCGGTTTTCTCGAAAACTATAAGAGCTAGAGCTTAAAATTCAAAAATCTGTTATCACTTATAAAAATGGATATTTTCATGTTTTCCTATGGAAAACTTTAAATGCGTTTTTCTCGAAAACTATAAGAGCTAGAGCTTAAAATCCAAAAATCTGTTATCACTTATAAAAATGGATATTTTCATGTTTTCCTATGGAAAACTTTAAATGCGTTTTTCTCGAAAACTATAAGAGCTAGAGCTTAAAATCCAAAAATCTGTTATCACTTATAAAAATGGATTTTTTCATGTTTTCGTATGGAAAACTTTAAATGCGTTTTTCTCGAAAACTATAAGAGCTAGAGCTTAAAATCCAAAAATCGGTTATCACTTATAAAAATGGATTTTTTCATGTTTTCGTATGGAAAACTTTAAATGCGTTTTTCTCGAAAACTATAAGAGCTAGAGCTTAAAATCCAAAAATCGGTTATCACTTATAAAAATGGATATTTTCATGTTTTCCTATGGAAAACTTTAAATGCGTTTTTTCTCGAAAACTATAAGAGCTAGAGCTTAAAATCCAAAAATCTGTTATCACTTATAAAAATGGATTTTTTCATGTTTTCGTATGGAAAACTTTAAATGCGTTTTTCTCGAAAACTATAAGAGCTAGAGCATAAAATCCAAAAATCTGTTATCACTTATAAAAATGGATTTTTTCATGTTTTCGTATGGAAAACTTTAAATGCGTTTTTCTCGAAAACTATAAGAGCTAGAGCTTAAAATCCAAAAATCTGTTATCACTTATAAAAATGGATTTTTTCATGTTTTCGTATGGAAAACTTTAAATGCGTTTTTCTCGAAAACTATAAGAGCTAGAGCTTAAAATCCAAAAATCTGTTATCACTTATAAAAATGGATTTTTTCATGTTTTCGTATGGAAAACTTTAAATGCGTTTTTCTCGAAAACTATAAGAGCTAGAGCTTAAAATCCAAAAATCTGTTATCACTTATAAAAATGGATTTTTTCATGTTTTCGTATGGAAAACTTTAAATGCGTTTTTCTCGAAAACTATAAGAGCTAGAGCTTAAAATCCAAAAATCTGTTATCACTTATAAAAATGGATTTTTTCATGTTTTCGTATGGAAAACTTTAAATGCGTTTTTCTCGAAAACTATAAGAGCTAGAGCTTAAAATCCAAAAATCTGTTATCACTTATAAAAATGGATTTTTTCATGTTTTCGTATGGAAAACTTTAAATGCGTTTTTCTCGAAAACTATAAGAGCTAGAGCTTAAAATCCAAAAATCTGTTATCACTTATAAAAATGGATTTTTTCATGTTTTCGTATGGAAAACTTTAAATGCGTTTTTCTCGAAAACTATAAGAGCTAGAGCTTAAAATCCAAAAATCTGTTATCACTTATAAAAATGGATATTTTCATGTTTTCCTATGGAAAACTTTAAATGCGTTTTTCTCGAAAACTATAAGAGCTAGAGCTTAAAATCCAAAAATCTGTTATCACTTATAAAAATGGATATTTTCATGTTTTCCTATGGAAAACTTTAAATGCGTTTTTCTCGAAAACTATAAGAGCTAGAGCTTAAAATCCAAAAATCTGTTATCACTTATAAAAATGGATTTTTTCATGTTTTCGTATGGAAAACTTTAAATGCGTTTTTCTCGAAAACTATAAGAGCTAGAGCTTAAAATCCAAAAATCTGTTATCACTTATAAAAATGGATATTTTCACGTTTTCCTATGGAAAACTTTAAATGCGTTTTTCTCGAAAACTATAAGAGCTAGAGCTTAAAATCCAAAAATCTGTTATCACTTATAAAAATGGATTTTTTCATGTTTTCGTATGGAAAACTTTAAATGCGTTTTTCTCGAAAACTATAAGAGCTAGAGCTTAAAATCCAAAAATCTGTTATCACTTATAAAAATGGATTTTTTCATGTTTTCGTATGGAAAACTTTAAATGCGTTTTTCTCGAAAACTATAAGAGCTAGAGCTTAAAATCCAAAAATCTGTTATCACTTATAAAAATGGATTTTTTCATGTTTTCGTATGGAAAACTTTAAATGCGGTTTTCTCGAAAACTATAAGAGCTAGAGCTTAAAATTCAAAAATCTGTTATCACTTATAAAAATGGATATTTTCATGTTTTCCTATGGAAAACTTTAAATGCGTTTTTCTCGAAAACTATAAGAGCTAGAGCTTAAAATCCAAAAATCTGTTATCACTTATAAAAATGGATATTTTCATGTTTTCCTATGGAAAACTTTAAATGCGTTTTTCTCGAAAACTATAAGAGCTAGAGCTTAAAATCCAAAAATCGGTTATCACTTATAAAAATGGATATTTTCATGTTTTCCTATGGAAAACTTTAAATGCGTTTTTTTCGAAAACTATAAGAGCTAGAGCTTAAAATCCAAAAATCTGTTATCACTTATAAAAATGGATTTTTTCATGTTTTCGTATGGAAAACTTTAAATGCGTTTTTCTCGAAAACTATAAGAGCTAGAGCTTAAAATCCAAAAATCGGTTATCACTTATAAAAATGGATTTTTTCATGTTTTCGTATGGAAAACTTTAAATGCGTTTTTCTCGAAAACTATAAGAGCTAGAGCTTAAAATCCAAAAATCGGTTATCACTTATAAAAATGGATATTTTCATGTTTTCCTATGGAAAACTTTAAATGCGTTTTTCTCGAAAACTATAAGAGCTAGAGCTTAAAATCCAAAAATCTGTTATCACTTATAAAAATGGATTTTTTCATGTTTTCCTATGAAAAACTATAAATGCGTTTTTCTCGAAAACTATAAGAGCTATCACTTATAAAAATGGATTTTTTCATGTTTTCGTATGGAAAACTTTAAATGCGTTTTTCTCGAAAACTATAAGAGCTAGAGCTTAAAATCCAAAAATCGGTTATCACTTATAAAAATGGATATTTTCATGTTTTCCTATGGAAAACTTTAAATGCGTTTTTCTCGAAAACTATAAGAGCTAGAGCTTAAAATCCAAAAATCTGTTATCACTTATAAAAATGGATTTTTTCATGTTTTCGTATGGAAAACTTTAAATGCGTTTTTCTCGAAAACTATAAGAGCTAGAGCTTAAAATCCAAAAATCTGTTATCACTTATAAAAATGGATATTTTCATGTTTTCCTATGGAAAACTTTAAATGCGTTTTTCTCGAAAACTATAAGAGCTAGAGCTTAAAATCCAAAAATCGGTTATCACTTATAAAAATGGATATTTTCATGTTTTCCTATGGAAAACTTTAAATGCGTTTTTCTCGAAAACTATAAGAGCTAGAGCTTAAAATCCAAAAATCTGTTATCACTTATAAAAATGGATTTTTTCATGTTTTCGTATGGAAAACTTTAAATGCGTTTTTCTCGAAAACTATAAGAGCTAGAGCTTAAAATCCAAAAATCGGTTATCACTTATAAAAATGGATTTTTTCATGTTTTCGTATGGAAAACTTTAAATGCGTTTTTTTCGAAAACTATAAGAGCTAGAGCTTAAAATCCAAAAATCTGTTATCACTTATAAAAATAGATTTTTTCATGTTTTCGTATGGAAAACTTTAAATGCGTTTTTCTCGAAAACTATAAGAGCTAGAGCTTAAAATCCAAAAATCGGTTATCACTTATAAAAATGGATTTTTTCATGTTTTCGTATGGAAAACTTTAAATGCGTTTTTCTCGAAAACTATAAGAGCTAGAGCTTAAAATCCAAAAATCTGTTATCACTTATAAAAATGGATATTTTCATGTTTTCCTATGGAAAACTTTAAATGCGTTTTTCTCGAAAACTAAAGAGCTAGAGCTTAAAATCCAAAAATCTGTTATCACTTATAAAAATGGATTTTTTCATGTTTTCCTATGAAAAACTTTAAATGCGTTTTTCTCGAAAACTATAAGAGCTAGGCTTAAAATCCAAAAATCTGTTATCACTTATAAAAATGGATTTTTGTTTTCCTATGAAAAACTTTAAATGCGTTTTTCTCGAAAACTATAAGAGCTAGAGCTTAAAATCCAAAAATCTGTTATCACTTATAAAAATGGATTTTTTCATGTTTTCCTATGAAAAACTTTAAATGCGTTTTTCTCGAAAACTATAAGAGCTAGAGCTTAAAATCCAAAAATCTGTTATCACTTATAAAAATGGATTTTTTCATGTTTTCCTATGAAAAACTTTAAATGCGTTTTTCTCGAAAACTATAAGAGCTAGAGCTTAAAATCCAAAAATCTGTTATCACTTATAAAAATGGATTTTTTCATGTTTTCCTATGAAAAACTTTAAATGCGTTTTTCTCGAAAACTATAAGAGCTAGAGCTTAAAATCCAAAAATCTGTTATCACTTATAAAAATGGATATTTTCATGTTTTCCTATGGAAAACTTTAAATGCGTTTTTCTCGAAAACTAAAGAGCTAGAGCTTAAAATCCAAAAATCTGTTATCACTTATAAAAATGGATTTTTTCATGTTTTCCTATGAAAAACTTTAAATGCGTTTTTCTCGAAAACTATAAGAGCTAGGCTTAAAATCCAAAAATCTGTTATCACTTATAAAAATGGATTTTTTCATGTTTTCCTATGAAAAACTTTAAATGCGTTTTTCTCGAAAACTATAAGAGCTAGAGCTTAAAATCCAAAAATCTGTTATCACTTATAAAAATGGATTTTTTCATGTTTTCCTATGAAAAACTATAAATGCGTTTTTCTCGAAAACTATAAGAGCTAGAGCTTAAAATCCAAAAATCTGTTATCACTTATAAAAATGGATTTTTTCATGTTTTCCTATGAAAAACTTTAAATGCGTTTTTCTCGAAAACTATAAGAGCTAGAGCTTAAAATCCAAAAATCTGTTATCACTTATAAAAATGGATTTTTTCATGTTTTCCTATGAAAAACTTTAAATGCGTTTTTCTCGAAAACTATAAGAGCTAGAGCTTAAAATCCAAAAATCTGTTATCACTTATAAAAATGGATATTTTCATGTTTTCCTATGGAAAACTTTAAATGCGTTTTTCTCGAAAACTAAAGAGCTAGAGCTTAAAATCCAAAAATCTGTTATCACTTATAAAAATGGATTTTTTCATGTTTTCCTATGAAAAACTTTAAATGCGTTTTTCTCGAAAACTATAAGAGCTAGGCTTAAAATCCAAAAATCTGTTATCACTTATAAAAATGGATTTTTTCATGTTTTCCTATGAAAAACTTTAAATGCGTTTTTCTCGAAAACTATAAGAGCTAGAGCTTAAAATCCAAAAATCTGTTATCACTTATAAAAATGGATTTTTTCATGTTTTCCTATGAAAAACTATAAATGCGTTTTTCTCGAAAACTATAAGAGCTAGAGCTTAAAATCCAAAAATCTGTTATCACTTATAAAAATGGATTTTTTCATGTTTTCCTATGAAAAACTTTAAATGCGTTTTTCTCGAAAACTATAAGAGCTAGAGCTTAAAATCCAAAAATCTGTTATCACTTATAAAAATGGATTTTTTCATGTTTTCCTATGAAAAACTTTAAATGCGTTTTTCTCGAAAACTATAAGAGCTAGAGCTTAAAATCCAAAAATCTGTTATCACTTATAAAAATGGATATTTTCATGTTTTCCTATGGAAAACTTTAAATGCGTTTTTCTCGAAAACTAAAGAGCTAGAGCTTAAAATCCAAAAATCTGTTATCACTTATAAAAATGGATTTTTTCATGTTTTCCTATGAAAAACTTTAAATGCGTTTTTCTCGAAAACTATAAGAGCTAGGCTTAAAATCCAAAAATCTGTTATCACTTATAAAAATGGATTTTTTCATGTTTTCCTATGAAAAACTTTAAATGCGTTTTTCTCGAAAACTATAAGAGCTAGAGCTTAAAATCCAAAAATCTGTTATCACTTATAAAAATGGATTTTTTCATGTTTTCCTATGAAAAACTATAAATGCGTTTTTCTCGAAAACTATAAGAGCTAGAGCTTAAAATCCAAAAATCTGTTATCACTTATAAAAATGGATTTTTTCATGTTTTCCTATGAAAAACTTTAAATGCGTTTTTCTCGAAAACTATAAGAGCTAGAGCTTAAAATCCAAAAATCTGTTATCACTTATAAAAATGGATATTTTCATGTTTTCCTATGGAAAACTTTAAATGCGTTTTTCTCGAAAACTAAAGAGCTAGAGCTTAAAATCCAAAAATCTGTTATCACTTATAAAAATGGATTTTTTCATGTTTTCCTATGAAAAACTTTAAATGCGTTTTTCTCGAAAACTATAAGAGCTAGAGCTTAAAATCCAAAAATCTGTTATCACTTATAAAAATGGATTTTTTCATGTTTTCCTATGACAAACTATAAATGCGTTTTTCTCGAAAACTATAAGAGCTAGAGCTTAAAATCCAAAAATCTGTTATCACTTATAAAAATGGATTTTTTCATGTTTTCCTATAAAAAACTTTAAATGCGTTTTTCTCGAAAACTATAAGAGCTAGAGCTTAAAATCCAAAAATCTGTTATCACTTATAAAAATGGATATTTTCATGTTTTCCTATGGAAAACTTTAAATGCGTTTTTCTCGAAAACTAAAGAGCTAGAGCTTAAAATCCAAAAATCTGTTATCACTTATAAAAATGGATTTTTTCATGTTTTCCTATGAAAAACTTTAAATGCGTTTTTCTCGAAAACTATAAGAGCTAGAGCTTAAAATCCAAAAATCTGTTATCACTTATAAAAATGGATTTTTTCATGTTTTCCTATGAAAAACTATAAATGCGTTTTTCTCGAAAACTATAAGAGCTAGAGCTTAAAATCCAAAAATCTGTTATCACTTATAAAAATGGATTTTTTCATGTTTTCCTATGAAAAACTTTAAATGCGTTTTTCTCGAAAACTATAAGAGCTAGAGCTTAAAATCCAAAAATCTGTTATCACTTATAAAAATGGATTTCTTCATGTTTTCGTATGGAAAACTTTAAATGCGTTTTTCTCGAAAACTATAAGAGCTAGAGCTTAAAATCCAAAAATCTGTTATCACTTATAAAAATGGATTTTTTCATGTTTTCGTATGGAAAACTTTAAATGCATTTTTCTCGAAAACTATAAGAGCTAGAGCTTAAAATCCAAAAATCTGTTATCACTTATAGAAATGGATTTTTTCATGTTTTCGTATGGAAAACTTTAAATGCGTTTTTCTCGAAAACTATAAGAGCTAGAGCTTAAAATCCAAAAATCTGTTATCACTTATAAAAATGGATTTTTTCATGTTTTCCTATGAAAAACTATAAATGCGTTTTTCTCGAAAACTATAAGAGCTATCACTTATAAAAATGGATTTTTTCATGTTTTCGTATGGAAAACTTTAAATGCATTTTTCTCGAAAACTATAAGAGCTAGAGCTTAAAATCCAAAAATCTGTTATCACTTATAAAAATGGATTTTTTCAAGTTTTCGTATGGAAAACTTTAAATGCATTTTTCTCGAAAACTATAAGAGCTAGAGCTTAAAATCCAAAAATCTGTTATCACTTATAAAAATGGATTTTTTCATGTTTTCCTATGAAAAACTATAAATGCGTTTTTCTCGAAAACTATAAGAGCTATCACTTATAAAAATGGATTTTTTCATGTTTTCGTATGGAAAACTTTAAATGCATTTTTCTCGAAAACTATAAGAGCTAGAGCTTAAAATCCAAAAATCTGTTATCACTTATAAAAATGGATTTTTTCAAGTTTTCGTATGGAAAACTTTAAATGCATTTTTCTCGAAAACTATAAGAGCTAGAGCTTAAAATCCAAAAATCTGTTATCACTTATAAAAATGGATTTTTTCAAGTTTTCGTATGGAAAACTTTAAATGCATTTTTCTCGAAAACTATAAGAGCTAGAGCTTAAAATCCAAAAATCTGTTATCACTTATAAAAATGGATTTTTTCATGTTTTCCTATGAAAAACTATAAATGCGTTTTTCTCGAAAACTATAAGAGCTATCACTTATAAAAATGGATTTTTTCATGTTTTCGTATGGAAAACTTTAAATGCATTTTTCTCGAAAACTATAAGAGCTAGAGCTTAAAATCCAAAAATCTGTTATCACTTATAAAAATGGATTTTTTCAAGTTTTCGTATGGAAAACTTTAAATGCATTTTTCTCGAAAACTATAAGAGCTAGAGCTTAAAATCCAAAAATCTGTTATCACTTATAAAAATGGATTTTTTCAAGTTTTCGTATGGAAAACTTTAAATGCATTTTTCTCGAAAACTATAAGAGCTAGAGCTTAAAATCCAAAAATCTGTTATCACTTATAAAAATGGATTTTTTCATGTTTTCCTATGAAAAACTATAAATGCGTTTTTCTCGAAAACTATAAGAGCTATCACTTATAAAAATGGATTTTTTCATGTTTTCGTATGGAAAACTTTAAATGCATTTTTCTCGAAAACTATAAGAGCTAGAGCTTAAAATCCAAAAATCTGTTATCACTTATAAAAATGGATTTTTTCAAGTTTTCGTATGGAAAACTTTAAATGCATTTTTCTCGAAAACTATAAGAGCTAGAGCTTAAAATCCAAAAATCTGTTATCACTTATAAAAATGGATTTTTTCAAGTTTTCGTATGGAAAACTTTAAATGCATTTTTCTCGAAAACTATAAGAGCTAGAGCTTAAAATCCAAAAATCTGTTATCACTTATAAAAATGGATTTTTTCATGTTTTCCTATGAAAAACTATAAATGCGTTTTTCTCGAAAACTATAAGAGCTATCACTTATAAAAATGGATTTTTTCATGTTTTCGTATGGAAAACTTTAAATGCATTTTTCTCGAAAACTATAAGAGCTAGAGCTTAAAATCCAAAAATCTGTTATCACTTATAAAAATGGATTTTTTCATGTTTTCCTATGAAAAACTATAAATGCGTTTTTCTCGAAAACTATAAGAGCTATCACTTATAAAAATGGATTTTTTCATGTTTTCGTATGGAAAACTTTAAATGCATTTTTCTCGAAAACTATAAGAGCTAGAGCTTAAAATCCAAAAATCTGTTATCACTTATAAAAATGGATTTCTTCATGTTTTCGTATGGAAAACTTTAAATGCGTTTTTCTCGAAAACTATAAGAGCTAGAGCTTAAAATCCAAAAATCTGTTATCACTTATAAAAATGGATTTTTTCATGTTTTCCTATGAAAAACTATAAATGCGTTTTTCTCGAAAACTATAAGAGCTATCACTTATAAAAATGGATTTTTTCATGTTTTCGTATGGAAAACTTTAAATGCATTTTTCTCGAAAACTATAAGAGCTAGAGCTTAAAATCCAAAAATCTGTTATCACTTATAAAAATGGATTTTTTCATGTTTTCCTATGAAAAACTATAAATGCGTTTTTCTCGAAAACTATAAGAGCTATCACTTATAAAAATGGATTTTTTCATGTTTTCGTATGGAAAACTTTAAATGCATTTTTCTCGAAAACTATAAGAGCTAGAGCTTAAAATCCAAAAATCTGTTATCACTTATAAAAATGGATTTTTTCATGTTTTCCTATGAAAAACTATAAATGCGTTTTTCTCGAAAACTATAAGAGCTATCACTTATAAAAATGGATTTTTTCATGTTTTCGTATGGAAAACTTTAAATGCATTTTTCTCGAAAACTATAAGAGCTAGAGCTTAAAATCCAAAAATCTGTTATCACTTATAAAAATGGATTTTTTCATGTTTTCCTATGAAAAACTATAAATGCGTTTTTCTCGAAAACTATAAGAGCTATCACTTATAAAAATGGATTTTTTCATGTTTTCGTATGGAAAACTTTAAATGCATTTTTCTCGAAAACTATAAGAGCTAGAGCTTAAAATCCAAAAATCTGTTATCACTTATAAAAATGGATTTTTTCATGTTTTCCTATGAAAAACTATAAATGCGTTTTTCTCGAAAACTATAAGAGCTATCACTTATAAAAATGGATTTTTTCATGTTTTCGTATGGAAAACTTTAAATGCATTTTTCTCGAAAACTATAAGAGCTAGAGCTTAAAATCCAAAAATCTGTTATCACTTATAAAAATGGATTTTTTCATGTTTTCCTATGAAAAACTTTAAATGCGTTTTTCTCGAAAACTATAAGAGCTAGAGCTTAAAATCCAAAAATCTGTTATCACTTATAAAAATGGATTTTTTCATGTTTTCCTATGAAAAACTATAAATGCGTTTTTCTCGAAAACTATAAGAGCTATCACTTATAAAAATGGATTTTTTCATGTTTTCGTATGGAAAACTTTAAATGCATTTTTCTCGAAAACTATAAGAGCTAGAGCTTAAAATCCAAAAATCTGTTATCACTTATAAAAATGGATTTTTTCATGTTTTCCTATGAAAAACTATAAATGCGTTTTTCTCGAAAACTATAAGAGCTATCACTTATAAAAATGGATTTTTTCATGTTTTCGTATGGAAAACTTTAAATGCATTTTTCTCGAAAACTATAAGAGCTAGAGCTTAAAATCCAAAAATCTGTTATCACTTATAAAAATGGATTTTTTCATGTTTTCCTATGAAAAACTATAAATGCGTTTTTCTCGAAAACTATAAGAGCTATCACTTATAAAAATGGATTTTTTCATGTTTTCGTATGGAAAACTTTAAATGCATTTTTCTCGAAAACTATAAGAGCTAGAGCTTAAAATCCAAAAATCTGTTATCACTTATAAAAATGGATTTTTTCATGTTTTCCTATGAAAAACTTTAAATGCGTTTTTCTCGAAAACTATAAGAGCTAGAGCTTAAAATCCAAAAATCTGTTATCACTTATAAAAATGGATTTTTTCATGTTTTCCTATGAAAAACTATAAATGCGTTTTTCTCGAAAACTATAAGAGCTATCACTTATAAAAATGGATTTTTTCATGTTTTCGTATGGAAAACTTTAAATGCATTTTTCTCGAAAACTATAAGAGCTAGAGCTTAAAATCCAAAAATCTGTTATCACTTATAAAAATGGATTTTTTCATGTTTTCCTATGAAAAACTTTAAATGCGTTTTTCTCGAAAACTATAAGAGCTAGAGCTTAAAATCCAAAAATCTGTTATCACTTATAAAAATGGATTTTTTCATGTTTTCCTATGAAAAACTATAAATGCGTTTTTCTCGAAAACTATAAGAGCTATCACTTATAAAAATGGATTTTTTCATGTTTTCGTATGGAAAACTTTAAATGCATTTTTCTCGAAAACTATAAGAGCTAGAGCTTAAAATCCAAAAATCTGTTATCACTTATAAAAATGGATTTTTTCATGTTTTCCTATGAAAAACTATAAATGCGTTTTTCTCGAAAACTATAAGAGCTATCACTTATAAAAATGGATTTTTTCATGTTTTCGTATGGAAAACTTTAAATGCATTTTTCTCGAAAACTATAAGAGCTAGAGCTTAAAATCCAAAAATCTGTTATCACTTATAAAAATGGATTTTTTCATGTTTTCCTATGAAAAACTATAAATGCGTTTTTCTCGAAAACTATAAGAGCTATCACTTATAAAAATGGATTTTTTCATGTTTTCGTATGGAAAACTTTAAATGCATTTTTCTCGAAAACTATAAGAGCTAGAGCTTAAAATCCAAAAATCTGTTATCACTTATAAAAATGGATTTTTTCATGTTTTCCTATGAAAAACTATAAATGCGTTTTTCTCGAAAACTATAAGAGCTATCACTTATAAAAATGGATTTTTTCATGTTTTCGTATGGAAAACTTTAAATGCATTTTTCTCGAAAACTATAAGAGCTAGAGCTTAAAATCCAAAAATCTGTTATCACTTATAAAAATGGATTTTTTCATGTTTTCCTATGAAAAACTATAAATGCGTTTTTCTCGAAAACTATAAGAGCTATCACTTATAAAAATGGATTTTTTCATGTTTTCGTATGGAAAACTTTAAATGCATTTTTCTCGAAAACTATAAGAGCTATCACTTATAAAAATGGATTTTTTCATGTTTTCGTATGGAAAACTTTAAATGCATTTTTCTCGAAAACTATAAGAGCTAGAGCTTAAAATCCAAAAATCTGTTATCACTTATAAAAATGGATTTTTTCATGTTTTCCTATGAAAAACTATAAATGCGTTTTTCTCGAAAACTATAAGAGCTATCACTTATAAAAATGGATTTTTTCATGTTTTCGTATGGAAAACTTTAAATGCATTTTTCTCGAAAACTATAAGAGCTAGAGCTTAAAATCCAAAAATCTGTTATCACTTATAAAAATGGATTTTTTCATGTTTTCCTATGAAAAACTATAAATGCGTTTTTCTCGAAAACTATAAGAGCTATCACTTATAAAAATGGATTTTTTCATGTTTTCGTATGGAAAACTTTAAATGCATTTTTCTCGAAAACTATAAGAGCTAGAGCTTAAAATCCAAAAATCTGTTATCACTTATAAAAATGGATTTTTTCATGTTTTCCTATGAAAAACTATAAATGCGTTTTTCTCGAAAACTATAAGAGCTATCACTTATAAAAATGGATTTTTTCATGTTTTCGTATGGAAAACTTTAAATGCATTTTTCTCGAAAACTATAAGAGCTAGAGCTTAAAATCCAAAAATCTGTTATCACTTATAAAAATGGATTTTTTCATGTTTTCCTATGAAAAACTATAAATGCGTTTTTCTCGAAAACTATAAGAGCTATCACTTATAAAAATGGATTTTTTCATGTTTTCGTATGGAAAACTTTAAATGCATTTTTCTCGAAAACTATAAGAGCTAGAGCTTAAAATCCAAAAATCTGTTATCACTTATAAAAATGGATTTTTTCATGTTTTCCTATGAAAAACTATAAATGCGTTTTTCTCGAAAACTATAAGAGCTATCACTTATAAAAATGGATTTTTTCATGTTTTCGTATGGAAAACTTTAAATGCATTTTTCTCGAAAACTATAAGAGCTAGAGCTTAAAATCCAAAAATCTGTTATCACTTATAAAAATGGATTTTTTCATGTTTTCCTATGAAAAACTATAAATGCGTTTTTCTCGAAAACTATAAGAGCTATCACTTATAAAAATGGATTTTTTCATGTTTTCGTATGGAAAACTTTAAATGCATTTTTCTCGAAAACTATAAGAGCTAGAGCTTAAAATCCAAAAATCTGTTATCACTTATAAAAATGGATTTTTTCATGTTTTCCTATGAAAAACTATAAATGCGTTTTTCTCGAAAACTATAAGAGCTATCACTTATAAAAATGGATTTTTTCATGTTTTCGTATGGAAAACTTTAAATGCATTTTTCTCGAAAACTATAAGAGCTAGAGCTTAAAATCCAAAAATCTGTTATCACTTATAAAAATGGATTTTTTCATGTTTTCCTATGAAAAACTATAAATGCGTTTTTCTCGAAAACTATAAGAGCTATCACTTATAAAAATGGATTTTTTCATGTTTTCGTATGGAAAACTTTAAATGCATTTTTCTCGAAAACTATAAGAGCTAGAGCTTAAAATCCAAAAATCTGTTATCACTTATAAAAATGGATTTTTTCATGTTTTCCTATGAAAAACTATAAATGCGTTTTTCTCGAAAACTATAAGAGCTATCACTTATAAAAATGGATTTTTTCATGTTTTCGTATGGAAAACTTTAAATGCATTTTTCTCGAAAACTATAAGAGCTAGAGCTTAAAATCCAAAAATCTGTTATCACTTATAAAAATGGATTTTTTCATGTTTTCCTATGAAAAACTATAAATGCGTTTTTCTCGAAAACTATAAGAGCTATCACTTATAAAAATGGATTTTTTCATGTTTTCGTATGGAAAACTTTAAATGCATTTTTCTCGAAAACTATAAGAGCTAGAGCTTAAAATCCAAAAATCTGTTATCACTTATAAAAATGGATTTTTTCATGTTTTCCTATGAAAAACTATAAATGCGTTTTTCTCGAAAACTATAAGAGCTATCACTTATAAAAATGGATTTTTTCATGTTTTCGTATGGAAAACTTTAAATGCATTTTTCTCGAAAACTATAAGAGCTAGAGCTTAAAATCCAAAAATCTGTTATCACTTATAAAAATGGATTTTTTCATGTTTTCCTATGAAAAACTTTAAATGCGTTTTTCTCGAAAACTATAAGAGCTAGAGCTTAAAATCCAAAAATCTGTTATCACTTATAAAAATGGATTTTTTCATGTTTTCCTATGAAAAACTATAAATGCGTTTTTCTCGAAAACTATAAGAGCTATCACTTATAAAAATGGATTTTTTCATGTTTTCGTATGGAAAACTTTAAATGCATTTTTCTCGAAAACTATAAGAGCTAGAGCTTAAAATCCAAAAATCTGTTATCACTTATAAAAATGGATTTTTTCATGTTTTCCTATGAAAAACTATAAATGCGTTTTTCTCGAAAACTATAAGAGCTATCACTTATAAAAATGGATTTTTTCATGTTTTCGTATGGAAAACTTTAAATGCATTTTTCTCGAAAACTATAAGAGCTAGAGCTTAAAATCCAAAAATCTGTTATCACTTATAAAAATGGATTTTTTCATGTTTTCCTATGAAAAACTATAAATGCGTTTTTCTCGAAAACTATAAGAGCTATCACTTATAAAAATGGATTTTTTCATGTTTTCGTATGGAAAACTTTAAATGCATTTTTCTCGAAAACTATAAGAGCTAGAGCTTAAAATCCAAAAATCTGTTATCACTTATAAAAATGGATTTTTTCATGTTTTCCTATGAAAAACTTTAAATGCGTTTTTCTCGAAAACTATAAGAGCTAGAGCTTAAAATCCAAAAATCTGTTATCACTTATAAAAATGGATTTTTTCATGTTTTCCTATGAAAAACTATAAATGCGTTTTTCTCGAAAACTATAAGAGCTATCACTTATAAAAATGGATTTTTTCATGTTTTCGTATGGAAAACTTTAAATGCATTTTTCTCGAAAACTATAAGAGCTAGAGCTTAAAATCCAAAAATCTGTTATCACTTATAAAAATGGATTTTTTCATGTTTTCCTATGAAAAACTATAAATGCGTTTTTCTCGAAAACTATAAGAGCTATCACTTATAAAAATGGATTTTTTCATGTTTTCGTATGGAAAACTTTAAATGCATTTTTCTCGAAAACTATAAGAGCTAGAGCTTAAAATCCAAAAATCTGTTATCACTTATAAAAATGGATTTTTTCATGTTTTCCTATGAAAAACTATAAATGCGTTTTTCTCGAAAACTATAAGAGCTAGAGCTTAAATCCAAAAATCTGTTATCACTTATAAAAATGGATTTTTTCATGTTTTCCTATGAAAAACTTTAAATGCGTTTTTCTCGAAAACTATAAGAGCTAGAGCTTAAAATCCAAAAATCTGTTATCACTTATAAAAATGGATTTTTTCATGTTTTCCTATGAAAAACTATAAATGCGTTTTTCTCGAAAACTATAAGAGCTATCACTTATAAAAATGGATTTTTTCATGTTTTCGTATGGAAAACTTTAAATGCATTTTTCTCGAAAACTATAAGAGCTAGAGCTTAAAATCCAAAAATCTGTTATCACTTATAAAAATGGATTTTTTCATGTTTTCCTATGAAAAACTATAAATGCGTTTTTCTCGAAAACTATAAGAGCTATCACTTATAAAAATGGATTTTTTCATGTTTTCGTATGGAAAACTTTAAATGCATTTTTCTCGAAAACTATAAGAGCTAGAGCTTAAAATCCAAAAATCTGTTATCACTTATAAAAATGGATTTTTTCATGTTTTCCTATGAAAAACTATAAATGCGTTTTTCTCGAAAACTATAAGAGCTATCACTTATAAAAATGGATTTTTTCATGTTTTCGTATGGAAAACTTTAAATGCATTTTTCTCGAAAACTATAAGAGCTAGAGCTTAAAATCCAAAAATCTGTTATCACTTATAAAAATGGATTTTTTCATGTTTTCCTATGAAAAACTATAAATGCGTTTTTCTCGAAAACTATAAGAGCTATCACTTATAAAAATGGATTTTTTCATGTTTTCGTATGGAAAACTTAAATGCATTTTCTCGAAAACTATAAGAGCTAGAGCTTAAAATCCAAAAATCTGTTATCACTTATAAAAATGGATTTTTTCATGTTTTCCTATGAAAAACTATAAATGCGTTTTTCTCGAAAACTATAAGAGCTATCACTTATAAAAATGGATTTTTTCATGTTTTCGTATGGAAAACTTTAAATGCATTTTTCTCGAAAACTATAAGAGCTAGAGCTTAAAATCCAAAAATCTGTTATCACTTATAAAAATGGATTTTTTCATGTTTTCCTATGAAAAACTATAAATGCGTTTTTCTCGAAAACTATAAGAGCTATCACTTATAAAAATGGATTTTTTCATGTTTTCGTATGGAAAACTTTAAATGCATTTTTCTCGAAAACTATAAGAGCTAGAGCTTAAAATCCAAAAATCTGTTATCACTTATAAAAATGGATTTTTTCATGTTTTCCTATGAAAAACTATAAATGCGTTTTTCTCGAAAACTATAAGAGCTATCACTTATAAAAATGGATTTTTTCATGTTTTCGTATGGAAAACTTTAAATGCATTTTTCTCGAAAACTATAAGAGCTAGAGCTTAAAATCCAAAAATCTGTTATCACTTATAAAAATGGATTTTTTCATGTTTTCCTATGAAAAACTATAAAAATGCGTTTTTCTCGAAAACTATAAGAGCTATCACTTATAAAAATGGATTTTTTCATGTTTTCGTATGGAAAACTTTAAATGCATTTTTCTCGAAAACTATAAGAGCTAGAGCTTAAAATCCAAAAATCTGTTATCACTTATAAAAATGGATTTTTTCATGTTTTCCTATGAAAAACTATAAATGCGTTTTTCTCGAAAACTATAAGAGCTATCACTTATAAAAATGGATTTTTTCATGTTTTCGTATGGAAAACTTTAAATGCATTTTTCTCGAAAACTATAAGAGCTAGAGCTTAAAATCCAAAAATCTGTTATCACTTATAAAAATGGATTTTTTCATGTTTTCCTATGAAAAACTATAAATGCGTTTTTCTCGAAAACTATAAGAGCTATCACTTATAAAAATGGATTTTTTCATGTTTTCGTATGGAAAACTTTAAATGCATTTTTCTCGAAAACTATAAGAGCTAGAGCTTAAAATCCAAAAATCTGTTATCACTTATAAAAATGGATTTTTTCATGTTTTCCTATGAAAAACTATAAATGCGTTTTTCTCGAAAACTATAAGAGCTATCACTTATAAAAATGGATTTTTTCATGTTTTCGTATGGAAAACTTTAAATGCATTTTTCTCGAAAACTATAAGAGCTAGAGCTTAAAATCCAAAAATCTGTTATCACTTATAAAAATGGATTTTTTCATGTTTTCCTATGAAAAACTATAAATGCGTTTTTCTCGAAAACTATAAGAGCTATCACTTATAAAAATGGATTTTTTCATGTTTTCGTATGGAAAACTTTAAATGCATTTTTCTCGAAAACTATAAGAGCTAGAGCTTAAAATCCAAAAATCTGTTATCACTTATAAAAATGGATTTTTTCATGTTTTCCTATGAAAAACTATAAATGCGTTTTTCTCGAAAACTATAAGAGCTATCACTTATAAAAATGGATTTTTTCATGTTTTCGTATGGAAAACTTTAAATGCATTTTTCTCGAAAACTATAAGAGCTAGAGCTTAAAATCCAAAAATCTGTTATCACTTATAAAAATGGATTTTTCATGTTTTCATATGAAAAACTATAAATGCGTTTTTCTCGAAAACTATAAGAGCTATCACTTATAAAAATGGATTTTTTCATGTTTTCGTATGGAAAACTTTAAATGCATTTTTCTCGAAAACTATAAGAGCTAGAGCTTAAAATCCAAAAATCTGTTATCACTTATAAAAATGGATTTTTTCATGTTTCCTATGAAAAACTATAAATGCGTTTTTCTCGAAAACTATAAGAGCTATCACTTATAAAAATGGATTTTTTCATGTTTTCGTATGGAAAACTTTAATGCATTTTTCTCGAAAACTATAAGAGCTAGAGCTTAAAATCCAAAAATCCTGTTATCACTTATAAAATGGATTTTTTCATGTTTTCCTATGAAAAACTATAAATGCGTTTTTTCTCGAAAACTATAAGAGCTATCACTTATAAAAATGGATTTTTTCATGTTTTTCGTATGGAAAACTTTAAATGCATTTTTCTCGAAAACTATAAGAGCTAGAGCTTAAAATCCAAAATCTGTTATCACTTATAAAAATGGATTTTTTCATGTTTTCCTATGAAAAACTATAAATGCGTTTTTCTCGAAAACTATAAGAGCTATCACTTATAAAAATGGATTTTTTTCATGTTTTCGTATGGAAAACTTTAAATGCATTTTTCTCGAAAACTATAAGAGCTAGAGCTTAAAATCCAAAAATCTGTTATCACTTATAAAAATGGATTTTTTCATGTTTTCCTATGAAAAACTTTAAATGCGTTTTTCTCGAAAACTATAAGAGCTAGAGCTTAAAATCCAAAAATCTGTTATCACTTATAAAAATGGATTTTTTCATGTTTTCCTATGAAAAACTATAAATGCGTTTTTCTCGAAAACTATAAGAGCTATCACTTATAAAAATGGATTTTTTCATGTTTTCGTATGGAAAACTTTAAATGCATTTTTTCTCGAAAACTATAAGAGCTAGAGCTTAAAATCCAAAAATCTGTTATCACTTATAAAAATGGATTTTTTTCATGTTTTCCTATGAAAAACTATAAATGCGTTTTTCTCGAAAACTATAAGAGCTATCACTTATAAAAATGGATTTTTTCATGTTTTCGTATGGAAAACTTTAAATGCATTTTTCTCGAAAACTATAAGAGCTAGAGCTTAAAATCCAAAAATCTGTTATCACTTATAAAAATGGATTTTTTCATGTTTTCCTATGAAAAACTATAAATGCGTTTTTTCTCGAAAACTATAAGAGCTATCACTTATAAAAATGGATTTTTTCATGTTTTCGTATGGAAAACTTTAAATGCATTTTTCTCGAAAACTATAAGAGCTAGAGCTAAAATCCAAAAATCTGTTATCACTTATAAAAATGGATTTTTTCATGTTTTCCTATGAAAAACTTTAAATGCGTTTTTCTCGAAAACTATAAGAGCTAGAGCTTAAAATCCAAAAATCTGTTATCACTTATAAAAATGGATTTTTTCATGTTTTCCTATGAAAAACTATAAATGCGTTTTTCTCGAAAACTATAAGAGCTATCACTTATAAAAATGGATTTTTTCATGTTTTCGTATGGAAAACTTTAAATGCATTTTTCTCGAAAACTATAAGAGCTAGAGCTTAAAATCCAAAAATCTGTTATCACTTATAAAAATGGATTTTTTCATGTTTTCCTATGAAAAACTATAAATGCGTTTTTCTCGAAAACTATAAGAGCTATCACTTATAAAAATGGATTTTTTCATGTTTTCGTATGGAAAACTTTAAATGCATTTTTCTCGAAAACTATAAGAGCTAGAGCTTAAAATCCAAAAATCTGTTATCACTTATAAAAATGGATTTTTTCATGTTTTCCTATGAAAAACTATAAATGCGTTTTTCTCGAAAACTATAAGAGCTATCACTTATAAAAATGGATTTTTTCATGTTTTCGTATGGAAAACTTTAAATGCATTTTTCTCGAAAACTATAAGAGCTAGAGCTTAAAATCCAAAAATCTGTTATCACTTATAAAAATGGATTTTTTCATGTTTTCCTATGAAAAACTATAAATGCGTTTTTCTCGAAAACTATAAGAGCTATCACTTATAAAAATGGATTTTTTCATGTTTTCGTATGGAAAACTTTAAATGCATTTTTCTCGAAAACTATAAGAGCTAGAGCTTAAAATCCAAAAATCTGTTATCACTTATAAAAATGGATTTTTTCATGTTTTCCTATGAAAAACTATAAATGCGTTTTTCTCGAAAACTATAAGAGCTATCACTTATAAAAATGGATTTTTTCATGTTTTCGTATGGAAAACTTTAAATGCATTTTTCTCGAAAACTATAAGAGCTAGAGCTTAAAATCCAAAAATCTGTTATCACTTATAAAAATGGATTTTTTCATGTTTTCCTATGAAAAACTATAAATGCGTTTTTCTCGAAAACTATAAGAGCTATCACTTATAAAAATGGATTTTTTCATGTTTTCGTATGGAAATCTTTAAATGCATTTTTCTCGAAAACTATAAGAGCTAGAGCTTAAAATCCAAAAATCTGTTATCACTTATAAAAATGGATTTTTTCATGTTTTCCTATGAAAAACTATAAATGCGTTTTTCTCGAAAACTATAAGAGCTATCACTTATAAAAATGGATTTTTCATGTTTTCGTATGGAAAACTTTAAATGCATTTTTCTCGAAAACTATAAGAGCTAGAGCTTAAAATCCAAAAATCTGTTATCACTTATAAAAATGGGTTTTTTCATGTTTTCCTATGAAAAACTTTAAATGCGTTTTTCTCGAAAACTATAAGAGCTAGAGCTTAAAATCCAAAAATCTGTTATCACTTATAAAAATGGATTTTTTCATGTTTTCCTATGAAAAACTATAAATGCGTTTTTCTCGAAAACTATAAGAGCTATCACTTATAAAAATGGATTTTTTCATGTTTTCGTATGGAAAACTTTAAATGCATTTTTCTCGAAAACTATAAGAGCTAGAGCTTAAAATCCAAAAATCTGTTATCACTTATAAAAATGGATTTTTTCATGTTTTCCTATGAAAAACTATAAATGCGTTTTTCTCGAAAACTATAAGAGCTATCACTTATAAAAATGGATTTTTTCATGTTTTCGTATGGAAAACTTTAAATGCATTTTTCTCGAAAACTATAAGAGCTAGAGCTTAAAATCCAAAAATCTGTTATCACTTATAAAAATGGATTTTTTCATGTTTTCCTATGAAAAACTATAAATGCGTTTTTCTCGAAAACTATAAGAGCTATCACTTATAAAAATGGATTTTTTCATGTTTTCGTATGGAAAACTTTAAATGCATTTTTCTCGAAAACTATAAGAGCTAGAGCTTAAAATCCAAAAATCTGTTATCACTTATAAAAATGGATTTTTTCATGTTTTCCTATGAAAAACTATAAATGCGTTTTTCTCGAAAACTATAAGAGCTATCACTTATAAAAATGGATTTTTTCATGTTTTCGTATGGAAAACTTTAAATGCATTTTTCTCGAAAACTATAAGAGCTAGAGCTTAAAATCCAAAAATCTGTTATCACTTATAAAAATGGATTTTTTCATGTTTTCCTATGAAAAACTATAAATGCGTTTTTCTCGAAAACTATAAGAGCTATCACTTATAAAAATGGATTTTTTCATGTTTTCGTATGGAAAACTTTAAATGCATTTTTCTCGAAAACTATAAGAGCTAGAGCTTAAAATCCAAAAATCTGTTATCACTTATAAAAATGGATTTTTTCATGTTTTCCTATGAAAAACTTTAAATGCGTTTTTCTCGAAAACTATAAGAGCTAGAGCTTAAAATCCAAAAATCTGTTATCACTTATAAAAATGGATTTCTTCATGTTTTCCTATGAAAAACTTTAAATGCATTTTTCTCGAAAACTATAAGAGCTAGAGCTTATAATCCAAAAATCTGTTATCACTTATAAAAATGGATTTCTTCATGTTTTCCTATGAAAAACTTTAAATGCATTTTTCTCGAAAACTATAAGAGCTAGAGCTTATAATCCAAAAATCTGTTATCACTTATAAAAATGGATTTTTTCATGTTTTCCTATGAAAAACTTTAAATGCATTTTTCTCGAAAACTATAAGAGCTAGAGCTTATAATCCAAAAATCTGTTATCACTTATAAAAATGGATTTTTTCATGTTTTCCTATGAAAAACTTTAAATGCATTTTTCTCGAAAACTATAAGAGCTAGAGCTTATAATCCAAAAATCTGTTATCACTTATAAAAATGGATTTCTTCATGTTTTCCTATGAAAAACTTTAAATGCATTTTTCTCGAAAACTATAAGAGCTAGAGCTTATAATCCAAAAATCTGTTATCACTTATAAAAATGGATTTTTTCATGTTTTCCTATGAAAAACTTTAAATGCATTTTTCTCGAAAACTATAAGAGCTAGAGCTTATAATCCAAAAATCTGTTATCACTTATAAAAATGGATTTTTTCATGTTTTCCTATGAAAAACTTTAAATGCATTTTTCTCGAAAACTATAAGAGCTAGAGCTTATAATCCAAAAATCTGTTATCACTTATAAAAATGGATTTCTTCATGTTTTCCTATGAAAAACTTTAAATGCATTTTTCTCGAAAACTATAAGAGCTAGAGCTTATAATCCAAAAATCTGTTATCACTTATAAAAATGGATTTTTTCATGTTTTCCTATGAAAAACTTTAAATGCATTTTTCTCGAAAACTATAAGAGCTAGAGCTTATAATCCAAAAATCTGTTATCACTTATAAAAATGGATTTTTTCATGTTTTCCTATGAAAAACTATAAATGCGTTTTTCTCGAAAACTATAAGAGCTATCACTTATAAAAATGGATTTTTTCATGTTTTCGTATGGAAAACTTTAAATGCATTTTTCTCGAAAACTATAAGAGCTAGAGCTTAAAATCCAAAAATCTGTTATCACTTATAAAAATGGATTTTTTCATGTTTTCCTATGAAAAACTATAAATGCGTTTTTCTCGAAAACTATAAGAGCTATCACTTATAAAAATGGATTTTTTCATGTTTTCGTATGGAAAACTTTAAATGCATTTTTCTCGAAAACTATAAGAGCTAGAGCTTAAAATCCAAAAATCTGTTATCACTTATAAAAATGGATTTTTTCATGTTTTCCTATGAAAAACTATAAATGCGTTTTTCTCGAAAACTATAAGAGCTATCACTTATAAAAATGGATTTTTTCATGTTTTCGTATGGAAAACTTTAAATGCATTTTTCTCGAAAACTATAAGAGCTAGAGCTTAAAATCCAAAAATCTGTTATCACTTATAAAAATGGATTTTTTCATGTTTTCCTATGAAAAACTTTAAATGCGTTTTTCTCGAAAACTATAAGAGCTAGAGCTTAAAATCCAAAAATCTGTTATCACTTATAAAAATGGATTTCTTCATGTTTTCCTATGAAAAACTTTAAATGCATTTTTCTCGAAAACTATAAGAGCTAGAGCTTATAATCCAAAAATCTGTTATCACTTATAAAAATGGATTTCTTCATGTTTTCCTATGAAAAACTTTAAATGCATTTTTCTCGAAAACTATAAGAGCTAGAGCTTATAATCCAAAAATCTGTTATCACTTATAAAAATGGATTTTTTCATGTTTTCCTATGAAAAACTTTAAATGCATTTTTCTCGAAAACTATAAGAGCTAGAGCTTATAATCCAAAAATCTGTTATCACTTATAAAAATGGATTTTTTCATGTTTTCCTATGAAAAACTTTAAATGCATTTTTCTCGAAAACTATAAGAGCTAGAGCTTATAATCCAAAAATCTGTTATCACTTATAAAAATGGATTTCTTCATGTTTTCCTATGAAAAACTTTAAATGCATTTTTCTCGAAAACTATAAGAGCTAGAGCTTATAATCCAAAAATCTGTTATCACTTATAAAAATGGATTTTTTCATGTTTTCCTATGAAAAACTTTAAATGCATTTTTCTCGAAAACTATAAGAGCTAGAGCTTATAATCCAAAAATCTGTTATCACTTATAAAAATGGATTTTTCATGTTTTCCTATGAAAAACTTTAAATGCATTTTTCTCGAAAACTATAAGAGCTAGAGCTTATAATCCAAAAATCTGTTATCACTTATAAAAATGGATTTCTTCATGTTTTCCTATGAAAAACTTTAAATGCATTTTTCTCGAAAACTATAAGAGCTAGAGCTTATAATCCAAAAATCTGTTATCACTTATAAAAATGGATTTTTTCATGTTTTCCTATGAAAAACTTTAAATGCATTTTTCTCGAAAACTATAAGAGCTAGAGCTTATAATCCAAAAATCTGTTATCACTTATAAAAATGGATTTTTTCATGTTTTCCTATGAAAAACTTTAAATGCATTTTTCTCGAAAACTATAAGAGCTAGAGCTTATAATCCAAAAATCTGTTATCACTTATAAAAATGGATTTTTTCATGTTTTCCTATGAAAAACTTTAAATGCATTTTTCTCGAAAACTATAAGAGCTAGAGCTTATAATCCAAAAATCTGTTATCACTTATAAAAATGGATTTTTTCATGTTTTCCTATGAAAAACTTTAAATGCATTTTTCTCGAAAACTATAAGAGCTAGAGCTTATAATCCAAAAATCTGTTATCACTTATAAAAATGGATTTTTTCATGTTTTCCTATGAAAAACTTTAAATGCATTTTTCTCGAAAACTATAAGAGCTAGAGCTTATAATCCAAAAATCTGTTATCACTTATAAAAATGGATTTCTTCATGTTTTCCTATGAAAAACTTTAAATGCATTTTTCTCGAAAACTATAAGAGCTAGAGCTTATAATCCAAAAATCTGTTATCACTTATAAAAATGGATTTTTTCATGTTTTCCTATGAAAAACTTTAAATGCATTTTTCTCGAAAACTATAAGAGCTAGAGCTTATAATCCAAAAATCTGTTATCACTTATAAAAATGGATTTTTTCATGTTTTCCTATGAAAAACTTTAAATGCATTTTTCTCGAAAACTATAAGAGCTAGAGCTTATAATCCAAAAATCTGTTATCACTTATAAAAATGGATTTCTTCATGTTTTCCTATGAAAAACTTTAAATGCATTTTTCTCGAAAACTATAAGAGCTAGAGCTTATAATCCAAAAATCTGTTATCACTTATAAAAATGGATTTTTTCATGTTTTCCTATGAAAAACTTTAAATGCATTTTTCTCGAAAACTATAAGAGCTAGAGCTTATAATCCAAAAATCTGTTATCACTTATAAAAATGGATTTTTTCATGTTTTCCTATGAAAAACTTTAAATGCATTTTTCTCGAAAACTATAAGAGCTAGAGCTTATAATCCAAAAATCTGTTATCACTTATAAAAATGGATTTTTTCATGTTTTCCTATGAAAAACTTTAAATGCATTTTTCTCGAAAACTATAAGAGCTAGAGCTTATAATCCAAAAATCTGTTATCACTTATAAAAATGGATTTCTTCATGTTTTCCTATGAAAAACTTTAAATGCATTTTTCTCGAAAACTATAAGAGCTAGAGCTTATAATCCAAAAATCTGTTATCACTTATAAAAATGGATTTTTTCATGTTTTCCTATGAAAAACTTTAAATGCATTTTTCTCGAAAACTATAAGAGCTAGAGCTTATAATCCAAAAATCTGTTATCACTTATAAAAATGGATTTTTCATGTTTTCCTATGAAAAACTTTAAATGCATTTTTCTCGAAAACTATAAGAGCTAGAGCTTATAATCCAAAAATCTGTTATCACTTATAAAAATGGATTTTTTCATGTTTTCCTATGAAAAACTTTAAATGCATTTTTCTCGAAAACTATAAGAGCTAGAGCTTATAATCCAAAAATCTGTTATCACTTATAAAAATGGATTTTTTCATGTTTTCCTATGAAAAACTTTAAATGCATTTTTCTCGAAAACTATAAGAGCTAGAGCTTATAATCCAAAAATCTGTTATCACTTATAAAAATGGATTTTTTCATGTTTTCCTATGAAAAACTTTAAATGCATTTTTCTCGAAAACTATAAGAGCTAGAGCTTATAATCCAAAAATCTGTTATCACTTATAAAAATGGATTTTTTCATGTTTTCCTATGAAAAACTTTAAATGCATTTTTCTCGAAAACTATAAGAGCTAGAGCTTATAATCCAAAAATCTGTTATCACTTATAAAAATGGATTTTTTCATGTTTTCCTATGAAAAACTTTAAATGCATTTTTCTCGAAAACTATAAGAGCTAGAGCTTATAATCCAAAAATCTGTTATCACTTATAAAAATGGATTTTTTCATGTTTTCCTATGAAAAACTTTAAATGCATTTTTCTCGAAAACTATAAGAGCTAGAGCTTATAATCCAAAAATCTGTTATCACTTATAAAAATGGATTTTTTCATGTTTTCCTATGAAAAACTTTAAATGCATTTTTCTCGAAAACTATAAGAGCTAGAGCTTATAATCCAAAAATCTGTTATCACTTATAAAAATGGATTTTTTCATGTTTTCCTATGAAAAACTTTAAATGCATTTTTCTCGAAAACTATAAGAGCTAGAGCTTATAATCCAAAAATCTGTTATCACTTATAAAAATGGATTTCTTCATGTTTTCCTATGAAAAACTTTAAATGCATTTTTCTCGAAAACTATAAGAGCTAGAGCTTATAATCCAAAAATCTGTTATCACTTATAAAAATGGATTTTTCATGTTTTCCTATGAAAAACTTTAAATGCATTTTTCTCGAAAACTATAAGAGCTAGAGCTTATAATCCAAAAATCTGTTATCACTTATAAAAATGGATTTTTTCATGTTTTCCTATGAAAAACTTTAAATGCATTTTTCTCGAAAACTATAAGAGCTAGAGCTTATAATCCAAAAATCTGTTATCACTTATAAAAATGGATTTTTTCATGTTTTCCTATGAAAAACTTTAAATGCATTTTTCTCGAAAACTATAAGAGCTAGAGCTTATAATCCAAAAATCTGTTATCACTTATAAAAATGGATTTTTTCATGTTTTCCTATGAAAAACTTTAAATGCATTTTTCTCGAAAACTATAAGAGCTAGAGCTTATAATCCAAAAATCTGTTATCACTTATAAAAATGGATTTCTTCATGTTTTCCTATGAAAAACTTTAAATGCATTTTTCTCGAAAACTATAAGAGCTAGAGCTTATAATCCAAAAATCTGTTATCACTTATAAAAATGGATTTTTTCATGTTTTCCTATGAAAAACTTTAAATGCATTTTTCTCGAAAACTATAAGAGCTAGAGCTTATAATCCAAAAATCTGTTATCACTTATAAAAATGGATTTTTTCATGTTTTCCTATGAAAAACTTTAAATGCATTTTTCTCGAAAACTATAAGAGCTAGAGCTTATAATCCAAAAATCTGTTATCACTTATAAAAATGGATTTCTTCATGTTTTCCTATGAAAAACTTTAAATGCATTTTTCTCGAAAACTATAAGAGCTAGAGCTTATAATCCAAAAATCTGTTATCACTTATAAAAATGGATTTCTTCATGTTTTCCTATGAAAAACTTTAAATGCATTTTTCTCGAAAACTATAAGAGCTAGAGCTTATAATCCAAAAATCTGTTATCACTTATAAAAATGGATTTTTTCATGTTTTCCTATGAAAAACTTTAAATGCATTTTTCTCGAAAACTATAAGAGCTAGAGCTTATAATCCAAAAATCTGTTATCACTTATAAAAATGGATTTCTTCATGTTTTCCTATGAAAAACTTTAAATGCATTTTTCTCGAAAACTATAAGAGCTAGAGCTTATAATCCAAAAATCTGTTATCACTTATAAAAATGGATTTTTTCATGTTTTCCTATGAAAAACTTTAAATGCATTTTTCTCGAAAACTATAAGAGCTAGAGCTTATAATCCAAAAATCTGTTATCACTTATAAAAATGGATTTTTTCATGTTTTCCTATGAAAAACTTTAAATGCATTTTTCTCGAAAACTATAAGAGCTAGAGCTTATAATCCAAAAATCTGTTATCACTTATAAAAATGGATTTTTTCATGTTTTCCTATGAAAAACTTTAAATGCATTTTTCTCGAAAACTATAAGAGCTAGAGCTTATAATCCAAAAATCTGTTATCACTTATAAAAATGGATTTCTTCATGTTTTCCTATGAAAAACTTTAAATGCATTTTTCTCGAAAACTATAAGAGCTAGAGCTTATAATCCAAAAATCTGTTATCACTTATAAAAATGGATTTTTTCATGTTTTCCTATGAAAAACTTTAAATGCATTTTTCTCGAAAACTATAAGAGCTAGAGCTTATAATCCAAAAATCTGTTATCACTTATAAAAATGGATTTTTTCATGTTTTCCTATGAAAAACTTTAAATGCATTTTTCTCGAAAACTATAAGAGCTAGAGCTTATAATCCAAAAATCTGTTATCACTTATAAAAATGGATTTCTTCATGTTTTCCTATGAAAAACTTTAAATGCATTTTTCTCGAAAACTATAAGAGCTAGAGCTTATAATCCAAAAATCTGTTATCACTTATAAAAATGGATTTTTTCATGTTTTCCTATGAAAAACTTTAAATGCATTTTTCTCGAAAACTATAAGAGCTAGAGCTTATAATCCAAAAATCTGTTATCACTTATAAAAATGGATTTTTTCATGTTTTCCTATGAAAAACTTTAAATGCATTTTTCTCGAAAACTATAAGAGCTAGAGCTTATAATCCAAAAATCTGTTATCACTTATAAAAATGGATTTCTTCATGTTTTCCTATGAAAAACTTTAAATGCATTTTTCTCGAAAACTATAAGAGCTAGAGCTTATAATCCAAAAATCTGTTATCACTTATAAAAATGGATTTCTTCATGTTTTCCTATGAAAAACTTTAAATGCATTTTTCTCGAAAACTATAAGAGCTAGAGCTTATAATCCAAAAATCTGTTATCACTTATAAAAATGGATTTTTTCATGTTTTCCTATGAAAAACTTTAAATGCATTTTTCTCGAAAACTATAAGAGCTAGAGCTTATAATCCAAAAATCTGTTATCACTTATAAAAATGGATTTTTTCATGTTTTCCTATGAAAAACTTTAAATGCATTTTTCTCGAAAACTATAAGAGCTAGAGCTTATAATCCAAAAATCTGTTATCACTTATAAAAATGGATTTTTTCATGTTTTCCTATGAAAAACTTTAAATGCATTTTTCTCGAAAACTATAAGAGCTAGAGCTTATAATCCAAAAATCTGTTATCACTTATAAAAATGGATTTTTTCATGTTTTCCTATGAAAAACTTTAAATGCATTTTTCTCGAAAACTATAAGAGCTAGAGCTTATAATCCAAAAATCTGTTATCACTTATAAAAATGGATTTCTTCATGTTTTCCTATGAAGAACTTTAAATGCATTTTTCTCGAAAACTATAAGAGCTAGAGCTTATAATCCAAAAATCTGTTATCACTTATAAAAATGGATTTTTTCATGTTTTCCTATGAAAAACTTTAAATGCATTTTTCTCGAAAACTATAAGAGCTAGAGCTTATAATCCAAAAATCTGTTATCACTTATAAAAATGGATTTTTTCATGTTTTCCTATGAAAAACTTTAAATGCATTTTTCTCGAAAACTATAAGAGCTAGAGCTTATAATCCAAAAATCTGTTATCACTTATAAAAATGGATTTCTTCATGTTTTCCTATGAAAAACTTTAAATGCATTTTTCTCGAAAACTATAAGAGCTAGAGCTTATAATCCAAAAATCTGTTATCACTTATAAAAATGGATTTTTTCATGTTTTCCTATGAAAAACTTTAAATGCATTTTTCTCGAAAACTATAAGAGCTAGAGCTTATAATCCAAAAATCTGTTATCACTTATAAAAATGGATTTCTTCATGTTTTCCTATGAAAAACTTTAAATGCATTTTTCTCGAAAACTATAAGAGCTAGAGCTTATAATCCAAAAATCTGTTATCACTTATAAAAATGGATTTCTTCATGTTTTCCTATGAAAAACTTTAAATGCATTTTTCTCGAAAACTATAAGAGCTAGAGCTTATAATCCAAAAATCTGTTATCACTTATAAAAATGGATTTCTTCATGTTTTCCTATGAAAAACTTTAAATGCATTTTTCTCGAAAACTATAAGAGCTAGAGCTTATAATCCAAAAATCTGTTATCACTTATAAAAATGGATTTTTTCATGTTTTCCTATGAAAAACTTTAAATGCATTTTTCTCGAAAACTATAAGAGCTAGAGCTTATAATCCAAAAATCTGTTATCACTTATAAAAATGGATTTCTTCATGTTTTCCTATGAAAAACTTTAAATGCATTTTTCTCGAAAACTATAAGAGCTAGAGCTTATAATCCAAAAATCTGTTATCACTTATAAAAATGGATTTTTTCATGTTTTCCTATGAAAAACTTTAAATGCATTTTTCTCGAAAACTATAAGAGCTAGAGCTTATAATCCAAAAATCTGTTATCACTTATAAAAATGGATTTCTTCATGTTTTCCTATGAAAAACTTTAAATGCATTTTTCTCGAAAACTATAAGAGCTAGAGCTTATAATCCAAAAATCTGTTATCACTTATAAAAATGGATTTTTTCATGTTTTCCTATGAAAAACTTTAAATGCATTTTTCTCGAAAACTATAAGAGCTAGAGCTTATAATCCAAAAATCTGTTATCACTTATAAAAATGGATTTTTTCATGTTTTCCTATGAAAAACTTTAAATGCATTTTTCTCGAAAACTATAAGAGCTAGAGCTTATAATCCAAAAATCTGTTATCACTTATAAAAATGGATTTCTTCATGTTTTCCTATGAAAAACTTTAAATGCATTTTTCTCGAAAACTATAAGAGCTAGAGCTTATAATCCAAAAATCTGTTATCACTTATAAAAATGGATTTCTTCATGTTTTCCTATGAAAAACTTTAAATGCATTTTTCTCGAAAACTATAAGAGCTAGAGCTTATAATCCAAAAATCTGTTATCACTTATAAAAATGGATTTTTTCATGTTTTCCTATGAAAAACTTTAAATGCATTTTTCTCGAAAACTATAAGAGCTAGAGCTTATAATCCAAAAATCTGTTATCACTTATAAAAATGGATTTTTTCATGTTTTCCTATGAAAAACTTTAAATGCATTTTTCTCGAAAACTATAAGAGCTAGAGCTTATAATCCAAAAATCTGTTATCACTTATAAAAATGGATTTCTTCATGTTTTCCTATGAAAAACTTTAAATGCATTTTTCTCGAAAACTATAAGAGCTAGAGCTTATAATCCAAAAATCTGTTATCACTTATAAAAATGGATTTTTTCATGTTTTCCTATGAAAAACTTTAAATGCATTTTTCTCGAAAACTATAAGAGCTAGAGCTTATAATCCAAAAATCTGTTATCACTTATAAAAATGGATTTCTTCATGTTTTCCTATGAAAAACTTTAAATGCATTTTTCTCGAAAACTATAAGAGCTAGAGCTTATAATCCAAAAATCTGTTATCACTTATAAAAATGGATTTTTTCATGTTTTCCTATGAAAAACTTTAAATGCATTTTTCTCGAAAACTATAAGAGCTAGAGCTTATAATCCAAAAATCTGTTATCACTTATAAAAATGGATTTTTTCATGTTTTCCTATGAAAAACTTTAAATGCATTTTTCTCGAAAACTATAAGAGCTAGAGCTTATAATCCAAAAATCTGTTATCACTTATAAAAATGGATTTCTTCATGTTTTCCTATGAAAAACTTTAAATGCATTTTTCTCGAAAACTATAAGAGCTTGAGCTTATAATCCAAAAATCTGTTATCACTTATAAAAATGGATTTTTTCATGTTTTCCTATGAAAAACTTTAAATGCATTTTTCTCGAAAACTATAAGAGCTAGAGCTTATAATCCAAAAATCTGTTATCACTTATAAAAATGGATTTTTTCATGTTTTCCTATGAAAAACTTTAAATGCATTTTTCTCGAAAACTATAAGAGCTAGAGCTTATAATCCAATAATCTGTTATCACTTATAAAAATGGATTTCTTCATGTTTTCCTATGAAAAACTTTAAATGCATTTTTCTCGAAAACTATAAGAGCTAGAGCTTATAATCCAAAAATCTGTTATCACTTATAAAAATGGATTTTTTCATGTTTTCCTATGAAAAACTTTAAATGCATTTTTCTCGAAAACTATAAGAGCTAGAGCTTATAATCCAAAAATCTGTTATCACTTATAAAAATGGATTTTTTCATGTTTTCCTATGAAAAACTTTAAATGCATTTTTCTCGAAAACTATAAGAGCTAGAGCTTATAATCCAAAAATCTGTTATCACTTATAAAAATGGATTTTTTCATGTTTTCCTATGAAAAACTTTAAATGCATTTTTCTCGAAAACTATAAGAGCTAGAGCTTATAATCCAAAAATCTGTTATCACTTATAAAAATGGATTTTTTCATGTTTTCCTATGAAAAACTTTAAATGCATTTTTCTCGAAAACTATAAGAGCTAGAGCTTATAATCCAAAAATCTGTTATCACTTGTAACGAACCAAACCGCGAGGGCGTATTTCTCAAGGGGATGTGCTACCTTTATAACCGGCCGTGCTAGTGGAAAAATGGGGTGGTTCTTACCCCTATTGAAACAGCTTATTGATCGCCACACAAACTAAAAATTAGGTAGCTGCTAAATCGACAAATAAGATATTAAATACAAAAGAAAGGAGAAACCTAGTAGAAGAGGAAAGGTGTTAAATCCTCTTTCGTTGTCTACACCCACCCAACCATGCTATCCATCTCTTAGCCTTTCTAGATAGCCCAAAAATTATCTACATACTGATCTTACCTAACTTTTCGTGAAATTAAAAGTTAAATCCTTTAACACAACATATTTTTTTTTTACAAAACTGATATATTTTCAATAAATGTCATTATTCTATTAACTCTATGGATTATACTCTAATCAACAAATTAAAAATGTATGTATATTAAAAAAAAAAAAAATAAAAATTTAGTTGAGATAAATATTAGATCAGAATGTCAAAATTTAAAAGTTATATATGTAAGTATAACATTTAATAAATATTTCATAAATGAAAAGAACAAAAACAAAATCAATTTACTTTTATATTGTTATGTTGTTGACATAAAATATTTTTGTTATCTTTTTACAAAAAAAAAAAAAAAAAAAAATTAATAAATTTTCCTCAAATTTATATAAATTATTTCATGATACTGACATGCGTTTTGAGGAGTATTTCTATTAACATATGGTTTTCATGCTATTTACATTTTATTATTATTATTGAATATGTTATTCTCAAAGTTTTATTTTTAATGTAAATAACATTATAATTTGTATGTTGTTAATATTATTATATTATAAACATAACATTTAAAATAAATTGAAATTGAACGGGTACAAAAACAAAACAAAAAAAAACAATTTTGTTTGTTTGTGTAAAATAAATTAATTAAATAATTTGTCAAACATATACGTAACTCACCAAAATATATCCCTCGTTGACTTCAGGCCTGATGTCCTTGAGATTAAATGTTTGAATAATTATTTTTTTAATAAATGTTAATGATGATAATATATGATTTTTGTATGGTATACTGTGTATGTGTTGTATATAAGAAAAAAAAAAAAAAAATTATTTAACATTTAAAAAAAAAATTGATTATCGGAGAAGATATCCGACATATAATGTAATGCAATGTATTTCCTTATGTCATTGTCCGGTAAAAAAAAAATAAATAATTTAGTTATAAGTTCGAAAAGTTGGTATCTTGCCAGCATTAAATTTATCCGGTAGGAATTCTTCAATAACAACTTCTAAATTTATCCGAAATGTAATTGAATTTTCGCCAACGATTTTTGTTAGAATCGATTCTTAATATGGAAATTTTTGCCCAAATTTTGATTATAACTTTTTCCACTAGAATTTAAAATTATCTTGCCCTGTTTCCAAATGATACACAGGGCAAAACAAAAATATCACTAGGATTTCCAAAATTTAGCACTAAAATAAGTAAATTTTCCTTTATAAACGACACGACTAAAAAAAATAACTCTTTGAATTCTGTTACATACCTATTAATATAAGATTCCTCCAGATTCTTGAAATTCTCACAAGATCGGATTTAATATAAAAAAATATCCCAATGAAATTCCGAAAAATTATATTTTTATAAATTCTTGATAAAATTTCCAAATTTTATTAGAAATAATTCGTTGTAGTACAATTATTATTCAAATTTATACACAAAAATGATTAAAACAAAAAGTATAAGTAATAAAATTCTAACAGAAAATTCCAACGCAACTATGACTAAACGAAATATTAAATATAGAAATTATTTTTAAACAATTCCCCAAGTAAAACAACCAATGCCTCACACACTTATAAAAATGGATTTCTTCATGTTTTCCTATGAAAAACTTTAAATGCATTTTTCTCGAAAACTATAAGAGCTAGAGCTTATAATCCAAAAATCTGTTATCACTTATAAAAATGGATTTCTTCATGTTTTCCTATGAAAAACTTTAAATGCATTTTTCTCGAAAACTATAAGAGCTAGAGCTTATAATCCAAAAATCTGTTATCACTTATAAAAATGGATTTCTTCATGTTTTCCTATGAAAAACTTTAAATGCATTTTTCTCGAAAACTATAAGAGCTAGAGCTTATAATCCAAAAATCTGTTATCACTTATAAAAATGGATTTTTTCATGTTTTCCTATGAAAAACTTTAAATGCATTTTTCTCGAAAACTATAAGAGCTAGAGCTTATAATCCAAAAATCTGTTATCACTTATAAAAATGGATTTTTTCATGTTTTCCTATGAAAAACTTTAAATGCATTTTTCTCGAAAACTATAAGAGCTAGAGCTTATAATCCAAAAATCTGTTATCACTTATAAAAATGGATTTCTTCATGTTTTCCTATGAAAAACTTTAAATGCATTTTTCTCGAAAACTATAAGAGCTAGAGCTTATAATCCAAAAATCTGTTATCACTTATAAAAATGGATTTTTTCATGTTTTCCTATGAAAAACTTTAAATGCATTTTTCTCGAAAACTATAAGAGCTAGAGCTTATAATCCAAAAATCTGTTATCACTTATAAAAATGGATTTTTTCATGTTTTCCTATGAAAAACTTTAAATGCATTTTTCTCGAAAACTATAAGAGCTAGAGCTTATAATCCAAAAATCTGTTATCACTTATAAAAATGGATTTCTTCATGTTTTCCTATGAAAAACTTTAAATGCATTTTTCTCGAAAACTATAAGAGCTAGAGCTTATAATCCAAAAATCTGTTATCACTTATAAAAATGGATTTTTTCATGTTTTCCTATGAAAAACTTTAAATGCATTTTTCTCGAAAACTATAAGAGCTAGAGCTTATAATCCAAAAATCTGTTATCACTTATAAAAATGGATTTCTTCATGTTTTCCTATGAAAAACTTTAAATGCATTTTTCTCGAAAACTATAAGAGCTAGAGCTTATAATCCAAAAATCTGTTATCACTTATAAAAATGGATTTTTTCATGTTTTCCTATGAAAAACTTTAAATGCATTTTTCTCGAAAACTATAAGAGCTAGAGCTTATAATCCAAAAATCTGTTATCACTTATAAAAATGGATTTTTTCATGTTTTCCTATGAAAAACTTTAAATGCATTTTTCTCGAAAACTATAAGAGCTAGAGCTTATAATCCAAAAATCTGTTATCACTTATAAAAATGGATTTCTTCATGTTTTCCTATGAAAAACTTTAAATGCATTTTTCTCGAAAACTATAAGAGCTAGAGCTTATAATCCAAAAATCTGTTATCACTTATAAAAATGGATTTTTTCATGTTTTCCTATGAAAAACTTTAAATGCATTTTTCTCGAAAACTATAAGAGCTAGAGCTTATAATCCAAAAATCTGTTATCACTTATAAAAATGGATTTTTTCATGTTTTCCTATGAAAAACTTTAAATGCATTTTTCTCGAAAACTATAAGAGCTAGAGCTTATAATCCAAAAATCTGTTATCACTTATAAAAATGGATTTCTTCATGTTTTCCTATGAAAAACTTTAAATGCATTTTTCTCGAAAACTATAAGAGCTAGAGCTTATAATCCAAAAATCTGTTATCACTTATAAAAATGGATTTTTTCATGTTTTCCTATGAAAAACTTTAAATGCATTTTTCTCGAAAACTATAAGAGCTAGAGCTTATAATCCAAAAATCTGTTATCACTTATAAAAATGGATTTTTTCATGTTTTCCTATGAAAAACTTTAAATGCATTTTTCTCGAAAACTATAAGAGCTAGAGCTTATAATCCAATAATCTGTTATCACTTATAAAAATGGATTTCTTCATGTTTTCCTATGAAAAACTTTAAATGCATTTTTCTCGAAAACTATAAGAGCTAGAGCTTATAATCCAAAAATCTGTTATCACTTATAAAAATGGATTTTTTCATGTTTTCCTATGAAAAACTTTAAATGCATTTTTCTCGAAAACTATAAGAGCTAGAGCTTATAATCCAAAAATCTGTTATCACTTATAAAAATGGATTTTTTCATGTTTTCCTATGAAAAACTTTAAATGCATTTTTCTCGAAAACTATAAGAGCTAGAGCTTATAATCCAAAAATCTGTTATCACTTATAAAAATGGATTTTTTCATGTTTTCCTATGAAAAACTTTAAATGCATTTTTCTCGAAAACTATAAGAGCTAGAGCTTATAATCCAAAAATCTGTTATCACTTATAAAAATGGATTTTTTCATGTTTTCCTATGAAAAACTTTAAATGCATTTTTCTCGAAAACTATAAGAGCTAGAGCTTATAATCCAAAAATCTGTTATCACTTATAAAAATGGATTTCTTCATGTTTTCCTATGAAAAACTTTAAATGCATTTTTCTCGAAAACTATAAGAGCTAGAGCTTATAATCCAAAAATCTGTTATCACTTATAAAAATGGATTTTTTCATGTTTTCCTATGAAAAACTTTAAATGCATTTTTCTCGAAAACTATAAGAGCTAGAGCTTATAATCCAAAAATCTGTTATCACTTATAAAAATGGATTTTTTCATGTTTTCCTATGAAAAACTTTAAATGCATTTTTCTCGAAAACTATAAGAGCTAGAGCTTATAATCCAAAAATCTGTTATCACTTATAAAAATGGATTTTTTCATGTTTTCCTATGAAAAACTTTAAATGCATTTTTCTCGAAAACTATAAGAGCTAGAGCTTATAATCCAAAAATCTGTTATCACTTATAAAAATGGATTTTTTCATGTTTTCCTATGAAAAACTTTAAATGCATTTTTCTCGAAAACTATAAGAGCTAGAGCTTATAATCCAAAAATCTGTTATCACTTATAAAAATGGATTTTTTCATGTTTTCCTATGAAAAACTTTAAATGCATTTTTCTCGAAAACTATAAGAGCTAGAGCTTATAATCCAAAAATCTGTTATCACTTATAAAAATGGATTTCTTCATGTTTTCCTATGAAAAACTTTAAATGCATTTTTCTCGAAAACTATAAGAGCTAGAGCTTATAATCCAAAAATCTGTTATCACTTATAAAAATGGATTTTTTCATGTTTTCCTATGAAAAACTTTAAATGCATTTTTCTCGAAAACTATAAGAGCTAGAGCTTATAATCCAAAAATCTGTTATCACTTATAAAAATGGATTTTTTCATGTTTTCCTATGAAAAACTTTAAATGCATTTTTCTCGAAAACTATAAGAGCTAGAGCTTATAATCCAAAAATCTGTTATCACTTATAAAAATGGATTTTTTCATGTTTTCCTATGAAAAACTTTAAATGCATTTTTCTCGAAAACTATAAGAGCTAGAGCTTATAATCCAAAAATCTGTTATCACTTATAAAAATGGATTTCTTCATGTTTTCCTATGAAAAACTTTAAATGCATTTTTCTCGAAAACTATAAGAGCTAGAGCTTATAATCCAAAAATCTGTTATCACTTATAAAAATGGATTTTTTCATGTTTTCCTATGAAAAACTTTAAATGCATTTTTCTCGAAAACTATAAGAGCTAGAGCTTATAATCCAAAAATCTGTTATCACTTATAAAAATGGATTTTTTCATGTTTTCCTATGAAAAACTTTAAATGCATTTTTCTCGAAAACTATAAGAGCTAGAGCTTATAATCCAAAAATCTGTTATCACTTATAAAAATGGATTTTTTCATGTTTTCCTATGAAAAACTTTAAATGCATTTTTCTCGAAAACTATAAGAGCTAGAGCTTATAATCCAAAAATCTGTTATCACTTATAAAAATGGATTTCTTCATGTTTTCCTATGAAAAACTTTAAATGCATTTTTCTCGAAAACTATAAGAGCTAGAGCTTATAATCCAAAAATCTGTTATCACTTATAAAAATGGATTTTTTCATGTTTTCCTATGAAAAACTTTAAATGCATTTTTCTCGAAAACTATAAGAGCTAGAGCTTATAATCCAAAAATCTGTTATCACTTATAAAAATGGATTTCTTCATGTTTTCCTATGAAAAACTTTAAATGCATTTTTCTCGAAAACTATAAGAGCTAGAGCTTATAATCCAAAAATCTGTTATCACTTATAAAAATGGATTTTTTCATGTTTTCCTATGAAAAACTTTAAATGCATTTTTCTCGAAAACTATAAGAGCTAGAGCTTATAATCCAAAAATCTGTTATCACTTATAAAAATGGATTTTTTCATGTTTTCCTATGAAAAACTTTAAATGCATTTTTCTCGAAAACTATAAGAGCTAGAGCTTATAATCCAAAAATCTGTTATCACTTATAAAAATGGATTTCTTCATGTTTTCCTATGAAAAACTTTAAATGCATTTTTCTCGAAAACTATAAGAGCTAGAGCTTATAATCCAAAAATCTGTTATCACTTATAAAAATGGATTTTTTCATGTTTTCCTATGAAAAACTTTAAATGCATTTTTCTCGAAAACTATAAGAGCTAGAGCTTATAATCCAAAAATCTGTTATCACTTATAAAAATGGATTTTTTCATGTTTTCCTATGAAAAACTTTAAATGCATTTTTCTCGAAAACTATAAGAGCTAGAGCTTATAATCCAAAAATCTGTTATCACTTATAAAAATGGATTTCTTCATGTTTTCCTATGAAAAACTTTAAATGCATTTTTCTCGAAAACTATAAGAGCTAGAGCTTATAATCCAAAAATCTGTTATCACTTATAAAAATGGATTTTTTCATGTTTTCCTATGAAAAACTTTAAATGCATTTTTCTCGAAAACTATAAGAGCTAGAGCTTATAATCCAAAAATCTGTTATCACTTATAAAAATGGATTTTTTCATGTTTTCCTATGAAAAACTTTAAATGCATTTTTCTCGAAAACTATAAGAGCTAGAGCTTATAATCCAATAATCTGTTATCACTTATAAAAATGGATTTCTTCATGTTTTCCTATGAAAAACTTTAAATGCATTTTTCTCGAAAACTATAAGAGCTAGAGCTTATAATCCAAAAATCTGTTATCACTTATAAAAATGGATTTTTTCATGTTTTCCTATGAAAAACTTTAAATGCATTTTTCTCGAAAACTATAAGAGCTAGAGCTTATAATCCAAAAATCTGTTATCACTTATAAAAATGGATTTTTTCATGTTTTCCTATGAAAAACTTTAAATGCATTTTTCTCGAAAACTATAAGAGCTAGAGCTTATAATCCAAAAATCTGTTATCACTTATAAAAATGGATTTTTTCATGTTTTCCTATGAAAAACTTTAAATGCATTTTTCTCGAAAACTATAAGAGCTAGAGCTTATAATCCAAAAATCTGTTATCACTTATAAAAATGGATTTTTTCATGTTTTCCTATGAAAAACTTTAAATGCATTTTTCTCGAAAACTATAAGAGCTAGAGCTTATAATCCAAAAATCTGTTATCACTTGTAACGAACCAAACCGCGAGGGCGTATTTCTCAAGGGGATGTGCTACCTTTATAACCGGCCGTGCTAGTGGAAAAATGGGGTGGTTCTTACCCCTATTGAAACAGCTTATTGATCGCCACACAAACTAAAAATTAGGTAGCTGCTAAATCGACAAATAAGATATTAAATACAAAAGAAAGGAGAAACCTAGTAGAAGAGGAAAGGTGTTAAATCCTCTTTCGTTGTCTACACCCACCCAACCATGCTATCCATCTCTTAGCCTTTCTAGATAGCCCAAAAATTATCTACATACTGATCTTACCTAACTTTTCGTGAAATTAAAAGTTAAATCCTTTAACACAACATATTTTTTTTTTACAAAACTGATATATTTTCAATAAATGTCATTATTCTATTAACTCTATGGATTATACTCTAATCAACAAATTAAAAATGTATGTATATTAAAAAAAAAAAAAATAAAAATTTAGTTGAGATAAATATTAGATCAGAATGTCAAAATTTAAAAGTTATATATGTAAGTATAACATTTAATAAATATTTCATAAATGAAAAGAACAAAAACAAAATCAATTTACTTTTATATTGTTATGTTGTTGACATAAAATATTTTTGTTATCTTTTTACAAAAAAAAAAAAAAAAAAAATTAATAAATTTTCCTCAAATTTATATAAATTATTTCATGATACTGACATGCGTTTTGAGGAGTATTTCTATTAACATATGGTTTTCATGCTATTTACATTTTATTATTATTATTGAATATGTTATTCTCAAAGTTTTATTTTTAATGTAAATAACATTATAATTTGTATGTTGTTAATATTATTATATTATAAACATAACATTTAAAATAAATTGAAATTGAACGGGTACAAAAACAAAACAAAAAAAAACAATTTTGTTTGTTTGTGTAAAATAAATTAATTAAATAATTTGTCAAACATATACGTAACTCACCAAAATATATCCCGCTTATAATCCAAAAATCTGTTATCACTTATAAAAATGGATTTTTTCATGTTTTCCTATGAAAAACTTTAAATGCATTTTTCTCGAAAACTATAAGAGCTAGAGCTTATAATCCAAAAATCTGTTATCACTTATAAAAATGGATTTTTTCATGTTTTCCTATGAAAAACTTTAAATGCATTTTTCTCGAAAACTATAAGAGCTAGAGCTTATAATCCAAAAATCTGTTATCACTTATAAAAATGGATTTTTTCATGTTTTCCTATGAAAAACTTTAAATGCATTTTTCTCGAAAACTATAAGAGCTAGAGCTTATAATCCAAAAATCTGTTATCACTTATAAAAATGGATTTCTTCATGTTTTCCTATGAAAAACTTTAAATGCATTTTTCTCGAAAACTATAAGAGCTAGAGCTTATAATCCAAAAATCTGTTATCACTTATAAAAATGGATTTTTTCATGTTTTCCTATGAAAAACTTTAAATGCATTTTTCTCGAAAACTATAAGAGCTAGAGCTTATAATCCAAAAATCTGTTATCACTTATAAAAATGGATTTCTTCATGTTTTCCTATGAAAAACTTTAAATGCATTTTTCTCGAAAACTATAAGAGCTAGAGCTTATAATCCAAAAATCTGTTATCACTTATAAAAATGGATTTTTTCATGTTTTCCTATGAAAAACTTTAAATGCATTTTTCTCGAAAACTATAAGAGCTAGAGCTTATAATCCAAAAATCTGTTATCACTTATAAAAATGGATTTTTTCATGTTTTCCTATGAAAAACTTTAAATGCATTTTTCTCGAAAACTATAAGAGCTAGAGCTTATAATCCAAAAATCTGTTATCACTTATAAAAATGGATTTCTTCATGTTTTCCTATGAAAAACTTTAAATGCATTTTTCTCGAAAACTATAAGAGCTAGAGCTTATAATCCAAAAATCTGTTATCACTTATAAAAATGGATTTTTTCATGTTTTCCTATGAAAAACTTTAAATGCATTTTTCTCGAAAACTATAAGAGCTAGAGCTTATAATCCAAAAATCTGTTATCACTTATAAAAATGGATTTTTTCATGTTTTCCTATGAAAAACTTTAAATGCATTTTTCTCGAAAACTATAAGAGCTAGAGCTTATAATCCAAAAATCTGTTATCACTTATAAAAATGGATTTCTTCATGTTTTCCTATGAAAAACTTTAAATGCATTTTTCTCGAAAACTATAAGAGCTAGAGCTTATAATCCAAAAATCTGTTATCACTTATAAAAATGGATTTTTTCATGTTTTCCTATGAAAAACTTTAAATGCATTTTTCTCGAAAACTATAAGAGCTAGAGCTTATAATCCAAAAATCTGTTATCACTTATAAAAATGGATTTTTTCATGTTTTCCTATGAAAAACTTTAAATGCATTTTTCTCGAAAACTATAAGAGCTAGAGCTTATAATCCAATAATCTGTTATCACTTATAAAAATGGATTTCTTCATGTTTTCCTATGAAAAACTTTAAATGCATTTTTCTCGAAAACTATAAGAGCTAGAGCTTATAATCCAAAAATCTGTTATCACTTATAAAAATGGATTTTTTCATGTTTTCCTATGAAAAACTTTAAATGCATTTTTCTCGAAAACTATAAGAGCTAGAGCTTATAATCCAAAAATCTGTTATCACTTATAAAAATGGATTTTTTCATGTTTTCCTATGAAAAACTTTAAATGCATTTTTCTCGAAAACTATAAGAGCTAGAGCTTATAATCCAAAAATCTGTTATCACTTATAAAAATGGATTTTTTCATGTTTTCCTATGAAAAACTTTAAATGCATTTTTCTCGAAAACTATAAGAGCTAGAGCTTATAATCCAAAAATCTGTTATCACTTATAAAAATGGATTTTTTCATGTTTTCCTATGAAAAACTTTAAATGCATTTTTCTCGAAAACTATAAGAGCTAGAGCTTATAATCCAAAAATCTGTTATCACTTGTAACGAACCAAACCGCGAGGGCGTATTTCTCAAGGGGATGTGCTACCTTTATAACCGGCCGTGCTAGTGGAAAAATGGGGTGGTTCTTACCCCTATTGAAACAGCTTATTGATCGCCACACAAACTAAAAATTAGGTAGCTGCTAAATCGACAAATAAGATATTAAATACAAAAGAAAGGAGAAACCTAGTAGAAGAGGAAAGGTGTTAAATCCTCTTTCGTTGTCTACACCCACCCAACCATGCTATCCATCTCTTAGCCTTTCTAGATAGCCCAAAAATTATCTACATACTGATCTTACCTAACTTTTCGTGAAATTAAAAGTTAAATCCTTTAACACAACATATTTTTTTTTTACAAAACTGATATATTTTCAATAAATGTCATTATTCTATTAACTCTATGGATTATACTCTAATCAACAAATTAAAAATGTATGTATATTAAAAAAAAAAAAAATAAAAATTTAGTTGAGATAAATATTAGATCAGAATGTCAAAATTTAAAAGTTATATATGTAAGTATAACATTTAATAAATATTTCATAAATGAAAAGAACAAAAACAAAATCAATTTACTTTTATATTGTTATGTTGTTGACATAAAATATTTTTGTTATCTTTTTACAAAAAAAAAAAAAAAAAAAAATTAATAAATTTTCCTCAAATTTATATAAATTATTTCATGATACTGACATGCGTTTTGAGGAGTATTTCTATTAACATATGGTTTTCATGCTATTTACATTTTATTATTATTATTGAATATGTTATTCTCAAAGTTTTATTTTTAATGTAAATAACATTATAATTTGTATGTTGTTAATATTATTATATTATAAACATAACATTTAAAATAAATTGAAATTGAACGGGTACAAAAACAAAACAAAAAAAAACAATTTTGTTTGTTTGTGTAAAATAAATTAATTAAATAATTTGTCAAACATATACGTAACTCACCAAAATATATCCCTCGTTGACTTCAGGCCTGATGTCCTTGAGATTAAATGTTTGAATAATTATTTTTTTAATAAATGTTAATGATGATAATATATGATTTTTGTATGGTATACTGTGTATGTGTTGTATATAAGAAAAAAAAAAAAAAAATTATTTAACATTTAAAAAAAAAATTGATTATCGGAGAAGATATCCGACATATAATGTAATGCAATGTATTTCCTTATGTCATTGTCCGGTAAAAAAAAAATAAATAATTTAGTTATAAGTTCGAAAAGTTGGTATCTTGCCAGCATTAAATTTATCCGGTAGGAATTCTTCAATAACAACTTCTAAATTTATCCGAAATGTAATTGAATTTTCGCCAACGATTTTTGTTAGAATCGATTCTTAATATGGAAATTTTTGCCCAAATTTTGATTATAACTTTTTCCACTAGAATTTAAAATTATCTTGCCCTGTTTCCAAATGATACACAGGGCAAAACAAAAATATCACTAGGATTTCCAAAATTTAGCACTAAAATAAGTAAATTTTCCTTTATAAACGACACGACTAAAAAAAATAACTCTTTGAATTCTGTTACATACCTATTAATATAAGATTCCTCCAGATTCTTGAAATTCTCACAAGATCGGATTTAATATAAAAAAATATCCCAATGAAATTCCGAAAAATTATATTTTTATAAATTCTTGATAAAATTTCCAAATTTTATTAGAAATAATTCGTTGTAGTACAATTATTATTCAAATTTATACACAAAAATGATTAAAACAAAAAGTATAAGTAATAAAATTCTAACAGAAAATTCCAACGCAACTATGACTAAACGAAATATTAAATATAGAAATTATTTTTAAACAATTCCCCAAGTAAAACAACCAATGCCTCACACACTTATAAAAATGGATTTCTTCATGTTTTCCTATGAAAAACTTTAAATGCATTTTTCTCGAAAACTATAAGAGCTAGAGCTTATAATCCAAAAATCTGTTATCACTTATAAAAATGGATTTCTTCATGTTTTCCTATGAAAAACTTTAAATGCATTTTTCTCGAAAACTATAAGAGCTAGAGCTTATAATCCAAAAATCTGTTATCACTTATAAAAATGGATTTCTTCATGTTTTCCTATGAAAAACTTTAAATGCATTTTTCTCGAAAACTATAAGAGCTAGAGCTTATAATCCAAAAATCTGTTATCACTTATAAAAATGGATTTTTTCATGTTTTCCTATGAAAAACTTTAAATGCATTTTTCTCGAAAACTATAAGAGCTAGAGCTTATAATCCAAAAATCTGTTATCACTTATAAAAATGGATTTTTTCATGTTTTCCTATGAAAAACTTTAAATGCATTTTTCTCGAAAACTATAAGAGCTAGAGCTTATAATCCAAAAATCTGTTATCACTTATAAAAATGGATTTCTTCATGTTTTCCTATGAAAAACTTTAAATGCATTTTTCTCGAAAACTATAAGAGCTAGAGCTTATAATCCAAAAATCTGTTATCACTTATAAAAATGGATTTTTTCATGTTTTCCTATGAAAAACTTTAAATGCATTTTTCTCGAAAACTATAAGAGCTAGAGCTTATAATCCAAAAATCTGTTATCACTTATAAAAATGGATTTTTTCATGTTTTCCTATGAAAAACTTTAAATGCATTTTTCTCGAAAACTATAAGAGCTAGAGCTTATAATCCAATAATCTGTTATCACTTATAAAAATGGATTTCTTCATGTTTTCCTATGAAAAACTTTAAATGCATTTTTCTCGAAAACTATAAGAGCTAGAGCTTATAATCCAAAAATCTGTTATCACTTATAAAAATGGATTTTTTCATGTTTTCCTATGAAAAACTTTAAATGCATTTTTCTCGAAAACTATAAGAGCTAGAGCTTATAATCCAAAAATCTGTTATCACTTATAAAAATGGATTTCTTCATGTTTTCCTATGAAAAACTTTAAATGCATTTTTCTCGAAAACTATAAGAGCTAGAGCTTATAATCCAAAAATCTGTTATCACTTATAAAAATGGATTTTTTCATGTTTTCCTATGAAAAACTTTAAATGCATTTTTCTCGAAAACTATAAGAGCTAGAGCTTATAATCCAAAAATCTGTTATCACTTATAAAAATGGATTTTTTCATGTTTTCCTATGAAAAACTTTAAATGCATTTTTCTCGAAAACTATAAGAGCTAGAGCTTATAATCCAAAAATCTGTTATCACTTGTAACGAACCAAACCGCGAGGGCGTATTTCTCAAGGGGATGTGCTACCTTTATAACCGGCCGTGCTAGTGGAAAAATGGGGTGGTTCTTACCCCTATTGAAACAGCTTATTGATCGCCACACAAACTAAAAATTAGGTAGCTGCTAAATCGACAAATAAGATATTAAATACAAAAGAAAGGAGAAACCTAGTAGAAGAGGAAAGGTGTTAAATCCTCTTTCGTTGTCTACACCCACCCAACCATGCTATCCATCTCTTAGCCTTTCTAGATAGCCCAAAAATTATCTACATACTGATCTTACCTAACTTTTCGTGAAATTAAAAGTTAAATCCTTTAACACAACATATTTTTTTTTTACAAAACTGATATATTTTCAATAAATGTCATTATTCTATTAACTCTATGGATTATACTCTAATCAACAAATTAAAAATGTATGTATATTAAAAAAAAAAAAAATAAAAATTTAGTTGAGATAAATATTAGATCAGAATGTCAAAATTTAAAAGTTATATATGTAAGTATAACATTTAATAAATATTTCATAAATGAAAAGAACAAAAACAAAATCAATTTACTTTTATATTGTTATGTTGTTGACATAAAATATTTTTGTTATCTTTTTACAAAAAAAAAAAAAAAAAAAAATTAATAAATTTTCCTCAAATTTATATAAATTATTTCATGATACTGACATGCGTTTTGAGGAGTATTTCTATTAACATATGGTTTTCATGCTATTTACATTTTATTATTATTATTGAATATGTTATTCTCAAAGTTTTATTTTTAATGTAAATAACATTATAATTTGTATGTTGTTAATATTATTATATTATAAACATAACATTTAAAATAAATTGAAATTGAACGGGTACAAAAACAAAACAAAAAAAAACAATTTTGTTTGTTTGTGTAAAATAAATTAATTAAATAATTTGTCAAACATATACGTAACTCACCAAAATATATCCCTCGTTGACTTCAGGCCTGATGTCCTTGAGATTAAATGTTTGAATAATTATTTTTTTAATAAATGTTAATGATGATAATATATGATTTTTGTATGGTATACTGTGTATGTGTTGTATATAAGAAAAAAAAAAAAAAAATTATTTAACATTTAAAAAAAAAATTGATTATCGGAGAAGATATCCGACATATAATGTAATGCAATGTATTTCCTTATGTCATTGTCCGGTAAAAAAAAAATAAATAATTTAGTTATAAGTTCGAAAAGTTGGTATCTTGCCAGCATTAAATTTATCCGGTAGGAATTCTTCAATAACAACTTCTAAATTTATCCGAAATGTAATTGAATTTTCGCCAACGATTTTTGTTAGAATCGATTCTTAATATGGAAATTTTTGCCCAAATTTTGATTATAACTTTTCCACTAGAATTTAAAATTATCTTGCCCTGTTTCCAAATGATACACAGGGCAAAACAAAAATATCACTAGGATTTCCAAAATTTAGCACTAAAATAAGTAAATTTTCCTTTATAAACGACACGACTAAAAAAAATAACTCTTTGAATTCTGTTACATACCTATTAATATAAGATTCCTCCAGATTCTTGAAATTCTCACAAGATCGGATTTAATATAAAAAAATATCCCAATGAAATTCCGAAAAATTATATTTTTATAAATTCTTGATAAAATTTCCAAATTTTATTAGAAATAATTCGTTGTAGTACAATTATTATTCAAATTTATACACAAAAATGATTAAAACAAAAAGTATAAGTAATAAAATTCTAACAGAAAATTCCAACGCAACTATGACTAAACGAAATATTAAATATAGAAATTATTTTTAAACAATTCCCCAAGTAAAACAACCAATGCCTCACACACTTATAAAAATGGATTTCTTCATGTTTTCCTATGAAAAACTTTAAATGCATTTTTCTCGAAAACTATAAGAGCTAGAGCTTATAATCCAAAAATCTGTTATCACTTATAAAAATGGATTTCTTCATGTTTTCCTATGAAAAACTTTAAATGCATTTTTCTCGAAAACTATAAGAGCTAGAGCTTATAATCCAAAAATCTGTTATCACTTATAAAAATGGATTTTTTCATGTTTTCCTATGAAAAACTTTAAATGCATTTTTCTCGAAAACTATAAGAGCTAGAGCTTATAATCCAAAAATCTGTTATCACTTATAAAAATGGATTTCTTCATGTTTTCCTATGAAAAACTTTAAATGCATTTTTCTCGAAAACTATAAGAGCTAGAGCTTATAATCCAAAAATCTGTTATCACTTATAAAAATGGATTTTTTCATGTTTTCCTATGAAAAACTTTAAATGCATTTTTCTCGAAAACTATAAGAGCTAGAGCTTATAATCCAAAAATCTGTTATCACTTATAAAAATGGATTTTTTCATGTTTTCCTATGAAAAACTTTAAATGCATTTTTCTCGAAAACTATAAGAGCTAGAGCTTATAATCCAAAAATCTGTTATCACTTATAAAAATGGATTTCTTCATGTTTTCCTATGAAAAACTTTAAATGCATTTTTCTCGAAAACTATAAGAGCTAGAGCTTATAATCCAAAAATCTGTTATCACTTATAAAAATGGATTTTTTCATGTTTTCCTATGAAAAACTTTAAATGCATTTTTCTCGAAAACTATAAGAGCTAGAGCTTATAATCCAAAAATCTGTTATCACTTATAAAAATGGATTTTTTCATGTTTTCCTATGAAAAACTTTAAATGCATTTTTCTCGAAAACTATAAGAGCTAGAGCTTATAATCCAAAAATCTGTTATCACTTATAAAAATGGATTTCTTCATGTTTTCCTATGAAAAACTTTAAATGCATTTTTCTCGAAAACTATAAGAGCTAGAGCTTATAATCCAAAAATCTGTTATCACTTATAAAAATGGATTTTTTCATGTTTTCCTATGAAAAACTTTAAATGCATTTTTCTCGAAAACTATAAGAGCTAGAGCTTATAATCCAAAAATCTGTTATCACTTATAAAAATGGATTTTTTCATGTTTTCCTATGAAAAACTTTAAATGCATTTTTCTCGAAAACTATAAGAGCTAGAGCTTATAATCCAAAAATCTGTTATCACTTATAAAAATGGATTTCTTCATGTTTTCCTATGAAAAACTTTAAATGCATTTTTCTCGAAAACTATAAGAGCTAGAGCTTATAATCCAAAAATCTGTTATCACTTATAAAAATGGATTTCTTCATGTTTTCCTATGAAAAACTTTAAATGCATTTTTCTCGAAAACTATAAGAGCTAGAGCTTATAATCCAAAAATCTGTTATCACTTATAAAAATGGATTTTTTCATGTTTTCCTATGAAAAACTTTAAATGCATTTTTCTCGAAAACTATAAGAGCTAGAGCTTATAATCCAAAAATCTGTTATCACTTATAAAAATGGATTTCTTCATGTTTTCCTATGAAAAACTTTAAATGCATTTTTCTCGAAAACTATAAGAGCTAGAGCTTATAATCCAAAAATCTGTTATCACTTATAAAAATGGATTTTTTCATGTTTTCCTATGAAAAACTTTAAATGCATTTTTCTCGAAAACTATAAGAGCTAGAGCTTATAATCCAAAAATCTGTTATCACTTATAAAAATGGATTTTTTCATGTTTTCCTATGAAAAACTTTAAATGCATTTTTCTCGAAAACTATAAGAGCTAGAGCTTATAATCCAAAAATCTGTTATCACTTATAAAAATGGATTTCTTCATGTTTTCCTATGAAAAACTTTAAATGCATTTTTCTCGAAAACTATAAGAGCTAGAGCTTATAATCCAAAAATCTGTTATCACTTATAAAAATGGATTTCTTCATGTTTTCCTATGAAAAACTTTAAATGCATTTTTCTCGAAAACTATAAGAGCTAGGGCTTATAATCCAAAAATCTGTTATCACTTATAAAAATGGATTTTTTCATGTTTTCCTATGAAAAACTTTAAATGCATTTTTCTCGAAAACTATAAGAGCTAGAGCTTATAATCCAAAAATCTGTTATCACTTATAAAAATGGATTTTTTCATGTTTTCCTATGAAAAACTTTAAATGCATTTTTCTCGAAAACTATAAGAGCTAGAGCTTATAATCCAAAAATCTGTTATCACTTATAAAAATGGATTTCTTCATGTTTTCCTATGAAAAACTTTAAATGCATTTTTCTCGAAAACTATAAGAGCTAGAGCTTATAATCCAAAAATCTGTTATCACTTATAAAAATGGATTTTTTCATGTTTTCCTATGAAAAACTTTAAATGCATTTTTCTCGAAAACTATAAGAGCTAGAGCTTATAATCCAAAAATCTGTTATCACTTATAAAAATGGATTTCTTCATGTTTTCCTATGAAAAACTTTAAATGCATTTTTCTCGAAAACTATAAGAGCTAGAGCTTATAATCCAAAAATCTGTTATCACTTATAAAAATGGATTTTTTCATGTTTTCCTATGAAAAACTTTAAATGCATTTTTCTCGAAAACTATAAGAGCTAGAGCTTATAATCCAAAAATCTGTTATCACTTATAAAAATGGATTTTTTCATGTTTTCCTATGAAAAACTTTAAATGCATTTTTCTCGAAAACTATAAGAGCTAGAGCTTATAATCCAAAAATCTGTTATCACTTATAAAAATGGATTTCTTCATGTTTTCCTATGAAAAACTTTAAATGCATTTTTCTCGAAAACTATAAGAGCTAGAGCTTATAATCCAAAAATCTGTTATCACTTATAAAAATGGATTTTTTCATGTTTTCCTATGAAAAACTTTAAATGCATTTTTCTCGAAAACTATAAGAGCTAGAGCTTATAATCCAAAAATCTGTTATCACTTATAAAAATGGATTTTTTCATGTTTTCCTATGAAAAACTTTAAATGCATTTTTCTCGAAAACTATAAGAGCTAGAGCTTATAATCCAAAAATCTGTTATCACTTATAAAAATGGATTTCTTCATGTTTTCCTATGAAAAACTTTAAATGCATTTTTCTCGAAAACTATAAGAGCTAGAGCTTATAATCCAAAAATCTGTTATCACTTATAAAAATGGATTTTTTCATGTTTTCCTATGAAAAACTTTAAATGCATTTTTCTCGAAAACTATAAGAGCTAGAGCTTATAATCCAAAAATCTGTTATCACTTATAAAAATGGATTTCTTCATGTTTTCCTATGAAAAACTTTAAATGCATTTTTCTCGAAAACTATAAGAGCTAGAGCTTATAATCCAAAAATCTGTTATCACTTATAAAAATGGATTTTTTCATGTTTTCCTATGAAAAACTTTAAATGCATTTTTCTCGAAAACTATAAGAGCTAGAGCTTATAATCCAAAAATCTGTTATCACTTATAAAAATGGATTTCTTCATGTTTTCCTATGAAAAACTTTAAATGCATTTTTCTCGAAAACTATAAGAGCTAGAGCTTATAATCCAAAAATCTGTTATCACTTATAAAAATGGATTTTTTCATGTTTTCCTATGAAAAACTTTAAATGCATTTTTCTCGAAAACTATAAGAGCTAGAGCTTATAATCCAAAAATCTGTTATCACTTATAAAAATGGATTTCTTCATGTTTTCCTATGAAAAACTTTAAATGCATTTTTCTCGAAAACTATAAGAGCTAGAGCTTATAATCCAAAAATCTGTTATCACTTATAAAAATGGATTTCTTCATGTTTTCCTATGAAAAACTTTAAATGCATTTTTCTCGAAAACTATAAGAGCTAGAGCTTATAATCCAAAAATCTGTTATCACTTATAAAAATGGATTTCTTCATGTTTTCCTATGAAAAACTTTAAATGCATTTTTCTCGAAAACTATAAGAGCTAGAGCTTATAATCCAAAAATCTGTTATCACTTATAAAAATGGATTTCTTCATGTTTTCCTATGAAAAACTTTAAATGCATTTTTCTCGAAAACTATAAGAGCTAGAGCTTATAATCCAAAAATCTGTTATCACTTATAAAAATGGATTTCTTCATGTTTTCCTATGAAAAACTTTAAATGCATTTTTCTCGAAAACTATAAGAGCTAGAGCTTATAATCCAAAAATCTGTTATCACTTATAAAAATGGATTTCTTCATGTTTTCCTATGAAAAACTTTAAATGCATTTTTCTCGAAAACTATAAGAGCTAGAGCTTATAATCCAAAAATCTGTTATCATTTATAAAAATGGATTTCTTCATGTTTTCCTATGAAAAACTTTAAATGCATTTTTCTCGAAAACTATAAGAGCTAGAGCTTATAATCCAAAAATCTGTTATCACTTATAAAAATGGATTTCTTCATGTTTTCCTATGAAAAACTTTAAATGCATTTTTCTCGAAAACTATAAGAGCTAGAGCTTATAATCCAAAAATCTGTTATCACTTATAAAAATGGATTTTTTCATGTTTTCCTATGAAAAACTTTAAATGCATTTTTCTCGAAAACTATAAGAGCTAGAGCTTATAATCCAAAAATCTGTTATCACTTATAAAAATGGATTTTTTCATGTTTTCCTATGAAAAACTTTAAATGCATTTTTCTCGAAAACTATAAGAGCTAGAGCTTATAATCCAAAAATCTGTTATCACTTATAAAAATGGATTTCTTCATGTTTTCCTATGAAAAACTTTAAATGCATTTTTCTCGAAAACTATAAGAGCTAGAGCTTATAATCCAAAAATCTGTTATCACTTATAAAAATGGATTTTTTCATGTTTTCCTATGAAAAACTTTAAATGCATTTTTCTCGAAAACTATAAGAGCTAGAGCTTATAATCCAAAAATCTGTTATCACTTATAAAAATGGATTTCTTCATGTTTTCCTATGAAAAACTTTAAATGCATTTTTCTCGAAAACTATAAGAGCTAGAGCTTATAATCCAAAAATCTGTTATCACTTATAAAAATGGATTTTTTCATGTTTTCCTATGAAAAACTTTAAATGCATTTTTCTCGAAAACTATAAGAGCTAGAGCTTATAATCCAAAAATCTGTTATCACTTATAAAAATGGATTTCTTTATGTTTTCCTATGAAAAACTTTAAATGCATTTTTCTCGAAAACTATAAGAGCTAGAGCTTATAATCCAAAAATCTGTTATCACTTATAAAAATGGATTTTTTCATGTTTTCCTATGAAAAACTTTAAATGCATTTTTCTCGAAAACTATAAGAGCTAGAGCTTATAATCCAAAAATCTGTTATCACTTATAAAAATGGATTTCTTCATGTTTTCCTATGAAAAACTTTAAATGCATTTTTCTCGAAAACTATAAGAGCTAGAGCTTATAATCCAAAAATCTGTTATCACTTATAAAAATGGATTTCTTCATGTTTTCCTATGAAAAACTTTAAATGCATTTTTCTCGAAAACTATAAGAGCTAGAGCTTATAATCCAAAAATCTGTTATCACTTATAAAAATGGATTTTTTCATGTTTTCCTATGAAAAACTTTAAATGCATTTTTCTCGAAAACTATAAGAGCTAGAGCTTAAAATCCAAAAATCTGTTATCACTTATAGAAATGGATATTTTCATGTTTTCCTATGGAAAACTTTAAATGCGTTTTTCTGGAAAACTATAAGAGCTAGAGCTTAAAATCCAAAAATCTTTATAAAAATGGATTTTTTCATGTTTTCGTATGGAAAACTTTAAATGCGTTTTTCTCGAAAACTATAAGAGCTAGAGCTTAAAATCCAAAAATCTGTTATCACTTATGAAAATGGATTTTTTCATGTTTTCGTATGGAAAACTTTAAATGCGTTTTTCTCGAAAACTATAAGAGCTAGAGCTTAAAATCCAAAAATCTGTTATCACTTATAAAAATAGATTTTTTCATGTTTTCGTATGGAAAACTTTAAATGCGTTTTTCTCGAAAACTATAAGAGGTAGAGCTTAAAATCCAAAAATCTGTTATCACTTATGAAAATGGATTTTTTCATGTTTTCGTATGGAAAACTTTAAATGCGTTTTTCTCGAAAACTATAAGAGCTAGAGCTTAAAATCCAAAAATCTGTTATCACTTATAAAAATAGATTTTTTCATGTTTTCGTATGGAAAACTTTAAATGCGTTTTTCTGGAAAACTATAAGAGCTAGAGCTTAAAATCCAAAAATCTGTTATCACTTATAAAAATAGATTTTTTCATGTTTTCGTATGGAAAACTTTAAATGCGTTTTTCTGGAAAACTATAAGAGCTAGAGCTTAAAATCCAAAAATCTTTATAAAAATGGATTTTTTCATGTTTTCGTATGGAAAACTTTAAATGCGTTTTTCTCGAAAACTATAAGAGGTAGAGCTTAAAATCCAAAAATCTGTTATCACTTATGAAAATGGATTTTTTCATGTTTTCGTATGGAAAACTTTAAATGCGTTTTTCTCGAAAACTATAAGAGCTAGAGCTTAAAATCCAAAAATCTGTTATCACTTATAAAAATAGATTTTTTCATGTTTTCGTATGGAAAACTTTAAATGCGTTTTTCTGGAAAACTATAAGAGCTAGAGCTTAAAATCCAAAAATCTTTATAAAAATGGATTTTTTCATGTTTTCGTATGGAAAACTTTAAATGCGTTTTTCTCGAAAACTATAAGAGATAGAGCTTAAAATCCAAAAATCTGTTATCACTTATGAAAATGGATTTTTTCATGTTTTCGTATGGAAAACTTTAAATGCGTTTTTCTCGAAAACTATAAGAGCTAGAGCTTAAAATCCAAAAATCTGTTATCACTTATAAAAATGGATATTTTCATGTTTTCCTATGGAAAACTTTAAATGCGTTTTTCTCGAAAACTATAAGAGCTAGAGCTTAAAATCTAAAAATCTGTTATCACTTATGAAAATGGATTTTTTCATGTTTTCGTATGGAAAACTTTAAATGCGTTTTTCTCGAAAACTATAAGAGCTAGAGCTTAAAATCCAAAAATCTGTTATCACTTATAAAAATAGATTTTTTCATGTTTTTGTATGGAAAACTTTAAATGCGTTTTTCTGGAAAACTATAAGAGCTAGAGCTTAAAATCCAAAAATCTTTATAAAAATGGATTTTTTCATGTTTTCGTATGGAAAACTTTAAATGCGTTTTTCTCGAAAACTATAAGAGGTAGAGCTTAAAATCCAAAAATCTGTTATCACTTATGAAAATGGATTTTTTCATGTTTTCGTATGGAAAACGTTAAATGCGTTTTTCTCGAAAACTATAAGAGCTAGAGCTTAAAATCCAAAAATCTGTTATCACTTATAAAAATAGATTTTTTCATGTTTTCGTATGGAAAACTTTAAATGCGTTTTTCTGGAAAACTATAAGAGCTAGAGCTTAAAATCCAAAAATCCTTATAAAAATGGATTTTTTCATGTTTTCGTATGGAAAACTTTAAATGCGTTTTTCTCGAAAACTATAAGAGATAGAGCTTAAAATCCAAAAATCTGTTATCACTTATGAAAATGGATTTTTTCATGTTTTCGTATGGAAAACTTTAAATGCGTTTTTCTCGAAAACTATAAGAGCTAGAGCTTAAAATCCAAAAATCTGTTATCACTTATAAAAATGGATATTTTCATGTTTTCCTATGGAAAACTTTAAATGCGTTTTTCTCGAAAACTATAAGAGCTGGAGCTTAAAATCCAAAAATCTGTTATTACTTATAAAAATGGATATTTTCATGTTTTCCTATGGAAAACTTTAGATGCGTTTTTCTCGAAAACTATAAGAGCTAGAGCTTAAAATCCAAAAATCTGTTATCACTTATAAAAATAGATTTTTTCATGTTTTCGTATGGAAAACTTTAAATGCGTTTTTCTGGAAAACTATAAGAGCTAGAGCTTAAAATCCAAAAATCTGTTATCACTTATAAAAATGGATTTTTTCATGTTTTCGTATGGAAAACTTTAAATGCGTTTTTCTCGAAAACTATAAGAGCTAGAGCTTAAAATCCAAAAATCTGTTATCACTTATAAAAATGGAATTAAATGAATTATTTTTGAAAATGAAACTTCTAACCCAGATTCGTTTTCGATTCTATATAAAATGAAGGTTTTAAAAAATTTCAAGTGAATTTTTTTTTTAATTTTCTTAGTAATGTTCATAAGAAATTTTTTCGCTCTCCGCACCACATTTAAAAATACGCTTGATAATATTGTACCTGATATCAATGCAAATTTTTTTAAAAAGTGATTTACTTTCTCTATTAATTCCACTATTTTTGCATACTACCCGGTATAGATTATTATTGTTAAAATTTTCAAAATTTAACAAACGAATTAGTTTTTAGAATTTATTTTCCATAATAAATTGAAAATTTACTTGTTTTTCGGTGGAGATCCGATGATTGATAACTTATGATAAGGAAAATGTCTAAAAAGCTTAAGCTTTATTTCAAATTTCTATAGCAACAATTTTTTTATTTTTTCAATGTAATTACCTAACAATATTATTAATTTATAGTCTAAAACCGTCGCATTTATAATGCGATTTAAAAATTTGTTAGACATTCAAAAAAAAAAAACCCAACCCGTACTCATAAATCTGTTCATATAAGTAAGAAAAAAAGGTAAAATGCGTTTTAGAAATCTCAAAAATAATCGCCAACTTGTTTTAATTTCGCCATGTCGCCACACACAAAATTGCATCGCCAAATAGGCTTAAAAATCGCCATGTTTTGCGAATAATCGCCACGTTTTGCGAATAATCGCCACAACTGACAGGGCATTATGACGATATGACCTGATAGCACACATTGTGAATCACCCAGTTGCGTTAACATTATTTTTATTTGAAATTAAAAGAATGGTTCAGACTTGAAATTTTCGTTGCAGCAATTCTTGAGTTTATTGGGTACTCATCTCACCAATAAAATCAAGAATTGCTGCAACAAAAATTGCAAGTCTAAACCATGATATAGATAACCATAGTTGCATAATTTTAAATCGAATAATAGACGTTAAGTGTGAAAATTATATCAGAATTTAAGGCTCCTATAATCGAAATAAGTATTTTCATTTGGTTGATTCACAAGGTAGTCTTAATGTTGTAAAGTCATATTTCTTAAAATAATTACAAGAAATAAATATGACTGCTGTGGGCAACCGCTTATAATTTAGATTTCTACTGTACAGTAATGACGAATTAATGAACAATGCATTTTGTTTGAAACACAACAATGTTTTTTTTTTTAAACAATTGTAAAATATTAATTAGGACATTATGACGATATAACTTGAGAGCACACCTTGCGAATCACCCAATTGTGTTAACATTATTTTTATTTGAAATTAAAAGAACTCAAGAGCTTTTTTTATAAAGGGGATAAACCAAAAACGTTGTTAAAAAGGGAGTAACGTAACAATATTATGCTAGTACTTTAATACCGCTATAATGGGTGATTCAAGTAGAGATACTTTTTTCAATAGCCCTTTTTTGACAGATCACGTGTGAGTCGTGTCATGCTATTTTTGTTTAGTATTGTTTGGAATTTCATAATGGAAAGACTTACGCCTGAACAACGTTTACAAATCGTTCAACTTTTTTACGAAAATTCATGTTCTGTGAGGAATGTGTTTCGTGCACTTCGCTCAACTTATGGTCAACATAATCGGCCTACTGAGCGTACTCTTCGCAACTCCATCACCCATTTTGTGACCCAGCATTTATTATTGGATAATATTCGACCGAATAGACCACGTCGAGCACACTGTGAAGAAAAAATAGCGGCCGTAGCTGAGAGTGTACACGACGACCGTGGAGAGTCGATTCGGCGCTGTTCGCAGCAACTCGGACTGACGTATGGAACGACCTGGCGCATTTTACGTCGAGATCTTAAATTGAAAGCGTACAAAATACAGCTTGTGCAACAACTGAAGCCGCTCGACCTTCCCAAGCGACATCGCTTCGCTCTATGGGGTCTTGAAAAGTTTCAAGAAGATCCGACGTTTTCGAGGCAAATTTTGTTTAGCGATGAGGCCCATACCTGGCTCAATGGGTATGTAAACAAACAAATTTGGCGCATTTGGGACGGAGAGCAATCTGAAGAGATTCAAGAACTGCCACTTTATCCAGAAAAAACAACGGTCTTGAGTGGTTTGTGGGCCGGTGGAATCATCGGTTTATATTTCTTTAAAAATGATGACGGTGCGAACGGAACCGTCAATGGCGACCGTTATCGTGCCATGATAACCGACTATTTGATGCCTGAAATTGAAGCTCGTGATCTCGGCGACATTTGGCTTCAGCAAGACGGCGCCACTTCCCACACATCGCATCAATCAATGGATTTATTGAGAGAACACTTCGGTGAGCACACAATTTCATGTTTTGGGCCGGTCGATTGGCCACCAAGATCGTGTGATATCACACCGTTAGACTTTTTCCTGTGGGGATATGTAAAGTCTAAAGTTTATGTGGACAAACCCGCTTCGATTTAGGCCTTGGAGGAAAACATCCGCGTGTCATTCGCCAGTTACCAGTCGAAATGCTCGAACGAGTCATCGAAAATTGGACTCACCGGATGGACCATCCGCGACGTAGCAACGGCCAACATGATCTTCAAAAAATAAATGGCAAAGTATGTTCTTTCAAATGATAATAAACATTCCCCATTAAATTTGAATTTTCTGTGTTTTTTTCTTTAAAACAGTAGGGAACCTCGAAATGGATCACGCTTTACAAAAACAACAATTTGGGAGACATTGAATGAAGTTTGTATATCTCTTTTTTGTGCGGTTTTTAGACAAAATGTTTGTATGTACTGCGTATAATAAAAGACTTATTTTTTTGTTATTGGTTTTAAAACTTATGAGAATTTTATTGTTTTTAATTATAATTATTTTGGTTTATTGCTATTTCTTTTAATTTATTGATTATTTAATCTTCGTTTTATATATTTCTAAAATGTATTGTATTTTATATTTTCTTGTATTATTAAATGATTCTTTCGTTAATTAATTAACTCAGGTTTAGCTTTACAATTCGTTAAATTTTCTATAATTTGTTATTAATATAATTATTTTAATTTAATATTTCTTCTATATTTTTCTTTAAACGTTAGTTTTTTTTTCAGTGTAGTCGTAATGCAGGCTTTTATGTATGTCTATAAGTATGTATAGTATTTAAAAATAAAATAAAATAATTAATTGTATTTTAATTGTTCCACTTTAGTGCTACTAAAACAAGCATCATCATTATCTTTATACTTGATAATTATTATCATCATTGTAATTATAATAGCCATCTTTAATACTTAATAATAGTAATAGTAAGAAATAAGTAACAAGATTTTAATTAATTATTTAAGTTATAGGATTATAAATTTAAAAGAATTGTTTAGTATGTTTATGAAAACTAGTTGAAGTTTTTTTTATGTAATTTTTTTTTTTAACAAAATATATAAATATTCTTTGTGTCAAAATCTGTCAAAAACTTAAAATTCAATTTTTAATTTCATTTACATACACACATACATGTGTATGTTTGTTCTTACATACATACATACATATTTAATAAAATTATGAGTATTTGTTTTTAGGAATTTTGTTTTGGTTTTACTAAAATTAAATTGATTTTCTATTGTTTTGACATTGAACTAATTAAGTGTGTATTTGGGTCTAGGTGCCTCTGTGTTTGTATTTTGTTTAATCTTTGTGGTCTTGTGTATTTTTGCTTCTGTCAGTTTAATTTTTAAAACATTTTAAAAAATATTTACATATAACTTTTATATGTTTATGTACATGTTAATGGTTCTTGATGAAATTTTTTTTATTGGTTTTTATAAAAAACACTGGAGCCATGTTCATACCTATTAAATATTTGATGTCCTACACGTAACCACTAGTTTTATTAAAGAATTGTTTGCTGTTGCAAAGCGTTTCTTGGATCAAACATCATTTAAAAGTTTCTCAATTGAATTATTACAAATAAAGATAAGGAAGTCAATAAAAATTGTTAAAAATAAAGCTAAAGTTTGATCAATTCGCTGGTCATGCTTTTTCTTTATTTCTTTGTCAAATATTTGTTAGGTCTGAACATACCTTGAGAAATAAATTTTGTTGTTAAAATTGAATAAAATTGCATCAATTAGTTGAAATAGAGTTTGTTAGATTTGCATTTGTTTAAATGTAAAGTAGATGAACTCTTTCTTAAGCTATAGGGAAACGACTTAAGTAGAAACACTTTTAAAAGAGTAAAACAAGTTTTCTCTCAAAGTTTCGTAGGTGCAAAGTTACATTAGAGGCCTGCACAATTGCATTTGAATACACACTCTAATCATTCAAACATTTACGAACTCTATACTGTAGTGTCGCTGTCACAAACAAATACTGAAGAGAAGTGTAAAAGACAAATTGACGTTGGTGTGTGAACGTGTACTAGAAAAAAAAATAAAAACAAATTACTATAGTGAAAGTGCCGGTATAAATAAACTCTCAAATATTAACAAGGAAATGAAAAATTCACGCAGCAATAAGAGTGCGAACAAAAAATACATACATTCTTTATTTTTTAATGTGAGTTTGGGATCATAGCTGCCAAATAAAACTGGTGGAAAATTGTCAAATTTTGAGAAAAAATCGACAAATTTGCTAATCTATATCTTCATAAAAATTTTCACTGTATAAAACAACAAACAAATAATAAGTTTTGAAAATTTATTGCCATTTTTTGGTTTCGTTTTTTGCTAAAGCGCTTAAAAAGAAGGGTTAAAAATGGATCCATTATTTGTGTGATTTATATTTCAAATTTTAAGAAGAAATATTATGTATTAAAGAGGGTCGATCAATAATTATGTTAATATTTTAAAAGTTATTATTTGTACTACTTGCCATTGCAAAGTTTTTGTTAAAAAAATTCTTTTAAAATTGAGTAATTCGAAGTCAACTTATGGCCTCGGCCTTAATCTATCTATATCTATATACTATATAAAAATGAATTATGTATGTTTGTTTGTTTGTTTGTCGCTTTATAGACTCCGAAACTACTGAACCGATTTTCCTGAAATTTTTACAGTAACATCACGTGAGCCCTAAAAATAAAATAGGCTACTTATTTTTTCGATAGGGGCAGGGGAATTGGTACCCCCCATAGGATGCCAATGTTAATTATCGCACGATTTTCCTGAAATTTTTACAGTAACATCACGTGAGCCTTAAAAATAAAATAGGCTACTTATTTTTTCGATAGGGGCAGGGGAATTGGTACCCCCCATAGGATGCCAATGTTAATTATCGCACGATTTTCCTGAAATTTTTACAGTAACATCACGTGAGCCCTAAAAATAAAATAGGCTACTTATTTTTTCGATAGGGGCAGGGGAATTGGTACCCCCCATAGGATGCCAATATTAATTATCGCACGATTTTCCTGAAATTTTTACAGTAACATCACGTGAGCCCTAAAAATAAAATAGGCTACTTATTTTTTCGATAGGGGCAGGGGAATTGGTACCCCCCATAGGATGCCAATATTAATTATCGCATATCTTAAGAGCCGCTGCACGCATTTTGCTGAACTTTTTGTAGTAGGATCTTCTGAGCCCCGGAATTGAAATAAAATAGCAGCGGGGGTATAGGAATACCCCATAGGACGCCAATGTTTAACATCGCATATCTTAAGAACTGTAATAGTGAGAATGTTCAAACTTTCTAAAAGTCACTCTTATGGTATACTACACTTTTGAAAATAAAAATAAAGCGGGTAGGCGCAGGGGGGGAAATACCTCCCATAGGATGCATACATTAAATATCGCTCAACTGAAGAACTATTAAAGGGAGAGTCTTCAAACGTGGTTAAAGCTACTATTATAGTAAACTATAAATTTCAATATAAAAATGTGAGGGGTCAGTGTAGCGAAGCGCACCGGGTTAAGCTAGTCTATATATATAAAAATGAATTATGTATGTTTGTATGTTTGTTTGTTTGTTTGTCGCTTTATAGACTCCGAAACTACTGAACCGATTTTCCTGAAATTTTTACAGTAACATCACGTGAGCCCTAAAAATAAAATAGGCTACTTATTTTTTCGATAGGGGCAGGGGAATTGGTACACCCCCCTAGGATGCCAATATTAATTATCGAACCGATTTTCCTGAAATTTTTACAGTAAAATCACGTGAGCCCTAAAAATAAAATAGGCTATTTATTTTTTCGATAGGGGCAGGGGAATTGGTACCCCCCATAGGATGCCAATATTAATTATCGAACCGATTTTCCTGAAATTTTTACAGTAACATCACTTGAGCCCTAAAAATAAAATAGGCTACTTATTTTTTCGATAGGGGCAGGGGAATTGGTACCCCCCATAGGATGCCAATATTAATTATCGCATATCTTAAGAGCCGCTGCACGCATTTTGCTGAACTTTTTGTAGTAGGATCTTCTGAGCCCCGGAATTGAAATAAAATAGCAGCGGGGGTATAGGAATACCCCATAGGACGCCAATGTTTAACATCGCATATCTTAAGAACTGTAATAGTGAGAATGTTCAAACTTTCTAAAAGTCACTCTTATGGTATACTACACTTTTGAAAATAAAAATAAAGCGGGTAGGCGCAGGGGGGGAAATACCTCCCATAGGATGCATACATTAAATATCGCTCAACTGATGAACTATTAAAGGGAGAGTCTTCAAACGTGGTTAAAGCTACTATTATAGTAAACTATAAATTTCAATATAAAAATGTGCGGGGTCAGTGTAGCGAAGCGCACCGGGTTAAGCTAGTTGCCTTATAAATATGACTCCGAAAGTATAGAATGTTAATTACATCTAGAACTCAATTGGCGCTTTTAACAAGAAAACACAAGATATATAATCCAAACCACTGGGTTAGGATGGTACTATTCAGTGATGTTATACGTAGGTAAAAATCCCTATTCGTAGGGATTTTCTTCTAAAAAAATGGCCGTACGGAAAAGAAGGACAGATATTTTGAAATCAATAAAATGTAGGGTCTTTTCAAAAAGTATGACAAAACTTTATATATTTGGCAATCTTTTTCGATTTGTGATAAAATGCTAATAAAACATTAGCATTAAAAATTATTAAAATCTTTGCGTGATCGCCTTTCCCCATTTCAATTTTGATTGTTAGGTAAATTTTTAAAACTCTCTTTTAGAGGAATTTAATTTTTCAGAGCAATAATAGATAACTTGTTTAATATGGACATCAAAAACTTTTGGAGTTAATTCACTGAAATGAAACCCCTTTCGCTATCTATAATATAGATAGCGAAAGGGGTTTTCACACCTATTAAATATTTGACGTCCTACACGTAACCACTAGTTTTATTAAAAAATTATTTTCCAAAAGTACAAAATACATGCATATTTTTGTTTGTTTCGGTTTTTTGTAATCAATAAACTAAATGTGATTTAAAGTGAATATCAACTGTTTTTCGGTTTTTTTTACTTTTTGTTTTTTTTTTAGCTTATAAAAAGAACTGACTTAATGGTTTATGTATTTATGTATAAAAACTTTTAATAAAATGTATATACTTTAACAGCAATGGCTTTATTTAACAGTTGTTGGGATTTTTGTAGGGACAGATCTGCGTAGGGACTTGTCAAAAGAGTCTATAACTTCACTGGTGCTATCTTATTTGAAAAAAGCCAAGCTGTTCTTTTGTACTTATTGCCCTTGTGGAATTATAATTCTGAGACCCTGATGCAAAAGGCCATTTTTGTCTGAGATCATGGTAAGTACACTACAGGTATACAGCGGCTCTTATTTCTATTGCAAACCAAGAGAAAACTTGTCTGGTTGAAGGCATTTGAAGAAGCCACTTAGGACAGTACCAATTTGAGAAGGCGAATTAACTACAGCTAACGGCTATACTACAACAATCCAAAAACAAAAGAAACAACAAAGTTTTTTTTTGCATTGCTAGTGATTACGGTTCAAAATGTCAACCATTTCTAACACAACATTGTAAATCCAAAACGAATTGGTTCGAACTGTCAAAGTCAGCAGACATTTTACCGCCACCTGTAGTGAATTCGCCTTGGGTATGTCTTGTAATTACTGATGTGACAAATTTAGCTAAGAAAGCAAGATTATGATAAATGCCAGTTCAGTGAGAGCGCTGTGACTAAGAGGGTATAGTTTATTAAGGAACATCTTCATAAGGCATGGTACCATACTGAGTGGGTAAAAATGGAAGATTTAAAAAGTAATTTAAGCAATGAATAATCTTCAAATCGGACCTACGCGGATATGAGGTTAAAATTTTGACTGCCGAGTTGAAATATGACTTTATTACCTTCTTAGAAGTTCTTTGCTTCTTCATATTTCCGAGGTAGAATTTTACGCTGCAAATCTGATCTTTTGTTTTTTGTTGACTCTTCGGCTAGCAAGATCTAAATTTAAATGTATTCTGAATGTTTTTTTTTTTTGCCAATTGTAAGTACTCTGGGTAAATTATTTATGGGTTCAAGTGCATAAAGCCTAGAGAGTTATTTGACAAATGTGCAAGAATTACGTTCACTAAAAACTAAAAACATGTTAGAGACACTCTCAATTTTAGAGCCGAAACACAACTGGTCAAAGATTGCAACTGGGAGAGTATCCAGAATCCTAAGGCCCCTCAATCAGGAAAGTGACTGTGAACTTTTCGTAGAAACTCCGTTAGACTTCTAATAGGCTTTCTAATCGGTTACTGTGTAATTGGACAAATGCTTCAGCAAGAAGTTATTTAGAATAATACTGTCCCGCCTTACCCAGACACTTGATAGAGACAACCGAAAGTAAAACTGATGATTAGATGGCACAATTTTTTCATGTCATGGGCACATGATATGATTTTTATATTGTATAATACATTGGATTGTGTAATGGCTGTCAAAGGAGTAGCGATTGGTAATAGATCAATAGTTAGCCTGCAGTTTAAACAAAAGAATTATTCGTGCACGTCTTAGAAAGCTAAAATTTGGGTGGCGCCAGTTTTCTGGAGCCATGAAAACATAAAACTCCCCGGTTGTATGTCCCCATTTTTACCATTGAATTTTAATAGAAAAAATGGAAGAAGGGAAAGCAAACTTCTGAGGAATTGTTATTCATAATTGGGATGGTGAGGTCAACTTTTCAAACCGATTTCACTAGAGTCTTACAAGTGTATAAGTGTATTCGCTACGTCGAAAGTTTACCAACGTATTTATATAATTCAACGATTTGTAAGTCGTTTATTACAAAAACAAATTAGGATTTAAAATATAAATTTAATTGTTGAAAACGAAAACATCGTCCGTTTAAAGCAATTTATTCAAATGTTAATTTTTAGAAGGTTTATTTTAAAAATGTAAATATTTTTTTAAATATATATTTTTTAAAGGCAACCTTCTTAAAAATGTGACTTTAAAAAAGGTACTTTTATTAAATAAACTTTTCCGTTCTTACAATTTTTGGTTTTTTTTACTGTTTATTTCTACTTAATTCCTTTTATTAGCACATTTCCAGTTTGATAGTTGTGTTGTCTATTGCTTTAAAATTTTTATTTCTTAAATTTAATATTAAATTTGTTTATTTTATTCGGTAGTTTTTCATTTCCTCCTTTAAGTTAAAGGAAAAGGTTTGTGTAGATGTGTGTATTTGGTGGTGTTAGTTATTATGAAATTTATTTTTCTTTTTGTTCTTCTTTTTTAAGTTTAAAATTAAAAATAATAAATATATGTATGTATAAATATTTTATATCTTAAAACTACTGAGGTAAAATGTGAGAAATACGTAAAAATGAAGTATAGTTTTATTTTTTCCTATTTCTAAAATAAAATCACAATTAAACTCACAATTAATAATGAGTATAATTTATATGGTGGTGGGGAGACAAGCAGTTTTACTAAAGCATTTTTTGATTTGAACTTGAAACTACTTTGAAATAAAATTTAACTTTTGGAATCTTTAACAGTGGGGCCTCGATTAAGCGTGATTCGATTAATTATCTGGGAAATAAAGATTTTTTTGTTCTATTAACTCTATTATCCGGCCCGTCCACTGCGGATAATCAAGGACTCACTGTACTATTAAATATTTATAGAAATAATTTTAGTTTATATTCCGTAAGATTTTTTATAAATAATTCTACTTCAGTTTAATGTTTCTTTTATTTATTGTATGATTTATGAATGAGGAAATAAAACCACAATTTTCTATCTCTAGTTATAACTCCGTATCTTATTAAGCCAGACTCCAGCGTAAAAAGTTGCTAATACAAACACGAATTTCCTGCTATTAAATCAATGGCCCCCCAAAAAAATAATATTATATAAGCAGATTAATAAAGATTTTAAATTCATTTGAAATAAACCATAAATCTTGGCAATCTTACATTTTTTGGGAAAATACCATCATTTTTAACTCAGCAGATCCCAGCACAGTGATGGAAATTGTGGTATAATTGTAATTTTTTTGATCCATTCTTAAGTTTATTCACCCAGAGAAAAAACCACATTTGTAAATATGGTCACCTCCAACAAAACTATTTTTAACGAAAGTTTTTATATATATGATGATTAGTTTAACCATATTATTGTATTACATACAAACATAACATTTTTATATACAGTGAACTCTCTCCTAATCAACAATTAAGTTTAGCGAACCCCTTCGAAATACGGATGCGGTTTTCAGTCCCTAAAAATTCCTTAGTTGTTTTTTCCCCTCTTGAGTGAACAATCTCCCATAAACCTTAAACAATTCAATTAAAATTTCGTTTTTTATAATAAAAATATAAAATTCTTTATATTTGAGTTTGACAATGAATATACACTTAGAGAAGAGAAAGCGCGAGCTAAATTTATATTCACTATTAATGAAATAATTTCAAATCAAAAAGTTACTCTAATTAGATGATACGCAATTGAGGATGATGCAGGTACATCCGAAAGCTAATCTAATGTAAGGAAGTGAAGTAAATATGCAAACTTTTTGGGAAAAAAAAATTTAAATTTAAAATATGAGAATTCTAATGGTGCATTTCCAAAAAAATATTTTCTTCAAGATTCTTTCGCAGATTTGGGAAGAAGTTTTAGCCAAGTCAACCTCAGTAAAACGAAATATTGATGTTGCCTGAAAAATTAATCTTTGTATAAAATTATTTTTTCTTAAGATTATTTAAAGTTTAATAATTCTATTTTGATACTGATTTTAAAAAGTATTTAATAAAAATGTCAAACTCAAATATTTGTCTATAATCAGGTATGTGTGTCATGGAAAACGATTTTGAAAGCAAAACTATTTAAAAATTGATTTTTGATACAATTTTATCTCTTTTTTTTCCTTTCTATATTCTTTTAAATTTGAAATCGTCATATCTTCAGCTCATTAATGGTTTGGCGCATATGCCAAAAAGTCGTAGTGGAAAAAAGAACAATGAATGCTTACATGCAGTTTTCTGAAAATATGCACGATAACATTTTATTTTGTATTTTCACCACTGCTTTCGGCAAAGGTTTTGAGTAAAAATTTAAATTTTTGTAATCAGTCATTAAAAAACTTAGAAGTTAGTATTTTATTGAAAGTGAAAATGATTGTTTTGTGCCGCATACGCCTTTTTTTAATTTATTTCTAAAAAGTAGCTTTTTGTGCTGCACACGTAATACGTAGTGCTGTGTATTGAGTTGTTAACATATTATTTTGCCTTTGCTTTTACTACATTTTTCTTACGGCAATGAAGCGAAGCAAGAATAAAAATTATTTTGTTTTTGTCATTTAATTTTGCTTTCGCTTTACCTACTTGCAAGAGTGAAATTTATTTTGCACGTGTTTGTATAAGGACTTGCAGCATTTGCCAAACATTGGCGTGTAGAGCAAAACAATACTTAATTAACTTTGAAATAGTTGGATATGGAGCAAAATAAATTCATAATATCGCAGAAACCATCAAAATATTTCGTGAAGCAGGTTTTGGATTCAGAAAAGGGGTATTCAAAATATAAATAGCACACACCTAACTCATTTCTTTAAAAAATGGTTGGTAGGTCAAACCAATAATGAGCTGACGACATGGCAGTTGAACTGTATTTTGAATAAAAAATTTTGACATAATTCAGAAATGGATTTTAAAATAGCTCGAATTTTATCACACCTACTAAAGACGATCGATTTTCATCACATACTTGAATAAAAAAAATTTTTTTTTTCATTTAACAAACAATTTAACCTACGGTACAAAATATATACATATATATTTTTTTAATTAACTACAATTTATTTGTATAACTTTAACTTTTTTATTGCTTTTTATGTTATATGTTTTAAAAATTCGTTAATGATGAATTGTTCTGTTTTCTTACTTAAAGTATGTTTTATTGTATTTTTTTTTAATAGTTGTTTGGAATTTGCCGATTTAAATAAATTAAAGTGCCGGTAATACCGATTTTTTTTTTAAATATACCAATTTCTTATCAAACTCTTCTGGCACCCCTGGCCACACATCAGAAAGGCTCATCAAACTTACACTAGATTCAGACCGTGATTTAAAAACCATATCTTATTTTTAAATCTTTTCAAAAGTTGATTCCAAATACACAACAATTTCAAACGATGATTTTTCCCCCTGAGTTTAGGGTTGATTTTTTTCCGATGTCGGTAATTCTTCTTTACTTGCTTATTTGTAAAAACAAACAATTGAAATGAGCTCCGTGTTGTGTACTGTAAAGAGATGCTGCCACATTGAAATAAAATATAAGATGCAGCAACATAACAAAAATACGAATGTGTGCAGAGAAAAATATAAAAAAAACACAGAGAACAGAAATTTTTATTGTTTCTCTAGCCCGCTTGCTTCTCTACACCGTTGGCCCACAAACACCAAAAATCATGTCTTAAAAAACATGGAAAAATCACTGTCTGAATCTAGTTTTACATTTTTGTAATTGTGTTAGGGGGCATTTACACGGTGTCTTTTCAGACATGTCTGTTTTATTCTTTCTCTTTTGAACATGCTTCCAAAAACCTATTGTCCTTTCACGACGTCTTTTCACACATGCCTGTTTTAATGTCTAATTGTCTAATATTCATAAACATACAAATTAAAAAACATGAAAATTCATAAAAACAAACATGAAAACTCGATACGTGTCTGTTTGACAACCCCTCTTTCTTCTCTAACCCGATCGCCGGCAAACAAAACAAACGTGTTTGTTAGCCATGTCTGAAAAGACTCCGTGTTAACTCCCTCTTAGTCCCAATTCATACGTTGCAAGTCTTATTCATAAACTTATCAAGTTTTCTTCTATGATTCAGCTTGGGCGTTCACACAACGCTTGTCTATTTGATGATATATTACTTTTTTATAGATAAAGTAAACACGTATGTGTGCGTTTTTTACATTGCGAATGCGAAAACAAAAACAAGTACATCAAGCTGAGTACTCGTTTCTTTCCCCCTCTTCCTTAAAGTAGCAAGCTGTTCAATAACACTTGCATCGTATGAATTGGGACTTAGTAATAAAAAAAACTCACAAAACTTGATATGAATTTTAAGTATTTCGATTTTCATTAAAATTTAAAGTAAATTTAATGTGTGTGCTCGTATATACTTCATACTTTATTTGTTTTTTTTTAATGTATGAAAAAAAATTGATTATTAATTTCAAATGTAAGATATGCAAATTTATTGCTGCATGAATTATCAAAAACACAGGCGCAATTTTGAGATTGTGGAATACTGATGTCAATCCGAAGAGAAAAAGGAGCGTGCTCAAGGCCTTAACATTGATAAATTGCGCTACGAATTAGGGATGGGCAAATTGAAAAAATATTTCGATATATATAGTATCGTTATTTTTTAAGAGTATCGATATTTATTTATTAAAAATATCGATTTATCAATGTATCGAACGTGAATGTCAATACAAATTTACATATGTACACACAGAAAAAAGTATTTTATCAATTAAAAAAATGGTTTAAAAAGTATTTAAATTTAATTAATGTGATAATTGAATCAATTATTTTTTTAGTTGAAAGAAAATTAAAAATTTAATTTTGATTTAATTAACATTTTAGTTGTTTTGAAATTAATTTTCAATTAAAATTTTAATTAAAAAACAAAAAGTCTTAATTGACTTTTTTCGTTTAAAATAAAATAATTTAAACATGTAGAATTGTTGTTGGGAATTGTCAATATTTATTTAAATAAATCAACACATTGTTTGAAATGGCAAAGATTTTTGATCACTTTTTTAATTAAAATTAAAAATATCGTTTATTGAAAATATTTTTTCAAAATTTTAAAATTTTTAGTAATCAATATAATCATTTTGGTAATAGGTGCAAAATCAACAACTTGTTTGCTTGATATTATGAATTTGGAATAAATTTGGTAATTGGAGAAATTTAATAATTTTTTCTGTGCAAACATATAACATGTAATTCCATTCTAACTTTTCTTTTTGTTTCAAATTTACTGCCTGTCACTCGATTTCGAACGAAACTTTCATTCGCTTAACTTTTATTTAAAACAAAAACCAATTTTAAAATTTAGTTTTTAATGTAAGTTATGCGAACGAAGTTTTCGTTTGAAATCGAGGGACCGGCAGTTAATTCTAAAATAAAAAGAAACTCAAAAAAAAGTAAAGAATACAAAAAATTTTTATTTCTTCCCCATATGAAATCTAAAAAAAAAAAATTAATTGGGTTTATATAATGCCGGATTTTATACTGCCGGTAAACGAAATTTGTGACACATACTATACAAGTAAACTGTGCAATGTTTTATTTTTAATATATATGTAAGAACATGCTCAAATAAAAAATAAATAAACAAAATATTTTTTTTTATTACGAGTATTAACATTCCAACTTTCATGAGTCTATTGCTGCTACTACGCCATAATTAAGGCGATTCTTTGCATAATTTCAGTAACCCTTTCCAGAATATTTTTCCGCGCTTATTTTTTGTTGTAATCTCTTAAAACCCGAGACAAAACTGAACTCTGTAATCTATGGAAATGTACATTGGAAAAGCGCCGTTATTTTTTTAATATTAGTTAAAAAACATATTATGCAATTCTTAAGAAACAACAATATTGTAAGCAGTTGAGTAACGGTTAAAATGTTGAATTTTATTATAAAGAGATCTTAAAAATATCGAATCGTTGTATCGATATATGGATATTTTTAATATCGGCGATATATATCGATATTGCCCATCCCTACTACGAATGGGTTGCGAAAAAGCAAATCTAAAGAAATTAAAAATAAATATTTTACAAGTTATTTTTATATTTTTTGCACTTTTCTCATAAGCAAACAAATTCGTCAGTCCCTTAGGTTTCCGCTAAACAGAGAGTACACTGTATATAAAATATAACTTACTGCCCCAGTTGAGATATGAACTTGGGCCCACTGTTGCCTGGTGATTTTTTTCTTCCCCCCAAAAAAATTATAAAATCCCACCAAGTTTTACGTATTTTGAAAAAACGCCCTTAAATGGGAAAGTTTAGATAGCACAAGGAAACAAAGTTTTTGTTGATTAAGAACAGAATGTTGTTTTTAAGGTTATTTGGGACGCTGAATGCAAATCTGCACTTAGTTTGTTTCTATCAGCTCGACTTTTCACGATATACCGTTATGTCCAAAATTAAGGCACTTTCGCTTCATATATTGGAATAAATTAAAAACGGTTCACCATATTTAGTTGAAAAAAAAAAAATTCAAAACTCGCCAACAATATTATCTTTAATTCGTGCTTACATTGCTTTTTTATTTGCGCGGTAGTTTCTGAGATATCGTTAAAGTTTTTTTAAAAAAAAGAATAATTTTAAAAAAAATAAAAAAAATTTCTATTCTTTAAAAATTCAAAAAAATAAAAATGCGACAAAAATCACAGTTTTGGTCTACAAATATTTAGTAAAACATATTTCGAATAAAATGAGCTTTATTTCATCGTTGCACAACTTTTGATTTTATTCGCAATTTACTGAGAAAACTGAATTGATGAAAATCGCGATTTCAATACAAAAATAACATTTTTCAATGTAAGTGTGTGTGTGTCTTTGCTGCTGTTCTATTTTTTGACGTTTTTTCCTTGACTGAAAAATGAGGTACCTTCACTTAACTGTGAACAAAAACGAAACGCGTTCTTCGATGTTTATGATCTATGTCGCATTTTGTTCATTGGTAATGTGACTTTACGTGAAAGTTATTAGACTTTAACTTTTACCTGTTTTGGACTTTTTCATGATTTTTAAAAATACAAAATTTTGAATTTTTTTTTACGAGAACAAGAATTATTCAGCCATTTTTTTTATTGTGATTTTCAAAAATTTAATTGTTTTTCAAAGCTAACGATTACATCTTTAAAAAAATAGAAACATTTTGAAAATCGCTTAATGAAGAGTATTTAAAGTTATGATTTTTTGAACTTTTAGTTTTTGAAAAAAATCAAAAATTCGATTAATTTAAGTTAAACCTGTAACTTTAAAAGGCGAGCTGATGGAGAACAACTGAGATCAGATTTGATATCAAATTACTCCAATCATCACAAAAAAAGTTCAATTTTGTTCCCTTGTGTAATAATTCCATTTTAATTAAATTAACTTTACTTAGTTTTTATATACGTAAAATATCATTACCTAAATAATGGAAAAATCGCCAAATTTTTTACGTTTTACTGCTCCTAAATATAAATGTATGCCCCTAAGAGTTTGTAACTCCTAAATTTGCACCTAAATTAAATAAAACCCCCTTAATATGGGGGGAACACCTTAACAGGCAACTCTGCTTGGGTCTTTTTTCTTTCGTTGATTTTTTATTAATTTAAAGTTCAGACTAACAATTGAGCTACGTGAATATGCGAATGACATTATTAAATGCAGTAATGTAATGCTGCAAGTAGCGATTGGGTATAAAAGATAGTGCGTTTAGGAAGTAGTTACATTATTAGTTGTTGGTAAAATGGAAGTAAAATTTTGCTGGGCCATAAACTTCATGAGCCTAGTGATATGAATTTTAACTACGGCTTTAAGTGGAATAAACTTATGTAAATCTCCTTAAGAAACATATTTTTAAAAAAAATTTAAAAATACCTTTTTTTCTGGGTAACTTGTTGGAAACAATTTATTCTTATACTTAATTTCCTAATAATTGAGAGATAACAATATCTAAATGTTATAATTTATAAATTCAATTAGTTTTCGTTATGCTTTTGTTTATTAATTAGTATTTGAATTATTAAAACTTTTTTTGTTCTTGTTGTTATCAATTTAATATTGTTCTAAGGTTTCTTTATTATCGTTAAATTGATGATTAACTATTAATTGGTTTTTACTAAAATCTTTAATTGTTAATGCAACTACAAATACTTAATTTTTTCATTTTGTTTAAATCTATAAGACTAGTATTGATTTTCAATTGCATTATAATTTGTTAATCATTGTTTAATTTAATCATTTTTTTTATAATATGTATATATTTTTTATCTGGTTTAAAGTTGTTGTATGTTAATTAAATATTTAATTGTTAGCTTAATATTTAGTACCACAGTCGTAGAGAATTTTATTTGTTTCTTGAAGTACTTTTGTTTATCGTTTTTTACTTGTCTTTTCTTTAATGTTTTTTTTTTTTATTTTTTTTTTTTTTTTTTTTTTTTTTTATTTTATAACTGAAAGTGTAGTTTAGAAGAAATGATTTTTGGAAAAGAGTTTACAATTTCAGGACAGTAGGACAGAAATTTTGCAACCATAAAAAATCTTAATGATGGTTAAGAAACTGTGAATTTTTTATTTTATTTTTATTCAAGAACTTGTTTGCAAGAAAAAGCTGTTTGCAGCTTTAAGGTATGCCAATATTTTTGAACTTTAGCATTTTCAGTAGCATATTTATTTTATGACTACGGCCTGCCTTTCTCATGTAAAATTGTAAAATCTGTAATTTATTATATAAAATGGTGCTTAATTAACTTAAATTATTTAAAGAGTTTTTTTTTTAATAATAATTGTTTAATTTAATTTTTTGCTTTTTGGTTTTAAAAAAAATTTGGTTTCCAAAGTTGAAATTTGAAAAGACATAATGTAATAAAAATAAGTGGCTTCTGTTTTTAAAAAGGAAGAATGTAATGATTTTTAAAATTAAATTTTTTTTTCTCATTTTGAAATTTTGCATTTTTTTTTGATATTTTTTTTTTTTTGTTATAACTTGAAACAGAAATTCAATTGAATTTTATTTTTTAAATTTATCTTAGTGTCTAGTTATATTTTCAACTATTAAAACTTAATAAAAATAGAAAACGATTATAATAATTTAATAAAGTATTGAATTCAAATGGTCATAGTTCTATTTTCGCATTTAAGGTAGTTTCAAGTACTTTACTGGTGACATTTACAAAGGCATCACAATTTGTTGAATCCATCCATTCGAAATCTTTAATAGTTGCCTTTAAAAATAATTGAAAATTTGAAATTTTTAGATTTTGGTTTAAAGAGTTTTGATTAAGTTAAAGATTTTCAATTACATGTTGATTACATTTTACAAGGAATTACAATTTTTTTAAAACATAAACGAAACAAAGAATATATTAGACTTAAGAGGCGCTATCCGGCAGCACTTGGGGTATGGATAAAGAAACCTTGCTTGCTACTTATAGGACAATTGGTCAGTCAATGGGTAACTATGCTGCTCCAGTGAGGTCACCTTCGTTGTGTGATATCCAGTGGAGAAATATTTAAAGCTTTCAAAACGCAACCTTAAGGATCGTCTCAGGATGCCTTCAAATAACCTCCCCCTTCATGAGTTCTGCATGTCAGAAAGGACCAACGTATATACGAGGAGAAAATACAAAGATATGTATATGTCGGCTTTACACGGCATTCATAAAGACGCAATCAATTCCGCGGTAGCAGGACACCGTATGGGTGTCGTACTTGGATATGGGCCACTGCCTATAGCAGACACTGAAATTATTCTGCTGCGTAAAACATCAGGATAGAGCAATAGGCTAAATGCTATCTGATACAGCAAAAACGATGCCGTCCCTTACTTATGCCCAGCATGTGGTCAGGGTTCCCACGACACCCCCCACATATTTAATTTACTAACCAGCCCTACATCGCTATGTCCAAGAAATAAATAGACTCACCCTGTTGAAGTAGCTCAATTCGTTGGACTTGATCTGGCAGAACCCCTCAATTGTTTGTTTATGCTGTTACAACAACAATAGAATTAAACGAAATGAGTTGTTGCTTAATTGTAATTACTTTCAATTGGTAATTGAAATTTTTTTATAAAAATTAGTTACTTGCGAGGGAGAACTAAGTTACATCGTTCACGAAATTCAGTTAAGTGCCTTGTTTCAATTACAATTGCTTGTAATTTATAATGGTTATAACAATAACATTACTTTGCGATTAAGTTAACTCCTCTTTTTCATAACCTTACTTGCAATTGTAATTAAAAAAACTTTAATTACACATTACATATAATTTTAATGATAACTTAAGTGTAATTGAGAATCCTTTAGTAAAGTTATTTAGATTCAACTTACCTTGTGCATTGAATAGACAGCAAGTACAACTAAAACATGCATTATATTGTGGGAATTTAAATAGAAATCAACCAAACCAGGAAACCATTTTTCTGGAATACGCATAGCGCCAATTGCACCACCTAATACGGAAACACCGTCCTGTAAATTAAAAAAATATAAGCAACTAATTAAAAAATCGATAAGAAAATCAAAGAAAACAGATTTTACTTTTCTAGTAAAGTAAATGATTAAATGACATTTTTTGTAAGAAATATTTAGTCTTAAATTACGTATCTCCAATAAAATGGGAATCAGTTTTCGTATAATTTTCATTTATAAATAATTTCATACATAACGATCTCATTCGATGCCCAAAAAATCCACCGAAATACTCATGAATAATTTCAATCTCTCATGCATTCGAAGTCCAGACTTTAGCGAAGTCACGACTTTGGGAAACATTAAGAGCAATCACGGTGGTCATTGTGCAAATTTGTAGTTTGTAAATTTTCAGTGCATATTATGATTGATAGTGAGCATATCACTTTTGTTTTTGGTGCAAATGTGCTATTTTTCTAAAAATTGAATCTGGCAACACTAAAAACTTCTGGCAGCACTATCATTAGTTGTCAAATATCTTCATTTGTTAACAATTATGCACAAGCAAAGGTATTAAAATTAATTGTTCAACAAATAAGAATGCGTAATACCAGTGAATAATAATTTTCGTTTTTTACAATTAAAAAAAATATGGCGCTCCGTGTGTCAAAAGTTGTTGTTTGATTTTATTTGCAACTGAGCAAATATGCGCTACTATTTTTGCTCAAAGTTTTTTTTAGTGCAAACGAAGTAAAATGAAGCAAATTGCAAATGCGTTCATTTTGTTGTATTGTGCAAATGTGTGTATTTGTGCACACATTTGCATCGTTTGCACACTTTGCACTACCCATCGTGATTACCATTATTGTGTTCAAATTTTAAATTTATTAACAGTAAAAAACAAAACTTTTGATATTTTATGTTTTTTAAAAGAGGTCTGCTTTAAAAGAGTATACACTTTTACGATTTAAAGTGACAGTAGGAAACCCTTGAAACACATTTATTGCCGTTTCTACATATCAGGGTGTCTGAGAAATACTTGTAGTTCTCCTACGACAAACTTTGACTTTTAATGATTTCAAGATTAGCGGTTCTAACTGAGCTACCTAAACAAGGGCGGCAAGCGTTTTTTTAAACATGAAAATTCCATTTCAAATACATTTTCAATAAGACAAATCGACATAGCGATTTATCAAATAAGATTTTCCAGCCGGGTGGTGTCGAATTTGCGTTCTAAAGGTTTTTTTCGTATAAACTTTATGCAAATTAAAGGTTTTGACACACAGTAAGGCTTGAAATTTGTTTCAATATCTTATTACTAGTCCAATCTCGGTTTTAAGTCGAGACCAGGATATTACCTTACTTAACTTGAGTATGAGCCATGATAACGACTTTCTCGATTTTAAAAGTTAGAATCAGTGTTGCCAGGTAATATTTTTTTCTTCGCCCGCCAAATTTGACGTACATATTTTCAATAATTTCGCCCCAAATTTAAAAGTTTTTATAACAATTCCATTTCAACTAATTTGACTTGACTATATTTCAATTTTCGTACTGATATCATTACCGAAATAAAGGAAAAATCGCCAAATTTTTGAATATGACATAACTTTTGAAAAAAAAAAAAAAAAAAAAAATTCAAAATGTTTTTTCGTTTATATATGTTCCTTATAGGATGAAAGGAACCTTCTCACCAAACTTGATTCAAGTCGAAAGGGGTCGGGTCCCACTCTTGGTTGATTTGACATGGAATTGCACATTTAGATTATTTTTCGATCGAAATTGTTTGCAGGGAAGGTAATTTTTATACTCCTTCTACTCTTTAATGCGTTACGCCATTAACGGTTTCTTAGATGTATTCAAAGTGTATAGTTTGTATGTGTGTGAGAGACTACCAGTAATTGGTTGCAAAATTTAAAAGCAAAAAGGGTAAAAAAAGTTTTAAAACTTGTTTCTTTTTTTTACTTTGTTTTTAAATCGAAAATATTCAAATTAATCTTGCGATGGAAGCTTTAAGTGGACAATAATTATTTACATTTAAGTTTTTTTTGATAATTTTTTTGATTTTGACGAATATTTAAAATTTTTACAGTTATTGATTTATGTTTGCAGAGATTTATATTTTGTCTTTATTTCAAGGGTAAATCAAAAATTTAACACAATAAAAAATCACAAAAAGGAAAAGAAGAAAAATAAACAAGAATAATTAACTATTGTGAATACTGCTTGATGCCAATAGAAAGGATTAATTTCTTTCTTTTTGAAAGATGGACTTTTCTATAAAATGTAAAATTTCGTTTATGTTATTAAATCTAAAATTTTTCATTATTTATTATATGAATTTAAATAATATGAATTTAAATTAAGCTTTGAACTATTTGTGGTTATAATAAAAGTTTATATAATTAGATGGTTTACGGACACAAAAGTCTAATTTGGAAAGAAGTTTTTGTGGTTAAAATGTGGAATTGTAGATTCTCAGCATTTACAGAGATTTCGTCCTTAGTACAAATTTGCTTTCCCTTAATTTTTGCTTATATGAATATAACATTTTAAAGCTTATAATAACATTTATCTTTAATGACAACCTTCTTTGGCTTACAATTTTAGAGTAAAAATTAAATGTAGATGGCGAAATTGAAGCAACACGTTGGGTATACAGATAGATATTTAAAACAGAAAAACCAGCGTTTTGAAAAAAACATTTATTTTTATTTGTTTCAAAAGCTCTCGTGCATCTAAAAAAAATTCAACATGAATCAAAATATGCCTCAAAAAAACAAAATATGCATATATTATTCTGAGCTTAAAGAAATGCTGCAATAATGCTCTTTTAACTAAAGCATGCAAAAAAAAAATGCTGTAAAGGGTAAAATATGCACTAACAAATCGATGCCAAAATTCCTATAAAGCTCTAAAACGGATAAATATATTGTTTCTGCCTTCATTCGCAGCACAAGAAAAAACATGCCTGCATATTTGTGGTTTCTTTGCTTACAATATAGATAGATCCTTATTTAGATAGAGACACAAGAAATGCATTTTTGATATGACCATGAGGCGAGGTAGGAGGCGATTTCCGCCTCTCCGAAACCCTCAAACTTTTTTTTTACAGATAGATAAATCCTTATTAATGAGGGGACGTAGAGGGCGATTTCTGCCTCTCCGAAACTGTCAAACTGATTTTAATAAAACTCAAAACATAGATAAATCCTTATTATGATGGACACATAAGCAGGTGTCAATTTCTGCCTCTCCGAAACTATCTAGCTCATTTTATTGAAACCCCTCCATTAATAAAGAATTTTTGAGCGTAGTAGCACTCGCCGGGCATTCGCTTATTTATCTTATAAGTTTAAATTTTAAGTTAAATTTGCACATTTGTTGTATAAAAACCGCTGTACAGAATGTTGGCTGCAGTATGGATATTTTGTCAAAATATTCTTTATGCCTTACAATTTATAACAGTTTAACTGGGCATTTACACATGAAAGTAGTATCTTGAAAGTCGCAATACACTCACACATTTTCACTAACACATTTACATTTTTCTATTTTCAGTCCAACTTTCAGCTAGCTTTCAATGAAATTTCAAGAAAGCGATTTCATGAAAGTAAATGGCAATAACTAAGCAATGTTGCCAATTGAAATATTTTTTTCCTATAAATAAAAAAATTTTAATATATTTGTTCAACTAAATATTAAGAACACAATGATTCTATTTAAAATTTGTAAATATCAAGAAAACTAATAAAAATATATATTATTTTGAACGAATGCCTGCAGTTCGGCGTGAATTATTGGTTCGGCAACTCTGAAGCTTGAAATAAGCAAAACAATAAAAGAAGAAGGGATATTTTTGATAGAAGTTTGCCCTTTGACGACATTTTGAAAATGAAATTTCACTTTCTTGAAATTTTATTATTTTTTGTGAAATCTGTGGTGATAATCAGGCATGTCATGAATTCCGTTCGGAATGGAAATGATTCCCTAGTTACCATTCCGATCGGAATGGTTTTAGCTTCTATATATTCCGTTCGGATTCATTAAACCTCAAAAAAATATGAAACCACTTTTTGTGTATAAAATATGGCAACACTGCAACGAATGTAGAAAACAAGACAAACAAGAAAACAGCAGATCCTGAAAACCAGCCAAATTTAAGTTTTTTTATCAAAGTAAAAAATTTGTGATTTGTGACAAATTCCGTTTATTTTTCTTTTTTTGGAAAGCATTTAGAAAAATTATATTTTTTTTATTTAATTCACATAAAATTATATTTATTTTAGATAAGGAAGCAAAGAGACAGCGTGCTTTACTGATAACAATGTATTTCGAATAGTTTGTACACCTAAAAAATGCTTAAAATATGAATTCCACTTTGAAAAATGAATGTGGTATCATTCCGAAAAAAAATTTTCGTTTTACATTTTCCATAGAAGCAAAATACGGAATCAATTCCACTTCCAACGGTGATATGGCTGAATATACAGAAATTTCATGAAAGTATTTTCATGTGTAAATGCAGCGTTAGTTTTATAGTTAGTATCAAGGCGAATTCACTAGAAGGTGGGTTGGGATGGAGTTTTTTCAAAGTTTGTATACAAACTGCATTTTTTTATGTAAACAAACAGACCACCAAAGCAGTGTTGTTGTAGAGTTGTCCTCACCTTCCAGTGAATTCGCCTTGGTTAGTACAAATTTGCTATAATTATTCATAAAAACAATTGTAACGTAAGAATCTTCAAACTACCAAATGCTAAGATTAGGTGTAAATATAGGGCGACCGATTTGTTGGATAATAGGCTGCGTTGAGGCATCGTAAAGTTAAAATCGTAACCCAAATAATATTGTGAATTGTTATGTTTACGATACAAACATATTGTAAAGTAAATAAGTTGCGACCTTAGGACAACAAAGTTCTAACCTTCATGTAGTTTAGGGATAGGTAGAACATTTCTGCGGGAAATTTGTGTCAACTGTTTCAACAGAACTGGTCCTGGGACTTGTGAAAATAGAATGGAAAAAGAAAGAAATAACTAATGACATGTGAAAAAAACTAATCACTTAACTGGTATATTAAGTAAGAATGAGCAAAAAGGTAGATTTTATAATTTTGTTTTAATAATTTGTTTATATAAATGATTTTTTATTAAATTATTAGGACAGATTTTGAAACAGGTCTAGTATTCACCGGTGGTGTTCCTTTGGGACTATTTAAATATCTGTTCTTAATATTATTTCTAGCACTTTTTTTATTGGACCAATACCAAGGACTAACATTGAAGTAACTAACAATAAACACGTTTATTGAGAAAAGATGTGTGACTGTTCAAATGGTGGCTGTTATGTATCAAATAACCCCCTCCAATGGCAACCGCATGTACAAGTGATAGGTCCCATTCATATAAAGTGTTGAATTTGGAATGGTCTCTGCCACTAAAGAACTTATCACGGGACTACTTTAGTGTCAGTTCGCTTCCCTCTAGGGATTGTTGCCCTACGGTCGCGAAGTGTGTATGTATTTATTTTGCAATAAAAAGAACTCGAAGGCTTATTATAAATTAAATCAGCCAACACGCGTTTAAAAAAGGGAAACGTAACAATATTACATTATTACAAAATGTGTTGATCATCAAACTAACGGTGGCGTATGACTGATACTTTTTTATTTTTAGCAATCATACGCCTTTAAGATAATGGTTATTTTCTATTTATTTTAAAATCAAATTCCATTAAATTTATGCTTAATTATTTTCTAAATGGTTGGTTTATTTTCTAAAAATTATAATTGTTTTATTTATTCAAAACTCTAACAAAAGTTTGGTTAAATAAAACATTTTCACATGGTATTTGTAATCGAAATTTATATCTATTTTCAAGTCTGGTTGTAAAATAATTTTGCTTATTTTTCCTTTTATTTATTGTATTTTTGTATTTAAATAATTTCTGTCAATTTTAGCATTTTACTTACTGAACCTTTAATAAATCGATAAACATGAACAATAAAAAACATCCAATTATTTGGTCATTAAATATAAAATACGCTACACGCGTTGTTCAAAGTAAAATAAACAATAATAAGTAAAAGTATATACACAATTTAAAAAAAAAAAATTGTGTTGGTGGTACCCCTCCTATTCCTTTAGTTCTCTGCCTATTAACTTCCGCAAGTGAAATTTCATAAATTTTCATATACTTATGAAATCGATTAGTAATTGCCCATCTGGTATTACCTTTTTCATCCGCATTTCCAAGAAAATATATGCGTAGAAACTTATGGTGCTGATAAGTAATTGGCAATAATGAACCCTCTACTGTGGTACTTTTACATAGAAAAAGTTCTCCAAAGTTTATTTTACCAATTAAAGTATTAATCAAAAATAAAATCAGTTTTAATTAAAAATTTAATCAAGTGAATTAAACGTTTAATGAATACTATTAATTTGTTTACTGGTACAAATTTTATTAGTTTCTTAATTAATATTACAAATTTTTTAATTGAAATCAATTATTATTTTTTCTGTGGCATAAAATTATAAGTAACTATTTTGTCAGCACCGAATAGAAACAACTGTTCTATTCCTCTAAAAAAAATTTTTGACTACGGGTTCTTCCCAGATACTAGTGTTTGAAATGGTTCTGGTAGTATATTTCATTCTGGCAATTTCGCTTTAATATTAATCCAACACAGGGCTGCAGCTTCTTTTTTATATTTGAATGGTTCACAATAGGCGCACACTTGATACATGCTACCAGTATTAATACTATGATGTATTGGGTCGTAACTAAATGCCAGACGTGTAAATATTATTCGGTTACGTAATGTACAGCTCACTTGCCTTGTTCTTAGACGTTGTTTTCATATCGCATTTCGCGTTGATTCTGTTTGAAGTTTTCTCGGAAGCCTGATACTTGATACACAATTTTTTCGCAACCTGTTGCGTGAACCTCTTGAGTTTGTTGTGAACGCAATGTTCTCACATTTTTTTTTTTTTTGTTACATATTCAAATTTATGATATTTCACTGTTTGCGTCGCTAATATAATAATAATAATTCAATAACGAGTAATGTTGTTGTTCCTTTTGTTCTCTTTTGTTCTTTAGTAGTATACTTCTCTGAAGTTCGGAAAAAAGCTCTATAATCAAAAAATGCATTTTGAGTTTTTGATTGGGAAAAACTACAGTGTTTGACTTAAGACCTTTATGCCGTACTTCAAAGATTTATTTTTAAAATCCAAAGTTTATTTGTTCTAGTATTTATAGTATGTATATGCAAGTTAACATTTATGTTGTCTTCTCTTTATGTTGCCTTCACTCTTTTTCAGTTGGATTGACAGTAAGAAACCCACTATACTCGTTAGAACTGTATTTGTAAACATACATGTGTTAGTTGCTGTTGTTTTTAAGTTCTTTATAAATTTACATGATTCGTGTAATAAAAAATTAAAAATGTCCTAAAACATCTATACTGAAGTAATTTCGGGTATTGTGGACTATGCGTGAAATGTGGATTAGTGACTTTTTTCAGAAACTATTGAAGGTACGGTTACACCGCTTTGTCGTGCGTTTGACCATTTCTTTTAAACGAAAATTGCACACGCGCTTTCGTACGTAATTGATGTCTGGGCCTTTCAGTCTATGTAGAAAATCAATGCCCGTGGTCAACTTGTTTTTCGGCTCAAGTAAGAAAAAATTTTTGGTACAGTTACAAAGATAGAAGATATTAAGGTTTAGTTATTTTACACAGATAAAGTGAACACGTAGTTTTGCATATATTTTGTAAGTATTAAGACACATTTAGATTAAGAGGTTAACACAGTTTTTTTAACACTGCAACCGAAGTTCTTTTAATGTTTCCCACTTATTTTTTCTCAAATTTTGTATGTTATTACAGCAATGTTATTACGGCAATAATCGATTTCGTATTGCGGAAGATACTTCCTTCGGGAATAAACGTGTCTCGATAGCAATCCTTCTAAGCAGTACGAAAGCGATCTTGCTAGATGATAAACTAGCAATATTGCCAGATAACCACTTATAAGAAAATAGAAGATATCGCCAAAATATCATTTGGATAATAAAAAGAAGATTTTGCATTTTTTTGAATATTAATTTACATATCGCCCTGCTTCCTCTAAAGAGCGTCAACTCAAAATTTACAAATTATCAGTAGAGACAAAAACTGTTTTGCTATCTCCATTCATTAAGGGGGCTTCCTTACATAATGTTTAATACAGACTAGAAATATATTGAAGAAAATATGAGAAAAACGTTTGACCTTTTTAAAGAAAATTTTGTGGAATTTCGGTTTTTTGAGTTTGTTCCAAAAACTGAACCGTTTTTGAGTAACGTGAACATAAATATGTTGTGCAACATCCTCCATTTTCGAAATAACGGTATATCTCAAAAACCAGAGCTAACCTGTATTCAGCGTACCCAAATTATGTTAAAACGCCAGATGCCCAGCTTGTCTCAAAAAAAAGTGTCAATTTCTAGCACAGTGGAATTTTTTCCAACACATTTTGCTTATTTGCTTTTGCAAAATGTTTTTATTGTTCACAAACTAAAAATATTTAAATAAATGTTATTGACACAAATTTTTTTCTGTTGTCAATATTATTAAAGCCAGCAGAGTAGCATTTTGTGGTATGAAAATAATATTTGAAATCATAAATTAATTAAATATTTTCCGATATTGCAGAATAAAGATTTTACAAACATTGTTTTCAAAAGTTTATAAATGCAGCCAGCATTAAATAAATTGAAAATTTTTTGAACTAAAAAATTTTATTTTTGAAAAACCATTGTTGCCACATTCTATACGATATTATGCAACTTTGTTTAGTGGTGCAAATAGTTTTAAGCAGCAATACATTTGAGTTGGGTACCATTGACATTTGAGTTAGGTACCTGTCAAAGAGTCGGCATATTTGTAACATACTATGGTTAATATGAATCAGTAGACTTCAACCATATTTTTGAACAGTTGCGAAGAAAACCTCTTAGCCAGGTTCTGTTCCAGCATTATAGAAACGAATAGTAATATGAACATTAGGGTCATAACTTTTCGCAATTTTGCGAATATCAAATTCTTCATCGCATAGCCGTATAGACCATGAAAAAATATTAGGAAATTATGTATTACTTTTTCGCGATCGTTAAAAAAGTTTCCGCACCAAACGCTATGAAGTTTTGAATTAAAATTTTTCTCCTAAGTATATAAAATTAACATTTAATAACAAAATTTTAAGTATTTTCTAATAATTTCATGAATATAACAAGATCTTACCATTTGTACGGCAGAAGGAGCGCAAAAAAATTGCGATATTATTAATCTATTACGAGGTTTTTTTTAATAAACTCAATTTTAATGTCAAATGATAGATGTTGTGATAGATGAGTTGTTTGGCAGATATTATATGAAACAGTGATCATTAAAAAAAAAAAATACCTTTGCAGGTAAAAGTTTAATTTAATTTTATTTTGGACTTTTCGGACTAATTTTATTTTTTGCTTTTGTTACGCACCATTTTTTTTTCATTTATTTGTCGCGTTATTTCAAATGAAATTTAAAAAAAGTTCAACAGCTATTAAAAAACATTTCACTGGGTGGAACAAGAACTTTTCCAGATTTACAAAGGCTTCAAAAAAATGTTGTAATATAAAAGAAATTGATTTATCACTATCTACGCTAAACAGAATGCCAAATAAAAAACTTATTATAAGCAGATATAACGCCTTGTATAAAGACAACAAAAATAAAAAGCAAAGGTATGTTACAATTTCCGAAGAATGTGCATAATATAAATCGAAAAGTTTAAACTTTGATATTTCTTTATCAAAATCATTTTAAACGACCTAATGGTGATAATTTTAATAAAATATTTAATATAACTACCGTATCAGATGAGCTACAATCTGAATCGGAGATCCTTTCTGATTCAGATTCATCAGCATATATAAACAATAAATGTACCATATATAATGTGTATGGAAATTAGAAACAAAAAAATTTTTTTTTTTGAGGATTTTAGAAATTGCTTTTGGCGCGGAAACTTTTTTGGCCAAAATGGCCTAAAAAAATTATTTTTATTATCAATACTAAATTGCCCATCGCGTGGTGAGATGAAGAAATTTTGTCCAAAAAAAGTTATAACCCTAATGAACATGCTTTTTGTATGAAATATTTGTCAATTGTCGACCACAATTTAAAACTAGACATGCTAGAACTACTTAAGAGTTTTTAGTGCCTTAACGGGCATTTCGTTCACGGCAACACAACAAGTTTATATTTCACCAAATAGTTAATTTTTGGCAGCGTATTTTAGCTAAGTATTATTTGTAGACTCTTTATAACTACTTCGAACAGAGTTAATATCAAGGATGTGGACTAAATAAAGGTGATTAATAAGTCGTGACGTGGAAGAACCTATGCAACTAATCATTTTAGGGCACTTCAGGCACCTAACTTTGTGTTTTAATTCCAAACTACTATTTACATTTTATTAACTGAACACTTTTTTGTAGTATTTGAATCATTTTGGTTGTTTTACAAGAACACTAGCTTTTATAAGCGATTTGTATTAACATTGTTTATAATATTTTTTGACTTTTGTTACATTTTGTTTTGACATTCTTCATAAGAAGTTTAAATAAGAAAAAATACTTAAATTACGGATACACAGACAACAAGAGTAAGGAAAACGTATATAAATTACACAATATTAAAATAACCAGTTTATTATACCAAAATAACCGGTTTATTCGATATTCTAAAAATGTACATTTAAAATAACCGACTTGGGCAAAACTAAAACAACCGGGTAAAACCAGTCCAAGAAATACCGTTCGCTCCTCCTTATGTATATCAATAAATAATTTAAACTGTTTTCTGTCTATATTTTGCAATTTTTTTAAAAATCTATAAAAGAATGAAAATAAAAAATTACTTTAATTATATTACCCCAGATGACACTTTGGGGATATTGCTAATAATTACCCAAAGGGATATCTTCCATTTTTTGGCAGGGTCTAGTTTGTAATAATAAAAAAAAAATTATTTAAAATGTAATTTATATATTAAAAAAATTAAGTAAATAATCAGGCTCGAGGTCTGTGTTTATAATATTTCATTTTATTTTTTTTTTTATCTTCAATATTTCGCCTACCATCGGAAAGATTCATCCGGAAATAACACAATGAGTAACAATAATCAACAAATTATGACTTTAACGTTAAACATTTAATATTGTTTCAGTTGGTTCATTTAATAAATGTTTTCGGGTAATTTGGACTCTAGATACTTGTATTTTTGGGTTCCTTAAAATATTTTTACTTGAAATTTTTCTCATTTGACGTAAACAATATTCAACTATAAAAACAATTGGAGAATGAATTTGCTAATTTATTGGTACACAACTTTTTTAACATCCATAAATATTGAGACAAAAATTTGGAAATTACAAAACGGTAGTCCGCATTACCCGAAGTCACTCTATATGTTCTAACTTATGACAACTATGAAAGAACTGAAAACAGACAAACCGTTATCGCAATCACATTTTTAAGGGACAGTGAATTTTAAATCACGTCGTTTTTGTTTGTTATTTTTTTTTGAGTGGGTACCCTTATTTTGGATCGTAGTCCTATGTGTGCCTGCGCCTTGTGCTTGACAACGGAAATTATTTTCAAAATAACGTACACAACATTGTAAGACTCCCTGTATTGAAGTTTTCTGAGCTTTATTGGATAACTTTTTTTTGTATGTTGTTCTCTTCTCACCGCTTTTATCTCTTGAGTTTTCTGCCTATATCCATCGAGGGTGTCGAAGGAAAAGTTTAAAACACATACATAAACTAATTTAACCATATTATCATCACCGAGAACCATATTATGGTTAAATTTATAATTCATCAAGAAGCCACAACCATATTATGGTTGCCTATAGACATGTTTTGGTAAATTATAACAAAAATATGTTTAACACTTAAAATAACATGGTTTTTTTTCAACCATAGCATGTTGCTCTTGGAAAAGAGAAAAATATTTTTGTTAATTTAAAACCAAATTATTGTCCTATTTAACCATAACATGTTTAGAGGCAAACATAATATGGTTGTAGCTTTTTGATGGAGTACTAATTTAGCTATAATATTATTGAAGGTTACATTATGTGTTTAAAATTTTCCTTAAAAATAGTTTTGTTGAAGGTGACCATATTCAAACATATTTTTTCTCTGCGTGTGCTCTGCTATTGAATGTGTTATTGCAAAAAATTATTATTGAAAACTATAAAAAAAAGTATCGTCGCACGTCAGTAAAATATATCTTTTAAAATGTTAGCTCTAATTTTTTTTATAATTTTCTTTAAGTTTTTGGCCAACACGTACGTCTGTGCAATCTGGTATTCTTTGAGAAATTACCAAACTCATTGAATGATTTCGTCACTGAACTTAAAAAGCTTTTTTAACTTATGCGGAAAAAATATAAAGAAAGCGCAACATAAAAAAATCTAATTGAGGGATATCTCCATAATTTATGAACAAAAACATTTTTTTGATAATAAAACTTTGAAAAGATAAAATCCAGTCAAAACTTTAAACGTACTTAAATTCTCATCACGTATGTGGTAGATTAGTTAAAAACAAAGCCTTGCAGTCATTAAAATTTAAAATAACGCATTTTTATAACAATTTAATCCACAGGTTGGTGGTAGTAACAAATGAAATGGATGAAATACTTAAGCATCTCTCGAAACCATAAATAGGCACAAGGTTACAATCAATAGACAGAAATTTGTTTTAATATTTTATTTTAAAAAATCCTCTATAAATTTTCGTAACAATACAACATGAATTTTGTTTTTTTAACCGGAAAACCTTGTATGGTAACCAGCGTTGCCAGAACGATGATTTTCATCATATTTTTGATGATTTTTTTTACCAAAATATTATTTGATGAATTTTTTTCTCAAGTGATAATTTTTTATTTTTATTTTCAACAAAACACAACATTTTTAACAGATTTTTAAACAGTCAATTTTTAAAACAATAAAGTTGTGTATCAGCTTGTCGTTTATTGGTTTTGCACACTTTTGTACCCTGTTTCAATTACATATACACAGAAATGCATCATAATTTCTGAGCATACAAAATATTTGCAAAAGCATCTAAGAATAGTGGTTGTTAATTTTGAGCATTTTGATTAAAAAAATTATTTGAGAAAAGAAAAAACGTATTTTTATAAAGTTTCATATATTTAAGGACAAAAAAGTTCAAGTATTTAGTACCAAAAGGCAAAACAAATAGAACTCGAAAAGCTTTGAGTTTGAAAATTTCAGCTTCCATGTTTATGCTCTTTTCTAAACAGATTATGTGTGAGTATAATATAAAAGTGCTTAAGAATATCTATTTAAAGGTGTACCAACCAACATTATTTTTAGAATTATTACATAATCGGTTTAGGATAATTATAATTAACCCATTAGGAAAATCCATATTTTTTCAATAAGTATTTTCTTATATACAATTTTCTCCAAATGTCATCATAACAAAGGTTATAAAAATATTATAATATTAAATAAAGAACCATTATGATACCATATGACTAGTGTTTTCCCAGTGGTCGAAATTCGATCATAATAATTTATGCAAATATGAAGAAAACATATATTGAGCTTTTGGTGCAATACCGTAGTAAGTCAAAAAATCGCGAACTGAGAAAAATGCATTTGAAGTTTTGAATCACCTTTTTGATAGTATTTTCGTTTACTAAAGTTATTTTTTTACAAGTTTTTTAATAAAGAGGAATGTTTTATAATTAAATTAGGTAAAAAATTACTAAAAATATAAAATATTTATTTATATTTAAGTATTTTGTATCAACCTATCAATAATGTATCGTTATTGTCACAAAATTAACGACAAAATTATGAATTAATTCGGAATATATCGATATAGCAAATAAAGCATAAGAAGAAATGATAACTAATTTTTTTTCAACAAAGATGAATTGTGAAATAATACGAACAAGTAAAAAAGAACACAAATTATGCAGTTGTGTTTTTGTGCCTAAAACGTAGCAAAAAAAATTATTGCCTTATTGTTTTTTCACAATTTGTTTTCTGTTTGTAAGTTAAAGGAAATATTTCATTATTGCAAATAAATATTGTTGGACAAAGCTAGAGGCAATAAAGCCATTTTTAGCTGTAAAATCTGAACAGTTAGAGATAGAACCATAATCTCTTTTTCTTCAGATAGATATATCCCCAAAGATCATTACTGCATACCCAGTTCAAAAAATTCAAATTTTGAGTTACTACGGTCTTGCACCAAAGGCTCGATATGTATAATTGAATTTACATTTTGTTTGTTTTCGTCTTAGTGGATCGATTTGGCGAAGAACCAGAGTCCGGTTAATATTTTATCTTCCACTCGAATCCGTGAATGTTTAATTAATTCTGTAAGCTCTATAATATAAAAAAATCAGAAAGTACCAAAAAGTCTGCTCTTATAATTTCTCAATCACTCTGGACTCTGCATTTTGGATTTTATTTTCTTGGTTTAGTATTTATTAAAATAGAAAAAGTACTAATTAAAGAACGAAAAAGTACCAAAAAGATAGCTCTTACAGATTCTCATTCCCTCAGGGCGTTTAATGTTTAATTTTATGTTACTAGGTCCCATGTTCAACCAAATGAACTTTCGTATAATTATTTATCATTACTATTTTTTTTTTGTTTGTAGTGATTAATATTTATTATGAATAAAGGCTTAAATATATATATACTAGGTCCCATACTAACGGAAACTCAAAAAGGACCAGCTGAAGAACAAAAAGATCCCTCTTATATATTCTCATCCATTCAGGGCATAGCATGTTTCGTTTTATGATTATAGGTTTAATATTAACGAAAATTTCAAAAGTACCAGCTCAAGAACAAAAAAGTACCAACATTTTTCATCTTATAGGTTCTCATTCACTCAGGACCATGCACCTATCATTTTATGTTTCTCAGTTCAATATGATCGACAATTCAAAAATTACCGCATGCAGCACGGAGAAGTAAAAGAAAGCAATTTAATTTCTCGTATTTTCCCGCTTTTTGAACTTTTTTCTCCCTATTAAAGTACCAAAAATCAATATTGTAGTAGGGGCCCATAACTCAATATGTATGTTATGTCCATGAATGGGGGGAAAAAATTTTTGTAAAAAAGTAGCAAAAATAGTTACGATTTTCACCTCTTTAACTTTCGAATTTCGAAAAAGTACCAAATTTATATTTGTATTTTTTTGATAAGATACGAGTTTATACCACTGGGCAAACACTAGCATTGTTTTTGAATTTTTGATTTAAAAGAAAGATGGTGTGACAAAGAAGTTCTAAAATATAGGTTATACCCGTGTACTCCCTAAAAGTGCCGAATTTTAAGAAAGTACCAGACAGTTGTCCGCTTATTTTTCTAATGAAGAACGATAAGTACTATATATTTTTTTTTTAATCACAATTAGTTTTTGAGATATAATATTACCGAATTTAGCCGGTTTTACCCTTTTTACCCTCTTAGTTTTAATAAAATATATATTGTGCATTTATGTAAGTAAATACCTTTTATATTGTATATTTTCTGTTCAAATCGGTTGACAAATATAGGAGGAAAGTATTCTTACCTGTTTTGCCTTTGCCAATTTATATGTAAGAAGATTTTTGAGCGCAAAAAGAGCTCAAGCGATCAAAATTTTACAGGAGAAGGTTTTTTTTATTATATAAAATAAAAATTTAATATGAAAATTGGCGCTTAAACCATAATTGTTTTTGCTATAAAATCGTAACGGTATCTTCTGTCACAATGAGATTTTAGTAGAATGATGCATGTGTTGCCAATAAATTCATTTATTAAAAAAATCGAAAATGGAAAATGATGTCGCTTAAGCTTTTATTGTGGTAATGCCTCGATATATCCCAAACTTAAATCTTCTTGACCTTAATTTATATCACTAATTTAAGAAATTAATTAGTTTCAATGAAACTTCTTTATTTAAATTAATTTTATTACATTCCTATTTATTAGAAATAAGAATGGATTTCAAACACAAAAAAAAGTTTTTTATCAATAAAAAAATGGCTTAAAAAGTATTTAAATTTATTTAATGTTTTAATTGAAACAATTATTTTTTTAATTGAAAGTAAATTAAAAATTTAATTTTGATTTAATTAACATTTTATTTGTTTTGAAATAAGTTTTTAATTAAAATATTAATTAAATAACAAAAAATCTTAATTGACTTTTTTCGTTTAAAATGAAATAATTTAAACTTGTAAAATTGTTGTTGTGAATTTTCAATATTTAATTAAATAAATTAACACATTGTTTGAAATGGCAAAGTTATTTGATCATTTTTTTTTAATTAAAATTAAAGATATCATTTATTGAAAAAAATATCAACAATTTTTAGTAAAATTCCTGTCTTCATAAAAATAATTTAATGAAAATTAAATTCAATGAACTTAAGCCTAATTAAAAATATCTAAATTTGGATAAAAAACCATTAACAGTTCAATAAACTAACCACAATACTAATTATTGTTAACAGCTAAGGCACGAGCTATGTTTGCATTTGTCCTTCAAGTTGTGCTGAAAAAGGTCAACAAGAAAAAAAGAAAGACAAAAACATGAAAAACAAAAATGTACTTTGGATTTCAAGAAGAATTCTTGACAAAAAGTACGAAAAAACAGAAGTTAGGAAGAACATGTAAATCAATTAAAATAAATAATCATTCATTCAAAAGCAAATTTCGATCTACCAAGTTGAAATACCATTTGGTTTAGAGATTGATGTTTGACTATTGACGTCATCCGGCTGCAATAGTCGAGTGAGTAAGACGGCAAACCCCACTGAAGAGATTGTGTGGTTACAATCGAAACTAGTCTGGGCAACCAATTTTATAAAATACAAATTTTAATTAATTTCATGTTGTAAAATTCCTGTCTTCATAAAAATAATTTAATGAAAATTAAATTCAATGAACTTAAGCCTAATTAAAAATATCTAAATTTGGATTGAAAACCATTAACAGTTCAATAAACTAACCACAATACTAATTATTTTTAGTAATCTTTATAATCATTTTGGTAATAGGTGCAAAATCAACAACATATTTGCTTGATATTATGAATTTGGAATAAATTTGGTTATAAGAGACAATATTTAATTTTTTCTGTGAATGCATTTTTAGAAAAAATCTGTATGGATATTTTAACTAAAAACACAATTGAAACCACTTGATTTTTTATAAATACGGCTTTTATGCTCATGTTATTCTTATAATTAAAAAACAATTAATGATTTTTCTATTCAGTATATGATTTTTTTTCGCCAAATGCTGATTTTATTTTCAAAGCTTCTGGCAACGCTGATGGTTACGAAAAGTAAAAATGAAAAGAGACCTTTCCTTCCTCCCACCACTCAATACATAACAAAAGAAAAACAAATCCACACAAAATCAAGACAAACATCAAGCCACTTAAAATTTTAACAATAAAAAAGAGAAAATCTTGAATAAATAAAATAAAATACAGTCTGTGCTTATCTTTTATTAAATTATAACAAAAATAAAATAGGAATAAAAAAAATTTTAAATTTAAGGTTGCTAACTTTATTTTTTTAAATTTACCTTAACTTTGTTTAAGAAAAAACATTGAATTTTATTTTTTTTTGAATTAAAAAAAACCGAATATTGCAGCTGTAATAAATTGTATTTCAGCGACAAAAAAATTGAAAACTAAATTTTACTTGGCAAATGTAACTGCATGAATTGTTAGTTAGTCATAATTTACTGCCAAATAGCTACAAACATTTATGCCACATTTAAGTTTATTTTTTGCATTACCTACGACGACATTTGGCACCATTGGACTACCTTCCACCTTGGATTCAATGAACTCGTAGACCCTAATCATGTAAAACGCAACGCAACGCCAAAGAATTATATTGAAAGCAAAAACAAAGTCATAAATATTTTGTAATTTTGTTGTTGCTTTCTACAGAAATTCCCATTGCGTTTTAAAATTTTCAACGCCACAAGCTATTCAGCGTTTGCTTACATGAATTTTGTAGAAAGCAACAACAACATTACAAAATATTTATGACTTTGTTTTTGCTTTCAATATAATTCTTTGGCGTTGCGTTGCGTTTTATATGATTAGGGCCGTAGTCTCCAATACAATGTCCTCCCGGAGTAAAACAAAAACTCTCCCAAATATTCTTATTTTGTTGCAATCAGGTCTGGTCACAGATATAAAAAATTTTACAGCTAAATCTGGCATTAGACAAGGCCAAAAAATTATAAAAATTAGTTTAAAAAATTTTAAAAATAGTGCTGAAATTTTTTACGAATTTTTTTAAAAAAATGTTTACCAGTATGAAATTTATTTCGAAACTAAATACATTTTAGTGACTAATTTTTTATACCGAAATTGAAATAAATGGTTACATTTAAACAAGTGGGTAGATTTTGGTAAAGCTGATACATTTAAATATGTAACACAGGTGGTTGAGATTTAATTGAAAGTTTAGGGAACCCGCAAACCCCTGATATATGCAAAATTTAAACGATTTATTTCTATGATAAACACAATTTTTTAAATCATTTTAGTTTTGATAGTTTAATGGCGATTTCTTTTCTGAGAAAAAAATGTTACAGTATATACATGTAACACTTTCTAATGTTACCTATAATCACTCGAAGTGTTACATTATGTGCAACTTCAATAGAACAAAATTAGCTTCTTTTATTTATTAGTTAGGCTCTTCATTAGCGATTTTTAAAGCTAAGTATTTGAGCGGTTTCTGCACACTATTACAGTTTGGAAACAAATATTGACATCAATAGTCGCGTGGGCAAAAATTAGAACGATAATAATATACATAGAATTTTTTTCATTTTAACATGTAAAATTTGTTATATCTGTGGTTTTCACGAATAATCGCGTAAGTCGGTTTTTACCGAAATTGAGATAATGATGCCAAAGTGTTACATTTTGCATTAGGTTTTTATAAGTATTAAGCTTTTTAGAATATAATGTAGTATTATTAATTTTTTTCTGCTAAAAACAACTTAAGTTAACTGTTTAATAAAATATTTTGCTATTATAACGATTTATGTCGACATACATCGCCAAAAATTGTAAAATTGCTGAATATGTTTCCAAATAAAAAGCATATGTGATGTTATGTTGTTATTCGTGCAAAAAATATGAAAGTATTTTTTGAAAATTTTTCTATTAATAACAACTAAAGTCGTAAAAATAACAACGTAAGTCGTCATGTGTGATTAAAATGATAACATTTATTTTCACAAAAAAGAACTTATGTGGAGATATGATGTTATATTGCACACACTTAATGAGTCAATCAAACATATGCATTTTAAATCCTTTTACAGATTGTGATCCTGTGAGGATTTTTTCATGAAAACTATGTATAATACGTAGAAAGTCACTGTTAAGAGGATAGTAAAGTAAAAAGTTTAAAAAAGCATCTAGAGAAGCCGCAATTGAAAAAAATAATTGTTTTTGCTCTCCTGAAAAGTTTGGTTTTATAACTTACGCGATTATTCGTGAAAACCACAGATATATTGTTTTTTAAACAAACTTTTCACAAAATTATGAGCGGTATGAACTATGGCAAGCAAAACAAAACATTCGTTGTAAAAACAAAATAGTAAGTACCAAAGTTGTAAAACAGGGCTGTAAACACCTTAAGTTAAAGTGAGGGTAAAACATGCAACATGTTTTGCACGTTTTTCATCAACATATTCACAAAAGAACTTGCAAATGTTACCCACTGTTGTTTTTTTTGTACAAACGAACACAAAAATGGAGAACATGGAACATTTATGCAACATATTTCTCAGAAAAGAAATCGCCATAAGAAAAGTTAAAGCTTTTTAGACTTATTATTTTTCAGCAGTTCAGAGCAAATAATTTTTTTAAACATTTACTCTATTGAATTTTTATCGAAATATAAAGTAAAATGGCCTTGTACTTTTATATCGTAACATCAAAGGACAAATAATATTCACAAGCAACATGATAAGATAATTTCTAATAATCCCTGAATATTCTATTTTTTTTTTATATCGAGACAGGTAAGATGTTTTTTAACATAAGAATTATCAATTAGAATCTGGGAATTATTTCTTTTTCAAAAGTTACTTTATTTAACCCATTACTGCCTGACCCACGAATTCGTTGTCTGATTTTGATAAAATTTCGCACAGATGCTATTTAGGCTATTTACATTGATATGGAATCATAATTTTTTTTTTATCTGTGGTACCGGCACCTGTGGTGTCTGGGTATTTTTCTACCCACTTCGGCATAAATGTGTTCTAAATAAAATTTTTTTTAACACAATCTGGAAAACGTATGAGTGAAAAAATTTTTTGTGTGCTGGTTGCGAAGTTAAGTCGCGTGGAACGTAAACTTGAAAAAACGCTTGAAAAAACTTACAGAAATAATTTTTTTTTTTTTTTATAAAGTTTGACTATTTCAAACCCTATTTTGGCAAGCCCTGTTTTAGCACTTTGTCTAAGTGTTTATTTTCTATCCATGAAAGGTGGCATCGCCATTACAAATAAATGCGGGACTTCCCCTGTAGTAATTCAATACTACAAGAAACTTATTGTGTTAGTCAAAACTTGTCATTTTAGTGTGCGTCGCGATTGTGAAAAGTGCAAAACAATACTCAGTAAAGTAATATTGAAGTGATTTTTAATTACATAAAAATGTATCGAAGTCACAAGATTTTAACCGTTGCTGAACTTCAAGCTGAAATTGATGCATGGACCAGTGATGAGGAAGATAATTATGCGAACCATGAAGTAGATAAAGTGAGCATTATCATTATTCCACCGGATAAGGTTGATGATATCAGCGACAACGAAGACATTGATGAAAATGTCCAAGTTATAAATAATGAAATAGAATTGCCCAAAGAAATGCCTGGTCAGTTTGAAATAGAATACATTTATGAGGCAGATAATGTAAATTTACCAGTGGCATCAACAACAAAGAATGAGTCAAAACCAAGAAGACGTATTCCAGTAGAAAATAAACCTAAATGGTCTAAATCCAAAAAAATCAATTTCGAAAAACAACCTATAGATAACGAAAAGAAACTCCAAAAAACATTGTACGAGAAAATTGGTAAGAAATATGTTGTTCTATAAACCCTGAGAACTATATTTTCTTTCTGTAGGTTTTTACACACCATTGCAATTATGGGAATGCTTTTTCGATGACGAAGTCATGAACATGATCGTAGACAGCACGAATGAGTATGCTGGACAAAAAAATGTGCCTGGTTTTCTAACCACAGTGGGTGAAATAAGAACCTTTTTAGGAATTCTGTATCTTACGGGATATAATACCTTGCCAACTACCAGATCATATTGGTCAAATCAGTCCACTTTAGGATGTCAATTTGTGAAAAATGCAATGAGTCGAGATCGATTTGAGAAAATAAAACAAAACTTACACGTTTGTGATAATAAAAATCTCGATGCGAGTGATAAATTTGCAAAAGTTACTCCACTGAATAATGTTTTAAATAAAAAATTTATGCAATTTGGTGTATTTGATCACAACCTTTCGATAGATGAACAGATGATAGCTTATTACGGTCGCCATTCCTTGAAAATGTTTATTAGAGGCAAACCGATATGATTTGGCTACAAATATTGGGTTTTAGCTTCAGCGACAGGATACTGTTACTTTTTTATTCCATATGCTGGTGCTTCTGCCAACAATGATGCTAATTATGGTCTTGGAGAAAACGATGTACTGCGATTATTAGAAAATATATCGGATCCATCCCAACACAATGTAACATTTGATAACTTTTTTACAAGCCACAAGCTGCTGTGCACATTATCTCAAAAAGGCTACTTTGCGACAGGTACTGTTCGCGACAATCGAACCAATTACGCTTTACTGGAAGATCACAAGTTAATGAAAAAGAAACCTCGAGGTTCGTCTGATTTTTGTTTCGATAAAAGCAATAATTTGATCGCAGTGCGTTGGAATGATAATTCGGTAAGTATATAAATATTTATATAATCCTATATATATGTATATAGTAGATAGCACACTTCGATATATATTACTTTTGTTGTAGGTGGTCACTGTAATGTCCAATTTTTTGGGCTTGGAGCCAATGTGCCGTGCGAAGAGATTTGACCGTAAAAATCGGAAGATGGCCAATATTGAGCAACCATATCTAGTCCACGCATACAATCAGCGGATGGGTGGAGTTGATTTGTTCGACAATGCCATGAACAATTACCGCATCCGAGTTCGAGGGAAAAAATGGTATTGGCCGCTGCTCACAAATGCAATGGATGCAGCCATGGTGAATGCCTGGAAACTACACTGCATGTGTAGAAGATGTGAAGGTGCGACAATAATGAGCCAATTGGACTTTCGCTTGAGTGTTGTTGAGTCATTGGTAACAATTCCAGAAAGCCGATGTGGTGCTTCTGGAAAAAGTTTCACAAATGCACAACAAATTGCAAGGCGCACGGATAAATTTAATCACACAATAAATAAGATTGGAAAACGTAGCCGGTGTGGACGATGTGGGGGCAAGACAGAGTTCGGCTGCTCAAAATGTAATGTAAATTTAAATCCAAAGGACTGTTTTGCACAATTTCATGACGGTATTCCAAAAAATATTAAAAAAATAAAAAAATCTCAATAATAAAACAATTATTTTAAACGTAAACTGGCAGAAATACATAATAAAACAGTTAAAAAAAATTGTTTTTTTACTTAAAACTTATTAGTTGAGAACTCTTTAGTGTCGAAGTGGGTATTTAAATACCCAAACTGGCAGAAATACATAATAAAACAGTTAAAAAAAATTGTTTTTTTACTTAAAACTTATTAGTTGAGAACTCTTTAGTGTCGAAGTGGGTATTTAAATACCCATGCCGTTATTTTTTACATATATTCCAAATGAATGGAGCAACTTAAGTAAATATTTTTTTCATAACAGAGCATATATAGGGCTATGTAGGCCCAAAGATTTATGGGATTTTCCTTTCCCCCCTTTTACAAAGCCGTCCCTTTTAAAAAAATTATGACATTACAAATTTTTCTACCTTTGACCTATTAAGTTTCCCTACAAAATTTAATGCTAAAAAATCCCGTTAACCTGTTTTGCATGGTTCAATTCCTTGTCTATCAGTTTATCAAAGCATATTTCGATATGTCTTACCTAACTTTAAATATAATTTTTCTAAAAAGGCTCTTTTTTTGGGTATTTTTCTACCCATCCGGCGTTAATGGGTTAATTCAAGATTTTTTTTATTTTTTTCCGAATTTATTCTTTGAGTTACATTTAAGTTTAATTTTAGTTAAATTTCAGTTATGTATTTTATAAAGCTTTTTTGTAATAGTTTTATTCCTTCAATTTTTAGGAATGACTTTATACACAACCAGACTATTATTTTGTATCTTCTTGTTACATTTTACCTTAGCTATCCTTAAGATATCAATGAAAAATTTATAATTATTAGACACTAGCAGACCCGCTACGGCCTTCCTCAGCATTCTTCGTGTCACACTGGATAGTGATACTTTATAAATTGAATGCATTTCACTCAACTATTTTAACAATTATTTTTTTTAATCCAAATATTTTTAATTAGGCTTAAGAAAAACATGTAAATCAATTAAAATAGATAATCATTCATTCAAAAAGCAAATTTCAATCTACCAAAGTGAAATACCATTTGGTTTTAGGATTGATGTTTGACTATTGACGTCATCCGGCTTCAATAGCCGAGTGAGTAAAACGGCAAACCCCACTGACGAGATTGTGTGGTTACAATCGAAACTAGTATGGGCAACCTATCCGTGTAAGCCTGGTTTCAAATCTCAGCGCAGTCAAGAATGAAAAATTATCAATAAAATTTTAATTAATTTCATGTTGTAAAAATTCAATAAAATAACCACAATACTAATATAATTATTTTCATTCCTAAAAATTGAAGGAATAGAACTATTACAAAAAAGCTTTATAAAATACATAGCTGAAATTTAACTAATAGAATAAATTGGAAAAAAATAAAAAAATGTTGAACATAAGCATTATCCATTTTTATACGAAATTTAATTTTGGTTACAACGATTTTTAGTCAAAATTAATTATATGTAATTAATAAAAAAATTTTATTAAAATTAATAAAACTATTCGTCCAAATTTTTAAAATACATAAAGCTAAAAAAAGCTGAAAACCTTTTCTAAAAATGCTAATGGCGGCATAAATCTGTTTTCAGATTGACAAAACCTTGTTTAACTGAGATCTCAAAAGTCCAGTTTTACTATTTTAGTAAATAAATGTTTACAAGCGAAATGCAAAAAATCTCAAGTCTTAACTATTTCATAGATTAACTAAAGTTTAAAAAAAGTTTTTGTTTAACCTTTTCCGAAAAATCGGGACTTGAAAACAAATAAATATCTCGGGAATTCTTGGGACGGGAAATTCTATAAAAAACTTCTCAATATTTTCGATAATTATGTTTGCAAAGCTCTATTCTTGATAAAAGAATTGCAACAACCCCAAATAAACCCCAATTAAAACCCGATCATCATATGAGGGGTTTTAAGCACAAGGGGCTTAAGTCCTTTTTTTTTTAAATGAGACAACATATGGAACTAGTAGCCTTAGTTCAAAGAAGTCCAGAACTTAAAAGGTGAATGTGGAATTCTCATCCGGCAGCGACATATGGAGACCAATTCTAGCAGTTTGTCATTCAAATACCTGTCTCGCTTGGAGCACACAGGGAAAATGAGCACTTAATCCAAATTTTTTAAAAAAGGCACTTAAACACCTTGTGCTTTTAGCCCGCCATATAAAATAAACTTTCAAATAAATTAAACATTCCGGCAGAAATCTCTTATAAACGTGATGGCAATTAAATTGAGGGCAGAAAATTCTTTTGTTGTAAAATTTAAATGCTATAAATTTTTAAGGTATCATTTAAACGGGTTTGACCGACTTTACTTTACAGCTACATTTAAAATAACAAAAAGGGGTGTTAATAAATTCAGTGTAAATAAAGTGTTTCTGTTGTTGTTACAGTAATCTACATACATATATGTTGTTGTTGTTGTTATACATACCTGCAGGTAAACGTGTTCCAATGCAACTCGATTGCCACCCACTAGACCGATGGTGCGGAATAATGTTAAAATCGATCGCATGGTAAAGGGCAAGGCGAAACACAAACGACGCTGCCAAGGTGAACTGGCTGTTAAGGCCTAAAGAAATGTAATAAAAAAAGTGGAACACAATTGTACAAATAACACAAATTTACAAGAGACGACAAGGAAATAAATGTAAATAAATAAAATTAGAAATGACAATTGTCGTTTATACATACACATAACATCTACATATATTTATAATGTTTATTTTTTTCAAAAATATTAAAAAAAACTGTGTATTTCTTTCATTGTTTATAAAAATTAAATATTAATCAATAATTTTTTACTACAGGTTAGAATTTTTATAAACTGAACAAAAATTTATCAAATCAACGCAAATAGTGGTAATAAATACAATAAATAATTTAATAAAGACACCTTCACAGAAAAGTCTACCTTTTGCAATGCTACATCCGGAAACAATTAAGACTAAATAATTTTTATTAAACAAAGTTTTCTTTTTTTTCTTTTAAGGCTACTTTACACTGTCGCACAAGTCGTACTTTTTTTTGAGGAAAATGCATGCCTTATCTAATTATTGTTTGAATATTGTCATAAAAAAAAAAAAAAATAACAACTTCTCATGACAGGAATGTATTTTCCTCAAAATACGTAACACTTGTGTGATAGTAAAGAAGCCTTTTAAAAGATTTTTTTGTAAAATTTTTAAAATTTCTTTTAATGTATAAATATGTATGACTATGACTGTAAAATTCAAGGCCACCCGGGGGTTTGTTGGGATCATCTTAACTATATTTCACCTTCTGATGTTACGTCCTCAGAAGTAATCAGGTGCAGTCAATACCTGGAATTCGGTAAAAATTCAAAATGAACAAATCTTAAGAGACCAGTACGATATCTTCAGATGGCTGACCAGAGAGCCTATCTGGTACGACGGGAGTCACTAGATACCGGTGAGCTTGCATAGAACTGACTATTGGTTGAGGCCTCAGTTAGTATGTTTTTTACGGGAAATGCTTTCTGTCTTTTAGGAAGGTAGTGTTTGCGGGGTTTTTTATATATCATCACGTGGTGGTTTACTATCCAAAGTGGCGGCAATGGAGATCCGGAAATCCCATTTAAGGGCTGATTTTTCACCATTTGTGGGAGAGTTTGGCCTGTGGGAGGATTATTTTACATGCTGTTGCTTTTCCAAAGATGTTGGTAGCAAATTTTCAAAATGTGGATGGCGCGAGCTTTTAAACAAGGGGCGAATGCAAAATCTTGCCGAACTATGCACTCAAATTGGCACCTGCGTATGCAGGTTACTCTCTCACTCCGAGGCGATTGCTGCACGCATTTCTTGTCACCCAGTGGTTAAGACTCAAAATGAGAAAAGCCCATAACTGTAAAATTCGAAGGGGTTTCTTATTTTACAAAGGTTTTTCATATGCAAGGGCGCATTAAATTTTTCTCTTATTCCCGGCGATTTTATATGAAGAATAGCCAATACGAAGCAAATTATAAAAAGTTATAAACTTTTGAACAACGTATCTAAGAAAACGCACATAGTCGCAAAAAAATATATGGAATATGTTTCAGCCAATGGAGTTCAACAAAGTTTCCTCTGCTTTGATTTGTTCCAATATGCAATAGTATTGTCTTAAACAAATGAGGTCAATTTGAGATTGCCGTTATATTCAGGGGTGTCATAGAAACCAACCTTATTGGAATTGGATTTGAAACCGACCAAAAAAATACATTGGTATCATGAAATCCAATGTTATGGGTTTTTTGTTTGAACTGAAATTAGTATCGGTTTGAGGTGTCACAGAAACCAATATTATCTGTTTTTTATTGAAAATAAACCAAGCAGCCTACAGCTCTTTTTTATTGGAAATAAATATAGTTCGTTAAAGTTTAATTTTTATATTTTTTTCCCGGTTGGTTTTTTTGCATAGATGGAAGTAAATAAAATTGGTAAAATAGTATTTTTTGCATGTCTCTGGCAGTCTCCGGCAGCGGGCTACTGCAAACTCGCAAAAGTATTCTCACTTTTTCTGCATACAGAAAATTTGCAACAACATTTATTTATTTTATTTATTTATAAACAACAATTTTTTTGTAGTTTTAATAAATTCGCTTTATATTTTTACAAAACAATAAAATTACACAAATGTAAACAACAAATGCAAATAATACAACGATGGCATTTATTTCGTATGTTAAATGTGTTACCATTCTTATTTTCTTTTCTATAATTTTCCTAAGTCAGACATCATATCCTTACCCTAATGCCGTTGCTTAGTTTCTTGACTTTTCAAGTAAATTGCTTAAAATTAAAGCTTTTTAAAATGGAGTCTTTAGAAATTATGCTTCCCAAATTGAGCTCAAACACCTTATCATTTGTTTCTGTTGAAAAGGTTTATGCTTTTATTTTTTTTTTGACATCGATAAACAGGCTGTTCAATGTTACAAAAAAAAAAAAATAACAAATAATTTTGAACTTAAAGGCGCAACTACAATATGCTTAAGTTGGCTTAAGGAACTGTGCGAATACATGTAAATCATATGTGTCAATCCATACTGAACTTAAGGAAACTCTTTGTTAGGCTCTTTAGATATGTCATTTGCTTAAGCAAAGTGCGAAACAGATCGCACTTTCTGTACGGAATCAAATGTATTTGATTTTATTATCAAAAATTATTTTCGGGAATGAAATATTTATTATTAATTAATTCATTTATTAATGATGTGCTAATAATACCAATTTTTGAATGAAAACACTAAAATTTATTGTTGTGGGAAAGCTAGTTTCTATGCGCATTTCGCTGGTTGCTTAGGCCAGCTTGTCAGGAAACTTTTTCCAAATACTTTAGAAAAGCTAAAAATATTATACAAGTAAGTATTTGATTTTGTTTATTTTTTCTAATAAATTTGAGATGCTTTTTGTAAATTTTTGACAGAAGCTTAAGCAAGCTTATGCATATTATAGTTAGGCTTTAAGTCGACATTTTTGAATAGAAAATACTAAAAAATACCAGAAAATTTCAAAAATATTTTTGACGGTATTACCCCCCGCCTAATAGAAAATCTGCATACACCCAACACGTGTAGACTAATACGGAAAAATATTTTGTGCAGTTGTACGTAACTTTTAATATGTTTAGTTTATTAAATTAAATGTTGTTTGTGTACATACCTTGTATAAGCCCCATAATGAGAAAAGGCAATACGAGATTATAATCAGCCATTTCCATTTAAAGCTAAAACAAAACGTTGTTGCTGTTACCAGAGGTAGAGCACCTGAAATTGCAAAAAAGAAGGCAAAACGTGATAAAGCAAAAACAAATTAAATTGTTGTTTAGTTTGTTGTTTATAAATAAAATAATGCTATTAAATGTATTTGGTTATGTATTTAAAATAAAGAATATTAAACGAAAAAACAACCCTCTTTATAAATTTTTAAAAATATTAACAAGATAAATTTTTTTTTTTGTTAAAAACTATAAAATTACACTTTGAAAAGGTCATTTTCAAAGCTTTAACTTCCGCTCTAATTATTACATAAACTCTCTACACTTATATACACCGTAAGTATATATCAGGAATGGAAAACTGAAATTTTTAAATGGTACTAAATCTGCAGAAACCATTCAAATAAAACTTAATCCAGAAAAATCACAATCCTTTTTGTTCAGAGACTATTAAGCCAAATCTTGTTACTAAAACCGGTTCATACACTTATTTTTTCGGTTCATACTGCATTTTTTTTTAAAAATTAAAACAAAATATCGTGGGAGAAATTCTATTGAATACAAAAACAAATTTTCGTATTTTATTGTTGTTTTTATTAAGACGAAACTACACACGAAACTTTGATTCCATTTTCTAAAGCAAGCAGAAAGTCTTTAATACTCAATTGGAGCCAACTTATCTGTATCTATATATGTATGTAAAGGGTGGTTAAATTTTAAGGGCCGATGTTGATTTTGAATAAAACATAAATTATTTAGGAAATTATTGTCGCTTCTCTTTATTATGATAATATTGGTATGGTTCAATTATGTATGGAACAAAATATCGGACAAATAGCCGCCGCAACCTCGGCGGCACACCTCCATCCGATGGACCAAATTTTCGATGACGCTGAGGCATAATTGAGGTTCTATGCCGTTAATGTGCCGAATTATCTCATCTTTTAGCTCTTGAATTGTTACTAGCTTATCGACGTACATCTTTTCTTTCAAATAACCCCAAAGAAAGACGTCCAACGGTATCAAATCACATGAGCGCAAAAGAGCCATTGTTTTGTTAGCTGTGGGGCAAGTGGCACCGTCCTGTTGAAACCACATATCGTCCACATCCATATATTAAATATCTTTTTCGGGCCATAAAAAGTTTGCTATCATCTCGCGATAGCGAACACCATTCACAGTAACTGCCTGATAGGCCTCATTTTGGAAAAAATACGGCCCGATGATGCCGCCAGCCCATAAACTTCACCAAACAGTCACTCTTTGTGGGTGCATTGGTTTTTCGAATATAGCTATTTAATTATCATTCACCCAAATGCGGCAATTCTGCTTATTGACGAATCCACTGAGGTGAAAATGTGCCTCATCACTGAAGATGATTTTCTTCGAAAATTTACGATATGCATTTTGATTTGGACGCCCATTTTCATTATAAGCCTGAATAACTTTAACGCGTTGCTCGATTGTGTATCTTTTCATGGTTCAAATTGACTTAGTGTAAAATTGAGAAATGTCAAATACAGTGCAGAAAAAAACTTGACGTTTAGGTGTGGTTCACATTCAATATCGGCCCTTAAAATTTAACCACACTTTATATAAATATGAAAATGAGTTTGTTTGTATGTTTGTTTCCTATAAATTCCTAAACGACACAAAAATTTTCACCAATTAAAGCATTAATCAAAAATAAAATCATAGCCTATTTCCGATGTGCGGAAGAATTCTTTCTTTCGAACAACTACATTTACTGCCTGTTTGTGACTCGTTTAACTTACATTTAAAACAAAAACCAATTTTGAAATTTTGTTTTGATTTTAAATGTAAGTTAAGCGAGTCACTTTTGTGCTCGCGTTCTACAAACAGGCAGTTAAAAAAAACCAATTCTAAAAACTTTGCTTTTGTTTAAAATGTCGTTGTACCAACGAAAGAGTTCTTTTGCACATCGGAAATAGGCAGTCCGTTTTTATTAAAAATTTAATCAAAGTAACAAAACGTTAAATAAAGTGAATCAAACGTTTAATTGATATTTTTAATTTGTTTACTGGTGCAATTGAATAGTATCAATTAAACGTATAATTTACATGATTAAACGTTTAGTTCACTTGATTTAACGTGTAATGCACTTAATTAAATTTTTTATTAAAACTGATATTATTTTTGATTAATGCCTAAAGTCGTTAAAAAAAATGTCTGTGTATTGAGCAGATTTCCCAGATATTTTGATAGCGTTTTCCTGATTGGCGGGCTCTTAACATTTGCTATAAACATTTGCTTACTTCCAAATCGGCTTGGTTGATATTGTTATATTTAATCAAATTTGAAAAATAAGCGAATAATTCGTAAATGCGCATGCGAAACCAAAAAATCCACTGCCTCCTAATTTAAATATAGCTTTAAACTTTCTGAGCAATCTGAATCCGGAAAGTTATAAACAATTTTTAAAGGTTTATTATTCGAAAACGAAATCAGACAGCCAAAGGAACACGAAAAAAGTTCTGAAACTTTTGTAAAAACTTTAATAGGAAAACTAAAATTGGTCTCAAATAATTTCCCTTAATTCGAGATAAATTAGAAAACCTTTTTTGAAAAGTTTGGTTGTTTTTCAAAAACGCATTTTTTATGTCATGAGGAAACTGGTTTTTTTTTGCTTGAAATATTACTGATAGTTTTGAAATAGCTTTCCATCACTGGTATACTTATATGCAAAATACAAAGATACAAAAAACCCATACATTTATACATAATTTATTCATAAATTCACATAAATGTGGGTAGATGTAAGAAGTTGCTAACGAATTAATAATAAAAACGTTTTCGATGTCAAAGTTTTTGTTTTTTTTTTTTTTTTTTTTGGAATATTACATTTTTATTTATTATATTTGCATATTTTATAGTTTTCTAGTTCTTTATGACCTTCATGAAAATATGCACACACATACATACATTATATGGAAACTGAAAAAGAACATCCCAGCGGAGAATCAAACGCAAGGCCTTCACTTTTGCATGCCTTCTAAAACGCGCTCGTTCGACGCTTTTACTATTAATTTGTAATGTCTTGACAACATATTCCGGCGATTCTATAAGCTCTGCTATAAGAATATTTAACTCAAAAAATGTTCTTTAATATCAAGATGTTTTTGTACCCGATAATCAAAACCAATTTTTAAGAAAACCTTCACAACAACTTAAGAGGGCTATTTCGCTCACTGTGTTTCCACGTAATAACTGTAGCGACAATAAAATACACAGAACAAATTCTCCAAAGTTTTTCACCAATTAAAGCATTAATTTAAAATAAAATCAGTGTATCAAGTGAATCAAACGTTATATTAAGTGATTAAACATTTAAGTGATACTATTAATTTTTATACTGGTGCAAATTTAATTAATTATTTAATTAATATCGCACAATTTCTAATTGAAATAAATTTTGTATTTTTTTTCTGTGTAGGGTTATCCATTTTTCAGTTTCAGGTTTATCTCGGCGATAGCTTGTTGGTTTTCATATATATACTTCAACGTTAGGGGATTATCTGTGTAGACATGGTCTTTGATGTAGTCCCACAAAAAAAATCTAACGGCATTAAATTGGTTGTGTTGTTTGCCTCGTGGCACCGTCTTATTGAAACCTTTAAAATCTACAATTGCAGGCAAGAACAAGTCGGTTATCATACCCTCTGAGCCGTAGAATCGACAAATTCGGATTATCTACCAGACGTTTACTAATAGAAGCTATATTTTCGGTAGTGTGCACATTGCGATGATGCACAGGCCTGACCACAGCGGTAACGCTTCCAGTCTCTAAAAATTTCTTTATAATCTTGCCAATTCCTTGCAAATTCCTAGGTCGATAATGACGCTCGAACGCACCTATTATAGTAAAACAGTTGTTTAATCAAAATAAGAAAAAAACTTGAGAAATGTATTGGACTTAAAGAAACCGTGATTGTTTTTTGCTTTGCTTGTTGTTTTTGAATTGCCGTAATATTGAGGCCACCTTGTTAAGTAAATGCGCCATGGACACTTATACCCTTTGTACACTTGCATACATTTTCGAGGAACGAGTGTAAGATGTTGAAAATGTGAAACATGCGTTCAAACTTGTAACATCTAACATCTACATAAATAATAAATGTCACCAGTTCTGAAAAATATTTTATTGTTTTTAAATACTTTTTTTCTACAAAAGTGCAAAATGTGGAGTAAATTTTGTTAATAATAACAGAATGTGGTTAAATTTTAAGGGCCGATGTTGATTTTGAATAAAACACAAATTATTTAGGAAATTATTGTCATTTCTTTTTATTATGATAATATTGGTATGGTTCAATTATGTATGGAAAAAAATATCGGACAAATGGCCACCGCAACGTCGGCGGCACACCTCAATGTGCCGAATTATCTCTTCCTTTAGCTCTTGAATTGTTGCTGGCTTATCGACGTACAGCTTTTCTTTTAAATAAGCCCAAAGAAAGAAGTCCAACGGTGTCAAATCACATGAGCGCAAAAGAGCCATTGTTTCGTTAGCTGTGTGGCAAGTGGAACCGTCCTGTTGAAACCACATATCGTCCACATCGATATATTCCATATCTTTTTCGGGCTATAAAAAGTTCGCTATCATCTCGCGATAGCGAACACCATTTACAGTAATTGCCTGACCGGCCTCATTTTGGAAAAAATACGGCCCGATGATGCCGCCAGCCCATAAACCTCACCAATCAGTCACTCTTTGTGGGTGCATTGGTTTTTCGACAATAACTCTTGAATTATCATTCACCCAAATGCGGCAATTTTGCTTATTGACGAATCCACTGAGATGAAAATGTGCCTCATCACTGAAGATGATTTTCACGATATGCATTTGGATTTGAACGCCCATTTTCATAATAATCCTGAATAACTTTAACGCGTTGCTCGATTGTCTATGTTTCCATGGTTCAAATTGAGTTAGTCATAAATTGAGAAATATCAAATGAAATGCAGGAAAAAACTTGAACCATTACTAAGGTTCACATTCAACATCGGCCCTTAAAATGTACCCACCCGTTATAAAAAACAAATAAGCAAAAATGACTTGCAAAAACGAAAAACTTGACAAATGGTAACGCTGCTTTCAAAAATGATGCCACAATAATAGTAGAATTTATTGCTACTTTTGTGGTGATGACACTAAACTGATCGGAAGATGTAGAATGGAATACTTTTTCTTATCGGAAAATTTCAACATCTTATTTAATGGTGGATGTTAGATGTGAAAAGTGTGAAAAGGCCATAAAAAGACTTAAAATATGCAAAGTGGGCTATTTAAGTATTATTTAAAGGAGTGCTGATAAACTCAATTTCGCCTTTAAATAGAACTTAATTTGTTTTACAATTGCAACATTGCAAAATAGCAAAGTTGAATTTATTTAAAGTGAATAACCCATTTTATATGCACCTCAAAGTTTCAGCTTTTCCCAAAAAACTTTTTAAATAGCGCCCCTTCCATTTGACAATATCCTTAGAGGCATGCAATTGCGATTCATTAAAAATAGACAATATAATTTATTTGTTTAATTATAAGTTGAATTTACAACTTATCTACTTCAAAATTTCTATTTTCGGACAAGACGTCCAGCCTTTTTATTATTTCTACCTCCTTCCATTTTTTAAAACGCTTTTTGTCATCTCCAAAGACTATTTATAAACTTTTGTATTAGAAAAAAGTACGTAAAAAAGGTATTACTGCATTGTTGTTTATTATAAATTTGATTTTATTGGTCATGTCATGAAATCAACGTGAAATTGAAAAAATTTTGAAAACTTTCCCGTATTCAAAGTTCATACAAATATTTCCTTTTTTAAGCCTCATATTTTGAGGACCTCTTACCTCTACCTAAACTACTTTTGAAATCAGGAAAAGCTGCGTTCATTTTTACAAAAACTCAATTTAAAATATTTGTCGATTTCAATTTCACGTGATTTCGATTTCCATGACATGGCCGTATGTGTAATTTTTATTCATATTTTCATTTTGGTAATGTCATAACAACTTACACAACTTTTATACTTTTACACTGATAATCTTGCACTTACTTAGACCCTGAAAATTTTGCATCGTTTGTGCGAAATAATTGTCTATGTAGTTGCTGTTATTTTTTTGCACTTTTGCTTTTTCGCAAGAGAGAAACTTTTGTTATTTAATATTAATACCTTTAATATTATCTTGCTCTGCATCGAAAATCAAAAGCGATTTTAAATAAAGTGCCATCTAACAAAACATTATTAAAATATCTCGTAGCTCTTGCCGTAGGGAGAAAATATGTTAAATTGCAGTACTAATATCAAAATTCCCGTTTATTTTTTATTTTGTTTGACTTAATTAACTAAATTTGGACAAATAGAAAAAAAGTCTTTCCTAAGTGCCAAAAAAAATTACATTATGGCCCGTCTTATAGATTTAATTTAAAATATTCCTCAAAATCTAGTGCGTTTACATTGTGCTTTTATACATTAGCGAGATTTTGTTTTTATAACAAAAACAGCTGATTAAATGTTTTTTGTGTAACATATGCAGCCCAATCACGAATATTCTCAAGAAATTGTTTTCTTACGGCAAATACTTTTCTCGAAAAAAAATCTTCCAATTACCAATTCCGTGGGAACAAAAAAATTAATAAGTAACATCACTGATGTTGCTTTGCTTCCTTATAAGAAGACTACCGGTCATTTTACTAGTTAGATAGTAGTAATCTCCGATATATTGGTTATAGCTTCTATAAGTTTATTAAGAGCAAAATTAAAAAACTGACTGAAACCTTGTGTACATGTGATTTTGCCTCCCTCTCTAACTCATTTTGTATCTCTCTCTCTAACTCTGATTTATTAATTCAATGTAAAATTGTTGCAAGTGTGTTAGTCAAAAAATTTTTTTTTCGTTATGCTTGTTCATTTCTTGAAGGGTTATTTACATAACTTTTTTTTTTTTTTTGTTGTGGCTGTTCAAGTTAAAGAAAAATTAATTTAATTCAAAATAAAAAATTACAAATAATAGCCTTGCAAGTTCTTTATATGTACAAATTTCTTTGGTGACAGGTTTATCGATAACTCTGGCGGGCTTTGCCGGCACAACTTCGACTTATGATTATATTCCTCTTGTATCCTTTTTTTTTTGGCTTTGTGCAGCAGCCTTTTGCGGTACTTACTGTTTTTTTTATTGATTAATTGCTTTTCAGAATATTAATAACATTTTTTTTCTCAGGGTGTGTGTGAAACGGTAGCAAAGTTTTATGGTGAATAACCATTTTCAACAATTTATGCGCTAATGTCAATATTTATACTAGCCCCCAGGTCTATTGCAATTTTATTCACCTCAACAGTGTTAAAAATTTACTTCCATGAGTACTTTGCTACCGTTTTACACACACCCTCAGTAACACAATTATTTGGTGTTGCCATGTAGTTAAGATCGTGTTGAGATCCCTCCGAAAATCCTACTTAAAGTTTTTATGAACTCCCTTTTGTTTTGCAAGTGATTTTTTCGGAAAGAAGTGAGAAATTTCGTGCGGAATTTTTATTTTCAATAGAAGAAATGGGGAAAGAGAAAAATTTCCCGGGGAATTTTTATTCGTGATTGGGCTGGTAAAGAAATAATTATTTTACTTCTAGATTTTGAGTATATTTCGTCAAAATTTACACAGAAGAAAGTGTTTTATCAATTAAAAAAAATAGTTAAAAAAGTATTTAAATTTAATTAATGTGATAATTGAATCAATTAATTTTTTAGCTGAAGGAAAATTAAAACTTTAATTTTGATTTAATAAACATTTTAGTTGTTTTGAAATAAATTTTCAATTTAAATTTTAATTAAATAACAAAAAATCTTAATTGACTCTTTTCGTTTAAAATAAAATAATTCAAACGTGTAGAATTGTTGTTGGGAATTGTCAATATTTAATTAAATAAATTAACACATTGTTTGAAATGGGAAAGTTTTTTGATCATTTTTTTAAATTAAATTTACAACTTTTAGTAATCAATATAATCATTTAGGTAATAGGTGCAAAATCAACAAATTGTTTGCTTGATATTATGAATTTGGTATAAATTTGGTGATTGGAGAAATTTAATAATTTTTTCCGTTTAGTCACGAAAGTAGATTTTGTTTTGTATGGGAAATCTAGTCAAGAATAACTAGATTTTGTTCGAAATCTCGTAAGGTCTAGATTTCGTAGCAGTTGATTTGGCTTTTAGTAACAAAAGTAAAAATATGCTAACAAATTAAGGGTAACTTCTTAAACCTGCCTCTTTTGTCTACATAAGAGTATTTTTTAGTTACAAATACTACAAAATTGTTTGCAGTGTACGTAAAAGTTAAGAAAAAAGTTGATTTGCGGTTTATTATCACAACTACCAAGACCCCTTTCAGACAAGCAAAGTTTACTTTGCAAAGTCTTGAGTTTATGGAAGAGAAGGGAAAAGAGAATAGCGGGGGAGTACATACTTTGCTGTACTCACAAATTCGTTTTATTTTTCGTTCGTAGATTATACCTGAAGTTGGCTGCAACTTTATATTTATATACAGCGTTACCAGAATATTTGGAATGAAAATTGTCGTATGGCGAAAGAAATCATATTTTGAAGAGGAAAATCTTAAATTTTTTTTCTTAATATAAATTTTTTAAAACAAGGGCAAAAAAATAAGAATTATTAATTTTTTATAATAACATACTTCTTATTATTTAAATTGAAATACATAAAAACATAATTTGTCAGTAAATGAAACTTTATAAAAATACATTTTTTCTTTTCACAAATATTTTTTTTTATCAATATTCTAACTGTCTATTTCCGATGTGCGAAAGAATTATTTACTTCGTACAAATACATTTAAAACAAAAACAAAGTTTTAAGAATTTGTTTTTGTTTTAAATGTAGTTGTTCGAAAGAAGGAATTCTTTCGCACATTGGAAATAGGTTATAATATGCCTTTTTAATATTTTTATGTCCAGAATGATGCAATTTTGTGTATTCTAGATACTGGGTACAAAAGTGTGCAGCACCAATACACATCAAGCTGATGCAAAACTTCATTGTTTTTAAAATTGACTGTTTAAATAATCGTGTATTTTGTATAAGCAAAATTAAAGTAAAAATCAGAATTTCTAAAAATAAAAAATCCAAAATATGATAAAATCATCATTCTGGCAACGCTGTTTATATATTATATTCAAACACGAGAAAACAAAAATTTGTCAAATTAAACTTTGTGTGTCTGAGCACGAAACAAAGTTTAAAAGAGAAATCAACAGAATTTGTCAAAGTAAACTTTGCCTGTCTAAAAGGGGACCAACATTCACTGTATAATACACACCCATAATGTTTTGCTTTTATACTTTTATTTGTAGTGTGTATTTATGTGCGTCTACGAACATTAATGGATTATTTTTGAGAAAACAAAACAAAACAAAATATATATATTATTTAATTTGGTCTTGTAAAGACGTCAATTTGTTTACATTCTTTTGCACATTGTACATATTGATTTTATTAAATCAAATTATTTATGTAAATCCTTAAACAAATATTGTTCAACATGGCAAACTAAAGCAATTTACAAAGTGGAACAAATACAAAAAAATACTTGTTTTTCGTTTTGGCAGAGAAATTGCAAACAATTTAAATTTGTTTCTTAACTTTGGCGAAAATTTACTTTAGAGTCCAGATCATTTGTATGCTTTCCATAAAGAGATATTGATTGCTATTCATGCTGTGCATATGGGCACTTTCGCAGAAGTTTCACGTTAAGCTACCAAGCAGTTAATCTTGTATTTTAAATACATGTTGTTAAAGTTTTTCCTCTCTTCCACTAAATTGCGCTTTACACCAAAACACAAAAAATTTTAATCTTAATATATAAAAAATCCGTGTCACTGTGTATGTTTCGAATAAACTCAAAAACGAGTCAACTGATATTCATGAAAATTGGCATATATATTTAATTTGGTCCAACTTAGATGATAGGATAGTTATTATTTAAATTAATGGCCTGGGGGCGGAGGGGCGTAGCAAAATCCATAACTTGAGAACGGCTTGACCGATTTGAACGATTTTTTCTTTGAAATTATCGCCATGGTCCAACTTAGGTTTTTACGGAAAGAAAATTTTGCCCCGCCCACTTTTACGCCCACTTTTTTCGATTTACCTAAAATCAGAAAACGGCTCCATCGGGTTGACTTATTTTTCTTTCAAAATTCGTATTAATCAACTTTAAGTTTTCATCGAAAGAAAAATTTACCACGCCTACATTTACGCCCACTTTTTCTATTAAGCGCATAACTGGAGAACGGCTTGACCGATTTGGACGATTTTTTCTTTAAAATGATCGCCATGGTCCAACGTAGTTTTTTACGGAAAGAAAATTTTGCCCCGCCCACTTTTACGCCCACTTTTTTCGTAAGAAAAACTTTATGATAGGTATTTCATGGATTTTTATTTAAAGGCCACAAATTTCGTTTAAAGATCAATTTAAGTCGTCTGGTAATACAACACTAATGTTTGCTTAGGGCCAGCAACGCGGACCGGGTACGGCCAGATTTATTGAAAAAAATAGTAAAAAAAATTTTACTAATCGAATGGAACACGTAACTCGTAGCCGTCGCGGACATATGCCGGAAATTATATTTAAAAAATAAATGCCATGAGATTATCTACCCGATTATAATAAAAAATTATTCTTTAAAGTTTTCGTGCAGCTAAAAAACACCCTAATCGCTCCAGACACTTTATTGAAAAATTCATTCATTTACTGATTATTTGATGTTTAATTTCCTGAAATTCAAAATAAACAATAGAATGTAAGTCGTCATTGGCATTGACAGTGACGTATTCAATTTAAGAGATTAAATTCACGAAATAGTGATATAAAAATATGTATTGCAATAGCACCAACACATATAAAATTTAAGTCTGTATTTGTATTGGTTTATTATTCCTACTAATATTTAGCAAGACTATTCTCAAGTTCCTAAATAATACCAGATAACCTTTAAAAGTGACCCAATATTTTGTGAACTAATAAAATATGGAATAAATACTCTTAGAAAGATGAAAACTTTCTTTCGATTAGTTTAGTTTTGAAAATAGGCGCGTTTGGTTGATTTCAACGTTTCTAATAACAACAAAAAAATGAGGCGGTATTTTCAAGAGCTCAAAATTTGTATTTATTTACTTTCAATTTTTATTGTTAAAATACAAAACTCAAATGCCAGTTTTAATGCATCAGATTTCGATACTGCGACCGCCCGTCAAATAATGCGTTTATCGAAATCGGCAGAAATGCGTAACTACATGAGACCAGAAGTAAATGCTTGTAAGGATTTTTATCAATATGCCTGTGGAAATTGGGCGAAAATTAATCCGGCCATTAATGAGCCCAAAACGGGTATATTTAGCGTTTTGACTAAGGCCTACAACCGTAAATTATTTAAAATTTTAGATGGAGCCAAAACTTCCGGAGATATTGAGTCCGATAGAAAAGTGAAATATTTCTATGAGTCATGTTTGCAGCATCGTCAACACAGAAATAACTATCAAGAGAAACTTTTAAGCATAATGGAAGAATTTGGTGGTATGCCCGCTCTTAAAGGTTCTGCTTGGAAAGAGAGTGAATTTGATTGGCTGGAAACTTTAGCCCAGATTTTGCGTAAATATGGAAGAAAAATAATCATGGCTGCAGATATATATGCAGATCTAAATAATAATGAAATAAATCGTTTATATATTGGCCAGTTAGATGAACTAATAACCGCCAACTCCAATGAATACTACGATCGCTTATCGATGGTCTGGCAAATGGAAATGCAAATAGTTTTAGGTTTAAATCCCACTCAAGCCCTAATTGTCTCAAAAGAAATAACTGACTTTGTTAAAAAATTGGCTTCGGGTATGGTTGATCCCATGGAGGGATTGGGCATGGAAGATAAAACGCGTTTAAGGTTGCTGGAAGAAATGACCGAAAACTATGGACCTGCCATTAACTTCACGCACTTCGTTAAAACCTGGCTAGGTCATGAGTATCGCCTACCTGTTTATGAATATGTGGAGAGCTATATAAGAAATTTACGCATTTTAATATTGGAAACACCCCGCAATGTCTTGGCCAATTATATTATGTGGGAATTAATACAGGATTTTCGCCTTGAGGCTCAAAAAACCCTGGACAAGCAAAAGGAAAAATGTATAGATATAACGAAAAAACATTTTATTAAGTACTTGGACCATGTCATCTATAAACAATTGCTCAACCAACAGCCAGATGTTATTGAGGAAGTTAAATCAATGTGGCAACAATTGAAATTGTCTTTTGAAGACATTTTGCAATCCTCCTCCTCGGACTGGATGCATGAATCTACTAAAGATAAGGCTTTGGAAAAACTATCTGCCATGACATTTGAAATAAATGGTTATGTTGGCGTAGATTTTCAAAAGGAATTCAGTTCATTAACCATCTCTTCTGGTGACTACTTTGAAAATCTTATAAATGTTCTGTTGCTGAAGGGACAAACTTACAGGATGAAACTACAGGAACCACCAAAATTAGAAGAGCATGAAATGCTAAGTTTCACCCCAGCTTATGCTCCCGAATTCAATAGAGTAATATTACCAGTGGCCTTTTTGCAACCGCGCTATTTATGGGATGATGTGTATCCCAAGGCTTTGAAGTATGGCACTGTGGGATATATCATAGCCCACGAAATGGCTCATGGTTTTGATGACACCATACGCAAATATGATGCTAAGGGAAATCTTAACAATTGGTGGGATCGTAATGCCAGCGCTGTATTTGCCACCCGCAAAGAATGTCTACGGCAACAGTATGGCCAGCATAAGTTTGGTGGAAAACTTCTCCCCAAATCACAGGCCCAGGGAGAAAATATAGCCGATAATGTTGGCATACGCATTTCCTATGCCGCCTATGAAATGTGGCTGAGCAAACACCACCATACCCCCGAACATTTACCCAACATGGATACCATAAGTGCCCGTCAACTGTTTTTCATAAGTGCAGCCCAAATATGGTGCACGGATATTAATAAAATTTGGCATCGCATTGTTGCCACCACCGATGTTCATCCACCCGAAGAAGTTCGCGTGCGTGCCATGTTTGCCAACTTTGATTTATTTGCCGAGACTTTCGAATGTCAGTTGGGCTCTCAAATGCATCCGCATAGAAAATGTGTTATTTATTGATCAAATAAATAATGAAATATTAGAAGGGGCAAATGTTTTGGAAGTGAGCAGTGGAAAGAAGGAAGGAAGTCGTTTTCTTATCGCTTATGTAGATGGAAACGAATGTGATTGTGTAATTACAAGGTTCAGTGTTTTTACTACGATGTGTCGTTAAATAGTTCCTATTGTTGTGTTTTTAAGTGTAAAATGTTTCATGTTACTGCTTATGATTAAAGAAAACAAGATTACTAAAGTATTTTATTAAGTAAAATATGCTAATTTGTTTTATTTTGTGTTCATAAAGCAAAGAGAAAATAAAAGTTGAAAGTGGAAGGAAATATTTGTAAATTTAAATATAATTTAAAAAAAAAAAACATTATTACAAAATGGGTTGGTTAACGTGGTAGCACAAAAGGGGTAATTTTAATGTTATTGTACATAGCAAAAGCTAACACTAACATCCTTTTGTTTGAAAACTTTTTAAACTCAAGGGGATTTTGAGACCCTTAGGCTCAGCATAAATTTTATATTCATAGTTGCTTAAATATTAATAATCCTGTAGTTAGGAATGCGAACGATACATCGATGTTTAGAAAAAACCGACTCCGTCCATTTAATATTTTCATTTATTTAAATTTTTTCATAATATTTTTACCATTTTTAATTTTTATTTGTTCAATTAAACCCTTTATTTAAAAATATAAAGAAGTGTATTTCAAAGCAAAGCCGTACAAATTATGTACATAAATATCTGCATACCTGCATAATATGCATTGCATAACAACATATGCATATGTAGGATTTATAAAAGGTTTTTATCTATATTTTTTCCTTATTTTGTAAATACATAATTTATAAAATATGCATTTTATGTGCACCTAAAAAAAAAGTTTAATATTTGTTGCAATACTTTTTACTAAAAAGTTTTTAGTAAATAAGTACTCAAACAATGTATATATGAATATTTGTTATATTTTTAATTGTAATGATGATAGTACACTAATAAAAAAAACATATGTAAGAAGGTGAACCGCCTTTTATAAACTAAATAAATGTTAAAATAATTTTGGAGACTATGTAATAGGGATATAACTTTTAGAACTTTTTCCAAATATCAGTTCTCCCAAGGTAAAATCGTGTAGGGAATGGACAAATATTAAAAACTGCATTTTTAGTTTTTTGCTATCGTAAAAAAAGTACACGCGCAAACGCCATGAAATTTTTAATTAAAATGTTTTTTTATTACTGAAATTATATAATATTTATTTTAAAATACTTTTCATTTCGTGGAATTTTGTCAAGAAAATTCCTCAAAAGTTTACTTTACTGACTTCTCTGTTGGGTACATATTAAATCATTCAATAATGAAAAAATTAAAACATCGATGTATCGTGTTTTTACCGATGTTTTTTAACATCGATGCTTAACGTGAAAACATCGATGTTTTAAAATATCGATGTTTTTCGGAATGCTTTTTGCTAATCGCTTTTTGTCTTGCCTTGACGTTTGTCAACACTGTGCCTGATTTTTTTTTTTATTTTGAATTCTTCAATATTATTTGTTAAGTTTAATTTTAAGAAAGCGGGTTTTTCAGAACTATTAAAAACACCCTGGAAACAACTTTCAAACCAGTTTTTTATACATGGCCAAATTGGAATGTGTTTGAAACAAGCGCTTTTAAACATAAAGGCGATTTTGAAAAACTAACTTTTGTTCTAATATAATCATCACTTCTATGAGGTCATAAAGGGTGTTTTTCATAGAGGTGTTCTGGAAATCGAAAACGCAAAACGCAAGAATTTTCAAGTTCTTTTTAATACACTTTTAATCCAATTTTTTATAATTTTCTTATAGAATTCTGTTTAATAAATAAATATTTGTATTGTATTGTATGTGTTTTTCTTTTACTACAAAAATCTTATTCAAAAACGACTTTTAAATTCTTGCGTTTTGCGTTTTTGATTTCCAGAACACATCTGAAAGATGAGTTCCAAAGATAATCTATTGGCATTTTAATTTAAATATGACTTCTGGAATATGACCGCCACGCCTGGCACGAACGTAGTCTAATCTGGAGGTTCAATTTTCGATGACTTTTTCCAACATTTGTGGCCGTATATCGGCAATTACGCGGCGAATTTTCTTCTCCAAGTGGTCAATCGTTTTAGGCTTATCGGCGTAGACAAGTGATTTCACATATTCCCACAGAAAATTATCAAACGGCGTTTAATCGCACGATCTTGAAGGTAAATTCACGGGTCAAAAACGTGAAACTATGCGGGAAACGTTTGGTTGCCATGAATAAATCAATTGTGGCACGTCTTCTTGAAATCACAGCTCTTGCAGATCATGGTTGTTCAATTGATGAACGAAAAAGGCATAGCTCTATAGCGGTCTCCATTGACTCCAAACAGCATTGTTTTTAAGGAAGTACGGACCAATGATTCCACCAGCACCTAAAGCGCACCAAACTCTCAGTTTTTCTGGATGTAACGGTGTCTCAATATGCAGTTAAGGATTATCATCACCCCAATTACGGCAGTTTTGTTAATTGACGTATTCATTCAAACAGAAGTGAACTTCATCGCTAAACAAAATTCGTATTTCAAACAGAACCGTGATTTTCGAAATAAATTTTCACAATTTGGAAGCGTTGTTCAGGCGTTAGTTAGTCTATTCATGTTTAAATGCCAAACCAAACTAAACATAAATCACTTGACAGCTGACAAAATGGCCGCCAGTTAAAAAAGTTCGGCCAACTTAAATTTTTCTAAATTTTTTTTCTTAATATTCCTAATCGCAAGTTAATTTGAGTCTTAATTTCCAATGTTACTGCACTTTGAAAATATATAAGCAAAAAGTAATTTTACTATAACTTTCTAAAAATCTTACAAAATAATTGAAATTTTGTGCAATCCCAGCTATCAAAGTACTCCGACGTAGTCCGAATCAGACGTTTTTTACATATAATTATATATCGTCGGTCACAGGTTGACAACTCTTAACATGTTTTTTTGTACTTTTCAGGAGACAACAAAAAAACGTTATTACTCCGTTACTAAACCGTGTTGGAAGTAAATAAAAAAACCAAAATTAGTAGGAGATATTTATTGTAAGATGGTGTAAAGAAAACAAAGGTATTGAAATAATTTCAGATTAAAAAAAATTAAAATAAATAATACTAGTTGACAATTTAAAAAAATTTAAAAGTGAGTAAAGAGTTGTCAACCTGTGACCGACGATATATTCAGTGCACTCGCGTTGAACTAATTAAAACCCAGCCTGTATACTTTTGCAAGAGTGTTCATATCTAATTTCCCTTTAAAAACGTTTTTACCATAAATATAAAACCATCTTATGTTAAATTTTTTATTAACTGTCACCATTTGATTGACCACGGTGTAGTAACTACCTACATTATCCGTTTAACATCGGTTAAAAATACAAGAATAAGTTGTTCATATTTTAAAGCTTTTGCACAAGTTAAAATGGAAGAAAATAAGTGTTCATATTTAAGGGTGTTTATATTATCGCGAATGCACTGTACATACTTTCATTTTGCAATAAAATTAATTCTTTCAGCTTTCTGTCAGAAAAAACTATGAATGTCGGAATTTTTGTCAGATATCTATCAAAAGCGCCAGCAAAAAACCGAATATTTCCCTCGACATGTCTGCCAGAATTCATGTCAACCACTTTATACATTTTTCGGAATTCGTATACGATTTCGACTGTTTTGTCGACGTTTCTCTCAGATATCTGGATGACGTCGGACTGTTTTGCGAGCGGGTTAGTACTTTTAAACATAAAGATTACAAGGGTGACATTAACTCAAATTTTGCTTAAGTCAACTTAAGCCCTTTTTTCTTTTAGCCACAGATAAAATAGACTTAGCTATTTTTTAAAATTTTCGAAAATGTCATATTTTTTAACTCCAAAGTTTTTTTAAATTGAGATGACTGTATGTTATCTATTTGTATGTGTTTGTTGACTTTTTCATGTGTAAAATTTACAATTACACTAATTTTTTCACACATACGCATATTTAATCTGGTTAGAATCCTATAGAGTATCTTTGTTTGAAACAACTTAAATTACATATTAATCTTTAATAATACATAGTTGTATTATTTAAAATAACATTTAAATTTTTTAAGTAAAAGTTATTTAAAATTCTAATAACTACTAAACAGAATCCTAATCTGGGGTAAAATTTCTCAGACAATTGGGCCATTCACACAATTAAAAACGAAATTTTCGATTTAACAAAATTAATTTTTGTCATCAAACTTTTTAAAAATGCATTAAGACATTTGCCATTATTCCTTTTTGATCAATTGTAACCACTGAAATTATTTATTAGCAAATTCAATATGCATGCCAACGTGATATGACAAGTTTTAGTTAACAACATTATAAATAATGTTTATAATCTTTGTTTCACGTAAAATCTATTTATAATAAAATTGGCAAGAAAAATATAAATAACGCAAAATATAAATATTTGAATATAGTTGTGTCAGTATATACATATGTATGTGTTTATGACTAAAGCTATCGTCACACTTAACAAATATTTGACGCCCCACATGTAAATACTATTATTATTAAGCATTTTTTTAATTTACAAAACGGTTAATGGTTTTACAATATAGTGGTCACTTTCTTTTTTTTTTTGTATTTTATCGTCAAATATGTGTTAACTTTATGCTTCTTTCTTTAGACCCCTTTCAGACCTTAGCCTGACCTTACCGCTGACATCGACAAACTAAGAATTGCGCAAGAGACTTGCGCAAGTAACTTGCTGAGTCTGAAAAGGGTCTTAGCATTTAACAAAAAAAAAAAAAAAAAAAAAAAAAAAAACGTGTATATAATTGTATGTGCCTAAAATTCAGATTAATTTTTCGAGTTAATTCAACAACGGCCGGCAGCCTTTATGACTTCAAATGACTTTTGGGCATCATATTTCTTGTAGAATTCGACATATGCAACGTCCCTAATGTTGTTTTTTTTAACATTTTAAAGGCATCTGCTGTACTGGCAGTTAAGCCAATGGCAATTCCACGCATTACTGGAGCAGATCCCGTGGCAGGAGCAGATGTGTTGCTTATTTTAATGCGTTTAAAGGGATAACTTTCAATGAAATACGCAACAATCGGGTACGTGAGGAAAATCGTTCGATTTCAAAATGATAACTTTTAAAAGATATGATGAATTTCGACAATTTTAGAATCCACTTTATTTATAAAAAATAAAAGATATCAATAAACCCTTTATTAACCTGTTTTATTTTTTATAAATTAGGCCGTTAGTTTTTTAAAGGAAAAAGACAGAAAATACATGAAAAATCTATTCTAAATCAATTTTAAAGATAAAGAACACGTGTTTTCAGTTTTAAATCGTTTTTGGCTTTTAAATCGATATCCGTCACATACCTAATTATTTAATGAAGGGTGTAGAAAATGCCATTTCAGTAAATAAAGTTCATCCCACTACTAATTCCCGTACTTTTTGTTAGTAACGAATACAACCCGTATAATCGTAATCAGTTAAACGTTTTAAAACAAAATTATTCGCAATTATAATAAAAGTATTGAACAATTTATTGATGGACTTCTAGGCGATATAAAACATTGAAGGTCAGTTTTACTCAGTTTTATTGTTATAAATAAATTGTCGAAAGATTTAAATCAAACAATATAAAACCAGTCAATTTAGAACCACAAAATAAAACAATAAAACTTAAAAGAGGGTATATTTGTAGGTCCTCAACACTGAAAGAAAAACTCAATGATTTGGAAAAACAAACTTGGGAATCATTTATCAAACTCAACACAAACTTTTCGGAGATCACCGATAAAATGATCATGAAATTTTTGTCGTGGAACTTTAACCAAACTTTAATTCAATATATATACTAGAGTATCCAATTAATTGACTTTTGGTTTTGTTCGAGTAAGAAATTAATCGATTTTTAAATTTTAATTTTGCTCAATTAAGCGAATAAGAGTTGTAATATGTTCGAATAGCTCGAATAATTCAAATAATTTTATCCAATGGGAAAAACATGCATGTCCATTTGGTGGTTTGATATTTTTATTATCTTAATTAAGAGAAATATATAAAAATTATTCGTAATAAATTTGTTTAAATATTCTCAGATAATAATTAGTATTGTGGTTATTTTATTGAACTGTTAATGGTTTTTAATTCAAATTTAGATATTTTTAATTAGGCTTAAGTTCATTGAATTTAATTTTCATTAAATTATTTTTATGAAGACAGAAATTTTACAACATGAAATTATTTAAAATTTTTATTGATAATTTTTCATTCTTGACTGCGCTGAGATTTGAACCCAGGCTTTCACGGACAGGTTGCCAAGACTAGTTTCGATTGTAACCACAGAATCTCTTCAGTGGGGTTTGCCGTCTAACTCACCGGCTATTGCAGCCGGATGTCGTCAATAGTCAAACATCAATCTTTAAACCAAATGGTATTTCACCTTGGTAGATCGAAATTAGCTTTTGAATGAATGAAATCCTAAGTATATTTAAAAATATCTAAATTTGGATTAAAAACCATTAACAGTTCAATAAAATAACCACAATACTAATTATTGTTAACAGCTAAGGCACGAGCTATGTTTACATTTGTCCTTCAAGTTTTGCTGAAAAAGTTCAACAAGAAAAAAGAAAGAAAAAACAGAAAAAACAGAAGTAATGAAGAACACGTAAATCAATTAAAATAGATAATCATTCATTCAAAAGCAAATTTCGATCTACCAAGGTGAAATACCATTTGGTTTAAAGATTGATGTTTGACTATTGGCGTCATCCGGCTGCAATAGCCGAGTGAGTAAGACGGTATTCTCAGATATATCTTTTAAATCACCGTATGTTTCCTAATGTTAAGAGAAGTTCTGGGTAACATAAGAACTCAGAGTATTAAGTATATAAAAGGAACTCTTATATAAACTGGTTCAAGTTTGTTCGATCTACCGAACATAACTTTATTTTTCTTAATTTTAAAGCTCTACTCTATAGGTTTGGATAAACTGTTGTTTAACGTATTACTATTTTGCGCCAACAAACCGTGATTTAGTTTTCAACTACCTGTCTAAGGACACTTCGGTTTTTGACACCTTAAATGTCAAAATCCAGCCAGTCGTTTGCGTGGTACAATGTAATAAAGAAATTGAAAGTCGGTTAAAAACTGGTAACCCATAATCTGACGTGTATGGTTTACACATTTTTAAAGTCTGTTGAATTAAAATGAACTTCAATATGAAAAAGCGCTATTTTGGTAAGAAAATTCTTACGTATGTAATTAGTAGTTAATCGTTTATTACATAAATTGTCTCACGCACACCCATATCTAAAAAAGGAACTAAAATATGTTCAGAAGTGCGTGTAGCACAATAGATGCAGAATTGAACAACATGTTTTAGGTATTTTATTAGTTAGAAATCTAAAAAAAAATATCTTTATATATATAAAAAAATAGAATTTTCTAAGAAATTAATTTTAATCGATTATTTGACATAAATTGTTCGAGTTATTCGTTATTTGAAATTGGCTATTTTAATTATTCGATCTAATAATGGCGAAAATTTTCTTCGAATAATCGATCAACGATTAATTGAGTGGATACTCCAATATAAACATATGTTCTATTTTTTAAAAAAAAAATTTATTTAGAAAAATTACAGTCAACAAGAGTTTTTAATATTATATAATAGTACTGTTGATACAATGGCAGATTTTTTGGTAGTTACTTAGAGATTAGGGATATTAATAATAAGTAAAAATAGACATAAATTTAAATTTAAGTTACAAAAAAAATTTTTTTTAGCAGAATGAGAAATTATTGCAATGTAAAAGTGCTTAGCATTTCCTAGGATTTGTATACTACACAATTTTTCATTGAAAATGAGAAAATTCCAGATGAAATTGAGAAAATTCCAAATGAAAATGAGAATTTCAATTTGAAATTGAGAAAATTCCAATTGAAATTGAGAATATCAATTTGAAATTGAGAAAATTCCAATTGAAATTGAGAATATCAATTTGAAATTGAGAAAATTCCAAATGTAATTGGGAAAACTTTATTTGAAATTGAGAAAATTCCAAATGAAATTGAGAAATTTTAATTTATAAAATTGAATTATATATATTTTTTAATATTCATACAACGAACGTACATAACAAACATAATGATGGAAAAAATTAAAATAAATACAAATCGCAGTATTATTGACTAACAGGCACATCTTTCAGATCCAGAGCAAATTGGTAAAACTTTGTAGTATGTTGTATGGCTCCACTGCAATATCCAGTAGTTGTACATGTCTTAGAAGCATCACCTCTTCTAAAAAGTCAAGTCTCTGCTCTTCTACTAAATTGGGGGAATAACGTTTGGTATCGTCTTTGTTTTCACAATACTCTCCAGCTACACTCCTGCGTTTGAGCCCCTATTGACCGATGCTTAACCCCATTGAAATTATTTGGTCAAAAATAAAAAGTATGGCGAAAACAAATATGAATGTACCGAACGTAATTCCCCCCAATGTAGGAGAGCAAAGGCTTGCCTTTTTAGAAGAGGTGATTAAGGCTTCTAAGTATACATGTCTTACTGTCTACTGGAGATTGCAGTAGAGCCATACAACATACTACAACGTTTTATCAATCAGCTTTGGATCTGGCAGATGTGGTCAATAATACTGCGATTTGTATTTAATTTCATTTCTTTATCCTGATGTTTGTTGCATGAATATATATAACTTTATCAATTTAAAATTAAAATTTCTCAATTTCATTTGGATTTTTCTCAATTTCAAATTAAAATTTCTCAATTTCAAGTTGATATTCTCAATTTCAATTGGAATTTTCTCAATTTCAAATTGATATTCTCAATTTCAATTGGAATTTTCTGAATTTCAAATTGATATTCTCAATTTCAATTGGAATTTTCTCAATTTCAAATTGATATTCTCAATTTCAATTGGAATTTTCTGAATTTCAAATTGATATTCTCAATTTCAATTGGAATTTTCTCAATTTCAAATTGATATTCTCAATTTCAATTGGAATTTTCTCAATTTCAAATTGATATTCTCAATTTCAATTGGAATTTTCTGAATTTCAAATTGATATTCTCAATTTCAATTGGAATTTTCTCAATTTCAAATTGATATTCTCAATTTCAATTGGAATTTTCTCAATTTCAAATTGATATTCTCAATTTCAATTGGAATTTTCTCAATTTCAAATTGAAATTCTCATTTTCATTTGGAATTTTCTCAATTTCAATGAAAAATGGTGTAGTTCTATCACAAATATACATATCAACTTATTTATTAATTTATTTATTTAAATATTAAATAAAATAAGTGTTGTTTTAAGGTGAGTGGGTTATTAGCCCAAACCACACGACCCTAGAATAAGGGCTGCCAAAAAAAATTCTTACAGGAATTAAAAGCAGACGAGCTTTAGTAAAATTTGATGGTCCGGTTGTCACATATTTACCAGAGACGCATAGGTGTTAACATGCCATTCCAGCTGCTCGGAAAAAGGTATTAGGCTGTAACATTTCCCTAAAAATTCATTTTTAACATTCAGATTTGGACTTTTTCTTCTAAACTTGGACGCCGTCAGGGGTCAACGATATTTTTTACTCATGTTGAAAGCCCTTTCATTCATTTACACTATAGATATAATAATTTAAATGTTTGACATACTTAAATCTGACATGAATAAAGATATCATAATGAAATTGGCAGTTATATAGATAAAAAGTTCTTAAAACAGTGAACTTAAAAACATCCACCCTTTTGAATAAAAAAATACCACCATTCTCAACCTCAATCAAGAGCATTTCCATACTAAATGCTAAAAAAAAAACATAAAAAATTCGACTTTGGTCTTCTAAGCCGATTTTTATAAAATTAAGACTGTACGAAAATTCAAGAAGGGTTGACTCTAGCAAAATATTTTTGGCCGATGAAAAACGATTTTCAGCCACTGTGCGCCGATAAGCCAGAAACGATTGACCATTTGAAAGAAAACATTTGCCGCGTTTTTGCCGATATACGGCAACAAAAGTTGGAAAAATTATCGAAAATTGGACCTCCAAATTAGACTACGTCCGAGCCAGCCGTTGCGGTGAAATGCCAGAATTTATATTTAAATTATAATTCCAGAAGATTTTCTTTCAAATAATAACGTAAATTTCATGTCAATTTAAAAAAATTCATCTTTGTTTTATTTCATTTTAAAGTTTTATACCTATATAAAAAACACCCTGCATTTAAATCTAACTCGTATATATAACTTTTTCCCAAAAAAAAAATGTTATGTCGGCCAGTCCATAATTGCCCTGAAGTTTTATAAAGGTTTCACTCATGCATGCAAATTTTAATCAAACAAATCTTTTCGAATTATTGATTAACCGCCACTAAAGTTTTTACATTCAAAATTTACCATAGACATAAGCCCCTATTACGGTTTACAACTCAACTCAGTTGAGTTGTAATTTCTTAATTTTTGTATTATGGTTTACAACTTTGCTATATTACGGTGAACAAAAACATCAAAAAATTACAACTCATCACAACCAGTTGTTTTAATTGCAACTCAACTGGGTTGAGTTGTAAACCGTAAAAGGGGTCATAATATCGAACATCCTTCTGCCTATACTCGATAGCTTTAATTTAATCTTTTTTTTTAATGCAAGATATGTTCTTGTTGGTAAGAGGCCACAGGTTTTTGGATTTTGGAAACACATGTTTTTGGAATAAAAATCATTTAATGTTTTAAGTTAGTCTCCTTTGAGTGCTATATACTCTGTCCAACGTTTCTCCAATATTTTATTCTTTAAAAAAAAAAAAAAAAAAAAAAAAAATCAAAAATCTGATATAACTAAGGACACAACAACATATATTTATTTTTAATTTGAAGGTTTTATTTAATTTTTATAAGAAAATATAATTTTATTTACAAATATTTTTAATTAATCAGTAATTTTTTATGTAACCTCATTATAAGGAACGTACTGCAAAACTAAGGGCATACGTTGTTTTTAAATGAAATAACGGTAAAATACAAAAAGCAAAGAAGAAAAAGCAACTTTTATTTTGTTAACAGCCTGTGAAGTGAAAAGAGAAATAAAAATTATTTTAATTTTTTTTTTAGTTTTTACTGGAATATAAATACAAAAATTTTCCTCAGGCTGCTTTTCGCAGAGGAAAGCAGAATTATAATCATTTTTATGGATCGCAACATAAAAAATATATAGAAAATGAAAAAATGTCCTGCTGGCGTTTCGCGGTAAAAAGTAGTTTAATAAAAATAAATAAGAAAATCAAGTTAAAAAAAGCCTGTAAGTGGTCGGTTGTCAATGCTTACCGAAAAGGATAAAAGGCATATTATACGCTTCTTTGGATCAAGCCCATTTAACAGTGTCACACAAAAAACCGTTGAACTGCAAAAATATACAAATAATAATAAAGTTTTACCCGAAACTGTGAGACTGTGTTTGAAGAATAAAGGTCTTATGCCAAATGTCCCAAGAAATAAAAACCGCTCATAAACAAAGTCAACACACAAAGCCAAAAACGTAATAAAGTAAGCCCCAAGTGTTTTGGGAACAAGTTACACTGTGCAACAAAAAAAAAAAAAAAAAAAATTATCAGCCTCAATAGTTGCAATGCGAAATGAAACAAGACTACTGGTTGAGCAAATCTGTCAAAGGATTGTGAAAAGCTTTGAAGATACCGGGCATTGAAATTTTTGAATTTTTTTAAAAAGACGTTTGGAATAAGTCAAAAAAATATACTTAATGTACTTCTTAGTTAAAAAATAATTGTATATGTCTTCAGTAGAATTGTATGTTGATTCTTTTATTAGAATATATTAACCCTCTTACATTGATTTTAAGGGGCCATGTTTGTCCTTAATTCCATCTACCACACAGAAGTATATTAATACAACACTTTAGAGGGTTAAAATGTTCTACAAATATTCTATGCATCAAATTTTACTAGAGGTCTTTTAAGACCAAAAGTTCGGCAATATATGTGAAACGCTTAATAAAGGAATTTTAATGTCAAAACATCTTAAGTCAAATTTAAAAAGTTGTAAAAAGTTTTGTTAATCATATTAATTTTCATAAAAAAAACCCTTTGTTTTATAAACGAAATTTTTCTTTAATTTTGGCTTATTTTAATTTTTGATAAAAATGATATTTTCACCGATTTTTTTTTAAACTTTTTTGCTATCTTATCTCTACATAAGATGTTATGATAAAACGACACAGATATATTATGCAGATGAACGCAGTTATGGGATCTTTGCTTCCTCCAGATAATTGTTTTTTATTTTTCACACATAATTTCTCATCTTAATATTAGGTCTGTTTTTTGCTTACTAGATTAAGGCTGGGTTGTTTTTTTAGAGCTCAGTTAAACTAGGCTTAGTTAATCTGAAAACAGATTTGCGCCGCCATTACCAAGTTTGTATACAAAACGGAACAGCTAAGTTTTGCTTAAAATGTTCGTCTTTAATGAAATAATAAAAAAAAATCACATTTCGCCGGAAAAATCCGCGTTTCAGACTAAGTTTAAACTTAATGCACATCTCAAAAAAAACTGGCCCAGGAATAAATTTAGTAAAATCATAACTCTGAGAATAACAGACCCACTGACAATAACAGACCCATTACCTAAATTGTAAAATAAAAAATTGGCACTAATTAATAGACCTAATAAGTAGTTATTGAGCTGATTATTAGTTAGAAAATATTCAGTAGTGAAAATAATAGAAGTAATAAGTGTTTACTGAGTTCATTACTGGTAAGTACTTATTGAGGGTTTCAGAATGAAGATAATTATAATGGCAACTACTTACCAGGTAACATATGAAATAACAACTACTTACTACACAAATTTAAAAGGTTTTGCCTGGGGTTATACAAATGTTTTATGTTTCTTTTCATATATTTAAAGTTCCTTTTTTGATTATAATACTGAATTAAATTAATTTTTGTTCTTTCGTTTTCCTAAATTTTTTGTTGGTATTTCTTTTTAATATAATAATAAATAATAAACAATATTTAAAAAAAGTACTGCTGTGTCCTTAGTTTTGCTGACTACTCTATACATAATTAGATAATTTTTCTTAAAAATAAGATTTTTTAGAACTACAGGGCAGGGCTACTTCTGCAATTTGCATTAAAAAAAATAAAATAAATTTATTAAAAGACATTTGTAAACAAATTGTAACGCATGTTGGCAATTGCCAACGAATAAAGCAGGAAAAGCATTTTCCTTCTTAATTATACACCATACACATAATTATAATAATAATAAAAAACTAATTTACCTGAAGTTAATACTCAAAGGTAATAAATGAACAATATACATTCATAGAAATGTATAATATTTCTAAAAATAAACTTTATTATTAAGTCTTAAATTTCCGTGTAATTGCTATAAAAATAAGTAGCAAAAAATAATTAAAATTTTAATATTTATCATATTTTTCATTATAATTAACAAACAACATCCTACATTTCCAAAACATTTCTCTCAAATGTATAATTCTACTTTTGCCGTTAATGTTACTGCAGCATTTTGTATGTAAATAAAATTGTATCTAATTAATTTTTAATTTATTTCGTTTTTTTCTTCTGCTGTAATTTAACAAGACTGTGTCAAACATCAGCCGTCATAGAAATTAGAATTTATACCAGAGATTAGGCATTGCAACTGTGAAGTGGAGAAAAAGTTCTACACACAAACAAGAAGGAGTGCTGAAATTCGGCTTTGCCGAATCGTATATACCCTTTACACTAAATTTTTAGAGTTTTAAATTGTTCGGTTTGAAATTTGTTTGGGCTCCAAACGATCTGTATAAAAATGGCTGTTTTACAAAATATTTTTTCTAAAACGTTACATTCATAGAAAAAAGCATATTCATATTGATGATGCCCTAACAAATGTGACATCAATCTTATTACATATGGCATCAATAAGGTAAAAGATGATATCAATCCAATGACGAGCGTCAACATAAAATTTTATCATATTTTATGTGTCATATATGCTATGACTACAGTGACATTAATTCGATGCCACATTTTGTGTATTATTTAAATTTTAACCTTATTCCGGTTGTCGTCGTATACGACTGTGTCGTTTTTTAGTATATTAAAGAACACTGGTTGTGTTCTACTTGAATCTATTACAAAAAACGACACAGTCGTATACGACAACGACAACCGAAATAAGGCTGACTATTTTCATGTTTAAAAAGTAAAGAGAGAAGCAAAAATTCCCATATTCTATCTTTTTAAATTATTTAGCTAAATACATCAAATTTTCAGAGTAGAATGATTATGAAAACCATATCGGGCATACTGCTGATGTCTTATAAATGAGAGTTCTTCTGTAGAGAAAGAGTGGAGTACAACAAAAGTGAAACAAACATGTGTAACGTGTAAGTAAAAAATAATATTCTCTCACTTTTAATTAAGTCAACCCTCAATTTAATGACAAACTGCCTAATGAGTCCTTTCTACGATGTTACTGAATCATCGCTCTGATGACATGTTTATTAAACTGACTGCGATTCGTTATTTCAGTTCTGCCGATCCCATGGATGACATAATTTAAATTTTTGACCCTGATGACAATTTGGCCAAGTGATGTTAAGGCTGACATCACTATGATGAAAAGTGTCATGGGGCCAAAACGATGACACTTGTCATAGTTCTGATGTCAAAAGACATCAGCGTTATAACGTCTTTTCTATTAGTGTAAGGAACTCATATAGTCCAATATAGGCCCCAAAAAGTTGGTAATCATTAACCGTTGACGGTGATGGCCAAGTAGCCGACGTTATTTTTAAAGGAATATGGAAAATGTACTCCAAAAAGTGGCTTTTTGCGAGGCTTTGAAAGCTCTTGGATATCTTGTGGCTTGGTATCGTCCCAAATTTGATAATATTGCTTGTTAATGTACTCTTTTTGCAGAAATGGGCCTCACCTCTTAAGATGACTTTTTTTGAAGAAATCGAGGGCTAATTAAAATTTTTTTTGAAATAATTAACATTTGCATGTTTTGTTGATTTGGCAAAGCAGACTGCATAAACTACAGCCAATTCGACACATTTTCATTTATTATTGGTTTGGCGCATATGCCAAACAGTTCCAGTGAAGAAAAACGACAATGAAGGCATAAATGAAGATTTCTGAAAATATACCCGATAGAATTTTTTTGTATTTTCACCACTGCTTCCGGCATACCCAGCAAAAACTTTACTTACCTGGTAAGTTAGCAAGTAATGTTGGAGAAATATAAACACTACTTATTTTTCGGCTGAATAACTACTTATTTTTGTTCGAGTTGTCCACAGAATTCAGTAGTTACAATACACTTACTAGAAGTCACAAAATATATAGTTATTATTTAACTACCAGTAAGTTGAATTGTAAGTACTTACAATGTACTTACTAGAAGCCAAAAAATAACTAGTTTTTATTTAATTGGCGCTAGTTAATACACCTAATAAGTAGCTATGGAGCTAGTTACCAGTAAGTAAATATTCAGTACTGAAAACAAGACAACTAATAAGTTGTTATTTAGCTGATTATTAGTAAGCAAATATTCATAACTGAAAATAATTGTAGTAAAAAGTACTTACTGAGGTCATTACTAGCAAGTACTTATTGAGGTTTTCAGAATAATGACAATTGTAATGACAACTACTTACCAGGTAACGTATGAAATAACTACGACCTATTACCAAAATTCAAAAAGTTTTTCCTGGGTAGGTTTTGAATAAAAATTAAAATATTTGGGAACGTTCATGGACGAACTTAGAAGTTTATAGGTTTTTTATTGAAAGTGAAAATTATTGTTTTGTGCAGCATTAGCAAGTAGCTTTTTGTGCTGCATTCGTTTACTTACTGATGCGCAATGTGTTGTTGACACTTTATTTTGTTTTTAATACTTTTTTCTTATCGCAATGAAGCGAAGCAAGCATGATGAAATAAACAGGTGGCATTACTACGCCAGATGACGATTTTTTGCTCTTGTATTGTTTGTCTAGTCTTATGTCAAAGTATTGTTTATGTTTACAAAAAGTCCACGTTTTTTGCTGTAATTATTGTATTGTATTAAAGTTTTTGATTATTTAAATTAAAATTAAATAAGATAGTAACCATAGTGAAATAAAAATTGGCTAAAAATTAATTTATTTCAATGCGTTCGGAAGCAAAATTTGATTTTAGTTTAATATAATTTTTGACGTAAACGGAGACTTATTTTTCATTTTTGTTGTAATGTTGTATTTGTTGCCGTAGCGCTGCCACCTACTTATTCCACCATGGAAGCAAGAGTAAAATTTATTTGTCTTGTTGTCATTTTATTTTGCTTTCGCTTTAACTACTTATTTTTCTTACGGCAATGAAGCAAAGCAAGAGTTAAATTTTGTTTTGTACTTTTTTGTATGAGCAATTTGCAGCATTCGCCAAACAGTGGCGTGCAGAGCAAAACAATACTTCATTAACTTTAAAATAGTTAAAATAGAGCAAAATTAATGCTTAATATCTCAAAAACCATAAAAGATTTCGTGAAACAAGTTTTGGATTCAGAAAGGGGATATTCAAAATTTATATATCTCAAACTTAACTAAATTTTTTTTTTTTAAATGATCGGTAGGTCAAATCAATAATCAGCTGACGAGTTGTAGCTTAAGTCCGAAAGTTCCTCTTAAGAGATCCTTATTATACATTTCAGATTTTTTGCTATAATTTTTAAATTTTTATTTAAAAAAAACTAGTTTTGATATTTTCTTTTTAACTCAGCAATTTTTGCACCGACTTTTTTAAGTTTTGGGTAGAAAAAAGCACTATCCATCTGATTGTATACAAAGTTTGTCAGTTCGTATGGTACGACTATACACTGTTAATTCCTGAGAGCCGATTAATTAGATTGGTATTTCGGACACATACATGCAAGGGAGCTAAGGGAAATAAATCTGTTAGGCACGTTGTAGTTATATGCCAAAAAGGTCGTATATAAAGTCAAAGTATGAGAAAACGTTAAACATTCCTGTTTTTTATGATCATATCAGTAAAAATTCTAATTCCGGAAAGGACATTGGTATGGGGTATAATTGGTAAATACACTTGGTATAATTGGTAAATATACTTTATTTTCAATGTCCCAAGTGGATAACGGAATTATTTGGTCTACAATTCAGCCATATACATACGAAACATCGGGAAATTTTACTGCCAATGATCTATTAAGCTTATTTAATATTAAAGTGCAACAATAAATTCCCAAATTTTAATAATTTTAAGTAATATCTTGGCTTTTTATGAGTCCCTCTCGAAAACTTCTCTTCCTATTCCCCAGCTTTTCTAAGGTCTTCAGAAACCCCTTTACAACAACCGAACGGACAGACGCTCATTGTATAATAAACTTTCCTACAAACTGAATGACCAACTTATAAATACTATGCCACCTGTGGTGAAGGGTATACAAATAACCAGAGGCCACTAAATGTCTAGTACTTTTGTCATTTTTCTTTGGAATTTTTTCTTTTTGTTGTCGTTGTTGCTAAAGCAGAAAAAAATTCATGTTTTTTAGGTATTCATTATTATAATCCTGGCATTTATCGATTTATGTCAGTCATTTTAATAAAATAAAAAAAAGTTTGTTTGTGTGTACGTACTAAATTTTTTATTTGAGTTTTTCCCCTGTGTTAAGGTTATAATGATTACAAGATACGTGGGTAGAGCCAGAATTTGTTGGTGAATTTATTATTATTATCTACAACTAAGATAAGCTACCCAATTCTCACATTTTGGAGCATGATGCGTTTTAGATCAAACCGGTGAATTTTATACAATTTCTTTAGTAAATTTACTTTATTTTAATCCCGGGATTTTCGGTATCCCGATTTTTTTTATATTTTTTTTTATTAGTTTTACATTTTTTCAATAATTTGTATAAATATTTTTTTTGTACGCGTATTTAAATTTAAATTTTAACCCCCCAATTTATAAAAAATATTTAAGGCTTATAGCAAGTTTATGAAACGAATTTACTATGAAAATTTGTTTAATAAACCTTTTATTAATCAAAAATATTTTTTATGAATATGGGGGTAAATATTTACAAACATTGGATGCTTTAATATTCTTAAGAAATTACTTGAATTTATTATTAAGTACGGGCATCATAAAAGTTTGAAATCCATCATTTACAATTGTGTTTTAAAAGTTTCCAAATGTTTTTAAAAATTTTTCAAATGTATTTTAAGATTATCCAAATGTAGTATGTTAAAATTTGCTCAATTGAATTTTAAAATTTTTTAATTTTTTTTGTTGAAATTGCCCACTTGTATTTTTAAAGTACATTTGTAATATTTTAAAAAAACATTTATAGCCTATTTCCAATGTGCGAACGAATTCTTTCGTTCGCATAACTACATTGAAAACAAAAACAAAGTCTAAAAATTTGTTTTTGTTTTCAATGTAGTTATACGAAAGAAAGAATTCTTTCGCACATCGGAAATAGGCTATTAGAAAATTTTGAGCTGAAACACATTTATATAAAATTAAAATATATATGGGCAATTTAAAAATACATATGGAAAATTTTAAATTTTATTTCAATAATCAAATGTGGATAAAAATAAGATTTTTATGTTTATTGTTACTTTTTTTAATACATGATTTTTATGAATTGTGATCAATTAATAATTTAAGTTTGTTTTTATTATATTTTTTTTTTGTTGAAATATTTATTTTTACTGGAAAATTAAGTTCTTTTTCAAAGAGTTTTATACATTGGGTATAAATAAAAAATAATTTAAAAAATCCCGAAAAAAAAATTATAAAATTCCCGTCAATTTAAAATATTCCGAAAATCAAGGGATCCCAAAATATTTTGTACCGTCCCGAACCCCGGGATTCAGAAAAACCAGTCCCGATTAGAAGCCTTAGTTCAGACCTAACAAATATTTGACGATAAAAACCAAGAAAAGTGTTTGCAGTAAATTGGTCAAACTTTAGCTTTATTTTTACAATTTCTATTTATTTACTAAGTTTTATTTGTAAGTAGATAATTGTACATTGATATAAACAAACAAATAACAAAAAATTATAGGAATTTAATAAATCTCTTATTTGAGATATTGACTCAAGTTTATTTTAAGGCCCTAATCATGTACAACGCAGCGCAACGCCAAACAATAACATTGAAAGCATAAACAATGTCATAAATATTTTGTAATTTTGTTGTTGCTTTCAACAGAAATTCATGTACCGTTTTAAAATTTTCAACGACACAAGCAATGGAGCGTTTGAAATTTTAAGACGCAATGTGAATTTCTGTAGAAAGCAACAACAAAATTACAAAATATTTATGACATTGTTTGTGCTTTCAAAGTTATTCTTTGGCGTTGCGTTAGTTCTGTTGCGTTGCGCTGCGTTGTACATGATTAGGGCCTAAATGAGTTTTAGGCCCTAATCATGTACAACGCAGCGCAACGCCAAACAATAACATTGAAAGCACAAACAATGTCATAAATATTTTGTAATTTTGTTGTTGCTTTCAACAGAAATTCATGTACCGTTTTAAAATTTTCAACGACACAAGCAATGGAGCGTTTGAAATTTTAAGACGCAATGTGAATTTCTGTAGAAAGCAACAACAAAATTACAAAATATTTATGACATTGTTTGTGCTTTCAATGTTATTCTTTGGCGTTGCGTTAGTTCTGTGGCGTTGCGCTGCGTTGTACATGATTAGGGCCTAAATGAGTTTTAATTTGTTGGTGGTTAAGCATGTCTATATGAATCAGTTGACTCTAAAAATATTTTTGAAAACTTGCAAAAAAATAACCTCTTAGCCAGGATTATATATTTCAAATTATTTTGTTTCAGCATTATCGAAACGAATAGTAATATGAACATGATTTTGGTATGAAATATTTGTCAACTCGTCGACCACAATTTAAAACCTTCCATGACATTGTTTGATTTCTTCAATTTTGTTTTTTAGTTATTAGTGTCTTAATAAATAAAACTGATGAATTTTTTCCATATCGTTGATTCCGCCGGAATGTTGCAGTTTTAAGCATGAGGATATGCTAAAACTACTTAAGAGTTTTTAGTGCCTTAACGGGTATTCCGTCCTCGGTAACAAAACGGGCTAATATTTCACCAAATGATTCAATTTTGGCTGCGTAGTTTAGTAAAGTAATATTTGTCGTCTCTTAAGAACTACTTCGAACGGAGTTAAATTTGTTCGGTGCACATTTATATCAAGCATGTGGACTTTTTAAAGGTGATTAAAAAGTCGTGATGTGGAAGAACTTTTGCAACTTATCTTTTTAGGGCACTTCAGGCACCTAACCTTGAGTTTTAAATACCCGTTCGAAATATCTTCAGGTTTTTTTTACAAGAACACAGGCTTTTATAAGCGATTTGTAGTTACATTGTTCATAATGTTTATTGAAATTGTTTACATTTTGTTTCGATATTCTTCATTAAAAGTTTAAGTTTGCCCAATACTAAATTAGAAAAATACTTAAATTACATTGACAACAAGAGTAAGGAAAACGTATATAGATTACACATTATTAAAATAACCGCTTTATTATACCAAAATAACCGGTTTATTCGATATTAGAAAAATGGACATTAAAAAAAAATCTTCTTCGGCAAAACTAAAATAACCAGTTTAAAGCGGTCGAATAATAACCCGTCGATCTCCCTATTAATTACTTAAAAATCGCAGAGGTTTCGAGTCCAACCTAATGCCACTTAACTCGAGGACCTGAAGGATATGTCTAAGTAGTTGGTGTGGTCCTTTTAGAGGTTGGCACAAATTACGACGAGGGACTTCTTTACATTAAACTTCATAAAATTTCGGCAATTTTACGCAAAGCATTTGTTTCAAATATAAATTTGTGTGACAATAAATGCCAATTCATCGAAATAGAATAAAAAGTATTTCAAAAATAATGTTTTAATCGGATAGAATTTAGTTATCATTTGCGCATTTTAATTTAAAGTCGAATTTAAATCTTTTCAAGAGAAATTTTAAGAATTTTTGCCATTTTAAGAACCTCGTAGACAACAAAAAACTGGAAGCAAGGAAAACTAATAAAGTAAAAAAAAAAAAAACTATAGCCGTATTCACAAAACCCCTTGTATCGTTGTATCGATGGTATGTCATATAAAAAAACAATAGTTAACTATGTATTTTAATTCAACATACAATCGATGCAGCGTACAAGGGGTTTTCATATGTTAAAAAGTTTTGGACGATGACGTTGTACTTGTCAGTTTTTATTGGTGCCAACTCAGTTCACTCGCCTGCGTGGTTCGTCTGTTCGGTTGCTGTTTATGGTGGCCGTCTTTACGGCTTTTTTATTTCGTGTTGACCCTACAGTCTGTCTTTGTCGCGGTATTTCTTTCGTTATTTTTTCTTGAAGACTTGGGAATGAAGTACCTTAGCAACGTAACTGCACGTAGGACGGATGGACTTAGTATTTGGTTCAGAAATAGGGGAACCATATTTATTATTGTGTTTGTTGGCATTGTCTTTACTGAAGACCTTTGTTCTTAGTGTCGCAGCAATAGTCCCGAACTACTGGTGACTGGTAGCTGTTGAGGCTGACCGAAGATTTAATTCTGGTATAATGTGCGTCAGGGGCCCCTTTAAAGATTCATGATAGTAAAGATACAAAGTTGCAAAAAAAATTATATTTTTATTTTTATAAAGATTTTAAAATTTTTATTTTTTAAAAATTCATCAAAAATGGGAAAGTGCAGCTATGCTTCCATATAAAAACCGAAGTTGCAAACAAAATAAGCTATAACCGATTAAAATCTGTTAACAACTTCTGAATTTATTCACAAAAGACGAAAAATTTTAATTAATTTAAGCATTTCATAAAACGCAATATTTATATGGGAGTCCCCCTAAGAAGTGGTGATAAAGGGCAAGTATGTTTTGAGAAAATGTTAGGGACAAAAAACTAATTTCGTTTTGTCATACATTATATCCCACTAGGGGCGACTCCTGGGCAGTTATGGGAATTTTTTTTTCAACATAATTCTAGTCTGTTTTGAACATTATGTATGGGAGTCCCCTTAACAGATGTTAACAGGATTTAATCGTTTATGGCTTGTTTTGTTTGCAACTTCGTTTTTTATATGTCTGGAAAAAATTAGCAGAATAGCTGCACTTTCCCATTTTTAATGAATTTTTAAAAAACAAACATTTCAAAATGTTGCTAAAAAAGACTTTTTTTCTTTCAAACACGAATGAGCATATGAGAAAAGGGTTTAACCTTTCCTGAAGAAATTTCCTGTGTAATTTTGTTTTTTTGAGTTTGTTCAATAAACGGAACCGTTTTTGAGTTACGCGAACATATGTTGTTCAACCTCCTCCATTTTCGAAATAACGGTATATCTCGAAAACCAGAGCTAACCTAAATAACGGTTAGCACCACTGGATTCAGCATATCCGAATTATGTTAGAACGCCAGGTACCCAGCTTGTCTAAAAAAAGTGTCAATTTCTAGCACAGTGTTATCAATTAGTACTGGTTTCTAATACAATTTTTTGATATTTTATTCAGGCTAAAGTTTATTAAATTAAATTTTCAGAAAAATTTTTTTTTATGAAGAAAGAAATTTTACAACATGAAATGAATTAAAATTTTATTGATAATTTTTCATTCTTGACTGAACTGCGAATTGAATCCAGGTTTTTACGGACAGGTTGCCCTGACTAGTTTCCATTGTAACCACACAATCTCCTCACGCTTTAACACTCACGCCATCGAAGGCAGCTGGCAGTCAAAAGCCAAAAATCAATCTTTAAACCAAATTGGTAGATCGATATTTGTTTTTAAATGATTATCTATTTTAATTAATTTACATGTTCATCCAAACTTCCGTTTTTCATACTTTTTGTCAAGAATTCTTCTTGAAGTCCAAAGTACATTTTTCTATTTCTCATGTTTTTTGTCTTTCTTTTTCTCGTTGACCTTTTTATCAGCATAACTTGAAGGACAAATGTAGACATAGAGCTTGTGCCTTAAGGTATGTTCAGACCAGCCTAACAAATATTTGACGAAAAAAGTAAAAAAGCATGACCAGCAAATTTATCAAATTTTAGCTTTATTTTTAACAATTTTTATTGAATTTCTTATCTTTATTTTGTAAGAAGATAAATGTATAATTCAATTAAGAAACTATTGAATGATGTTTAATTTAGCCAACAAATTTTTAATAAAACTAGTGGTTACGTGTAGGACTTCAAATATTTAATAGGTGCGAAAATTGCTTTAGCTGTTTAACAATTAGTATTGTGGTTATTTTATTTGACTGTTTAGGTTTTCCTTTCTTCATAAAAAATAATTTAATGAAAATAAAATTTAATGAACTTTAGCCTGAATAAAAAAATCAAAAATTTGGATTAATAGAATGATTATTTTATTTATGTAAATATATGAAGAAAAAAAACAAGAAAGTATAAATATGTAAATAATACTGAAATGTATGTTGGACATATACATATAAGTGATGTAAGTGAAAATTACAAAATAGTATTAAATATTAAGAGAATATAACGAATGAAATGCTTCCATCCAAAAGTGTATTTGTTAATAAAGAAGAAGAATATTCGACGAAAATTTCCTACCGTTCTTAACGATTAAGAATAAAGCGATACTGCATAAAATGTTCTTGTTCAAAACACAGACAGTCTTAATTTTGTTGACAGTTCAGCTTCAAAGTGCTATACAAATATATTAAGTTATTTTTTTTCACATTATAAAAGCTAAAATCGAGATTTAGAAGACCTTGAATACTTTAAACTAAAATCATAATTTAAAAACAGCTACAATAAATGGCATAAGCCTTATAATCCTTTGTATTTTCAAATAAATAATGATATTATTAGCATGCACCAAAATTTCCCGCACCGCCCACGTGTTTTTATTAAACAATATTTGTTGACAGCAATCAATGGATGGCAAATAAATGGTAATGTAAGTATTTCCTTGACACTTGATACCCAAAGAATGTCTCGTCATAGTTCTAAGACTATGAATAAAAACTTTTATAAATTTTATTTGCACAAGTATCACTGCAGTGACCGCTGAGTCTTTTATTTAACTTAAAAAACAGGTGAAATGTAAAGGGGTCCTTGGATTAGTCAAACAATATATCATAACAAAAAAACATATATCATTTACGCCCACTTTCAACAAGTTCAGTTAAAACTAACTACTACTTTTACTTCCAGTTAACACTACGTTTTTGACAGTTATAACTGATAGTTTATTATAACTGAACTTGGTGAAATTGGCCGCAAAATATTTTTTGGCTTTAATTACGAAAAATAATATTGACATTTGATAAAACTTTTTAAAACAAAATCGATTTATGTTCTTTTTTCTTTAAAGTTTAGTTTTTTTTTCATCATGTTCGTTTTAAAATTTCTAAATTGAATTATTATGTATTTCACATTTATAGAAAAAAGAGCATCAATTGACCACAATCTATTTGAATGGCAGTAGTAGATTGTGTGGACACATGTGTTGCAGTATTTTAAGTTGAAAGATAAATTTGGTTTGAGGATTAAAGTATAAAGAAAAATCTAAAGGAGATTATATCCAGATTATGTACGAGCACATTTTGATGTACAAAACTTAAATAATTTTATAAGTTCAAATGTAAGAAATAAGTTTCTTCTTTCTTTTTGAAAAGAAGTTAATTTGTTTTAAAGTTAATTAAAACTATTTCGAGAAATAGAACTCTGTTTGAAAAGCTGTACAATTAAAAGTTGCTGAATTCTAAAGTCATGAAGGACATATAAACCAATTGAATTTTGATTTTTATGGCTATTGCATTATGATTGTGTCAAGTCTAATTGAGCATTAACGGTAACTCCTTTTAAAATTGTATAGAGGAGTGACTAAGTGGCACAAGTTTTGTGTGTATTTTAGCGTACTTTAATTAAATTTAATTTAACTCCTCGAACACTCTTATTTTCGGCCAAATGGTTGTGATTGTCACAAAACATTATTTTTCTGTAATGCCCTGATATTGCATTTATTTCAGATTTTGTAGCTAAGATCACACTATAGCCGCAATGTACCAATGTGAACGCACGTCATCTTTTTTTCATATGTGACAAGCTGCGCCGAAATCGTGGAGAAATTTAAGGTCAAAGTTGAACTTTTGATGTTTTTTAGCATTTAGTATGAAAATGCTTTTGATTGAGATTGAGAATTATTGTGTTTTTAGTACACTTTTTAATCTACGTAACTGCCAAATTTCATTATAATATCTTTATTCATGCCAGATTTATGGAATGTCAAACCTTAAAATTACTTTTTTTTTACTCATATTGGAAGCCCTGTCATTCATTTACACTATAGAACTAATAATTAATAAAATTTAAACAGTAGACTAAAAAGCATCCCCATTTTTTATTACGAAATATCCCAAACTCTCTATCGCGGAAAAACGCTTTTAAATAAAATATTTTTTTTTTACAAAAATGGCAATACTGTCACTATATAACACTCGATATTGATCAGAATTTTAAAGAAAATTATGGACATATTAGAAAACATTAGTGTTCTAATTTTATAAGAATCGGTGTGTGGAATTTTAAGAATTTTTTACTTAAATTAATTTTTTTCTTTTTTTGTTTACCAAATTTGATTTGGGATAGGTCATGTGGGCGAAACAAATGTAAAATTGGATAAAAATTGCTTTTGCAAGTTACTCATAAAATTTTTTTTTTCTTTTTTTTTCGAAAAATATAAACATTTTTATATATATCTGGAGAAAATATCTCTTACGATCTCTTACTCAGCCATCTCTTGGTGAAATAGTAAAAAGAATATTCATATATCTTACCTTTAAACGCATATACATTCGCCCCTAGTATACCACTATACTAGAACAATGCATAAGCATTTAATATTACAACATACCATTGATCAAAGTCTGCTTTCCTAACAATATAAAAAAATTTTTAACCCACAATTGATAACAGTTTGATATAAAACATAATCCACCCGATTAAAAAACTCGAAAAATCATAAAAAAGTCGACCCAAAAAATCCGTTTTATCCAAATATCTCTAAAGGAAAAGGATTTAAGCATATTTTTAGTAGGTCAGTCAAATTTTTTTGCAATACATAAATACATATAGTTTTTTTTTTGGCGAATTTGTAAAATTTTTAATATCCGAGGTTACCAATTTTAGAGGTCCACAAGTCACACTCCCGACCCTCTATGAACCCGTGTTCTTTCCAATCAACTCAATAGCCCGGCTATGACAGTTTCAAGAATTGTATCAGTTGAAGAATTATTTTTCAAAACAAAATGTACGTAATCTATTGTGGTTATATTTCAGTAAAATAAAAAGAGCAAAAAATGTTGAGAGTAATTTGATTCAAATGAAAAAAGTATTCGACAGACTGTTCCAAACAGTTGCAAGAGTACATATGGGGTTAAAGAGGACACTTTTAGCTTTCTAATGGTAGTAAAATCGTTTTGACCCCCTAACAAGTTATATTCTTCTGAAATTCGGATTTAACTAAAATATAGAGCCTGGGAAAAGATTTAATAACACATCGAGTATGAATGGCACAGTGATACAACGAACCATTTGTTGAAGACTAATGTCCCTCTAATATAATTAAAAAAAATTCAACCCATTATCGATAATAGTTTGCAAGAAATCATTATTTAATTCTGATCAATTTTACAAAAAATGATTTTTTTCTATAATAACTTAAAATATTTGTTTCCAGCAGCATGCCACGCCCACAATTACTAATATTTTGATCTTGTTTATTGGATACCTTAGTTCTAATATAGTTGTTATCTCGAATGTTACTAAAATTTTTGAAATCGGCTTTAACAAAAAATTGGACTTTTGGCCGATGAAATTTAATTTTCAGCACCTGTGCGGCGATCAAAGTGGACAATCAGCGCCGATAAACGCGAACATCTGCTTGCTTAACAAATAAAAACATCTAAAGTGATTGTATGTGTTGTTTTATTTATTTATTTTTTTTGTGCAAATTTTTTAAAGATAAAAACAGACGAGGAATTTTGTGAACTTGTATAAACTGGTGTTTGCGTTAACACTCCAACATCCAGCAAGAAGAGAAAGCAACCTCATATTACTTCATCTTGCACCCAGAGAAAAAACATGTTTACACATGGTCACCTACAACAAAACTATTTTTGCATAAAATTGTACCCATATTATAGTTAAATTTAACCATAATATTGTCATCGACAACCTTATTATGGTTAAATTAGTCCTCAATCAAGAATGCACAATCATATTATGGTTGCCTTCGAACATGTTTTGGTTAATAACTACTTAAATATGTTTAACCCTTATAATAGCATGGCCGGTTTTCAACCATAGCATGTTGCTCTTGGAAAGGAGGAAAATACTATTGTTAATTTAAAAACATATTGTCATATTTAATCATAACATGTTAAGAGTCAACCATAATATAGTTGTGGCTTCTTGATGGAGGACTAATTTAACAATAATATGGTTGTCGGTAATAATAATATAGTAAAATTAAACAAAATATGTTTAAAAATTTCTTTAGAAATAGTTTTGATGTAGGTGACCATATTTAAACATGATTTTTCTCTGCGTGTGGGCACATTACTCCACGAATGAACTAATTCCAGCCGTGTAAGGATTTTCGTATATGTTGGTTGTCGTCTTCACGAAATTCGCGTAAATCGCTCTGTTATACCAAAACTTTTTTAAATATTATTAAGGTCATCTTTTCATCATAGTTAAGATAATCGATGGTGTTTCGACTTTTTTCTTAAAAATTGTTTTTATTAAAGTTAAAATTGCATTTAAATATTCGAATTTAAGGACTTGCGACCAAAAAGTAAAATTGTAAAACAAATTTAATTTTCTTTCAAAAACACAGACTCATTTAATAAAAAAACTAAAATTGTGATTAACGGCCAAATCCAACGAAACTCTTACCGCGTGAAAGTAATTTGTTTATCAAAGACTTTTTCTATACAACAAGAGACAATTTTGGAACATGGTTGTTGTTGTCATGTACTAAACATTTTGCTTAGCAAACTGGAACAGTCAAACACCACTTTAAGTTCAAATGTTCAGTTCACTTGGAGAAAAACTACAGAGTCTACGTGATATGCAAAATGCTTCCACTAGTGGTTACAGGATCCCGCGGTAACAAATTGGATTAAAGAAAGATATGTTCAAGATTAACGTGACTGCCTGTTTTTAATGGAATCGCCTTAACAATTCGTTAATCTACGCTCCGTTGTCCTAATCGCACAGTTCTCTTAGCACTGGGTAAATTCGTGTACCAATGCCCCCGTAAAAGAGGTGACATTTGTAGAAACCTTTTGATTAAAGTTTTAATTCCCGTTGTACTACGTAAGACTCTAGGCAACCGCGATCTTAAGGAAGTAATGACCCCAAGTAGAGTTTGTAATATTGAGATATAGTCCACAAGAGGGAAACTCCAAAAGCTAAAAGCTCTACAATTCGCATAGATACAATCTCCGGGGATATTGACTCAGGTCAGCTACGATCTATCGGAGAAGTAACAATTCAAAGTCTCACAACAAGATGTGTAAATGTGGTTTGATTTGGCTGCAGACAACTTGCTCTGTATGGTTGCAGAAAACTAATACTTTTTACCACCAGGGGCATATCAAGATTGATTCAATCCCCTTCATCTCTACCACCATCAGCTTACGGTTGCTCACAACCAGCGTATGCCGTATAAAATTAAATATGTTTAAAATATATTAAATGAATAAAATAAAATATGTTTAAAAGCATTCATGGCCAAGAAGTAGAAAATTCCTGTCTACACACAATCTGTAATAAATTCGTATTAAATTGAATTTTTCATCGAAATTGTGAAAAAAAAATATTTGGGGATTAACAAGATTAATTGTATCTGTTGCATGTTGCATTAAAATACATTATACCTAATTGAATTCTAATACAATATACAATCGATACAACGATACAAGGGGTCTTATATATACTTAAAATAAACTTTATAATATATCCAGTAATTACTTCCTAAAAATCGATTCTTATATAAAACAATAAACCTTAAAGCCTCGTGCACAATGCTAGCATCAATTTTGTTTTTTCTTCTATCAAATTTCTTCCCATAGTATTTCCTATATTTTCCTTTCATTTTTCAAACAAAAATGTAACTAAAGTTTTTTTAAAAAGTTGAGTCTACTTCTACTTCAGCAACAATTTGTATGAAAATGTATATGACGTTTATAAATCTTTTATTTACATAGTTTTGAATGAAAATTTCAACCAAATGTTTTAAAAAATAATAATAAATACTTAATATTGTTGTGGGCAAATTTTGCAATCGGTTTCTTAATGAAAAATGTGTGTGGTTGTGAAAAAAATTGTTGCTCTGTTATGAACACCAGTGAAAATGTTGCTGCCTATTGTGTACGAGGCCTTAAAAAACTTTAGTTACATTTTTGTTCGAAAAATTAAAGGAAAACATATGAAATACTTTTGGAAGAAATAAGATAGAAGAAAAAACAAAATTGTTGCTATCGTAGCATTGTGTACGTGGCTTAAATTTATTTCGAGGTTCTCAGCAAAAATTATAATTTAAAAAGAATATTTAATATTCAATCATTGTGTTATTAACTTAAATTGACTTACCAAAACTCTGACTGACCCATATTCCGACCATGTCCAATTTCAACAATCTATAATAGACAGTTTCTCCTCTTTCAATATTCATAAAGAGATGATATACAAAGCTGCCACACCAGGGTGCCACAGAACCAAAAACATGACAGAATGAAAGAAAACGATAACCATTATTCCAGGGCATAAGACCAGGTACTATGGCCAATATATAAACTATAGGTATAGCTAAAAGAGAAAAAGAAAAAAAAAGAATAATTAGTTAACACCTAATAAATATTATGGTGATACAACAAAGTATTTTCGTTAAAAAAAATCGTTTTGCTGAAAAACAAAAATATACCAACAGCCAAAAAAGATTAGTATTTATAGTTGCAATATTCAACATAAAATGTAAGATAGAGCAAGACCGTATCTTATAACAGCAAATTATTTCATTAATATAAACAAATTTTCTGTAGCCGTTTTTCGTTTGTCCCTTTGTCTTTTTTTAAGTTATGCTTCGAATGTTTTCCTTTGTTTAGAATTCTTGTTAAAATAAGAAGTAGGCCTTTATAAATATTTATTTAAAGGTTAAGGTTGTTTCACAATTTTACATGTGCTCCACTTCTCCACTCCCTTTTTTCTCTTTCCTTTTCAATGTCTTTTGTCAATTTCAGTATTATTCTTTTCGTTTTTTCTACTGAACATAAAGGAAGTGTAAATTGCCTAAATTTTCTATTTAAATATATTTTTTCTATTGACGTTGTAAGTGTTTTAGAAAATAGCAGTGAACGTTTTTTTCTTTCTTTCTGTTTTCAGTTATTATTTTTAAAGTATTTTATATGTAAATAAGAAACTGAGGAGCTCCATAACAAAACGCAACAATTCCACTTTTAAAGTTTTTTTGTTTTTTCTTTTTTACTGCCATTGTTAGAAAATTTACCAAATGTCAATAATTTTGTTGTTATTCAATAAAAGTAAAGGGTAGGGAAGCCAGATTTAAAATTCGGAAAAATAGTACAATGGATACAAAAAAACTGCACAATCATGAAAAAACCGTACATATTTAAAAAAAAAAGTATGTAACTATTTATTTAAATTATTTAATAAGAAATACACTTTTGCGGCGATTCATATACCAAATAACACCATTTTGGTTTAAAATGCAAACATCACAAACGAGTCATTTGGCTATAGTTCATGTTCCAATGTATAACTAATGTTTAAATATTTTGGTTATTTGTCACTTTGAATTTGTTATAAAATGTATCAAAAATAAATGTTTTTTTTTTTCTTTTTTTTTCAAAATATAAAAACAAAAAAAACCATGCTCTAAGCCATATAAAAATGACTAACATCGAAAAAGACAAAAAGAGAAAACCCTAACGCTGCTTAAAAAAAATAATTTATTGATTGTGTTACTAGGATTTTCTTCAATTTTCACCACACACATAGTTGCACAAATGGTATCTTAATCGCGAATCCTAGATTAATTTTCTAATTTCAAACAATTTGTAATTTATTAAGGCCAATTTCACAAAGTTCAGCTATAATTAAGTATGAATTACTATAACTGCCAGTTAACAATAGTTTTTTCAATAATTTTTGTATTGTATTGTAAAATATTAGAATATTATGACAATATGACTTGATAGCATACCATTTGAACATTTGTGTACTGTTTTGGGTTTTGTGCATAAAATAGTACAATTGAAAAAAATCAGTACATGTACTGCTAAAAACAGTACGCCGGGCACCCCTAGTAAAGTGTTACAAAAAATAAATGTTGATTACTTTTTTATAAAACTTATGAAATTCAAAACCAAAAGAATTGCAATATTATAAAAATGAAAATGGCATAATTTTAAACCTATTTTTTGTTAGGTTAGGTAAGGTAGAAATGGCTGTCAGTATCCATCTGACACACTTAGACACAATGATCCATTGTGATATCACGGAGTTCCACTAAACATAGCAACACGAACTTCTAACGAAGTTTAAAATGCGCTCCAGTTCAACGCCAGAGACGTCGTAGAATCCGCAAAGGTGGGGGATCCCATTTCGACTAGTTGTCTTCTCGGCAATGCAGGATAGTGACAGAGAAGGTGTTCTATACTCTCTTCCTCGGCATCACAGATGCGGAATTATATATAGTGTCCGGCTCTCAGACGCTGTGCATGCCTACCTGTAAGACAGTGTCCTGTGACAACAGATACCAAAAGTTATATGTCACTCTTGGTCATCGATAGTAGAGATATGCACGCCTGTCATCCATTCGGGGCCAAAATCGCCTGGCAGTCCTGCATTCAAAGGCCACGACATCTATCATAAGCAATATCGATAGTCGATCGCCAAAGTTTAAGTTTTCAGGAGAGCAGAAGCACCCCAAAGACCTCTAGATATAGAGGAGCCCGTAAGGTAGTTCGAAATCTAACAAGCTCATCTGCCCTAATGTTAACCAATATATCCGCCTTGCCTTGGGACCCATATGATCCTGATATCAAACTACTCAGCCATCTCGTTAAGAGACAAGATGCAGTCAAGGGCTGTTCTTTTTCTCAGAGAGAGGGAATCTAAGGTCATAACAGCGGCACGGCTATCAGTGTAAATATCCACGGCAGTCGTCGACACAGCAGATAGTCTGAACCAGGCTAAAGCTTTCTAGATCGCAATTATCTCTGCCTGGAAAACGCTACAGTAACACTTTGAGGTTGAGCTCCCTTGAGTGTACTTCGAAGCCCACTCCTTCTATTGACTTAGAGCCATCCGCGTAGAAGTGCAATCTTCTCTTGCCAGGAATACCGTTTCTTCACGCATTTAGGCTTGGTATCAGCGTTCTGTAGCGATGAGCGTGAACCAAAACTGGAGAGGTGTGGTCAATCCTCCGATTCGAGATTGCCGTGTTCATAACCCTGCAGTGTGTCGAAGTCGTCGTCCTTACATACCAAATCCAAGAGTGGTTGATGAAGAATAATTTCTAGTGCATCAGTAGGACTTGAGCGAAGAGCCCCTGTAATATACAGCGATGCCATTCTGTGCACCATCCTCAGTCTTCCCAAGTGGGTCCTCCTATCTAAGATTGGCTACCATACGAGTATGCGGTATAGAAGATTTGAACGAACTATGGTGTGGATTACCCTTGGGGCAATTTCCACTGTTAACCAACGAACATTTTGCAGGTGTACAGTACAACGATTGCCTTCCTGACTCGCTCCGTAGCATTCTGCCTAAAACTCAACTCGTCTTCCAGAATGACCGCCAGATACTTCGAGCTTTTCACCAATTCTGTGTCAGTGTCATTCCAGATAATGGGTCGGAACTTATAACGAAACATTTCTTTTGCTTTCATATCAAAACAAATTTATTTACCAATTAATTTATTTTTGAATTGTTTTAGTGCTAGTAAACTAATTTACCAAAACAAGTCTTTAAAAAAATATTCACATTGTACTGGCTTTATTTATTTTTTTTTTTTTTTCATTTAACAAAAAAATCGTTAAAGTGGAATTGTTGCGTTTTGTTATGGATCTCCTCGACTGTAAATATATTCAGGGGTCATATAAATATGAAAATGCCAGGAGATAAATAAATGTTTGCATAATATTGTTAACAAAACTGTTTAGAAGTAGATTACAGATGACAGAAAATTTTGCTAATAAATCCCAGATTTTCCCATACACGAACAAAAGTTGTCCCTTCATAAATCCCTACATGTTTTGTTCAAAGAATTGAACTGAAAATAAAAACTTTAAGTAAAAAAATTTATAAAATTTTAAATTTTTTTTAGAAAAAAATCAAACTTGCAACAATTTTCTGAAAAAATGATTAACAAACTTGGGGTTTTTACGAAAAATTTTTTTTCAATATTTACTAATTATTAAATCTTAATGTTAAATATTAGCTTTTATATTTAACACATACATTTAAGTTTTGAACACTCGATACTCTGAGCATAAGCGTAGCTAGACTGTTATTTTGGGGGTGGGCAAGTGCATTCATTCCCTTTCCAAAAAGAAAAAAATAAATATTATTTTTTATTAAAGTAAATACTTTTTTTTATTAAAATAAAATAATTTTTTTTTAACAAAACTAAAAAATATATCACAAAAATTAATGAAACAAAAACAAATTACATATGTATATAAAAATTTTAAGGTAACACTACTAGTTAAGGTTAACAATATATATATATTTAATATATATGATATTTCGGAGAATGGCCATAAAATATTTTCACCTAATTTAAAAACTTGTCTCTGGGGCACCTTATATTTTGGCAACAAAAATTACATTTAGTATTACGTGCGCATTACAGTATCGAAAGGTATAAAATGATAGTTGGGTATGTTACATACCGTCGGAAAGGTTAATTTGTCTAGTTTCTCTGCACTAGTTTTATTTTTAAGGTTTTAGAACCCCTTTTTTTAGGTGGTTCTCTCATAAGTCCGCTATTTGTGAACCAATTTGAAAATTTTTTGCTTTCAGTGGATTGGATTACATCCTAATTTGTGCCGTTTTTTAATCTTGGACTTCATGGCCGTCCGTCCGTCTGTTCTAGAGCCGGTTTTCGAGAAAATTCGATTTTTCGCATGGGGACCATATGAAGGGTTGGAGATATAGGATAAGTTTGTTCTAGAGAAATATTGGGGATCCAAAAATAATGGGGGTTGCTCATACATTTTACATCTTTAGGGGTGACTCCTCAGTAGTTACGGGCGTTTTTCTCTCCATTTAGCCCGAATTTCATTCTCACAGATTTCAATGCGGGTGCGGCACCACAATTTTCGACCGATCGAGCTCATATTTTTACCAAATTGTTTTTACCCTTTCCTTACACAAAACTGGGCTACGATTTTGAAACAGATAACTCATTGAAGGTCCACTCTAATACATATATAATAATTATTAGTGTCCGACCGAACCCGAACCCGACCCCGAACATCGGTAAATTTTGCAAAGTTCGTCCGAATCCGAACTTTTTGCCATTAAATCTGTACAATTGTACTTTTTTTAATTTATTTATTTAAAACAAAATAAAAATAAAAAGATAAATTTCATATTAAAGTAGTAAAACTATTTTATAGTTACAAAATCAGAAACTATAACCATAAAAAAGAGTACCGTGCCGAGGAATTGCCTTTTTGTAATTTTAATAAATTCCTTTAATAATTTGCTACTCAAATTTTATAAAATACATCGTTAAAAATATTAGTTTGTAAAATATTTTAAAAAAATAACAAAATTCAAAAATACAAAATCTAAATTTCAGTTTTCTCTGATTTTCATTGTTACACGTTACTGCCTTTTCCCCAAGCACGACAGTATAGTACAGGAATTTAATATAGAATACATATCGCACTTGATCAAATCAAATTTAATTTTCATTAGAAGCAACATAATTTTTAAGTTCATACTAAAGGCAAATTAAAAATAATTTTTAAACCCACCGTTTCATTACCAAAAAGTAGACATAAAACACGGCGGGTAGAAATGAATGTTACGCGTTTTTAATTTTTCAAAAAAGTGAAAACCTAATAATTTCGAGTTGATAACTCATGTTGATCAAGTGCGATATTAGTACTCAACATTTAATATTATAATGCTTAAAAAGCAATTTTTCTGCATTTGTGCTATGTAGATTATTTCTTCGGTCTGCTGCTCACTATCAACGCTGTTTGATAGTGCTAAAAGGTTCTTTCTTGGCAAAGCCTTAAGATTTATAAATTGACTGGAGTTCTATTATTGGAATATATCTGTATTTCAAGGACTTAAAAATTCATCAAATACATTTTGATTTATTTTTCAACAACATTTTCGCCTTGTTGTTCTTGGACTTCTACATGTGGTACTTTCATGTTGTTTGCATATACACAGATGGATAATAGCTATTTAATATAATTAAAAGTTCGATATTCGGTAAAGTTTGGTAAAAATTTCGCCAAACACCGAACTTTGGATGTACTTTGCTCCAAGACGACATAAATAAAATTTGTTATCATCGAAAAGGGTTTTTGAAGCAGCATCCAATGGTATATAAAACTTAACCACTTGCGACCTACTTATTGAGATATTTAACTAAATACATATTTTCGTTTCGGGTTTTCATACAAATTCTACCTATTTTTTTTTATTAATTTTATATTTTTTATTGTATTTTTCACATTTTGATAAATTGAAAAATTAAAAAATTTTATACCCATATTGCCTATATATGAAAAAAAGATAAAATATATCGCGATTTTCGCGTTTTATGTGAATAATTACAAAAAAAAAAATTAATTAACATTATTTTAAAACAGATTCAATTTGAAAAGCAGAACATTACTTCCACATACGTAGAATTTGTATGAAAACCCGAAACGAAAATATGTATTCAGTTAAATATCTCAATAAGTAGGTCGCAAGTGGTAAAGTTTTATATACCATTGGATGCTGCTTCAAAAACCCTTTTCGATGATAACAAATTTTATTTATGTCGTATTGGAGCAAAGTACAAAAAAATTCGAAAAACTGAAAAAAGACCTTTTAAAAATGGTCCAGCTCACGGATGGTCAACACTAGAACCAAAATATTTTGGGAATCATCATAAAACATATCGACCTTTATTTCCAGAGGGGTAACTTAAACACTTTTTTCGGCTCCATACAACTTGAGTCGGTCTAATATACATATTTTAATTTTTGCATATTCAGAAATTTGCTTTTAGCTAAAATTTATTCTATATAAAAATCTTGTATTGCTTCCAATGATATATATTTTGTGTGTATGAAAAGTTTTCAATATCGCTAAAATTTCATCAAACTTATTATGACCCTCTTAAAATATTCCAGTGGTAGCGGTAATTGTATATATCAGCTTGTCGCATGTGTCCAAAAGGATTATCGTCTGAGGAGCAAAATTAAAAATAACGAATCCACAACGAAATAACAATAACTTAAAGTCCAAGAGCCTCAACTGAATTTTCGTCTCTGGTTTGGTTTATGTCCTTTTCAAAAGCACTTCTAATTACAGCGTAATTTTAAATTACTTCTTTTAATTAAGTCTTGGGCGGGCGGAAACGGGCCTGGGTGGGTTTTTTCCACCCCAGTCATCCCCTATCTACGCCAATGCGTTTAAGCAACCGACATTCAGTTGTCCATGTGTAAAGCAAAGGGTGTTAAAATACGTATACATATATCGCTCATTTCGTGCAAGACCGTCACAACTCAAAATTTGGCATTTTCTAGTTAGTAATGCAGAAATGTTCATCTCTTAAATCTCTACAAATTGATCTAAGAACGGAGAGAATTATCGAAAAAATAACGGTAATACAGATGCTTGTGACGCTATGACCTCTCGTAACAAACTTGAGCAATTAACATCAACAAGGTCACATTTCAGTTTGTGTTTGGCATTCCTCTTGTACATGAGGTTTTCTTTGTAGCAAAAAAGAAATATTTGATTTTATAAATGTATTTTAGTGAAAGAGAAGGTGAGAAATAATAGGTTGGAATCTTAAAAAGGCTCTCCTGTAAAGTTTCAAATTTTGAGTTGTGACGGTCTTGCACGAAATGAGCGATATGTATAATACGGCCACTGGATCATATGCAATCTGTATACCAAATTTATCAAAAAGATAAAATTTACCCAGAGTACCATTTTGCCCGTTTTTACCTCTTAAAAGGTCCCTTCATTTTAATATGGGGCATGTGCTATCTCAATACCAAATATATCAAAAAGAGAAAAAGTAACAAAGGTAAAAGTGTACCTAAAGTACCAGCTTTAAGAAAGTACTAAAAATACCAGCTATTCCTCATTTTAACACCCCAGAAAGTACACTGTATATCAATGTAGGCAACAACCTGTATGTATACCAAATTAAACGAAAATAGTACCAATTGTTTTCCTTAAAAACTACTCTTTATTTTAATCTGGGCCATATGCAATCGATAAACCAAATTTATCAAAAAGAGAAAAAGTATAAAAAGTACCAATTTTTTCTGTTTTTATTTTTTTTAAGTACCCTTAATTATAACCTGGGCCATATGCGACCTCTATACCATCGAAAAGAGAAAAAAGTACCAATAGTAAAATAGAGCCCGTGTATTAGTGCCAATTTTCGCAAGGAGGACACTGTAGACGCCCGGCTGTTTATAAGGAGCCTAAACTAATACACCAGTGCCAATGTTCTGTAACTCCCGCGCCCAGAAACTTTTCGATTGAAATGTGAGAAATGAAACAAAAAATGCCATAAATTGAAACAAACAACTGTTTTTCTCACATAACTGCGTATGTAACAAGAAATTACTCGGTAATTTACAAAAAAGTGTGTCTGTCAGAAATTTTCCGATTTGAACTGTCAAATTAACTCACAAATAGAAACGAGGTCAGAAAAAATATTTTAACTTTAAAAAATATGTTAAAAATGCAACACAGAAAATTTATAAGTAGTTTTTTATGAAGTAAAAAAATTGTTTAAAAAGTATTTCAATTTAATTAATGTGATAATTGAATCAATTTTTTTTTTTAGTTGAAAGAAAATTAAAAATATAATTTTGATTTAATTAACATTTTAGTTGTTTTGAAATAAATTTTTAATTCAAATATTAACTAAATAACAAAAAATCATAATTGATTTTTTCGTTTAAAATAAAATAGTTTAAACTTGTAGAATTGTTGTTGTGAATTGTCAAAACCTGAGCTATATATAATTTAATTAATTAATAGATTGCTTGAAACGGCAAAGTTTTTTTTGATAATTTTTTTAATTAATATTAAAAATATCATTTGTTGAAAAAAAATACTTAAAATTTTAAATATTTACAATTTTTAGTAACCAATATAATCATTATGGTAATAGGTGCAAATTTGGTGATTAGAGACAATTTTTAATTCAAAATTTTTCATTTTTCTAATTTATTCTTGAGCTAAATTTCAGTTATGTATTTTATAAAGCTTTTTTGTAATAGTTCTATTCCTTAAATTTTTAATTGTAAATAAAAAATTTTGAATAAAATAAAGAAGCTTATGAAAAGAAATAATTCTCAGATTCTATAAATTTTTAATTAAAATGAAAAATATCATTTTTTGAAAAAAAAAATATTTAAAATTTTAAATATTTACAATTTTTAGTAATCAATATAATCATTTTGGTAACAGGTGCAAAATCAACAAATTGGTTGCTTGATTTTATAAATTTGGTGATTAGAGACAATGTTTAATTTTTTCTGTAAATGAATAATAAGACTTGGTAGATTATTTTCATTAATTAATTATTTTGCTTTTAACATTTTTGAAAAATGTCCGAATGTTTTAAAAAGCTTTTTTGTAAACAAAAAACATTAAAGTCGCACTTTACATTATTTGGTATATCCGTTGTATTTTCGCCGTTCTCGTGGAAAATTTTTCAATTGTCGCCATCAACGATATGTGTGATTGGTGCTCTCAACGTCTGCAATTGCACATAGGCGTCTATTGAAATATTATGACATTTATAACAAAACTAATTAATATCTTTTGATAGTTTTTGACATGAGTTATATACACACTTTTTTCTCGCTTTTCGAGAAACGTATTAAGATGCTATGTTTTTTAGTTCATAAATGTTTAATTCTGAAGTGTTAAATTTAGATTCAACAAAATTTATTTAAAATTTAATAAGATAACAGTTAAAAGGTAAAGTGTGAATTTAATTAAATTTTATGTTGAGTTTCGTATCTAGTTGTAATCTATAGTTTTGATGTTGAATAAAATATGAATTAAATAAATTAAGCATGAATTTCAATAGATATTATAATAAGAAGAGCTTTTTTAAACTTACTAAGAAAAAACATGGACATATAAATAAAAATATTAACCCATTTGTGGCATTCTGATCAAAAAGTTTAATACCACCTAAGAATGAAAAATATATTTTTCTCATTTTGACGAATAGTATTACCCCATAGATCGTGTGATTAAATACCATTAGATTAGCGTATGTGCAGTCATAGCCATGCACGTAATATGCCCATTAGAGATGAGCGATATTTCTGTACCTGTGATTTAATCACTGTTACTGAAAAATCACGAATCACAGTTGTGACCAAATTTGTCAAGTAACAGGTACTTTCTAAGTCGTTCTTTTTGTATTTTGTTACATATACAAATTTATGATATTTCACTGTTTGTGTGGGTAATAGCTTTTTTTTAATGAAATGTCGAATGATATTGCTGTTCCTTTCATTCTCTCTTCTATCTTATTAGAATTTTTTTATGCCAAAATTTATTTGTTCAAGTATGTATGTATATGAAAGTAAACAGATTTGAAAGCTCTTACAATTTATTGTTGTTTATTTGTACATATAGCTTGGCCGCAATTGCTTTAAAAGAACAGAAAACTGATAAACCGTGATCACAATCACAGTTTAAAGGAGCAGTGATTTTAAAATCACATTCACTAATCACGATGATATTTAAAAATCACGTGATCGCTCATCTCTAATGCCCATGTGTTGTTATTCCTTAAATAACCTTATCCAATATACCATATTTTCTACACGCAAAGAAAAAAAATGTTTCAATGGTTGTGGTTGTGGTTAAATATGAAAATACTTTGTTAACCACTACTTGACAGTTTTTTGACCAAATTTATCTGATACTCGTACCTAATCTAAATCTTAAATTGTTTGCTGAATCCGAATATGAAGTCAGAATTGTCAAAATTAGAACAGTTTAGAGATATTCCAAAATAACCGTTATTTGTGTTTTTTAAAAAAATGATGTCACAAATATCTTTAAAAATATCAGACAGATGAAGTATTTCTTTTTTTAATGAAAGATAATGAAATTACTAAAATAAACACTTTTACGAAGATTAGTCAAGAAATTACAGAGTTACAGTTGACAAAAATTAAAACTTAATGAAAATTTTGATGATTTTTTCCCATTTTGCTCTGTTATAGTTATTTTCTTTTTAAACCAAAAAAATTAAAAATACCTGGAACATTAGTTTATTTTAATAAGAACATTTGGCGCCAACAAGACAGATTGGTGCAAAAATGACAAAGCTAAAGAAATTTTGTGTAATAGCCCACATAGCAGTTCAACAGTTTTAAGCTTTTTTAATATTTATTGTTACTAAACATTTAATTTTGTATATTTACTTGTGGTGTTTTTTTTTTATTTGAAACAAATCGAAGAGTAAAATAATTAAATTAATCTTCCGTAATTTTGTCATTTTTTACACCGATCAGGATCCTATTTTTCACAAAATGTTCGCATTAAAAGATGCCAACGTCGCGACGCGTCGTAAGTGATAAAACTTTAAAAAAAAAAATTATACAGCCATGTCACAGAGTACAATTCCGTTCGGAATGATTCCGCTCGGAACCGTTTATTGATAGAAAATATATTTTGATTGTTATTTTTACTTTAAGATACAGAAAACTCCCATTTCGTTGATAAAAACAAAAATGGTTTCATTTCGCAAAATTTTTTCGTAATTCTCTGAAGCACCAAAATACGGAATAAATTCCGTTTCCGAACGAAATTTTACTCTGTAACATGGCTGATGGTTTGGTTTAAAAGAGCAAAAATTGCAAAAAATCATTAAAATATTTTTGGAATTTGAACTTTGGTCCACTATAACTCAGTCATTTCTTGACCAATTTGTACAAACGTTTTAGTAATCTTTCTTTAGTTATTTTTCATTATCTTTAATCAAAAAAAAACTGAATACATCATCTGTCTAATATTTTTAAAGTAACTTGCATTTAAGTGACATCATTTTTTTAAAAAATACAAATAACGATTATTTTGGAATATATCAAAAACGGTTCTACTTTTGACCATTCTGACTTCACATTCGGATTTATCAGACAATTTTACATAAAGATTATGTGTCAGATTCATTTGGTCACGACTTTGTTGATAATTTGTGACACAGTGTAATTATTTACAACATCATTTTTTCTATTTTTCCAAAACAAAATGCTATAGATGAAAAGCAACCATGCTTTCATAGGTGCTAAACATATTATTGCCGCGATTAACCATAATATATTTGAAATTCTTTTTTTACAAATAGTTTTGTTGGTGGTGATCATATTGAAAAATATATTTCTCTTAAAACAAATATTGCATTAATTTTAGAAAACCTATTGATGTACATATCGTTACCTAAAAAGCAAAGAACCCTATCCAACATTTTAAAAACTTAACAGGAGAATCAAAAAATAATTTACAACGACAAATTGATAAATTGCCTTAAACTGTTTATAACTTATTTTGATTGTTGTTTTGACAATTGACAATGTTGCTTAATATGCAAACTGTTAGTTAAATCTTTTAACGTTTATCATATCATCTTTTTTAGATTGGGGTGTTTGTTTTTTGCTAATAAAATCCCCAATTTTGGTCCAAAGATTCCAAATGTTTTTGTGGATATTTGAATTGATCCAATACAACAAAATCAATGAAATACATATATATATACAGAGTGATTTATCGTGGGATTTGGTTTTCATTATGCTTTTTTACAGATCACGCGGGACTCATATTAATTAATTTGTCATTTTTCTTAAATAACGTTTGGCAAGTCATCATAGAAAGACTCACACCACAACAGCGTTTCCAAATTGTTCAGCTGTATGACAAAAATCAACGTTCTGTGAGAAATATTTTTCGTGCGATTCGAGGAACTTACGATGCGCATAATCGACCTACTTAAACCACTATTGCCAACACCATTCGCAAAATTGAGTCCCAGTTTACATTAGTGAATTATACTCGAGCGGTTAGACAACATCCAGCACGTAGTGAAGTGAATATTGCAGCTGGAGCTGAGAGTGTACGCGAAGCCTGTGACAAATCGATTCGTCGTCGCTCTCAGCAGATTGGCTTGTCGTATTCGACAACATGACATATTTTACGTAAGGGTCTCGCCCTCAAAGCGTACAAAATTCAACTTGTGCAAAAATTAAAGCCAGGCGACTTAAATTTGCGTCTTATTTTCAGTGAATATGCTCTGAAAAAACTTAACAATAATCTGGTATTTTATCGTGAATTTTTTTCAGTGATGAAGCAAATTTCTGGCTCAATTAATAAACGGAATTACCTTATCTGGGCTGATGATCCACCTGAAGAGTACCAAGAGCTACGATTACATCCATTAAAAACCAGGGTGTGGTGTGGTTGATGGGCTGGTGGAATCATTGGTCCATATTTCTTAAAAAATCAGGAAAATCAGAATGTTACCGTCAACGGTAACCGTTACCGCACCATGTTAACGGACCTTCTGCTTTCTGAAAATCAAGCTCATGGGATCGGTGAGCTCTTAATTTTAAGTTTTGCTACGGTAAATTGACCACCTTGATTGTGCGATATCACACCTTTCAACTATTTTCCCTGGGGATATGTAAAGTCTGAGGAGTTCAGGAATAAGCCAAATACGATTGACGCTTTGGAAGCCAGCAAAACTCGGGTTAATCGCCAGATACCAGTCGCTATGCTCGAACGAGTCGCCCAACATTTTACCTTCCGAAAAGACCACCTCAGTCTTAGTTTTCACACAGTTAATGCCATAAATGGTTCTTTTAACCGATAATAAAAATATTAAGTTCACTTTCAAATTTATTTGTTTTATTTACCATTATAAATCAAACCTCACGATGAATCACCCAATGTATATATAAAAATTATAAACAAATATTTATGTAACTGGAAAGTTAGTCCACAAAATCGATTCCGTAATAAATTTTATTCGAACATGGACGACTGGATCCGTCTTAAACTGAAAATAGTATTTATAAAATATCTTTTTGTTATTCTTTATTATCTAAAAGAGAAGTTTGCCCCTTATGGAACATTTTTTGTAACTCAGCCAAGGGTTAATGTTTAAGAATTCCTACATAGAACAAACGTATTTAAAATAAATGTTTAAGCGAAAAACTACAGATAAGAAAGCAATTTTTTTTTTAAATAAAAAAATAATTTAAAACAATAGAATTATTCACGATAAGGCTCAGCTTGAAAAAAAATATTATTAAATATTAAAATACTATAATAGTCTGAATAAAATACTCTCTCGTAACGGTTGTGCTGGATTAAAAATAATTTAATTGTAATCAATTCATGAAATGATTCAGAAATTTATAATTCTTTCCAATTATTGTGTCATATTATTAATATGTTGTTGTTGTTTGAACGTTAATTGTGCGAAAGATGTTTTTGCTACAGAAACGGGGAAGCAAATTCTTAAATTGGCAAAAGCAGCTGATATTAAGTCATTTATGAATCAGCAGATTAATCCCTGTGAAGACTTTTATAAATTTGCCTGTGGCGCTTGGCATAAAATAAATCCCGCCCAATATAGTGGCAGTATAAACACTGATCGATTTCAGTCTCTAACCAAAGGTATCGAACGAAGACTAAATAATTTATTACTTAAACCCAAAAGCGGAAATGAAGATGTGGAAGATAAAATTAAAGACTTTTATAACTCATGTCTTTATGCCAAAATTGACAATGTAAAATATCGTGCTTTTTTGGCCAACATTTACAAAGAATTCGGTGAATTCTCGGCTTTCAAAGATAAAGAGCAGGAAAATTCCGGCAATTTTGAATGGTGGTTTACGGTGGCCAAAATGCAATACAAATATGGAAAAGCAATAATACTATCACTCTATATTTTGGATGATATAAAAGACAAGTCCAAAACAATGGCCTACATTGGACCCCCAGAATTCGAAATGACCCAGGGTGCAGTGAATATGGTGCATGTCGTACAACAAGACAGAATACGAAAATTTCTGCAATTGTATTTAAATATGACAGAAGCAGATGCCACAACAATGGCCTTGAATATAATGACCTTTGAAAAAACTTTAACCTGGGGAGCCACCGATGTACGTCATGGCAAAAGTGTGGAAGAACTGCTGACTCTTTATAATACCACCGAGCTGTTTAAAAAATATACAGATTTATTTAATGTTAAGGAATATTTAGAGATCGTACTGGGTACTAAGGATCTGCCGGAACAGGTATACGTTTATGATGAATCATATCTAAATGGTTTAATTGATGTTTTTAATACCACGGAAAATGCATTTGTGGAGGACTATATTTTATGGCTATTTATAGAGGAATATATGATCGACATCAATAGCAATGACTTACGGCAAGAGTGTACCGATAAGACAAAAAAATACTTTGGCAAATTTATTGATCATGCCATCTACAATCAGTTTCGCAGCAATGAATCTGAGGCAGAAATCTTTGAGCTGTGGGACGACATTAAGACTACATTTAAACACAATCTAGAAAGTGAAAAATACCATTGGATTTCAAATGAGACCCGGCACGAGGCCGTTAGAAAGCTAGACAATATGAATTTAACTATAAATTCCTATGACAATGACAATTTTATTGAACTCTTCAAAACCCTGGACATAGATCCCACCAATTATGTTATCAATGTAGAAAATATACTTAAACATGCTGAATCCTTAAGGGAAAACAAATTGGAAAAGAAATCCGAAGAAGATACTCAAGTGTTGTCTTTCACACCGATCTTTAATATTTTGGAGAACCAAATAAAAATCCCTATAGCGTTGTTGCAGCCACGATTTGTCTGGGATCCGATATACCCCAAAGCCATACAATACGGTACTTTGGGCTATTTGTTAGCCCATGAAATGATTCATGGTTTTGATGATGAGGGCCGCAATTATGATTCTAATGGCAATGCTCGAACCTGGTGGGATGAAAAATCTGCTTATGAATTTGAGTCCAGGCGTAAATGTTTCGAAGAACAGTATCACAATTACACCTACGATGGCAAACGATTGCCAAAAAGTGCTTTGCAGTCGGAAAACATTGCCGATAATGGTGGCGTAAATATTGCCTACGATGCTTATAAGCGCTGGCTAAACAAGCGCAAAGCGAAGGAATCCGATGTAGAAGCAAGTGAAACGTTGCCTCGTTTACCATACAATAATCGGGAATTGTTTTTCATTAGTTTTGCCCAGATCTGGTGTGAAGATATACATTCACTGTTCCGCAGCACATTCGCCAGTGGAGACATCCATGCTCCTGGCATGTATCGGGTAATTGGCTCCTTATCGAACTCTCGCGAGTTTTCTTGGATATTTAAGTGCAATAAGAAAATTTCACGCATGGATCCACCAAAGAAATGTGAAATTTATTGAATATAGAATATTTTAAATTGAATACTATCAAAAAAAAAATTGATATTGTTTTTATAAATAAAAATGACGGTTATAAAAATTAATTGTATAATGAAGAAAAGAAGATATGGGTCATAGGTAATTAAAGGACAGGGCTATCCATTTTCCTTTTTCAAAAGTTAAGTTAAATAAAAAACAAATAAAGCTTTGATATCGATGAAACTTTAATTTCATTATAATGCTCGAGCCTTGCCAATTCGTACAAAATACAATGTCATTTAAATGCCCACCTCTATATTAATTGCAGCAGTCGATTCTTTTGAGGCAGTTTCGACCACGTTTTCGCAAATTTTGAGTGGTATCTCGGCGATAGCTTGACAAATCTTGATTTTAAATGCCCCAATTGTAAATAGCGTATACACGCCCTTTGACGCAGCCCTATAAACAAAGTCTAAGGGCGTCAAATCTCTTGATCTTGGGGCCAATTAAAGTCGCCAAAACGTAAATTATGAGTTCTGCAAACTCATCGCTAAAATCGATCGGATTGTGTGGCTCATGGCTCGTGCCACCGTCTTGTTGAAACCACATATCGTCCAGTTCATAATCTTCAATTGCACGCCAAAAAAGTCAGTTATCATACGGTCATAGCGATATGAATTGGCGTTATTAGTACCTTCGCTCTTTTACTAACAGAAAAGTTATTTTAGGCAGAGCACACATTGCGATGATGCACAGGCCTGCCCACTTCTCTAACGCTTCTAGTATCTTGAAATTTCTTTATAATCCTGCCAAGTCTTTGCACAATAGGTCTATTATAATCAGGTATGTGATGGAAATCGATTTGGAAAACGAAACGATTTGAAATCGATAATATCATTTTTAGAATTTTTAAAATTTTTTTTTTATACATATTCCTCTTATTTTCTGTCCATATTCTTTTAAATTATGGATTACATGAGTTAATTGTACTGTATTTTGAACAAAAAAATTAAATTCTAGTTCAGAAATTGATTTTAAAATCGCTCGAAATTCATCACACCTTTTAAAAACGTTCGTTTTGAAATCGATCGATTTTCATCACATATCCGAATGACAAAGTGGCCACGTATGGACCACCACTTTTGTAGTTAGTTTTATTTATTTTTACGAGACTTTAGATTACTGATATTTAACAGCCGACACCCAGTCTTGAACCCACTAAATTTATAACCCGTTTATTGCACGTTAAGAGAAAGATTGTCCATATTTGGTACACATAGCTGGTGCAACATGGTGAAGGGTATATAAGATTCGGCAAAGCCGAATATATCACTCTTACTTGTCTTTAATGTATTTTCAGTCAGTAGTTTAAACTGACTTAAGTTAAACCTTATTTTTGGTAGAAAACATATGAGGATATTAAAGCACAAGGGGTTTAAGTGCATTTTTTAAAAAAAATTGAGATTAAGTGCACCCCGTGTGCTCCAAGCGAAACAGGTATTTTAATGACAACTGCTAGAATCTCGCTATCGGATGAGAATTCCACATTCACCTCTTGTCTTCCAAACTTCTCTGAACTACACCTACTAATTCCATATGTAATCTTAATTTTAAAAAAAGCCCTTAAACCACTTGTGCTTAAAGCCCCTCTGAAAACTGGAAATATTAATAAACTTAATGCTAAAAATACAAATTATATTCTGACTTTTATAACAGCCCGTTGAAGTGACAAAGACCAGAGTCTCCAGCGGGAATCAAACCCGCAACCTTCGCCCTGTTAGACTAGCCTACCCGGAAACCCTACTGAAAATATATTTCAAATTATTTTTAAAAAAACTTTGCTTAACGGAAAAAATTTATGTATATGCATTAAGAAAGCTTATCTTCCCCACTTTTCAATCGCATTTAAAATTAAGCGATAATTGAGTTCATTAACAATTGTTTCGTCCATTAAATTCAACAAATCTGTCTTGTGATCTATTGCGGTTTTTTACTACGATATTTATTTTAGAAATCTCTGATTTATCTTGCATTAATGCTTAAAAAATTATTACATTTTCATTTACTCGATACCAACTTTTTTTTACAAAATTATCTTTCTCTGAGTTGTTATACACTGGGTATATCTGTATATGTCACATACATGTACATTTATAAATTTATATTCACACACTTGTACAAATCTAATAAATAATGGACAACAACCTTGAACTTTATTTGTGCACGATAAAACTGCAGTCGAGTTAAAATGTGCCATAAAATGTTGGTTGACTGTCGAAAGGCAAAGGGCAGAAACAATAATAACAACAAGCACAGCAGTAAAAGTACCAGCAACAAAAATATAATAAAAAAAAAACCAAAACCAACAACAAATAGAAATTAACTTAAAATCTGTGTCATCACAAAGCATTTAGGGAAATGTACACATATAAAAACACTCTCTGTTTACATATCTTTCACTCATACTAAAACACACACACATACACATATACAAGCAGTCATTAAATATGTAAAAAGGAAACGGAAAGTAAAAGAAATGATACGTACATTCATTCATACTTGTTTATATATGTATTAAAAAATGGTAAAATTAAGAGCAACACGGAAACGACACGTATGTATATACTTAGTACATTATACTACTACTGCTCCTACTTATACACTTCGAAAAGTATAAAAAACAGTTTTTGGTATTCAATTTTGAGGCCTAATCGTTACTTCAGGCATGAATTGTTTACCAACAATTTTTAATATTTTTTTTATTAAAAAAAAAAAAAAATAAGGAGACAAAAAGAAAAATTGCAAGTTTTTTTCTCTTACCAAAACGTTAGAAACAGTTTGTTATTTTACAAATGAAAAGTGCCAAGGAAAAATGTTTACAATTCATTTTGAAATGTCACAAAAAAACAAGGAAACAAAAATTCAGCAGTTTTAGATTTATCGCATGTTGAAAAAAAGACATATAAATAATTTCCATAAGAAATGCTTTAAAAAGGAAATTTCAACGATATTTAAAAGAAAAACATGTTGATATTTATAAGTGCTCTAAATTAACCAAAACTTAACTTGAACTGAACGCCTTTAAAGGTATCTAAACTTAACGAGTGATACTACGACGAGTAAAAGTATCGATACCTCGAAGGTATATATATAATTATATAATTTTTCTTTAAAATTATAAAGCATGGCTGTCAATCAAATCATCGACCGGGGCACCATTGAAAAGAATATTTTATGCTCTTCAATTTGTATCTGTATTTTTTTTGGCAAATTCTTTTTGATATGGTGCATTAGTGGGTGATAAGTCTAGACGCTTGCATTACGCTTGGTTTTCTCTTCGTTCGAATCCCATTTTTTACTCTCCATCACTATTAATGTATAGTCTTGTAAAACTTTTTTAATATTCACCTAAGTCTCCATATAGTAATTATGTTCTGGGCTCTTAAGTAATTCTAAGTCGATTTAGCATTGTCCTTCTGTTGAAAACACGATCATTTTCGCAACACTCAGCAGAAAAGCACAAAATTAGTGTCAAATTCTTTCTAGTTCTCCTGAGCAGTTTTGGATTAAAATGCAGCATAATCGGTTTAGTAGGAAAAAGAATTACAAACCCAATTGTGGAAAAACCTCCCTAAAAAATTACCATTTTTGTTACAAGAATTAACATATTTAAATTGTTTATTTCGACAAATTCGTTTTATATGACTTGAAGTCATACTACTTCTTAAAGAACGGTTCATAATCAATCATAGAAACCATATGAAGCCCACTGGGAAATTATTTAAATTAGAGAAGAAACGAATACCGATACCGATATATCGGCGATACCTTACATTTGCCAATATATGGGTATCGGCGTTATTTTACTGTCGATACGCCGATACTTTTTTTATAGTTTTTTTGAACAAACAATTTAATTTTCAATGCTTATTTTTTGCGTAACAACTAAGAGAAAAAAATCAAACAGAATAACCAATTGGTTCTTTCAATTTTTAGAGTATCCATTTATTTTCCTTTTAGTTTTGTTCGAGTAAGAAATTAATTGATTTTTAAATTTTAATTTTTCGATTAATCGAATAAGAGTTTTTATAAATTGGAATAACTCGAATAATTCAAATAATTTTCTCCAATGGAAAAAACATACATGTCTATTTGATTTGATAATTTTATTATATTAATAAACAGAAAAAAAATAAAAAAAAAAATGTAGTTAAACAATAAAAAAAAACAATTCATTTATACCACGTAGGTATACAGTTTTAAAACTTTTAAATAAAATAAATAACTAAAAAATCAAAAACCCTGCTGCAAAACATTTAGTTTTTAAGGTTTTCAATTACCTTTCTAATAACACTTCGGTTATGAAGACGAATCTAAAAATACCTAAAATGTCAATATTAATTTAGCCGTTGGATGGTAAGAGATAAAAAAAGAAATTGATAGTCGGGTAAAAACCGATAACCCATAATCTGACAGCGCATATTTAAAAATGCTGATGAATTGTTTTACAATAAACGTCAAACTCAATATGAAATGCGCTAAAATAGTACGAAAATTCATGCGTATGGAATTAGTAGTTAATAGTTCATTACATGACTTGTTCCACACATACCCACATCTAAAAAGGGACTTAAATATGTTCAGAATAGATACAGAATAAAACAACATCTTATTAAGTTGTTATGTATTTCATTAGGTAGAAATCTAAAAAAAAATATTTTTGTATTAAAAAAGTAGAATTTTCTAAGAAATTCATTTTAATCGATTAATTAATATAAATGTTCGATTTATTCATTATTTGAAATTGGCTTTTTTGATTATTCGACCAAATAATAGCGAAAATGTATGCGTATGTTTCTTTTTTGACCTTTTTTCGAGACGTTCATAATCAATCATAGAAACCATATAAAGCCCACTCTGGGATATTATTTAAATTAGGGAAATAACGAATAACGATACCAATATATCGGCGATACTTTACATTTGCCGATATATCGGTATCGGCGATATTTTACTGTCGATACACCGATACTTTTTTTATGGTTTTTTGAACAAACAATTAAATTTTCAATGCGTATTTTTTGTATAACAACTAAGAGAAAAAAATCAAACTGAATAAACAATTGGTTCTGGAGGTCGGTCCAAACTAGAGTATCCAATTATTTTCCTTTTTGTTTTGTTCGAGTAAGAAATTCAAGTAGAAGGTAATCCTACTTCATGCTTTCGATACGTATTTACATTTTGCGCGTTTGCTGTGTAACTTGTGAATACAATTTAACACTACACCTTTTTGGACTGATGCATAAACGCACGGAACGCTTAGTTTGGACCTGCAGCAGAATTTTCCGCTAACTTTTTTTTCGCTGCATCTTTTGGGTTACTTCGAAGTGACTACAAAATTCATAAGCAAAGTCACTGCTACATTTTCTGACGCTATTTCGCTGGTTAACAGTCCTAAAAAGTTATTAGAAAATACGATAAATCAATAAACAGAATACTTTAGAATACCACACTCGTAGAATGTATGAAGTAGCATTTCCCTCTGCTTATGCATGCGTCTTTTAAAAAGGTCGAGAAAGTATCAAACGCATAGAACGCGTATTGTGGACCTCCAGGAGAAGGTAAAGTAGAGACATTATTATGTATTACTTAAAATATGACATTTGAGGGGTAGGGTGGGGGGCGTTATTTTCCTTGTAATGTGCGGTGGACATCATTTGCAGATCGGAAGTGCCTTTTTTATTAAACTAAAGTTATTTATTGTTCCCAATTTTATAAAATTTTTCAATTTTTGTACAATTCAAAATTTTATGAAATAAAAATATTACAAAAATATAATAATTTGAAGATAATAAAAAAGATTATATTATTATTAATCATTAATAAACAAGCAGTAACAATGTTTTGTACAAATATTGTAAAATAAATCATAAACAAGGCCTCGAAGTAAGTTTTAGAAAACTTTCCAAACAAAATTTGGCCTTATGAATCCGGTAGCAAAATCCGTAATAGCAATTCCGTTTGTGAATGTAAAAATATTTTGTCATCACTTTAATAAATTTATTTTGTATATACGAAAAAACTCTTCTTCCATCATATTTGTTATTAGTTTCTGGTTGGTTTCTTTTATGATAATTGTTATTTTAAAAAAGTTTGTTTTTTAGCACAAAAAGTTTGCAATTTGTTCTGTTTTTGCTCTTCAAGTGGTTGAAATAGAGTTGTTAGTTTTTGGCATTAAACCTTTAAGAGTTTTGAGTATCATAAAAGCCTATAATTGTGTTTATATGGAAAAGTTGTATTAAAACTGGTTATAATTTGAAAATACACGAAGCAAATAGGGATCCATTATAATAGTTGTTCGCCTTATTTTCACACAGAAAATTTATTTGCGTCAGTCTTGTAGTGTTGGAAAATTCTACTACTTTTCATTACTGAATAATAATAATAATGTTTTCGATTTTGACACTTTTTTCTGATAATCTATTCGAGTACACTGAATCCAGTGGGGCTAAGCTTTTTTTTTTTTTTTTTTTTAGCATAATTTCGAATTTTTTTTTAAAAAGGCATTTAAAATTGGAAAATGCAGCTATGCTGTTAATTTTAGAAAGTTCCAAGCAAAAATAAGACTTAAATGATAAAATTCTGTTTACAACTTCTGATTAAATTTACAAAAGTTGAAACATTTTATAATAACCAGATGAAACTTCAAAAATTAAAAACATTTTTTTTTTTTTAATATTACCTATGCTAACCGCGCGAAGCTATACGCGTGTCTGCAGGAGACCAGAGTCTCTGGCAGGAATCGAACCCGCAACCCCGGCGCTGATAGAATAGCTTACTACCAGCTAGCCTACCGGGGCACCCGTATTTTTGTTGTTATTTAAAGTTTATTTACTTATATCCTTCTAACTAAACCGTTTTTGAGTTACGCGAATATATGTTGTGCAACCTTCTCCATATTCGAAATAACGGTATATCTCGAAAACGAGAGTTAACCTAAGAAAACGGTTAGCACCACTGGATTCAGTACACTCTAATTAGGTTACCCTCCTGGTGCCCCGCATGTGAGTTTTTTTTCCACTAGCACAGTGTAATCAATACATTTAATTTGGGTAGTCAATACTTTCAGCGTTTTTGTTTTAGTTTTCAAGCAATGTTTCAAAGCCAATGCTCTGCTATTTGTTTTAAATTAAGTACTTTTGTGTATAATCTTTTCGCAAAAAGTTTAATTTTTTGTTAAATTCTTTCGTAATTTCGTATATTCTTTTATTGTTAGTTTTTTTTTAGCGGCTAGTAAAGTATTTCAAAATTTATGTTCGTTAGTATTGCATTTTTAAAAAGAGTTATATTTTAAAAGAGAGCAGTTAAATTTTCTATTGAATATCGTTAAACAACTCTGAAAGTATTTGTTATCCACTATTCAATACTTTGTCAGCACTCCAGTCTTGAGTTCATAAGATATAAAGAAACTTCCACTTTGCTCTGAAAGTAAGTCTGTATACAAAATATTGCTCAGCGTAAACAGGGACCAATTTTCACTTAAAGCCTGGAACTCTGTTCAGTATTTCGTGCGAAATGTTGTCAAGCTCAATATAAAAACTTTTTTTGTGAAATATAAACGAAAAAATTTTGATAGAGTTGTACTCGAAATGTTTATAGCAACATTTTAATTTTCCGTGCGAAACCAGTGCAGCTCATATTCACCCCTATCGTGAATAATTTGTCCCTCGTAATTTGTTCACGTATTTGGGATCATGAAAAACTTCCATGAGAAAATTTAATTCATAGGAGAATAATAACGTGAAAAAAATGTTCGCGGGAAAAAATTCCCCTTATCGTGAATAATTTTTTTTCTCGTAATTTGTTCACTTTTCCCTTTGAATTTCTCACTTTATTTTTTCTAGGGAACAAAACATTTATGTAAGTAATTCTTCTCATAATTCGAATATTTAAGTATACAAAATTAATTTTAAGGTCAATTTCCGTTAAAAGAATCTCAAACTTATATGTATATTGTTCAACAAAATGCAAAAAACAGGTCGATTGCCTGAGGAGTTATGAAGCTTTTCAAAGACGTGGTGGCAGAATTTTAGAATTTTGTTTACAACAAAAAAGCGCAATATTCTAATGTTGCAATCAAACTATCACTCCAATACAATATATTTTATTTTGTTTTTTTTTTTAATTTTCTTTAAAATATACGTGTATATTTTTGAACAAAAATTTTTTTTAATGTTTTTGAATATTTCTTCTTTTTTACATTCACTGAGAACTGATAGCGCCAAAAATTGTTAATGGGAGTTTCACGATAGCATTTTTCCCTTCGAAGGGAATAAAAATTTCATGGGAACAAAAATTCCACTTGTTTTTCACGATAGGGGTGATTATTTCAGACGATAATTTAAGCAACAGCTTATCATTTTTTGTAATTTTTTATTTTGTATTAGTAAAGTGGTTTTTATAACAAGCGTTTCAAAAAGAAATATTTAGAAAAGTGCTAAAATTAATAATAGAATTGAATTTTTTGGTTTTTTCATTTGAAAAATTATAAAAATAATATTGTTAAACTTTTTTAAAGACAATTAAGAAAAAACATGATTTTTGTGTACCTTCGCAAAACAATGTTGTATACTTGCAACTAATAAAAACGTTATGTTTTGAAAATCGCGGGATAGATAATATTTTCGTGTGAAATAATCAATGTTGCTCAATATTTTTCGCAAGCTCGAACAGAGTACTAGGTACTTAAAGCCTGGTACTCTTCTTAAAACTGTGAAAAATGTAGAGCAAAATCTATTATTTCATACAAAAAATGTATCAATATTACTTTTCTCGCGGGTTAGCACTATATGACTTTTTTTATTGTTTATAAGTATGCAGTATTATTTTACATATATAAACCAAACAAAAACTGTTCTCCTTTTGCATAAAATTCTAAGCGAAATAAATGCCAGAAACATTTCGTACAACTCTATCAACAAACAAGTTTTTTCATATGAGTTTTGACAGCATTACCAGGAGGGCTAATTCTGGCAGTCGTGATCTATTACTTTTTCGATTTGAAAGAAATTTTATTTCTAACTCTTTTTGTCGATACTAAACGAATCGAAATTATTTTTTCAGCTTTATGCAGACTCAATTAAATGGTTTCAAACACTGAAAAAATAATTTCGATGCGTACAGTGTCGACTGAAAAAATTAGAAATAAAATTTCTTTCGAATCGAAATAGTATGCGATCACGAATGTCAGAATTAGCCCCCAGACTAAATTCCAAAAAAATTATTCTTTTATTATATTGAATGTTATATGTTAGTTCTTATTAAAACAGCACTGCATGTCTTTGCAGTTCTTTGGTTAAAAAAGAAGAAGAAAGAAAAACCAAATACACTCTCTTGTACAAAATTAAGACTTGCGGAAGAAAACTTGCCGTGTGTTAAGGGAGTTTTATTAAGTCTAAAATTGTTATAAAACTATATTATAAATTATGTTAGTCGAGTCTTTAACTAAAATTTTTCATATTTAATTTCTCTCTCAGATGTTTTTTTTTCTAGATTTCTCTAATTTCTTGTGAGTCTAATGCAGTCGAGTAACTTGATTTTTCTTTTTGTTTCACCTACGTAATGGGTTAATTGTAAATTACACACACCCACACATATAAAACAAGAGTATACAACGAAATTATGACAGAAATTTGTTATCATAAAACAAACTTTTCAAACAGTTCTTAAAAATAACAGATGCACATGCTTGAAGAAATTTTTGTGAAAAAAACTTAAAAACTTTTTGTCATTTTCTTATACAGAGAAAAAAATATTGAAACATCTAAATTACAAAAAAAAAAATATTTATTACTCTGTTGTTTCTTTTTTTTATACCCCCACCACTAAAGGGACAGGGATATTGTGCGTTTTATGTAACGAATACATAAAAATAATAGTCGTTACTTAAAAGATCTAACGAAGACCGTCCATCTGGCTGGCTGACTGTCCATGTAAACCTTGTGTGCAAAGAACAATTAATAGATATCTATATAAAATTCGACAGAACTCTTATTTCAATCCTAACATTGTTTAGTTTAGGAACATCCATGATTTCCCATGGGTCCCAAATAGAGTACGTTTTCGAAAATGTGTCTGTAAATACTGTTGTGTAGGGTTTCATATGATCTGTCTTGACCGATTCTACTTTCTTACTTGTTTTTTTTTTATATATCGTTAAAAATTGCTACAATAAAAATTAAAGCAGTTTAAAAAATATTTTCAATAAAATGGTCTAATTTATATGTGAACTATTATAAACAACAGGTCGATTATCACAAAGTGTTATGATTTTATTTCTACTTATATAAAACTTTATTAGGCCTGATTTAAAAAAGAATTAATAACTCGTTTCCTATTAAAGTGATAATATATGGACTGACCATCAGAATATTCAGGAGGGTGTTTTCTAGTATTAGAAATGCTAAATTGAACCAAATTTTACTACAGTATTGTAATTTTTTAGCGTTTTTGCGTTTTATGGCCTTTTGCGAAGGCCTCTTTTTATGGTACCTTTGTTGAATTATGGACCGATTATAGCAAAATTGCATGGTGTTTTTTTTAGCCATATACAACTGAAAGTGGAAATTATATGGGACCTTTGGTCAGCTATAGGCCGATCTTTGCGAAATTTGGTAGTATGATTTCTTGTCTTGTGGACAGACCAAACTTAACTACAAAATGCGCTTTGTTATTAGGCGTTTTAAAGTTAACGAGTATTTTATCTCAACTGACACAATCTTTTTCAGTAGGTCTTCAGAGTAATGGCGAAATTAGCTTAGGCGCCAGAAATAGCTATTATCCTGCTAAGTTGTGAAAAAATTAGCTCTATTTAATGTATCGGACAAAACAGAACCATCAGTAAAATTTTGGCCGTATTATTTCTATTTAAACAAGATATACAGGCCTGTTCTGAAAATCACTTTAATTCAAATCACGTGACTTCAAATCACATGTCATATTTTGGTGTTTCGATTTTGTGTGTTTCGGTGTAATTTAAAATTGCCGAAAGCAAACCGAAAAACACAAAAACAGTATTTGTGTATGGTACGCGTGTGATTTTAAAGACAAGTGATTTAAAAGCCTTCACCTGTAACATTTTGTTTTTGTCGCTTAAGCTATTATTGCGGTTAAACTGATAGAAAAGGCGTCATAACGGTAATGTACTTTGACATCAATGGTATGACAAGTGTCTTCATTGTTGACCCCATGCCACTTTTCATCATTGTGATGTCAGCTTTAACATCACTTTCCCAAATTGTCATCAGAGTCAAAAATTGAAATTATGTCATCGATGGGATGACACATTGGCATCGCAGAAATGACGAATCGGAGTCGGTTTAATAAGACATGTAAAGCCTATAGTACACGGAATGTAAAATCCTACATGCGCATGTAGTTCTGACGTATTTTTCACGTCATTACACAACACGCAATAGTCTTTGTGGCTTTGTAGTGACGTCAAAATTACGTCAGAACCAGATGCGCATGTGGCTTTTTACATTCCGTGTACCATAGGCTTAATCAGTGCGATGACTAAGTAACATCGGAGAAAGGACTCATTAAATTGAGCCATTGCAATTGATTTAAGTCAAATTGAGAGAATATTATTATTTACTCACCCGTTACACATTTCTGTTTCACTTTTGTTGTTATCCGCCCTTGTTTACAGAAGAACTTTCATTTAAAAGACACCAGCAGTATGACCGTTATGGTTTTAGTAATCATTCTATTTTGAAAATTGTATGTATTTAACTAATTAATTAAAAAATAGAATATGGGAATTTTCGCTTCTTATTTTACTTTTTCAACATGAAAATAATGTTAATAATACAGAAAATGTGGCATCGAATTTATGTCACTGTAGTCGTAGTATAGATGACGTAAAATTGATGACGTTTGTCATTGGATTGATGTAATTTTTGCCTCATTGATGCCATTTGTAATAACATTGATGTCATAATTCTGATGTAAGGTCATCATCAATATGAAGATGCATTTTTCAATGAGTGTATGACTAGAAGTATTGACATATTGGAAAATGTAGAATAGTATGGGGCTCTTGATGGTACAACTAAGTTCTTGCTGTATTGAACATTAATTTTGGCATTTTCTGTGCTTCTGATGATAGATTTTTAGCTGACGTGGAACCGCAGGTAAGCAAAAGTTTTCTTTCCCTTTTTTAATGATACATCAACATGATGAAGAGCATTGCCATGGTGAAAAATTCTACGTGTTTGTTTGTTGGAATATGTTGGGCGTTTAAAATTGACATGACTTTTTTGATTCTTTATGATAAGGGACGAAGTAACACGAAAGGCAACAAATCCGTACTGACATGTTAATAGAAATGATTAGAGAAAGCATTACTAACTTGGTTTTACTAAAGGCCAATAAATAATTTGTATTCCCGAAATCAGATTTATTTTAACTTCTGATTTTAGTTACCATCTCTAGTCTTGCATCAAATTGGACCGAATGAAGAGAGTTCATTGTAGCTCCTTGTACCTGTGCTACAGGACATAATATACATGTCAAGTCTAAGCGAAAAGTCTTTTCTTAGTATTGTTGCGATAGCATTTCCGCTAGGCGAAATCGGCGTTTAACGTATATTGGCTTCTTTTAATATGATCTCTGTTCTCCTTTCTTACAAATAAATAAAAGTAAATAATATTATTTGCAGGTTAAAAAATATTTAAACCCGCCTTAGCAAATTTCACAAGTGGATCCTTTTGCTGTCAAACAGCGAAATCTTATTTGTACTGCCAATAAATAATTCCGATTACTTAAGGGTTTTTGGAGATATGTTGATAATAAAAGCTTTAAGGACGTTTCAAACTTCAACACAAACACATAAATTAGCAAAACTCTTCCCTTTTATTGCCGCCTGACGAACAGAGACATTTAAAAAGTAAATTGTGCCCAAATTTTAAAGAAAGCAATAGAAATATATTTGTTTTGTCCACAATAAATTTTCCAACGTAGACAACAAGTCCTTGAAACTATTACATTACACTGGGAAAAAAATATTCGATTATACATTAAATTACAGTCTACCAAATATGCCAAAGGATAACAAACATTCGAAAAGAAAAACAATAAATAACATGTTTTTGGAGAAACGTTGCTAATATATGGGCTATACTGCCAAAAGGTGTCCAGACATGTACATATATGTATGTAAAAATAATTTATTACATCACTGTGCACAGTGAATTGGTAATGTTTTTTTTAAATTATTGATATAAAAAAAAAAAATTTTATACTCTATACTAAATAATGGGATGTGTAAGATTTGATAGAACTGAACTGCTAATAACATTGCAAAAATCTCGCTAATCTCGGTAATCTAAAGTGTAATGGAAAACTACTTTAGTACAGTACAAGTCATAATAATACGTTAAGGAAGCAATTATATTTAAGATTGCAAGAAAAGGTTTTTTTTTGCATGATTCAAATAATTATTTAAGAATGAGAACATTTTGTCTATCTACTGGTTTTAGTTTTCATATACTTTAATTCAAATGCTATTAATAAAATTAGCATTTTAATTAAATATTTCTTCATCTCTTGACCTTTTCAATAGCAAATATATTTTATGTGATTGTCATGCTGAATTTAAAACCAAGCACATGAGAGGGGTTTAATAATCATGTTACAAATCACTGTTATTTCCTTGATGAGTTGATTTTTCTTCTTTTCTTTCTTTTGAACAAATTGACAGTTCAATTTTCTCATGTCTCGTATAAAATACTCGTAATGTTGGCAACAAGAAAAATAGCTAATGATTGAAAAAAAAACGACACCTCAACTCAAAATCATAAATTACTGTTATAAGAGGATGTTTTTTAAATAAGATGAATGAATAATTTAACACAAAGAGCGTGTTGTAGAAAAGGGATATATTTTTAACCAAGACCGGTCTGCATTAAAATTATTCTTTAAATAAAAATCATAGAGTTAAATGTTCTGAATATAATTCTTTTTTAAGCAAATATAAATACGAATCTTTTAGATTTATTATTTAACCAAATAATACAATTCGTCCTAGCGCTTTAGTAACACTCGTTTAGGATAGAAACCTCGTCGTTAAAAAATATAAATCTAAAGAGGTTGTTTGTTTTGATAAGTGAAAAAAAGGAGTAAATTTAAGTGAAATCATTGGATGTTTATTTAATTGTTAAGAGAAAAAAATGGTTTTAATAATGAAAACAATATCAACCAAATGGCCGCCACACAGAAAGAAAAAACTCGTTCTAAATTAAATGGTGTTTTCTTCTCTAAAAAATGTGACATTTTATTTAAAAAACTGCAATTTGGTGTTCGTTTCTTAAAAATGATTCGCTCTCTAAAGGGGCAACTTGTTTTATTTTAAAAAATACACCCTTGCTAATGGCATAAGGCATTGCACTTTACGCCCCGTATAAGTCGACAGTGCTGATAATGCCCTGTAAAAAGATGGCTTCTGTTTATATATAGGGTTACCAGATGAAGTTGGGAAAAAATCGCCTCTAATAAGGACAGTAAAGATTTATAATTATATAATTTAATAGTAAAAACACAGGAAAGCATTGCATTGTTAATGATAGGTTGTCAGTGATATAAAATTTAAGTGGTTTCGGTGTTATTAAATTTTTTTTGAAAAAATCGTCAAATCAAGAAATCTGATAAACTTGGTGTTAATAAATCAGCAATCTGGCAAAGGTATTTTCTTGTTTACATATGTTATAAAAAATAAACTAAAGAAAATGGAATTTCGTCATTAATTTTATTCATTTATTTATTTATTTAATATCAATCAATTAACAAATTTCGGTTTATGTAAACATTTTTTATACTTTAAAGAACAAACTTTTTAATTTATGTACATATATTTTTTATATTTTGAAGATTGTCAGCTGCTGAAAACAGGGCGGTCCAATTTTGTGTTTTGTTCTCGTCAAATAAAAAATTGCATTATATCAGGGTCGGCAAGACATTTTATACATGCACCTTTTAGCAAGGTGGTATTTTTTTTTGGCAGAAAAGAAAACACCATAAGTTTATTCCACTTACTTTTAGTGTTCTTAAAACTTTAAGTACACATAACACCAAACAGTACTTAAAACCATCCAAAATGGGATAACTTTCGAAAACATTATATGCGTGCATACGCATGTGTTTGTAAAAGTTTGTTGAAGGAAGGACAACAACACTACAACAGAAGGAAAAAACGATTTGCTTGTTTTGCATAGAAACAACAACAATACTACAAGAAGAAAAACATAACTAATTTTCATGTTTGAATGGTAATATAAGAAGTAAAAATTCCCGAATTCTTTTTGTGAAAATTATTTAGTTAAAGAAGTTACATTTTTAAAATTGAATGATTACGATAACCATATCGGGCATTCTGCTGGTGTCTTAGAATTGTGAGTTCTTCAGTTAACAAAAGGGGAAATACAATAAATTTACAACAAAAATATGTGTAAACTCTCTCTCTCCCTCTCTCTGGTTCTCTGGGGTGTAGGTGTTTAGGTTAGAATCAAAATCTTACTTTACGTTTGAATATATTTGCATGTGTTTTTTTGCAAATATCAAAATGAAATCCCTTCTTGGAAGACCCAAGAGAAATGATCTTATATAATCTTATTTGATTGATAGCTAGCAGAAAACTTAAGTAAGAAAAGTTCTAAACACACTTCGCTCTTTTACTTCATCATATTAATACTTGATGAAGGACAATTTGCAGAAACGCCTTTAGTAAATTTGTGAAATATTAATTTCATTAAAATTTTTATATGGCCTCTCTCTTTTTCCCACTATTAAATATCCCTGCTTCCAACAAAAAAAAATTTTAATTAAAAATTCTTGCTTAATAATTCATTAATTTATTCGTGGTTTATTTATTTTACTTTTAACATATTAGCAACATTAAGCATTTCATTACCAACAAAGGGATGACAAAATTCTGTTCATTCATTATTTATGTTAGTCGATTTAAGCGAAAATATTTGAAACAAGAAGTGAACAACAAAAGACAACGACATTGATTGACATTTATTAAAAAAAAGGATTTTTATAAATAGCACAAGTTAAAGGGTATTCAAAAAGAGATTTTTTCAAATTTTGTATATGAAGAGTAAACTTCTTTTTAAATCTGATAACGTAAATGCGCCAGAAGGTCTTTTGCAACACCGGCAAAATACCTTCTTGGATTCCTCTGAGAGGCAGAGGGTCTTTTGGCCAACTTAAGGGGGGTGGGTACAATAGACCTGGCAAATGCGCTGGTCAATTAATTTTTTTTATTTTGCTAAAATATAAGAACATTTGTTTTGACCCTAAACATTAAATACTGGGTATAGGATATACCAAAAAGCCTTTGACATTGAAATTTTATATATAATAAAATATTCATTAAACAAATTTAATCGAAGTGGGGTTATTTTATTGCACTGTTTATGGTTTTTAAGCCAAATTTTTATATTTTAATCAGGCTTAAGTTCATCATATTTAATTTTCATTAAATTATTTTTAATGAAAAAAGAAATTTAGAACATGAAATGAGTTAAAATTGTTTGGGAAAAAGTGTTATGGCAAAATAATATCCTTAATTTTAAAATGATATAAATCAGTCGACTTTATACCGTTTTCAGAATCTCTCAAATCATTCAGTGGCTATACGAATCGTCCATGCCCCATCAATTTAAGTTTTTGACTTTTATACACATCATTTTAATGCAGGGATCAAAGGCGAATTCATGTACCACGTGGCCGTACAACAATTGGAAATTTGTTATTATTTTTGCTGGTTGAAAGTGTCAAAGTCCTACATAAAATATAGACAAAACATACATTTTAACTAGGAGTGTGGCGAATATTCAGATTCGCATACGAATTTGCGAACTATTCTCTTATTTTAGCTATTTTCATTCGCAAACATGTATGCTTATATTTTAAGCGAATGTCTAATGATGGCAATATCAATAACATCTGGAAACTTTTAAATAAATCAAATATACGAAAATGCAGCAAAAATTTAATTTTCTACTCTTAACGTACTACTCTTATAGGCTTTTTTTAAGTGAAACTCATTAAAGATGTAGACAATGTGAAAAATTCGTTTACATTGTTCACATCTAACATCTACCATCAATCAAAACTTTTAATGTGAAATTCAATGTACAAAATACAAACAAAAAAGTATTACAGAAGTAAAATTTTACTAAAAAAAGGAATTTGTACATAAATGAAATTTCTGAAACAAAAACACAAAGAAAAAAGTGGTACAGGAAAAAATTTATTACTATTAGCTGGCCAGAGTACAAAGATCAGCCTGTTTTGAAATAACAGGCGCTCTACGCACTTGTCCTTCAGAGGCGCTGATTACTATACTGCACCTTATTCCAATAGAATTACACCTAATGGCCATATCCATAAACAGTGCGATCATGCTCTCTGCATCGGGGTGTTGGAAGGCGAGGACGAACGGTCATACAAGGATCTTACAAAAGCATCCCACAATTATGACGCGGACTATATGATACCCCGAACGGACCTTGATAAGCAATTCAAGGTCGGAGGAGCTGCAAGTAAATCTCTCAATTCGTCTTCCGGATTCAGGCTGAAATACTGGCGATAAGAGATGCATGTAAAACACTGCATAGCATGAACATCATCTGTAAAATTGGTATTTTCCTCGATAGCCAGGCAGCTCTGATGTTAATAAAGTCGCATAAAACAACGTCCATTCTCATTGGCCAGTATAAGGAAGAACTATCCAGACTGGGCAGATATTGCATTAATTTGGATCCCTGCGCCTAGGAAACATTATGGTAATGAATAGGCAGTCTCGCTGGCAAAGACCACAAAAAAAAGTTTTTTATCAATTAAAAAAATTGTTTAAAAAGTATTTAAATTTAATTAATGTGATAATTGAACCAATTATTTTTTTAGTTGAAAGAAAATTAAAAATATAATTTTGATTTAAATAATATTTTAGTTGTTTTGAAATAAATTTTCAATTAAAATATTCATTAAATATCAAAAAACATGAATTGATTTTTTTCGTTTGAAATAAAATAATTTAAACTTGTAGTATTGTTGTTGGGAATTGTCAATATTTAATTAAATAAATTAACACAATGTTTGAAATGGCAAAGTTTTTTGATAATTTTTTTAATTGAAATTAAAAATATCATTTATTGAAAAATAATTTTCAAAATTTTTAGTAATCAATATAATCATTTTGGTAATAGGAACAAAATCAACAAATTGTTTGATATTATGAATTTGGTATAAATTTGGTGATTAGAGACATTTTTCAATTTTTTTTGTGACTGTCTTTAATATTTCGCAGGGTGTGCCAATCGCAACACCCCTGGGAACTATCAGAAGCGAAATCTTCCGACACTATCTGGATATGGCTAATGATAAATAGAGGAAACTGAACGGATGCAGGGCTACAAAAGTAACGTGGGCCAAAAAAAATAGATCGCTCTAAACGTCTTCTCAACTTCATTTTAATAAATGATGCCGCAGCTGCAGAGAACCTGGAACTGAGGAGACAGTATTTTATCTCCTATGTGATTGCCTAGCGTTTGACTCAACACGACATGGATTTTTTGGGAATTATCTTCTACAAGGACTCTTTGAGATATCGCGGGTGAAATTTGGCAATTTGGTGAAACATCTGAACGCAACGGGCTGGCTCTAGCCACCTTAGTATTTCCCTGGGTCACGCTTGATTCAGAGTTCCTTCTCTTGCCGAGTTGTGTGATGTCAAAACGGAGTCACTTTCGGCTCTACTTGCAGCGCGCCTAGTTTTAGGCGTGCTACCACGTTAACCAACCAACCAACTAACCAACCATATTTATTATTTATTTATTTTTGAAAATAAATAAATAATTTTCTAAAAGATACGATTATAATACAAAATGCTAGCTGGAGGATCTCGTGTGTTGAAAACAAAGCAAATTGTACTACAGATATACAAAAATTTATAGTTCTATGGGAGGTGGCATGCCTACTTTTCCAATTGAACCTATTTTTTAAAGAAAACGTATGACAACAAAAAATACAATGAGATTAAACAAAAAGGAATCAGAAAATTGTATCATCATTATCATATTATTCTTTAAGGTTATTCATCGGTAGGATACTATTTTCTCACATAGAGAGTATCAGTTAAGATCGAGAAATTAACTTGCATGCAGTTATTTTACTCGTGAAGATGATTCCTAACTGATTCGATTATGATACAAAAATATTAGCTGGGAAATTTAACAAGCAACAAAAAATCATTACATCGAGCCCTTAACGCAAAAAAAGCTTAAGCGACAAAAACACAATAAAAGAGGAGAATGTTTATTTATTATATTTCATAAAAATTTTGAATGAAGAATGGGGCTTAAGCTAAAATTGTTTTTGCTATCAAATCGTAACGGTACCTTATGTGACCATGACGTTTTAGGAGATGATGCAAGTGTTGCCAATTAATTCATTTATTAAAAAAACGAAAATCGAAAATGATTTCATTTTAAATAAAGTTATTAAAAAAAAAACATTTTCTCTAATTTTGTCAATGATCCCACAATAACAATAGAATTTATTGTCACTTTCCTAGTGAATAATCAAAAGATGTAGAATGGAATAAAATGAGAAAGGAACATCTTGTAAAGAATTATTTCTTATGAGAAAATGTTAACTTCTTCGCAAATTGATGGTAGATATTAGATATTGATCAGTGTAAAAATGCTATTTAGAGTGCTAAAGCACCAAAACTTATGTCTATAAAATATAACTTGGTCTCTAAGTATTAGAGACCTTATGCACAAAAATAATTTTTGGCTTATAACATATACGTGAACCGAATTTCTCCAGATTGTTTTAGTGAATGTAAGAAATTTTGCAAATGTTAATATGGATGGATGGTTCTCAATCTCGCACAGTGTTATGACTATTGAGAGGGAAATGCATACAGGTGAACGTTGCACAGTGGCGCCCGTAGAGCAAGCGAGGTTGCAAAAATCAAAATTTTCATGAGTGCCGACGAAGTTTTGAATAAACCCATGTTATAGGAAACTTTTCAACGATTTTAAATATGCCACTCTTAATAATATCACATTTTTAGTTTAGAAGATATAACCGTTCAAAGTTGACCGACTTTCGGTTTTCAAAAAAACACACAATTTTTAGTCAATTTGTTGCGATTTCAGGTGTAATATCACGAAAAATAGGTAACGAATCGCCTTATTTTTTGTTTGTATTGATTGATGTATTTATTAAATGTATAATGATAAAAAAAAAATTAACTGTTTGCCCTGTGTTTCTCCTGGTAAATCACTATTTAAAAACTATCCGTTTTTTCACTATTTTTCAACTTTGACGGAAAATAAAAAAAAACTATATTTTTCTATATTTGCCATATTTGAAAAACCTGTTCTTTGATTAGTTCTTTACATAATTCAAAATTTTTATCTGCCCGTACGTGCCCGTTTGGCTTCTAGAGGTAAAAAAGTTTAAAAAGACATGGTTGCAGAAATTGTATGGCGTCCATCCCTTATATGTTTTGACTGACAGTAGTTTGATCTAATAGTTTGAAAAAAACTACTCATTGAAATTAGCAGGTATGTACCTCACATAAACAATACTTTGGCGTACAAATGGTCAGGAACAATATTGACTTATGGTCCCTACAGGTCGGCACATATCTTATTTGGACACGTGCATAATATCAAAATTGCATTATTCAGCCTAAATCCATATGTATGCAAAATATATTGCAAAATAAGCATAATGCCTGTATTAGTCTACGCCTGAAAGTTGGCGCAACAATTACTGAAACCATTAAACAATTTAAGTACTGAAAACATGTATCCACAGAAGAAGTTGACCCCGACCGTCCATAAAATATTGGCGCATGGCAAAGATATAATTGAGTACCAGTCTTTGCCAATTGGTGAGCTTTCTGAAGAAGCACAGGAGTCTCTTAACAAATTTTATAAAAAACTAGCTTAACCCGGTGCGCTTCGCTACCCCTGCACCTACCCCATTTATTTTTGTTTTAAAATTTGTCCTGTAAAGGTTGATAGCTCTTGTGTTCAGATATATGGTATTTAATATGTCTTCTATGAGGGGTACTGCTCCTACTCTGTCTACCCCGCACATTTTTATATTGAAATTTATAGTTTACTATAATAGTAGCTTTAACCACGTTTGAAGACTCTCCCTTTAATAGTTCTTCAGTTGAGCGATATTTAATGTATGCATCCTATGGGAGGTATTTCCCCCCTGCGCCTACCCGCTTTATTTTTATTTTCAAAAGTGTAGTATACCATAAGAGTGACTTTTAGAAAGTTTGAACATTCTCACTATTACAGTTCTTAAGATATGCGATGTTAAACATTGGCGTCCTATGGGGTATTCCTATACCCCCGCTGCTTTTTTATTTCAATTCCGGGGCTCAGAAGATCCTACTACAAAAAGTTCAGCAAAATGCGTGCAGCGGCTCTTAAGATATGCGATAATTAATATTGGCATCCTATGGGGGGTACCAATTCCCCTGCCCCTATCGAAAAAATAAGTAGCCTAATTTATTTTTAGGGCTCACGTGATGTTACTGTAAAACTTTCAGGAAAATCGGTTCAGTAGTTTCGGAGTCTATAAAGCGACAAACAAACATACAAACATACAAACATACATAATTCATTTTTATATATATAGATAGATAGATAGATATAGATTGCAGAACACATTCAAAGCATCAAGGAAAAATGAGGACCTCTTCAACATGTTGGCAGCATCTTCCGATGCATGTGAAGTCACGAATAGAGTTACAAAATAATTATAGTTTAGAAATGGTTAGTCTTTTAGATATACCTTCTCTTACGAATTGTGATGAATATTTTACAGAAAATTGAAAAAATAAATTTAAAAAAAAAATAATTTTTTTTTTAATTTGTTGGGTAATAATTTAAAACATAAAACCCTTAAGAAAAAAAATAAAAACAATCTAAAAATGTAAAAATAATTTTTTTTAGTTACCATAAAATTGATTTTTCTACTAATTTTAACTTTGATAACCCATAAGTAGGCCCCTACAAAGCGTAGCACCCTTTCCAAACCCTCATTTCATAGGCTGAACAGTTATCTATCATATGCTGTTTAAACTGTTCAATTATCTTATTCGGTTCAAAAGATATGATTTTTGCAACGAAAAAACTCAAATGGCGCCACTGTGCGTTGGGGTTTCTTTTTCAAATCAGTATCTCACTGTTGTCAAATTATTAGTGTTGACTAAATTAAACGTAGTTTTGATAGATTCTCAAAGAAATATACTAAAACAAACTAAACAAGTAAGAAAGAATAGTCAATCAAGCCAAACTAAATGATACCCTACACCAGAGTAAAAAAAATAATGGGCACTCATGGACCCGCCCAAACAAAATTACGCTTGGCCATTACAAAGGAGATATAATAGTGTCTCTTTAGTGAGGCTAAGATTCATGTAAAAGTTCTTTGTGCCAAATATTATTAAGATATCTTCAGCAATATGAGATTTTAGGATGGGGGTTTATATAGGACCTTTGCTTAATTTTGTCATGTCATGAACAAAATTTTGTCATTGTAAAAGCTATTATCGCCAATTTGTAAGTTAATACCAACACTTATAAGAAAATGATAGCATTAAAAGCTATTTTCGGGAGTAGTACTCGTATAATTAAATATGGAACGTTTCCAATAAAATTTATCAAGATGATGGCAATAAAATAAGTTTGGACAAAATTTCATCTAAATACGAACATAATAAGATGGCTCATGGGCACAAATACCCTATTTAGGAAAGAAGCTTGTATGAGGGCTATTTGATGACCGATTCCATTTTCAATAAGCTTGGTCCTTGTGCCAATTAGGACCTGTGTACCAAATTTCATTAAATTATCTCCAAAATTGCTACCTGTACTCCGCGAACAAGGTTTATATGGATAACCAGCCAGGCAGCCGGACTGCCGGAAATTCGACTCAGAAATTGATTCTGAGCCGATCGGTATACTTAAAGGTGGTGCCAAGACCAATATTTAAAGGTGTTACAAACATCAGCACAAATCCTTAATATCCTCTCCAGTATTGTGGTTACAAACATCAGCACAAATCCTTAATATCCTCTCCAGTATTGTGGTTATAAATATTAATTTGTTTTTTACACAGCTTTTTAAGGGAAACTGTAAACAAATTAAATAAAAACTTACAACTTCACAAAACATAATTCTTCTTGATTCTTGACTAGCATTGGAAATTCTTGTAAATCAAAAAACATCAAGGCCATCTGGTGAGCTAGGTACATACTATCGATCATAAGTGACAGTTTTGTTAAAATTTTCACTTGCTCAGTGAGTGTTGGCTATTGAAATGTTGACTGTCACTCAAGTTCGATAGTGTGTAACGCGGTTAATATATAATAATATAAAAAGGTTTAAAGTTGTCATAATCTGATTATTAAATAAAAACGCTACTTTCGTTACAAAAAGTCGTGGAAACGCTGAAAGTTGCAACCACAATCATATAGTAAAGTTTTCGTTGACACCTGAGTTAGGTGTTGTTCTCTCCCTATCTATCCTAGTCGTTTTCTATGCTTTTCAAGTTCTTGCTTTTCTCAAGCCTTTTTTAAAGTCTTGTTAACATTCGTGCTGTCTCTGAAAAGTAAGTTATCGTGAGTTCAATATTATAAAAGCGGAAGGGTATGTATAAAAAATTCGTTGATATTCCTCTTGGGAATATTAAAATAACTGATCAACTTCAAAATCCAATTTAGATTAACGGCGAGCATTGATCCGGAACTACACCACTTAACAATTAAATTATTTAATGAACTGAAGCATTTCAAAATGTTAGGTCGTTATTAAGAAACCCTTTAATACAAAAATAATAATTCAACAGTAAGGTGTATTATATACAATAAATGAAAATTAAAGGATTTATTACTAAAAAGAAAATGACTGACAATTAATTAAAACACCCGGGAGGTATTTGCTCATCGTTTCATCAACAAATAAGTGTTTAGTAATAACAAGTTCTTAAAAATTCATGAAAACCGATTACATTAAATAAAAACGACATAAATACGCCAATATTTATTACGCCTGTCAGATATACTTTTTTCATTAAATTGTAAGTGGAAAAATTATATTATAATTGTTTAAAAAAATTTAAACTAGACAATTCATAATAACTAGGGCGTGGAATTTCATGCATTTAGATTTATTATTGGAAACATGCAATTATTATTTAAAGAAAAACAGTGGCAATGTTTGTGTTTGTTTTTTATTTTCGACATACATTTAAATAGAATAAAAGTTACTAAACTAAATTTTTGTTGGCTGTACTAAAAAATTAAAAACTATGGGGGGATTCACATGGTGTGCTATCAAGTCATATCATCATAATGTCCTAAATAATATTTTACAATTGTTTAAAAAAAAAAATATTTTTTTATGTTGTTTGAAACACAACAATATTTTTTTTTTTAACAATTGTTAAATATTATTTAGGACATTATGACGATATGACTTGATAGCACACCTTGTGAATCCCCCCTATATATAGCGAATTCTTATTTTTCGAACAAGTTACTTTCAATAACAAAAAGTTTCTGTTAAGAATTTGTATTTCTAAAAAAAAATATGCTACATACTTTCAATCTATTCTCGAAGAATTTCATGCCGATTCAATTTTCGTAACCAATTGTCGGTTTACACTGTACTTGAATTAGCCAATTTTTCAACCAAGTTTCCACTTAACTAAGACAGTCAGTCATTAAGTTGACGAAAAGCCACTATTGGATTCAAATGCGAACTTAGAATAGCTGTATCGTCCGCAAATGTGGAAATGGTCAGTTTGTCGCATATGAGCGATTCAGAGGTGTACCTTAAATAGAAAGTAGGTCGAAGAACACTTCCCACCAGGTTTTATCTTATATTCACTTGTACCCTAAATAAATAGTCAGCTAAATAACACTTTAGAAATTTGTCGGCGTTTTTTATATTTTTGTGATTTTTTTTAAAAAGGTAATCACGATGGGTAGTGAAAAGTGCTCAAACGATGCAAATGTGTGCAAAAATACATACGTTTGCACAACACAACAACAAAATGTATGTATTTTCAATTTGCTTAATTTTACTTCGTTTGCACTAAAAAAAAACTTGAGCAAAAATAAAAGTGCATCTTTGCTCAGCTGCAAATAAGCGCAAACAACAACTTTTGACATCCGGATATCCATATTTTTTTATGTGTAAAAAATAAAATTTTTACTGTTTGTGATCGCTTTAGCGCAAAAATAAAATAAAAGCTTCAATGCTTGTGTATAATTGCAAACAAATGAAGATTTTGACAACTTCTGCTAGTGCTGCTACAATAAATTTAAATTATAGCACATTTAAAAATAGCACATTTTCATAAAAATAAAAGTGGTATGCTAACGACCATTCATAATGTGCACTGACAATGACTTGATTACCCTTTATAATTTTGAATTAATTTTTGTATTTTTTTATATTTTTAATATATTTTTTACTATTTAAAATTTATTTTCTCAGATTTCTTTGTGATTGTTTAAAAATTAAAGACAATTTTGTAATTTTATATTATTTAAAAAGATTTCCCGAAGAAGATTCCCAACAGAAATCGAAATATTGAAAAATAAATAATATTTTAATTGATTTTTATAAAAAAAGTGACATAAAGCTTGATAAAAATATAATATTAAATTGAAAAAAGGTCGAATTAATAAAAATATAATTAAGAAAAATATTAAGTAAAAATACAAAAATTAATCCAAAATTATAAAAAAAAATCCCAAAAAAATTTAAAAAAATTTCGAATATAACATGAATATTGTGAAACCTCAGGTTAAAATATAGCAGAGAAAGAGCAAGATATTAAAAAGGTTAAACATTAATTTTAAACGTTATTAGTGGAACTTTCAGAATACATATAATTATAAAGAATGATTAATTCACGCAGTTATGACGTCTTAAATATTGCGTAAAACAGAGTTTTTTTTTAAGTTTATCCCAATATATTGCGAAGTTGTGTATAGATTCGGATTCAGCGTAACTCCAACCTTTAGAAAGTATAATCTGGTCCATGGGTTAAAAATTGTGTTAATCTGTGGTATTAATTAAAATACTTTTTCGACTGTATGAAGTTAGCCAATAGCTCTAGAAGATGATGGTAAGGTTGACTTTCCCACTGTTTTATGTATGTAAAATCCTTTTTGCAATAAAGCTGCTTACTACTTCTAAGACGTACTGGTCTACCAAAAACAAAAAAAAATCCAAACCGTTTTTACTGACGTTTACGCTTAAATACCATTTTAAATTTAATAGCGGTATTGATACACAAAAAAAAATATAAATTTATTTCAATTAAAAAATTTGTGATTTTAATTAAAAAATTAATAATTAAATTCGCACCAGTTAACAAATTAATAGTATCAATTAAACATTTCGTATACCCTTCACCGAAGGTAAAAAGGTCTATAGATCTGAGTTTGGCATTTCGTCTGTAATTTCTACAATATTGATATTAGACCCTATAAAGCGCATTTATTCTGTGTTCTTATGAGGAGCGAAGTTGATTTAACGATGTCCGTCTGTCCGTTAAAATGGGGTTTCCGAAGACCCCAGAAATTATGGGGACTTTGTAGTTATATATTTATGTCACATATAGTCAGGAACTATTTGCTATTGAAATTCAACCTGATCGGTCTGCAAATGGCTGAGGTATGAGCAAAAAAAACCCTGACTGCCACGAACTTTACCCAAAAATCCGTTGTTGTTCTTGTTTTTTTTTATGTATATAATATGTATATTATTCGACCTTTATTTTTTCAAGTATAATTAAATTTTCGAGCCTGAGGTCCTTTTTATCGCCAGTTTTTCCGATTGCAGCAGATATTGTTATGGAAAAATTATTAGATATATGTGTTGAAATATTAATTATAAAACCGACATAACAGCTAAGATATAAAAATTACTGTCAATCAAATTATCTAAGAAGCTTAAATAAAATGTGAAATTATATTAAAAACATTGGTATATTTGAACAAAATTTGTCATTTGAAAAATCGTCAAATTTAGGGTATAAATCGTCCAATCCTCAATAGACGATATTGTACCTAAAATCCGTCAAAATGACGATTAATCGTCAAATCTGGCAGCTATGGGTGAAGGGTAGATTCGACATAGTAGAATAAGGAACTCTTACTGGTTAATATTAAGAAATTTTATTTCTGAACAATGGTTTAATTGAAAAAAAAAACATTTGGCGAGAATTTTTTCTGTGTACCTATAACGAAATTCTATTCGGTTGCCAACAAATATATTTTCTATTAGCACAAGTGTGAAAAATTTTAATTTGTTTTCACTCTGCAAAATTTATATTTTTAAAAAAATATAAATATTTTAGAGAAAAATCACTTTGATAATTTCCAACATGTAAATAATGTATCATCTAAGACCATTTCTATGATTTTTTTGATTTTCTTGTTTGGTTTGTTTCTGATATACCGTTTGTTAAATTGATATACCTTTTTAAAAGTTTCTATAGTCGTATACCGATTCTAATTTAAATTAAATACCGATACCGAAATAAATACTTTAATACCAAAATTCGTTTCGCTTGCCAACCTTGACAAAAACTTTAAATTTTAACAACTTGTTTTTAATTTATTTGCAGCGTCAAAAACAAAATTCAGAGCACAACAAAATGTTCGAAAGTACTGTCATCTCATAATACAAATCGATATTCGATGGTCAAATGTCGATTCTAAGTCATATACAAGGGTCCGTAAGTTCTTGTTTTGAGAAAATAGCAAACAAAAATAAAACATTTTTTCCAATACTAAAATAAATAAAAATTTTAATTTTTTCAGTATTTTTCATTTATTTAACGAAATTAACAATTAAGCATTTTAAAGTTGGGAAGTAGATACTAAATATTAAGTCAAGTAGAATTAGTAAATTTCACATTTCTTTTTCGGATTCAAAGTAGAGCCTTCAGGACATTTGAAAATTTTCGAAAATTCTGAAAAATTTGCCAAAGGACCAATTACTCTGTACATGGCAGGTGCATGGACATCCAACAGTGACACTTTATCCTTCATTACACTATCCATATCGGCGCAAAAGAATTGAGCATAACCCAGGAAAAACAGTTTTCGATTGTTGAGCTTAATATGCGGCAATAGTTCTTCGAGATTTTTCAAAGTCTGTGAATTTAACCAGTGTATGTAGGATTTGAAAGCCAATTGTATGGCCCCATTGTCAGCTATATTTTCGGCCTGTAAATCCGAGGCGGGCAAGTATTTGCCACTATAACGATATCGTGAGTATTGAGATTTAAAGCAGGCCTTTTTATGTTTAAAAGCTTTGGTGGAATTTTCATCCCACCAACTCTCCAGTTCGTTGCCATTTGAATCATATTGCTTGCCCATGTCATCGAAACCATGTATGAGTTCGTGAGCTAAAAGAAAACCCAAAGTGCCAAATTTCAAAGCTTCGGGATAATAATCGGACCATAAGTAATTCGGTTGTAACAGTGAAATAGGTATCGTTATTAGATTTTCCGAATTTATAAATGATGGCGAATAAGACAGCATATGGGAGGGCAATTCCACTTTTCCAGGGGTAAGAAGTATATCTAAAAATTTTACCACTCTACGGTGATTTAGTTTTTTGAGATTTTCTAAATAATCAAAGCTATTAATTGTTAAATCCTGATATTCTTGGGTAAAATTTCGATTTTCATATGAATTAATGTGCAATTGTATGCGTTCCAATTTCTCTAAGGCCAGTTTACGTGTCATGGGTGTTAACCATTCCATTTTTGGTGATTCCATTTGCGCTTTAAATGTATTTTTAATCTCTTGCCAGATAACGACAATATCTTTTTGCATTGATTGGGTATTAAATGTTCTATAAATCATATTGTCTAGTATATGGCTAAAGAATTTTTTCGTATTTTCCAAACACATATCATCCATTTTGGCCGAAGGAACATCATAGCCGATAAAAAACGGTTCCACCAAGTGATAGTATATATAATTAGCCAGTTGATGTTTGTTGGTGGAATTTATGACATCTTTTAAATTTTCCTGATATTCGGGCGTATATTCATAGTACGTAGAATTCCACTCGAATCCTAAGGCAGTATTAATAAATTTTACCAAATCCATATCTTCATCTATAAAATCTTCTGGATATCGTTTGATTGATTTTGATTTTAAAGTTTTATCTGACTTAAAATCTAAAAGCCCACGAGCCAAATCGATTTCGAAATCAACTATATCATGAGCTACAAGTTTAGCTTTTTCTTGCTCTAGACCTAGGAAATCTTCCAAATTTTCTTGTATGTGACGTCGGTAATCCTGACGATAATTCTCCGTAGCTTCACCTAAATACATGCTCTTATTTTTAAGTTTTAAACTTGGCTGACCAACAAAGAGAGTATTTATTGTTTTATTTTCAAAGTCACCACGCACTCCCAACTGCAAAATAATATCAAAACCATATTTACTTTGTATTGAACCGATGGTCTTAAGCCAATCAAATGCTTCCTCCTCTTCTTTCCAGCTCTCATTGGCCTCCAGAAGGGCAGGCATTTTGCCAAATTCACCTATAATTTCTCTTAATTCTTTTACTACAAAGGAACGCTTTTTTAAAGCCATATTGCGGCATGATATAAAGAAATCTTTTGCCTTTTTAACTGCTCCCGATTTCGTACTACTTAATAACTGCTCTTCACTTTTGCTATCGTCTTCATCATTAAGCATTTCCTCTTTTAACAAGCGCAATTGTTTTTGTTTATAGGAATTATCTAATAACCTAAAAATAGATGTTTTCCTTTTGCTAGTGCCCTCAGCGGGATGCAACTTCGGCCAGTTGCCACATGCGTACTCATAAAAATTATCACAGACACTTGCCTCCGGGTTCATATAGTTGCGCATTTCCGCCGATTTAGCTAAGCGCATTATTTGGGCCACATATTTCGAATCATTGTGCTCTGAGATGCGATTCTCGTGAATGTACATTTGTACGGCTGCCGGTGAAGTGTAAACAAATTGTACGGCATGAATCAGCAATTGCAAACTAATTAAGTTCGTAAATATTGCACTCTTCTCTTTTGTCAAGCGCCAACGCATTTTAGCAAATTAAAATTTGTCTTGCTGCTATTGAGATTTAAATAATTTTGAGTTTTTTTTTATACTTGATTTCGTTCAATTCAGCCGCTAATTTAACTTGTTCACTTGTTGTACGCACAAAGTTTAAACTAAAACTGCCTGCTTACACTCAATTTAAATTGAAATGATCATTATTATTTTTTATTGTATCTTACGAGTAGTGTTTCTTAATTCTACAATATCTTATTCTCTCGTGATATGTGATCACTGCTTAATATTTCTGTAATTGTAAACAGCTGATTTGTATTTCTTTGCGAGTTCAAAATGTTATCAAATCCTTGTCTATTTGGATTTGAGTTATAAATAGTTTTGAATAAACGAGGAGTAAAAACTACATGTCTAATTAGTTGTTTTGTTTTTGTCGTGAGTACAGTGCGGTAAAAAAGTTTACGAACAGAAGCAAAGAGGCTGTAAACTAACTTGTATGAATAATATGAATGTGGGATTGTAATTTGATAAAGTTTAGTTTCTTCAATAAAACACGTTTACTGTACGTTTGAATTTATAATTTATTCATTTTTCACTTAGGCTAGTTAAAATTTTAGATGAAGTTAATTAGTTACGAAAAAGGAACTTCATTTTACATTAAAGATAGTATCAACGCTTAAACTAATCATTTTACTTCATTTTCCACTTAGGTTAGTTTAGCTTAGATAAAATTAATTAACTAGAAAATAAAACTTTACTTGACATAAATAGTAGTGTTAAATAACAACTTTTCAACTTTGCTTCTTGACTGCCAATAAACAACTAGTCATAGATGGAAGAAAGTCCATCAATTCAATCGGTAACTCGTCACTTCCAAATCGTCTGTCTCATTAAACAGAATAGAGCTGTCCCACTCTTCTTTCGTCTTAATATCCTCCACAAAAATGTAACCCTACACCTACGGTTGTTAAAACCGTCCGCCAGATCTCGTAGTACGATCATGCTCCAATCCCACATAAATAATTTGTGAACATCAAGGGCATAGAAATATACTTATAAAACAAATAAAGATAAACTTAATTGTTTTCGGCATAAAATTGTCTAAAACGTTGTTTTTTTATAAAGTTCTGGCAGATATTTATTTCTACCCAGAGCAACGCTTAAAAATTGTGCAAATTTATTTTTAAGCCTGTGGTTTGTTTCAGGTGTGTCAATTTCTCGCAATAATCTTAATTAGAATGACGCTGCATAACATACAGCGAATTCAAATTCTAAAGTTGCCTCTATGAAAAGCACTAACATTTAGCCTGCAATTTAAGCATAATATCAAGTCTTTAGGCCTTTCTTAGAATATGCAAAAACCAACATCTTTAAGATCATTATTTTAGCACTTGATTCAGGCAGTGCACTCACCAATATCCTGTTCAGAAACAATTTTTAGTTGAATTTTATTAAAAAGTTGCTATTTATAAGCATAGATGGGGGTAGTGCAATAATTTTGCAGTTTCAACTCACAGTAAGTGATAGTGCCAAATTATTGCAATCATATTGTCGATGTTGAGTAATGAATTAAATATTAGCAGCCTCAATAAACATGAGTAATAGTGATGTTAAAAAACTTTGCACTCGAAAAAATTGTTAGATTTAAGAAAATTCAATCAACAGGTTATTGCAGCTTTAAATTTTGCACTAAATTTACACTTGTTTCTTCATAATTAAAGCTAGAAGTAATTCCTTTATTGACAATATTTCATGGTGTTTAATTTCCTTTGCTTAGGCATATCATCACAAGAATCAAAAACCATGCAAATACAAAATTACAGTTTTTAAATTTTTGTGAGACTGTTTATATATATGCAGCTTTTTTGAGTGCAGATTTTATGCATTTAATCACCGTTCGTGATAGTGAAAAAATTTGCAGTTCCACCAAATTTTTAAGTGCTAGTGAAAAAAAAATCATCACTAAAGCTGGTAAAAAATAGCGCAAACTAATTTTTGCAGTTTTATCTAGTGATAGTTTAATGCTGATTTAAATCAATATTTAGTGCACTACTCCAACTATGATTATAAGCACTAACTCTCCAAAAATGCAACGCAAAGATGCATGTGCTCTTTGAAGATAATCCGCCTAACCCCCGGCGGGATGCTTTATGGCACAGTGAAATCAATGACATCATACAGCGTGTCTAACAATCAACTTTCTAAAGCGAATACATATTATATTAACTGCTCAAAGTCATTTGGCAGGTACAATCCTATGATTTAAAGCTTTTGGACTATTTTTCTAGCGTTACGTAAAGTCTTTAGTTTATACGAAAAAAACGGATACTTTGGACAACTTGGAATATGATATTGTGTGAAACATTGCGAAATATTAAATGCCTGCATGAAGGTACTTGAAAATCCAACACACAATAAAAATCAAAAGTATATACGAAACGTTTGGGGTACCACTGCAATGACAAATGCTATGATGTATTAGTTGTCGCACAATTTAAATAGTATTGTAATGGTACAAGAATTCAAAGAAATACACTCCAGCCAGTGCTTGTTTCTTTAAAAACACTTTAATACAGTAACAAATGTCAGCCTTTACTCCTAGCATTTTAAAATTACCTCGTGCAGCCACCGAGAATTTGTGATGTTTACTTGTCTGTCGTTTGTAGCCGACGCATACAAAAAATTTGTGATGTTAACTTTAGTGTCTGTCATATGTGGTAAACGCTTACAAAGAATTATTTTCGAAAATAATTGTTGTTTCAATATTATCAAAGAAATAAACATACATTCATATCCCAAACACACATTGAAAAAATAAAAAATTTGTGTATTTTCCCACTTTCATTGCTGCGTGTTTATTTCATTTCTTTTTAAATGTTAATGAGTATTTTTAACACCTACCAGGGACCGAAAATAGCAGTTATTTTGAAATTTTAAAACAAAAAAAGGATTAGAAGTAAATGCCGGAAAAGTGATTCAACTATACCATATTGATCCTTATGAACTTTTATATGATAAAATTATAATGATTTTTAAAGTTTTAATTTTTATTTTTTCGATAAAAAATTTTGAACATAAAAACCAATTATTTTTTGATTTTTATTTTTTCGAGCAAAAATAAAAGTTATACTCTAACGCAATGTACGTGTTATAACTATTGAGTTGACTTAAAATATTTATTTACATGTGTGATCATCATTGGGATTTCTTATGCGCATTAAAATAAATATTTAAAGTCAACTAAATAACTTTTACGGTCCCTGCACCCACACTTTCACTATAGTAAATTAAGCACGTAATAAAGAAATCTTATTAATAATTAATTTTGTATTCCCAAAAATAACTTTTGATAATAAATTTGCATGTGCCCGTGCAAAAAAAACTGAACTGGCAAATTGCTTTATTTTGGTTTACTTGCGAAAACAATAAAATGAAGCAATTTGTTTTTTACCCACTTACAACTAGAATTCGAGTCGAAAAAAAACCAGCTAATGGTAGGGGAATGTAAGGGAAGATAAACGCACTGTTTATTGTTGTGGTTGTGTTAAAGCTTTGATATCGTAATAAGTAAAACTTGAGTGTTTGTAACCCTTATTCGCTTCACGGTTTTATTTGTATAATATTTTTAGCTTTTCTAAAGCCTTTGAAAAATGGTTTCCTGATGATCTGGCGTTAGCAACCAGTGAAAGGCGCATAGAAACTAGCTTTACCTCCACAATACATTTCAATGTATTTATCATTTCCATAGTATTTATTTAATTCCCAACAAACACGAAGTCAATCCTTTGATATGAAATGACTTTATCATTTGACCTCAAACACAATTCTTAAACCTTTTCCAATTGCTTAATTTTAACATTTAAATTCAAATTGATAATGATTTGAATATAAACATTTGACATTAAATGTTTTATCAATTTACTGTAAATTGTTATCAAATGTTGTTCTCAAATCAAAAATAAACTTGGCAATACTTAAGCGAAAAATAAATGTAAACATTAAAAATAGCGATTAAAGATAAATGTGTTTTAAAATTAAATAAACACTACATATTACGAAAAGTGAATGAATTTGCCTTTTGCAAACCTTGATTGCTTTCGAAAAAATGTTAATTATTTGAGCATAAAAAATTAATTTCTAAGGGCTAATAAATCAGAGCAAGTTAAAATCTATTTTTGGTTTAAAATGTTTTTAAGCCAACAAATCCATAAATCAGAAAACATATAAACCATATTTAAACGCATAAAATTGGGCGTTTAAACTACCAATACAAGCCATATGAATTTGTCAACATTTATCGTAGTGCTGCCACATGTTACTTTTTACACTACATATAATACATGGGCCACTGATTTACAACTGTTCAGTTTAATCTACATATAAATTTAAGTTTAGTTCAACTAAACCAGCGTTTAAATACTCACTGATTTATTAGCCATAAGTGTAATAATGCAAATTAAATTAATACTGGGAAGTGGAGAAAAAATAAGTTGGTTTCATCTTTAAGCTATAGTGCCGAATGTTAGGCTGATAGTTTATTTAAATAAATAATGAACTTAAATTTAAAAAAATTCACATTTGAAAAATATTTAAGAATAACGTTTGAGAGCAAGTTGGTAATAAATTCATTACTCAATTTGAAAATATTTAACCCTTTTTGTTCAGACTTCTATAATTTTCAAATCTTTATCAAGCGTTAGTCCTTTGAGAAAAAGTTTGATTTCAATTTGAAATCAAGTCTCCATATTTGTTGGGATAGTAAAGCATTTCTTTTGCTTCTACACATTCACATACTTACGTTAATTCGTCGTATACACTTCTCTTTAGTATTTGTTTGTGACAGCGACACTACAGTATAGAGTTTGGAAAATGTTCTATGATTTGAATGTATGTTCAAATGGAATTGTGCAGGCCTCTAGAAAATATCTTGTTTTAAATATTGGTCCCAAGTAGGGAGATCGAACGGTTATTATTCGACCGGTTTTAACCGGTTATTTTAGCGTTGCTCAAGTCGGTTATTTTAAAATGTCCATTTTTCGAATATCGAATAAACCGGTTATTTTGGTATAATAAACCGGTTATTTTGATAATGTATAATTTATATACATTTTCCTTACTCTTGTTGTAGATGTACCCGAAATTTAAGTATTTTTCTAATTCTATATTAGGCAAATTTAAACTTTTTATGAACAATGTCAAAACATAATGTAACTTAAGTAAAAAAAACATTTGAACACTGTAAATAAAAACCACTAATGAATGCGTGTGTTCTTGTAAAAAGCCAAGAACTATTCAAAATGCTAAAAAAACGTGTGCAGTTAAAAAGTAAATAGTATTTAATTTGTGCGACCGTTTTCTAAATATTAAAAATATTTTTATATAGATGTTATCTCTAGAGATATTTCGAATGGGATTAAACAGACAAAGTTAGGCTCTTGAAGTGTCCTAAAGTGATAAGTGGCGGAGGGTTTTCCACGTCACGATTTATTAATCACCTTTAATTAGTCCATATGGTTGACATTAATGTGCTCCAAATAAAACTTAACCCCGTTCGAAGTAGGTCTAAAGAGTCGACAAATAATACTTTACTAGAATACGCTGCCAAAAATGAATCATTGGGTGAAATATAAGCCAGTTGTGTTCCCGAGGACGGAATGCCCCTTAAGGTACTAAAAACTCTTAAAAAGTTCCGGCATTTCTTTATGCTTAAAACTAAAACATTCCGGCGGAATCAACGATATGGAAATAATTCATTAGTTTTATTTATTAAAACACCAAGAACTAAAAAACAAAATTAAGAAATCAAACAATGTCATGGAAGGTTTCAAATTGTGGTCGACAAATTGACAAATATTTCATACAAAAAGCATTTTCATCTTACTAATCGTATATATAATGCTGAAACAAAATCGTTTGATATATATAATGCAGGCTAAGAGGTTTTGCTTGCAACCTTTTAAAAATATGGTTGAAGTCTACTGATTCATATAGAGATGGCTTAATCACCAACAAATTAAAAGTCATTTAAAATAAATTTAGGAGAATATCTCAAATAATAAATTTATTAAATTCCTATAATATTTTATTTGCTCTTTGCAAATCGTTTGGCTAGATCAAACACCATTTAATAGTTTTTAAATTACATTATACAATTATCGTCTTACAAAAACAGATTAGTAAATAATTAGAAATTGTTTAAAATGCGGTTAAAGTTTGATCATTATACTGGTCTCGTTTTTTTGGATTTTATCGTCAAATATTTGTTGGGTCTGACCATACCTTAAGTCATATCTATGTATTTGTAGGTGTTTTTATGTATTCGAATTAAAACCGAATAAAAATGTTTATCCGAAAACCGGTTTTTTTAAATTAGCAACTATTCGTTATATTCGAAAACCGGTTATTGAAAAAAGTCGAATAATCGAGATCCCTAGTCCCAAGTTGGGCTACCAGAAAATACTATATCCGATTCAACGCCGGCGCCCCCCTAAACGGTATTAAATTAAAGACTTACAGCAGCTAGATATTCATCACAGAAACCAAATTTGAATTCAAAACATTTTCGAATTAATTGATATCAATTAATCAAAGTGTAAAACAATAATTTTAATCCACTGTATGTTGAATAATATACATTTAAATTTAGGGGAGAGCCATTGAACAAAAGAGAATAAAAATTAATGCAAGGGAGTAGTTCACTCAGGGATGTTAAAGTTGGTAAAATTGTACTTTTTTTTTGGTACATTTTGACTTGCTAAAGTACCGTGGTACTACCGTGACTCATTTGGTACAATTTAAAAATTTTTCATAGTTTCCCCTTTTTGAATTTTTAGTATAGCAAACAAATTATTGAGTCTTTTTCATTGCATTTATGTTGTACAGCAAATCGTTAATTTAATGGGCACTTAAATATACGCCTAGAATTGTGGTGTATAGAGCGCTTAGTCCGCTTTTGCGATGTGGCAAGTAAAAGGCAGATAGACGAAGTTTGTGGGTAAGGGGGCGGCGCTGTATGCGTGACACACTTTACTTTTTTCTGCTCTCGTCTAGAAACTTCGTCTGTCTGCCTTTCACTTGCCACATTGTTAAAGGGGACTTATGGTACCCACAGACGGGGCAACATTAGTAAAAACCTGGGTTACTACTTTTGTTTCCTTTTTACCACAGACGATAACATTAGAAGCAAAACATCACCTTTTTTCAATATAGAAGTATGTACTAATGAACTTAAAAAATATATGCGAGATAAATTTTTCATATCCTGCTTTTTTTTATAACTTTCACATTTAACGTCCCATAATTCTGTAAAATTTTGAAATCCATTTATTAAATTTTTGATTGTTTTCGATGTTCGTCATTTTTCCTTTTTTGTTTTTTTGTGTATAATTGAATTTTTAGGTACTTTTTTTGTTGTTTTGATAAATTAAAAAAAAAATGGTACCGTGAGCTCCACAAAGTACAATTTTTTGAAAGTTGGTACAAAATTTAAAACAACCCTGAATTCACTACTTTCTTACTCTATTTCATAGGCGAACAAATAAAGTCTTTTCAATGAATGAATGAACTTATTTGTTTGATTGTTTGTTCGGTTGGTCGGAAAGTTTGTTTTTTTGTTTGTTTATTTTATTGTTTATCAACAAGTTTATTTATGGAACATGTCGTTTGTTGTATCTTAACTTAGCGATCCATGTTGTATGTATGATTTTGTATATAATTATATTTGTCTATCAGACTGTTTGTCCATTTTTTTTTTGGAACTATTATTTGAGTCTTAAACACGCAAATATTTTAAATAAGTGTTTTATTTAAACATTTAATTTGTAAAATGTTCCCGATATTAATTAAAATTGCAGTTAAGAAAGTTTTTTTTCAGAAAATTTTGTTGTTTTCTTTACTCAGAGTTATAAAAATAAACAGATTTAAAAGTCTTTAAACAAATTACTTAGAACTACATATTAACTACATACTTTATAGAAAAATATATTTGTATGCCAATGTTGTGCTCTTAGTCACTAACATTTATTTTTCTGTTTGTGTTGCATTGTAAAATGTTACAATCATTTTCTATTGTGTTCTCGGGTTTTCTTAATCTTCAGTATTTTTTGTTATTTTATCTTTTGTCCATAAAAACTTTAAGTTTATGAATTCGCACGTGCTAAAAACTTTTTTTGTTGCTTTCGTTTGTTTGTATGACAAAGCTTTCAACAGCAGTTGGTTGCATATTAAATGCACAAATATCTACGTAATTTTAAATTAAATGTGTGTGAACGTAAGTTTTCAAGTAATTTTACAGTGATTTATACAGCCATTTAAAATGTGTTTTAAATTCAGTTAAAAAAATTTAAACACTTTTGAGAAAACTGCTACAAAGAGCTGACTAATCGGGAAAATTTGTTGGTGATAAAAGGGAAAAATGGTGTTAACTATCGATCGAAGTTTCAGGTTTGGCAAAAAAATATGTTCGACGTTCGGTAAAATTTCCGCGGAAGATCAAACTTTTACCGAACTTTGTTAAAAAAAAAAAAAAATTGGTACACGTCGTGGATGGTATGGAAAGAAAAAGGCGAATAATTGTCTCGAACAGACACCATACATTCTTTGTTCGGCAAATATGAAAATATTCGTGGTAATCAGTGCATAATTATTGTGTGAAATAAAATAACCTTCTCGATTCCAATGAATGTAATACATTATTTTTTAAAATTTTTTTTTTTTTGGTTATTTATGTAATTAATTCCTTTTTTTACCGCTGGTAAAATCGTACAAATAATTCAAAAGGAACGTATATAAACGCAGTCTTGCCAATTTAGCCATTTAAAAATGGCCAAATATTTTTCATCTCATTTATCCTTAAAAAATTCAATTTAGCTATTAATCATTTTTTTGGACATTTTTATTTAGCCACAATTTCTTCAAGTTTAAAAAATTTAGAAAAAAAAATTAAAGTTGTGTTGTAGCGTTTAACTTTCCTCATTAGCAGGGCAACCAGAAATATGCTCTAAAAAAATGCACATTAAATATAAAATAAAAACCCTAAAAATTGTTAAAAATATGCCCCAAAAAAATCAAAAATTGCTCAATTAAAATATTCAACAATTTAAAACCATTTGGATTTAAAAAACAATCCTAAAATTATAATCGCTAAAGCCCAAACAGTATTAGCAGACGAATTTTCGAGATTTTACCCTATTTGGAAATGAAGGGCAGTCATGGGCTCACAAAAACAAAGGTCTGTTATGAGGTTTAAATTCATATGGGACTTATTTGTGGCAAATATTTTCTAGATATTAACATCCATATGAGATTTTTTGTCTTAAAGGATTTCAAGGGCGGTCATGTAAACATTTAAAAGGAAGTTAAAGCTATTTATAGATGGGGGGCTTTGGGCAAATGTGAACCAATTCGAAAAGAACTTAATTACGGTAAAATATTTTTGTTGCGAATTTAATCGAAATACTAACATAATTCGATGGTGTACGGACACAAAAATTCTAATTTGAAAAGGAGTTTTAATTGTAAATATTTGGTATTATAGACCGATTCTCACCATTTACATAGTCTTCGTCCATAGTACAGTTAAAATGTATTTACCAAATTTAATAAAAGTACCTACAAAATTGCAACTTGTACTTTGCGCACAAAGTTAACATGGACAGACAACCAGCCAGAAGGACGGATGGACATCGTTAGATCACCTTAAGAAGTGATTCTGAGTCGGTCGGTGTACTAAAAGATTGGTCCAGATTTCTATGTATTACATTTCCAAAATCATGTAAAATTGCTTTTTCCTTAATTTTTGCTAATAAAAATATAAAATTTGAAAGATTAAAATAACATTTATCTTTAATCACAACCTCCTCTGGCTTACAATTTTAGAGTTAAAATTAAATGTAGATGGCGAAATTCGAGCAACACGTTGCGTTTACAAATAAATATTTAAAACAGGAAACCCAGAATTGTAAAAAAAAGGTTTTTTTCTTTTGCTGCGAAAGCTCTTGTTAGCATCTAAAAGAATTTTAAATGCATCAAAATATGCCTCAAGTAGGCAAAATATGCCCTATAAACCTAAAAAATGCTGCAACAATGCTCTTTTAACTAAATTATGCAAAAAATTCTCTAAAGGGTAAAATATGCCCTAACAAATCGATGCCAAAATTCATAAAAAGCTCTTAAGCGGATAAATATATTTTTTCTGCCTTCATTTGTCGCACAAGGAAAAACATGCAATTGCACATTTATGGTTTCCCTTCTCATTACCCCAGCAAAAACTTTGCTTACAAAATAAGCAGAAAAATAATGAGAACTTGAGGAAAAGAGTACTTATTTTTCTACTAGAAAAAGTACTTATTTTTGTTCGCGATGTCCCAAAAGTAATCCTTTATAATTTGGCCAATTATAACTTAAAAAATAATATCTTTATCTTATACTTAAAAGTTTTATAAAAATATGTAGTTACCAAAAGAGACAAGAAATAAGAACTTTCAAAAAGGTTAAAACACACTAATTAAAATTGCTCTGGAATCTTATGGAATTTTTGTTGAATTTAAATTTATCGAAATACAAGAAAACATTTCATAAAGAGTGTTTTAGCTGCACAAAATCATTTATAGCTCTAACACTGTAATAACAATGTGTTTATTAATAGCTGTAAATATACGGGCCGGGCCTGTCACAGAAATCAATTTCGATCGAAAGTTTTTTTTAATTCCGAGAAAGCTTCTGCAGAAAACGAAAATCTATCAATTTTCTCGGAATGAAATCACTTTTAATTTGTTTGTTTTGCACAATATTGCCACATTTAACTTAAAAATAACAAAATTCAAATTTGTCGGAATTACGAAAATCGATCAAAGTCTGAAAAATGTAAAACAAAATCGATCGAAATGAAAATACGGATTCAAAACTATTCCGAACAATTTCTGTGACAGGCCTGATTATGTTCTTCAATAAAACATCGTTTACATTAGATCGATATCAGTGCTAGAATCTAATAACAATAATATATTTTGGGGGTATTTTTGGAACATATTTATTTACATATAGATTTATATACATATTATTGATTTTTGGATTCCCATGTATTTCACATCGAAATTATTCTTAAAATTTTATAATATTACTCGTATATCTAACAAATATTAATGGAATATATTGCAAATTGATTCAAATAATTCTTTAAAACCATAAAATAATAACTTATTTAAATCATTACATTAAAGTATTCTTTTGTTATGTATAATTATGACTTATTTAAGATATAATAAGAAAGTTATTATTTAAAATATAACTAATAATGCAAAAAGTGGCGAATACAGCTGCAAAGTAATGAATTCAGGAAGTCATTAAAAGTAGCATTGTGAGTTAAGTTTTTGCTGGGACTTTGGGCAAATGACTTCAACAACCAAAAAAAATAAATTTTATCAATCACTTGAGTTTTTTGTTATTCAACGATTTCTCTTATGTTTAATTTATTATTCCTACATTAATCTCTTGTGTGCAATTTTAGGCCTGGAACAAAATAAAGAAGTTGTAGTAGTAGCTGAAGCTGACGAAGGGTCTGTAGCGCAACAAAGTTAAAAATTTCGAAGTTTGCGCTTCAACTTCAACTGCTACGACTACTACTAATACGTATTCTGTTGACGCTACTTTCAAACTGCCGTTTTCAACTTTTCACAGATTGCAGCGCTATTCGAAACGTTGTACTACAGCGACTATTTTGTTCCCCACTTCACATTTTGTAAGTTTTTTTTTATTGTTGCGTTTTTGTAATAAAATCTTGCTAAGCCATATTTTCAGACACTTTTTTTATAGCAATTTTAAGTGGTGAAGAGTTGGCAACACTGCACAAAAGGGTCATCTTAAATAACATGACTTAGCACCATATTTATAAGATATAAAAAAACAAAAACATTTTGTTGGTTAAAGAAAATATAAATAATTTGACTGAGCTGTTAAGTCCAAGAAACTTAAAAATAGATGAATACTGAAATTCTATTGCATTTATAAACATTAGGTCATGGCAGTAGCCAAAAAAAAATGCCGACGAGCATTTCCAGTGCTAATGAGCATTTTGGAGAAAAATACCATTAATGGAGAAAAATTACTTTTGTGCTAATATAATATTAAATTATAAAATATTCAATACTATTGAATGGAATTTTTACTGTCCCTAATAAAAATTTTTCTTATTTTGCGAAGCACTTGCGCTACGCAATAAGACATACAGAGATGCAGTAAGGTAAATGAACGAATGCTTAATAAATTTAAAAAATAATAAATATTAAATTTGAAGAGCCGTGGCATTCCCTTACTACGAAGCAGGTTTGTAATGGAGCATATAAAAGAATAACGGTTACAAAAAATTCAATGTGCTAAGCTGTTCGTAACATTCAGCAATTTTTTTATGAGCAGAATAAAGAGCTTTCTGTGTCAAAAATGTATTGCTTCAAAGTGCGAACTCGCCTTATAAAATTCACGTCTTCCTTAAGCGATATGGTAAGCGAAACTTTAACGACTCTCCCTTTCAAACCTGCTTTGTAGAAGCTCCATTTTTTATTGGGTCCCTACATATATCGTTAACCTTTTCAAAGAAAATTATGAAGATTTTTTAATTTTAAGTAATATGTATCAAAGTAAAGGTACAAATATTTTTGTATACCATATGAAATGGTAAATTTTGTTTTTTTTTTTAAATAAATAAAAACCGAAAAAATAAAAGTTCGGTTTCGGTCTGAAAACATGCGTTCGATCGGACAAGCTTCAGGTTTTTGCAACGACTAGGTAAAAACCATTTTGTCGTGCGTGTTTTTTGAAGGCTGCGGCCGATCTGAAACCTGCGTCACACCATGGACGTAACAACTGTACTAGTTGTTAGAGAGGAACCTTCGGTTATTAAGTTATACGACAAGGTGGAATTGCAAGCCAATTTTTTCAACTTTCACCATTCCGTACTTCATTTTAATAACAAATTTGATATCTCTGATGATATGCAATCGTAATTTCTTCTTGACGTTGCACTTCACAGCTATTTAGAGCTTAAGGGATGAAAATTACTAGATCACATGATTAGTTAGTTACCTACCAGCGGTTACTACTCGTATCTACCGTAGGCAGATCTTTATAGTTATAAACTAAAAGTCAGAGAAAATCCTTTATTAATGAAGTGGTAGCTGTGAGAAAAACAATTTTAACAGGTAAGAGTAAATATTCGGCAGTGCAGAATATTTAATACCATTTACCAAACGTAACGCAGCGTTTTAGACCACTCACTCACACACATTATCAAGCAGAATTTAAAAAAATTTTTAGTAAATTTTTGTTTTTGTTTTTAAACACATTTTTCTATGTAATCGGCAAATCATGTGTGCATTTTTTATATGTAAAAAATAGCAAAAACAAAAAAAGTCTAAACATTAAAAGAAAAAGAAAAAACAACAAAAACAGGGGATTTTAGGACAAAAAAGTTAGAGGCAATCGTGGTTTTACGCTTATATCTCAAACCCTGATCTGGCTGAATTTCAAAAGCAAAAATTAAAAACAACCTAGTCGCCATAATCTCTGGCATCTTCGGAAAGCCAATTTCAACAGACATTGTTAAATCAACTTTGCTACACCCAGAGAAAAAATAAGTTTATATATGATCACCTCCAACAAAACTATTTTAAAAGAATAATTTCACATATTATGTTTAATTTAATCATACTTTTGTCACCGACAAACATATTATGGTTAAATTTGTGCTCCATCAAGTAACCACAACCATATTATGGTTACCTCCAAACATGTTTTGTTTAATAATAACTGAAATATGCTTAATACTTATAATAGTATGGTTTGTTTTCAACCATAGCATGTTGCTCTTGGAAAAGAGGAAAATACTATTGTTAATTTAAAAACAAATTATTGTCATATTTAACCAAAACATGTTTAAAGACAACCATAATATGGTTGTGGCTTCTAGATTAAGGACCAATTTAACAATAATATGGTTGTCGGTGACAATAATATGGTTAAATTAAACATAATATGTTTAAAAAATTTCTTTAAAAATAGTTTTGTTGGAGGTGACCATTTTTAAAAATGTTTTTTCTCTGCGTGTACTCATAGGTACTCAGAATATACTTTAAAGCGTCTAATATGAGTATTATAGTATTTACAAACAGACTTACAAACTTATATATAGCCTTCCCACCTGTAGTGAAGGGTATAGAGTTTTTTTTTTGTTTTTTTTTTTTTTTTTTTTTGTAAATAATCTCAATTTGTGATCACCAGGGAAACCAGAAATATGCTCTAAAAAGTGGTTTATGAGCATTGAATATGCAGTAAAAACTTGAAAATATGTTTTCTTAACCGACTTACTACTTCAATTAATGTTGGGAGAATTCCAACTAATTGTAGTGGGGAAGGTAAGAAAAGATAAACTTACTGTTTATTGTGGGTATTTTGTTCAAGCTGTGATATCGTTGAAAATAAGACTTTTTGAGTGTTCGTAATTCTCATTCACTCTGCTGATTTATTTACTAATATCTTTGGCTTTTCTTAATATTTTTGCGAAAATGATTCTGATGATCTGGCCTAAGTCACCAATGAAATGCGGAGAGAAACAGCTTATCCTCTAATATCCATAAATTTCACTGTATTTATCATGAATTGAGCACAACAAACAAAGTCTTGTAAATGAAAAATTATGTACTCCCAAGAATAAATTTGACAATGTCCTAAAAAATTTTAAAAATATGCCCCAAAACAAAAAAACCAAAAAATGGCTTACCTGAAAAGAAAATATTCAAAAACTTAATAATATTTCCATTAAAAAAAACAAGCCAAGAATTAAAATTGGTAAAACGCATACGCTATAGTATTTATAGATGAATTTTCGAGAGTGTGCCCTATTTGGAGCTGATGGACCGACCGTTTGAATAAAAGTTATGTAATAAGTTTTAAATTCATATAAGGGTTATTTGTACCGAAAATTCGGCGCTATTATGAGTGTTGTTGTCTTGATCGAAAACTAGTCGTTTTTAGAAATTGGTATTATTATTGTCGTAAGCGACATAAATATAATAAAATTTCTATGTGTTTTATATTGTCGTTGTCGTGAAATTTAAATTATAACGATAAACATTTCAAACGACTACGACTTTGGTAATATGGCTGACTATCTAGATACACCATCTACATAAGATTTTTTTGTCCTAAAGGGATTTTCGAAACGGTCGCTAAATCTATATATATAAAAATGAAATATGCTTGCTTGTTTGCTTGTTTGTTGGCATAAAGACTCCTAAACGACTAAACCGATTTTCCTGAAATTTACAGTAACATCACATGAGCCCCGAATAGGCGCAGAGGAAGTGGTACCCCCCATAGGATACCAATATTAAGTATCGGATATCTTAAGAGGGTACTGCATGAATTTTCTTGAATTTGTTGTAGTAGGATATTCTGAGCACCGAAATTGAAGTAAGATAGCTGCAGGGGAAGTGCTTACCCCCCAGTAGAACGCCAATGTTTAATATCGCATATCTTAAGAACTGTTATAGTGAGAATGTTCAGAATGGTGGGAGTCACTCTTATGGAAAATACACCTTTAAAAATATAATTATAAAGGGGAGTAACCCCCCCCCCCCTTACGAAGTATATATTTAATATCGCGTAACTGAAGAACTATTACAGCGCGAAAGTCTTTAAATGTTAAAGCCACTATTATGGTAAACTATAAATTCCAAAATAAAAATGGGAGCGGTAGACGGCGAAAATATTAAATGCTTTATATCTGAAGATAAAAGTCTTCAAGCTTTGTAGTACCCACTCTTATGGTAAACTACAACTTTCAAAATGAAAATAAAATATATAAATGGAAAAGCGTACGTTTGTTTGCTCTCTGCAGACTCCTAAGCTACTGAGCCGATTTTTCATAGTAATTCACAGTAATTTCCTAATTACCCGGCGCTTAACATAGGCTCTTAATATATTTAAATTTTCAAGTAGGCGTGCCACCAACCATACAATAAAAATATGAATAAACTTATATCTGCATTACGGTTCCAGTAAGAGTTTTCCAATAAGAAACAAATAACTTCATTATAAATACACGACATCTAACAAAAAGTTGGCTGGATTAGACAAGCGGGCGTGGCACTTCCCGTACAATGGCAATAAAGATTTCTACGTATTTGGAGTACTGTAATAGTGAAAGTATTCCAATTTTGTACAAATAGCTTAGATAATAACCCAAAACATATTTCAAAAGGTAGGTTCAATGGGAAAAGTAGGCATGGCACCTCCCATACGAAGACACTTGAAATTTCTGTATATCTGTTGAACGGTTACTGTAAAATCATTCAAATTGAGTCTTTAAAAAAATCTTACCAATTTTATTTTGGGTTAAGCTAGTTTTATATACTTTTTAAAGGAAATTTAAGCCTTCAACGGATGGGAGCAATTGTCAAATGTGAAGCGCTTTCAAAAAGAATACTTTTTCGATTTGAAAGCAATTTTGCAAGGTTGGATACCGAAACGAATTTCGGTATCGGTATCGGTATCGGTATTAAACTTTTTTTTATTTCGGTATCGGTATCGGTATCGGTTTCTTAATTATAACGGTATCGGTATACCGGTATAAAAACTTTTATATCGGTATTACAGTTAAATGAACAAACCTACGAAAAAAGTTAAAAAAAAGAATTATAAATTATATATTATATATTATAAATACATATATACATATGTTTATGCATTCTATTTTATTTTTTCATTTCGACTAAAAATATTAGGTACATATGGGTATTTCTCTGAAATGGTCCACCGTGACTTAAAAAATCAAAGCGCTCGCATAATTTTTTTCAAGGAAAAAATTAAGTTGGATTAATTTTGTAGTATATTTTTATTTTTTATTTTTCATTTTTGAATGAAAGTTTAATTTTTTTGTTAAAAACTTCTGAAAATATATGTAAAATTACTAAAATATGTATGAAGGTAAAAAGTGTCACGTGCGTAATTTATAATTTATTTTTTTCTTCGCCAACCCATGCATAGTTGCTTTTGAACAAAACATGATTATAAAGGCCCATTACTAACCTTTATAAAAACATTTTTTCCGAAATAAAAACCTCCTACAATTCACTTACTTTCGCACTTTTTCTTACGGTCCTAAAAGGCACTTCTATTTTTGTCACGTGAGTAAGTCAACTTTGATTTCATGGCATTTGGGTACCCAGTGCTCAATTTACCATTATATATACTTTTTGGAAAGAACTCATCACAAACAATGTAACGATTCTAGAATTCATTCTAAAATTCCAATCCACTTCTATTTTTTTAATATTCAAACACAATAAAACGCGTACAAATGTCGCGTGCATAACCAGAGAAAAACCCATATAGAGATGATTAAATGTCATAGAAAAAAAGAAAAAAGTTATTTAAACAATTCATATTGTATAAAAGATAAACCTTATATTTATGTACTTATATTATAAGCAAAAATCGAAAATAAAAATTATTTTTAAATACCGAAACGATTATACCGGTAGAATACCGGTATTAAGGGAAACGGTATACGTATACCGGTATTTTATGCAAAAAACTAATTTCGGTATCGGTATCAATACCGGTATTCAATTTAAACGGTATTTAAACGGTATTGGTATCGGTATCGGTATCGGTAGCCAACCTTGCAATTTTGTATTTAATTCTTTCACTCGATACTTAACGAATTGAAATAATTTTTTCAGTGTTTTAAATACTCAAATAAATTATGTACAACGCTGAAAAATAATTTCGATTCGTTCAGTATCGACTAAAGGAATAAAAAATAAAATTGCTTTCGAATCGAAAAAGTATTCGATCACGACTGCCAGAATTAGCCCCCATCTATTAACCAGAATTTTACACAATTTTTTTTTATTCGCTGCGAAATCACTTGTAGGCCTCTACAAAAAAAATGAACATGTACCAAAATATGCTAAAAAAAATAATTTTTAAAATATGCAATAAAAGAAAATGCTGCAAAGAGTAAAATATGCAAAAACATGCACCAACAACGCGATGCCAAAATTCATGAAAAGGTCTGAAGCGGATAAATATATTGTTGTTGCCTTCATTGGTCAGACATGGAAAAATATGCAATTGCATATTTACACACGCAGAGAAAAAACATGCTTATATATGTATGGTCACCTCAAACAAAACTATTTGTTGACAAAATTTTAAATATATTCCCCCATTTTCATAAAAAATATTTTTGATTAATAAAAAGTTTATTAAACTAATTTTTAAAGAAAATTCGTTTCATAAACCTGCTATAAACCTAAAATATTTTTTATGAATATGGGGGATTATGTTTAAATTAAACCCTATTATGTTCACCGACAACCATATTATTGTTTAATTAGACCTCCATCAAGAAGCTACAACCATATTATGGTTGACTCTAAACATGTCATTGTTAAATATGAAAATAAATTGTTTTTAAATTAACAATAGTATTTTCCTCTTCTCCAAGAGCAACATGCTATGGTTGAAAACTAACCATGCTATTATAAGTGTTAAACATATTTTAGTAATTATTGACCAAAACATGTTCGGAGGCAACCATAATATGGCTGTGCCTTCTTGATGGAGGGCACCATTTAACCATAATATGGTTGTCGGTGATAATAATATGGTTAAATTAACCATAATATGTTTTCAATTTTCTTGAAAAATTGTTTTGCTGAAGGTGGCCATATAGTTTTTCTCTGGGTGCAGTTTCCCTAGTAATCACTCATATGTTTAGCCGAAAATTTATCGGAAATGGTAAAATTTGTTACCAACTTTTTTCTTTGTTTTACCTTTTTAGATTTAAAATATAAAATTAAAGATTTTGAATTGCCAAATTTTATAAGCAAGTGGGATTTTCAATTGTCTTTAAATGCTACTAAAAATCTAAAGTATGTACATTAATACACGTAGTACACTTGTTTAAATAAACTCTATGAATAATCTGAAGTACATTTTTTTTTCTTTTTCTTTAACATTTAAATTTTAAACACAATTTTACATTATTTAGTACTTCGAGAGTAAATATTACTTTCACTTTTCAGCATAATAAGACATTAGCGTTGCCAACTACTGTATGTGCTAACAACAACAACAACAATGATATTCCGCTATTAGTTAATACAGACAATGAATACTGGAATTGTGTATAATTTTTAAAATTTTCTCTTCTACTGAATTTAACGACTCTTTCCGTTTAATTTCAAATCTTTGAGAGTTAATGCGATAACCTCTTATAACCCAGATTTGTAGGTTTATGAATACAACAACAGCAAAAACAAAACAATTTATAAACAATAATGCAAAAATTTTCAACTTTTATACAAAGCAGTTTGTAATTAAATCTCAAATAGAACAGAAGCGTTTTGTTTTCTTAACAAAAACAAAAAAATTAATTGACTGTGAATTATAAATTATACAGCGTTTAATTAAAGTAAAAATGAAAATTTCTTACATATTTGTAATAGCTCTCGTATCGCTAATCAGCAGAGTGTCATTGGTAAATGGAACGCCCGTCATTATTGATGAGTCTAATCCGATTCATATTGAGAAAATACGTTACGCAAAAGTAGCTGAAATGCATAATTATCTAAATCTTTCTGTGAATCCATGTGAGAATTTCTATGATTTTGCCTGTGGCAATTGGCACAAAATTAACCCGGCCAATTCTCAAGAACACATCACCACCGGCTTCTTTGAGATCATGATTAAGTCGCTGGATCGTAAAATTGCTGCAATGCTGAACAAACCCGAACAGTGGGACAATGAAATTGACAAGAAAGTAAAGAATTTCTATGAGTCATGTACTCGTTTGGGTGTATTGAAGAATATGTACCAATCAAAACTAAAAGAAATTGCCCAAGAATTCGGTGAAATACCTGCTTTGACAGAGGGCGAGTGGCAAGAGAATAAATTTGATTGGATTGAGGTTGTGGGAAAAATAGCTTATAAATATGGCAGTTCTATAATACTAGGCTATGATATCATGGGCGATTTTCGTGACAACTCTGTGAACAGAATTTATGTCGGCCATACTGATTTTCCTTTGGAATCAAAGTCTATGTATGTTAACGAGGAGAATGCAATTTATCGCAAAAGCTATCAGAATCATATATCAGGAGACTTACAGCTTTTCTGGGGTTTGGCCAAAGAGAAGGCCGATGAAATAGCCAAACAAATTTTAAGTGTAGAAATTGGCTTAGCTAGTGGTATAGCAGATGATAAAATGGGCCTGCAGCTGGACGAGCTGACTACTTTAACCACTTTATTTGAATTACAAAATAAATATAAACCTCATCTAGATTTTGTTAAGTTATTAAACATTTCTTTAGGCACTATGCCTTCTCTAACGGAACCCCTCTATGAAATGTATTCAGATTATCAATTAAATCTCATTAAATTACTTAACGTAACTCCCAAGGACCAATTAGCCAATTATATTTATTATACCCTGCTAAAAGACTTTATGTTGCGCACACCCAAAAAGAAAGAGGACTTGGAAACGAAATGCATTTCGACTACGAAAAAACATTTTGCCAAAAACCTTGACAACATGGTCTATCGCAAATACAATACAAACCAAACCGAAAAGGATGTCAAACTAATGTGGGACGAAATAAAGTTCAACTTTAAAAATATGCTACGATCGCAACAATTCAACTGGATTAGTGCAGAGACTCGTAAATATGCCGAGGAAAAATTAGATGCCATGAAACTTGAAATAAACTCTTATATGAATGAGAATTTTACAGGAGAATTTGGTGATTTGGTTTTAAATAAACATGACTATATAGAAAATCTAAAAAGTATTTTAACTTTGAGTGCCAAAAATGAACGCAAAGCTTTGTATGAACCTCCCAAGCCTCTGGAAGCAGGAGAACTACTCTCCTATACCCCGGCCAATATAATAGTGGAGAATCGTATTAAAGTTCCCGTATCCTTATTGCAACCTTATTACTTGTGGTCTACTTTCTATCCAAATGCTTTGAAATTTGGCACTTTGGGCACCTTAATATCGCATGAACTGATTCATGGATTTGATGACACCGGTCGGACATTCGATAAAATGGGCAACAATATTGAGTGGTGGGATGACAATTCGACAGCAGCCTTTAATGAGCGCAGCAAATGTTTTATCAATCAGTATAAGCAATACATTTACGGTGGCAAGCCTTTACCAGAAATGGCCTCTCAATCGGAAAATATTGCCGACAATGGTGGCTTGCACTTGGCCTACGAAGCCTATTTGTACTGGTACGAAGAGGCGTTGCGCAGCAATCAACCCATGTTGTACGAAACGTTGCCACGCTTCGCTTATACCAGCAAACAATTGTTTTTCATTAGTTACGCTCAACTTTGGTGCAGTGATGCCCATCCCGCCGTACGCAGTCTACAGACAGCAATTGATACTCATGTACCTGGTAAATTTAGAGTTATTGGACCTCTGTCGAATTTCAACGAGTTCTCTAAAGTATTTAATTGTCCCATTGGTAGTGGCATGAATCCGGTTAAGAAATGTTTTATTTATTAAGAGGAGAAATACACGTATGCAAATAGTTTTTGGAAATGCTAAATTGTTATTTAATAAAAAGTAAGCGATTTTTTTAAAAAAAGTTCTTTAATAGATTTTTAAATAAAGAGTTTTGGTTTAAATTATATAAAAATGAAAAATATTTTATTTCTTGACTTAATGGTTTTAGCCTTTGCACAGTGGCGTATGAGGTTTCTAAATTACTTTGTCGGGGGACCGAATTGCAGTTCCTAGCTAAGAATCTTCACATGTCGATTACTGCTTTTTGAGACATGTTTTTTTAGGGATGGGTCAGAGTTGTGTGTGAACCAGTGTAATGGGTTTTTAAATAAAGAGTTTTGGTTTAAATTTATAAAAATTAAAATATTGTATTTCTTGACATAATGATTTTTGCCTTTGCACAGTGCTGTTATAATATGAAGTTTCTAAATTACTTTTTCAGGGGACCGAATTACCGTTCTTAGCAGAGGATCTTGACATATCGATAACTGCTTTGGAGGCATCCTCTTTAAGCACTGTGGGTGAGAGTATTTGGGTATTTTCAAAAGTTAATTAAAAAAACTGGATTTTGGTTTTTTTTTGAGTGATATATTCGACTCTGCCGAATCTTTGATACCCTCCACCTACTACAGTTAGATTATTTAAGGAGCGGGCTCTTTGGTGAATTATAGACCATTCTTCTCAAAATATAATTGAGTGCTTTCTAGTCTTATGAAAGCATGGCAGACCACATATTACTACAATTAAATTATTCGTTACAGTTTTTGGCGCATTAAAGTGTTTTCCGAGGGTGGGCTTCATCTGAGGGCCTATTGGAAATTATGGGCCGATCACCGCAAAACTTAGTAGTAAGATTTTTAATCATATAAAAAAAATTTATGGGAAATATGTCAATCCACAAACAAAATTATTCATTTTTAGGGAGGTTGTTTCACATTAATATGCTCAACTCTTTTTCTACTTAACGGGTTCTCCTGCACTTCAGTTCCAAACTTGTTAGGATAACTAGAAATAATTTGACACCAATACTGTTCTTTTCTTTTGTGTCATTTGATATTGAGCTTTATTTCAACAGACAGACACGCCCAAATCGACTTAGAATTACTCAAGGACCCAGAATATATACTTCATTTTCATAAGACACCATAATGAATATGTTTCACACGAAATAACAAACAAAGTTTACCCTCTTCACAACTAGTTGTGGTGAGTTTTAAAAAAAATGTTTCAAAATTATTAAAATTTTACAACGTTAAAATGTAAAGGCGCTCCGGTAGGCTACTTGGTAGTGAGCTAGTATATCAACGCCGGGGTTGCGGGTTCGTTTCCCGCTAGAGACTCTGGTTTCTTTCCTGCAGACAAGCGTAGAGCTTTGCGAGAATAGCATTGGAAGAAAAAAATAGGCGAAAAGTACACTCAAAATATTATGTAGGTAAATCCCACAAAAAATTCATTAACAACAACTAAAAATTTATTTAAAAAACGGATCATTTACATTTCATTTAAAACAAATGAATTTTACATAAATTTTTGAATTTACTTTTTTTAACAGAATATTCAATCGTAAAATAACAATATGTTCATTAAATTTTAACAGTACGGAAAACGAATTTAATAACCTACAATCAGTTACTGTAATAATTTTATGAGTGTACTGTACATACGAAAAAGATTTTAAATAGAAAATATTTAAAAAAGAATATTAAATTGCTTGAGGTTTTTCTTTTTCATATGAAAAATGTTTAACATTTATTTATAACTCCAATATTTCGATACAGTAATGTGTATCTTCATCAAAGAAAAAATTAAACACAGAGAAAAATTATCAGTAGTTTTTTATCAATAAAACAATTTTTTAAAAAGTATTTCAATTAATTTAATGTGATAATTGAATCGATTATTTTTTTAGTTTTAGTAGAAGGAAAATCCAAAATTTAATTTTATTTTAATTAATATTTTAGTTGTTTTAAAATAAATTTTTAATTAAAATATTAGGGTCGTTCCATGTCAAATCGACCAAGAGTGGGAACCGACCCCTTTCGATTTGAATGATATTTGGTGCGAAGGTTCCTTTCATCCTCTAAGGAACATACATCAACAAAAAAAATTTAAAAATTTTTTTTGCAAACGTTATGTGATATTCAAAATGTCATAATTTCACCGAATTAGCCGAATGTTTTGAGTATATTTTTTCAATATATCAAAAACTACTGCACATACGAAGATGTCATTTTAAAGAGAATACTTGCGGCTACAAACAATATATTAAAAAAAAAATTTTCTTTTTTTGAAAAATGTAATATCTGCAAAATATTAAATTTTAAAAATGCACTTAGTCAAAAACTTAATTTTTTATTTGGCTGATTTTTTTTTAAATAATACATCAAACTGTTCTTTAAAAATCCTGAAACTTTGAAGGAGGTGTATTTTTTCTTTTTTAAGATATGATTTTTTTTCTTTTGCAACCTTTAAAAAATCATCTTAAAATAAAATTTCCATGTTGTAATTTTGTGCAATAAGTATTTATTAAGTCTGATTTGTTTGATTTAAGGTGATTTATAAAAAGTAACGACATTGATAAAGATTCTTTTGTTTATTTGTTGGAGCTCAAAGTAGGCACTTTCAAAGAAAAGTACACTTTTTTTAATATATTGTTTGTAGCCCCAAGTAGTGAAAAAATAAACTCAACACATTCGGCTAATTCGGCGAAATTATGACACTTTGAATATGACATAACTTTTTAAAAAACAAAATTTAAAATTTTTTTTTCATTAATATATGGTCCTTATAGGATGAAAGGGACCTTCTCACCAAATTTCATTCAAATCGAAAAGGGTCGGGTCCCACTCTTGGTCGACTTGACATAGACTTACCCATTAATTAAATAACAAAAAATCTTAATTGACGTTTCAAATAAAATAATTTAAACTTGTAGAATTGTTGTTGGGAATTGCCAAAACCTGAGCTATATTTAATGAAATCAATTAATACATTGTTTGAAACGGCAAAGTTATTTGATAATTTTTTTAATTAAAATTAAAAATATCATTTATTGAAAAAAAATATATTCAAAGTTTTAAATTTTTACTATTTTTAGTAATCAATATTGTGTAAAATAGTGCAAAATCAACAAAATATTTGCCTGATTCTATGAATTTGGTGATTAGAGACAATTTTTAATTTTTTCTGTGAACTTACGGTTTTTTTTTTAAATAATGAAAAAACAATAACAATTGTCACAGAAAAAATTATAGCCTATTTCCAATATGCGAACGAATTCTTTCGTTCGCATAACTACATTGAAAACAAAAACAAAGTCTAAAAATTTGTTTTTGTTTTCAATGTAGTTATACGAAAGAAAGAATTCTTTCGCACATCGTAAATAGGCTATTATTTTCAAATAAAAAAATTTTTATACAAATAATTTATTCTAAAAAATTTTTCATTTCCTTTTTTGTTTTTATAAACTAAATATCTATAATTTTGTGCAACATTTTTCGTGTCCGATTTAAAATTAATCCTTAACAATTCTGGTAACTTAATAATTTGCAACGTTTCTATCATATAACAGCGCTCATAATTTTGTGCTTAAAAGTGATACCTTCTCAAAGTCCGGAGAGTGATTTAAACTAGCACAGGGGGTTGTTTATACTGTTTTTGTGACAAAATGTCCCTAAATTTCTGATTTGATTTGTGACCTGCAGTTTATTCTTTGTCGTACCTGCATATACTTTATTGCATTGTCCGTCATTATTTTCCTTACAAGGTATTTTATAAACAACATTCGACATTTCCAACTTGTGTACTTTATCTTTTGTTTAAGTGAATTATTTACCAATTGTATAATATGATTTATGTGCTATTTGATATGTCCTTTTGTCAAATATTTTCGACTTTTCTAAACGTTCCGATATTTTAGGAATATTGTTATTGTATTGTCTTTTTTTAAATTTAATATCAGTTCAATTGGAAAACAAATATCCCTCAAAATATCTTTATTTTTTTTTTCAAATGCTTGTTATTGTAAAAAGTTTTTTCTATGTAACAATTGTTATTATTTAAAAAAAAAACGTTTGTTAATTTGTTTAATTTTACACATTGCTGTATCGAAATATTGGAGTTATAAAATAAATGTAAAAAAAATGTTATACTAAAAAAAAAAACAAACTCAGACTCAATAAATTATACTAAAATTAAAAAAGTAGAGGTTGAATAAAATAAAATTGGGCTGTGTACAGAAAACTGGTTATCAGGTTATTTGGTTATTTAGTTATATTCACAACAACAAAATACATTTATTTAAAAATTTTTTAAATATATTTTGCTGCTGTTACATAACTATATAACCTGATAATCCGCCAACTCAAATGTATTTTACAATATTTTTAAGAAGTGTTTGAAAATAAACATTATATACTGTTCTTTAGTGTGCGGTACGGTAGAAATATAGAAACGCACACGCTATCTTAATAAAACGTTTCTCTGTTTGTGAACTTCGTGCACAATAAAAATACTGTACTGATCCAACTCAACATTAAGATGAGAAGAACATTTCATTGCGTTTGGTTTTTCGTAAAAAACCACAGACTTCGTTGTGTTCGGCTCAGTACTTAAATGTTCGTTTGTTTCAGTTGTGTTCTTCGGATGGTAAACACAACAAAATTTTTGTTACAAAAATAAAACACATATGGGTGTTAACGTCAAAATAGAGCAAACAGCCAGTGTTGTCATATTTTCTTTTTCAAATATCTTTAAATTTCTGATAACAAAAACTTTTTTTCGATCAAAAAAACTTTTTTTCACAAATCTTTAAAAAAATCACTTATACTATATGTGTTTCGATTCTATTTATAAAAAAACATAATATAAAAATATATGTATGATATGTATGAACTTATAAATATATATAAAATATGTAAATAAAAATTTAATTAATCCATTTGTTTTATATCACGTGTTCAATTTTTACAAATTACAACAAAATTTATGTAAATTACTTAAATTTCAGAAAAAAATTTTTAGAAAAAAAACTTAAAAACTTTATTGCAAAAAAGATAAATTTTACGTTATGACAAAACATGTATACAATACACACACAGGCTAATCGTGCCGTACTCGTGCAAATGGCCAAGTAACAACTAGTGAGAAAATTTACTAAATTTCATTGTTTGCTCATTCATTAATGTAAAAAAAACACTAAAAAACTTTAAAATATACAGCAACACAAAAATGTTCTGTTTTATAACGAAAAACCGAACACTAACAATGTTTGTTACTTTCGTCAAAATACCCAATAAAAAATGGAGCTTCCAACGAAGCAGGTTTGTAAGGGAGAAACGTAAAAGTTTCGCTTACCATATCGCTTACGGAAGACATGAATTTTATATGGAGAGTTCCCAGTTTGACACAGAAAGCGCTTTATTCAGCGCATATACAAATTAGTGAATGTAACGATCAGCTTTGCTTACTGGATTTTTGGAAACTTTACTCTTTTATATGCTCCCTTACAAACCTGCTTCTTAGTAAGGGAATGTCGTGGCTCTTCAAATTGTTTATATATTTTGTTTTAATTTATTAAGAATTCGTTCAGTTACCTTACTGCATCTGTGTTTGTCTTATTGCGTAGCGCATAAATGTGTGCTTACTTTTTAAAATGTACCATTAGTGCTTCGCAAAATAGGAAAATTTTTTATTGGGTAGTTATGAACGGCATTCTTTGTTTGTGTACCATACGCTAAATAATGTTCGGTTTATTTTCAAACACTGTTTTTAAGTTTGTATATACTTTTCGATTAAATCCAATTTTTGAGAAAACTTTTTGTATTTTTAAGAAAATTTTAAAAAATTCAAATAATGTCTTGGAATTTTGAGATTTTATTAACCAATCACAAAATATTTCTTCAAGGTTATATTTTTTGAACAAATTTAAAATTATATTGAAATTTAATTTTGAAATATTTGTAGGTCGCCAACACGGTTGCCAGAATTGTAGATTAATCGTAATTTCGACTATTTTTTAACTATTTTTGAGATATTGACGATTTATGAACTACATTTGACGATTAATTTAATGACATATTTTGTATTAATTTACAAAAGTTTTTAGCATTATTTGATAATTTTTCAATAAACTTCTTGGATATTTTCGTTTATTTACCTGGCAGCAATTTTCATATTTAAGCATTCTGAATACAAAATACACTTTATTACAGCGCAACGGATATTTTGGCGTTAATTCTGCTTTTCGGTCCCGTTTTTAATTTGAGTGTTTATGGATTCGGATAAAAGATAAATTTCTCAGCCAGTTTTCTTGAAGCGTTGACACAGGATTTCTGATCTGTAAAATCAATGTTCGATATCTTTCGGCTTCAGCTTGGAACCAACTATCGTACCTTTTTATGTTTGCTAATACTTTTGAACAATTTGTGATTGTTACTTTATTGATAACGCTGTGCAACAGTGTAAAAAACACACGTATTGGACAGTATAGATTTGATTTTATTACTAATCGGCTTGGCGATTTTGGTGACCAATTTTTTTTATGGGTCTCCAAAAATTTTAAAATTCAGTGGGCCTTCAAAAAAGATGTTATTAGCTTTTGGCCAACAGCTTATTCAGACTTCTTGATACGGCTTAACCATATATGGTAATAATATAGCTAAGTGTCTGCCGAATAAATTTTTTTTAAATTTTTTTGCCAAAAATTTGCTTTTTCGTGCAAAAAATAGTTAGAAATTGTTTTCACTTATTTTCGAACAACTTACAGGGACTCCTAATTTTTCACTAGAAATATTCAGCAAAGTTGTAGCTACAGTAAAGCTTTTGTGAACATATCAACGCAATCTGAATGTGTCTAGGCACTCATAAAAAGCATTTTGTACCTTGCAAATTGTCGTTTTTTATTGACGCTTAAACCAAGATTTTTATTGTTTTAATAATATGATAAAGTGCACACTTCTCTGTTGTGCTGTATTATTTACTCGGTATATTTAAAATGTCTTTAAAGACTTAATTTTCATTAGAAAAATCACTGCACATTAGGGCGCACCAAAAAAACATGTTCTTCTGAAGTGCTATCATTTCAAAAGTTTCTAGTAGCCATAAAAAAATCATTCTTACCAGATCAGCTCCATATTTTAATTCTACACGCAGAGAAAAAATATGGTTGGGCATGGTTACGGCAACCACACAATGTTTATTGTAACAATATATTGTTGTCGTACACAAAATATTGTTACTTTAATTTAATATCAACAATATTATTGTTACTGTAAACATGTCAATGTTTATCGCAATTATATATTGAAGTATGGTTCACTGAAAAATAATCATTTTTATGACCACTAAGTAATGATAACTTTGAATACATATTATATTCCTCACAACCAGTTAATGATATTTAATAGCCATAACATGATAACTTTCTATACGTGTACTCATCATATGTTTAAGATGCAAACAAAATATCTTTACTCTAATAACTAATACTTTGTTATCGCCATCTGCAAAAAAATTTTGCATCAGTTGTGTCGTTTGTTTTACATATGCCTATCGAATTATTTGTTATTCAGTGGTTAAACAATTTTAAAAAAATACCCATTAAAAGCCCCAAGTAACTATAATATTGTTGATATGAAATAAAAATAACAATATTTTGTGAACGACAACAATATATTGTTACAATAAACATAGTGTATTTGCCGTAACCATGCCCAACCACATTTTTTCTCGCGTGCGGTTTATTAAAATACTTAATTTTTCATTTGGGGCATTTTTTGAGAAGCGGATAACCCAATAAAAATTTTTTGTTGGAATTCCTTTATATTTGGCATAACTATAGTTCTAGTAGATATGAATAAGTGTGCGAAATATTTTTAAATCATTTTTTCGAACTAAATACTAATTAAACAAAAAAAAAATTTTAAGTGATTCTTAAGAAAATCGATTGATTTTTAAATAAAAAAAAATAATTTGAAAAAAATTTATTTTTTCATCTGCAAAACCGGAAAAGACCAATTTAAATCTAAATTTTTCTAGCTTAGTCCTAATTTTTTTTTTAACCGAAATTCGCCTATAGTGCCCTTATTACATTGTAAAATTATGGGACATCTACAAGTTTAAAAGTTGCGCAAATTTCTTTACACTCATACAATTGGGTATTGCATTGTTGAACCACGAACCGGAACATTTTCTAACTACATATATGTAAATAAATATATTTGCTTATGAGGATAAAGGTTTCATATTACAATTTTTACAATTTTGCGAAAAAAAAGTTGTTTTTAGCAAAAATTTCGAAATTTTTGTTTTTTAATTTAATAAAAAAAATGAATTTTCTTTAATTAAAACAAACTGAAAATAACTGAAAATTTTAAAAAATTAACAAAAAGTCAATATTACGATTTTTCCCACAAAATTTGACGAATTTCAACAAATTTGATCTGGCAACTATGGTCGGCAAAGCAGTTTGGTATATAGATGGGCGTGTGGGTGGCTTTTGACAAGCGATCACGAACGCTGAGGAGGAAAATATGTAATCGTGCAAGTGGAGTTTGGAAAAGTTCACAATCACGCATTCTCACCAACAACATTTTTTACCGATTACCTCTAAAGGCGGGAAGGTTATTCTTAGTAAAAGTCACAGTCGAAGTTGTTCTTTCCAAAGTTTTAAAAATTCTTAAAAAGACTCAGTTCAAATCTGTTAGTGTTGTTACCTTAAATTCATGTGAAAATGGCGTATAATAGAATTTATCGCTGAAAATTGTTCGCAATTGAAAATACTTCATATATAAAAACAAAACTTTAACTTACCATGCGTTAATATGTTAATGGTTTCGTTGTGCCAATAAAACATACTTAACAGGCAGCCCTTGAATGTTTGCAATGGACGGTAACCCTTGAGAACATATGGATTGAATTGCAAATATTGGGGCATGTCTTGCCACTGCAATAGTTCGGCTTCGACTAAACCGGAAATTGGCAATTCTTTAATTTTTGCTTCGGCCGACGATGGTGAAGGTGACGACGATGACGTTGCGGAAGAAGTTTCCGATGCTGATGTAGACGAAGATGGAGAAGATAATAAGGCAGGTGTTGTTGTAGCAGATGCAGGTGTTGCAGATGTTGTAGATGCAGACGAAGACGAGGAGATAAGAGATGAATACGATGGTGACGGTGTGTTGTTGATTGAAGCTGCCAGAGTTATTGCTTCTGTTGCAGCTGCATTAAGTGTAGTAATTGACAACGAGGTAGTAGATGAAGACATTGGTAATGAACAAGAAGATAATTCCTTTTTAATTATTGTTGTTGAGGAAGTGTTTTCGAATGGAAGCATTTGATTTGTTAATAATTGCTTGTTATTACATTCCCTAAATTGTTTGTAATCTTCAGCAGGTGATGCAGCTGCTTCAGATTTATATTCATATTCTTTTCCTTTTTGTTGCGGTTGTTCTTTTCGGCCTCCTTCTATCCCATTTGTCTCTTTAGCAGTTTTATTTGTCATGACTGTGTTGTCTTCATCTTCTGCAGCTTCTTTAGTTTGTTTGTTATTGCAAATATTACCATTGCGCTTAAGTTCTGGGGTAGCGATCACAGACGATGTCGTTGATGTAGAATTCGATGCAGTTTTTGGTGACGATGATTCCGATGAGGTATTTGTTTTGTACGTATCCTGAAGGGTTGTGGAAATGGCGATTGTGGGCATAACATCCGTATAATTTTCATCGCCACCACTAACACTTGCCAATTTTAGAGAATCCCTTTTAAATTTGCTAGCTTTGGTTGGTGAGGCTTGAGGTGATGGTAATGGCGTTACAGACATACATTCTACATTAGTGCCCATATATTCGGCTGCATCTATAAGATGTGATAAACCATTTTTGGTAGCAATGATGGCATTGCAATTAGTGCCATTGGTGTTGGTGCTCGTATTAATACGATGTCTTAAAGTATTTGTATTTTCCGTTTCCGGTGTTGTTTGCATTAGAGAATGAGGTTGGAAATGATGGTGTTGCTGTGTTTGCTGTTGGTGTTGCTGTGTCATCGTACCGTTAGGGTTGTTATCATTTTCGATGGTTGTGGTAGTGATGGTGGTGCTGATTGTTGTTGTATTGCTGCTGCTGCCATTGCAATCGACAGCAGTTTGCATGTTTTATCACGTTTTTAACTTTTCTGTTATTGCTTATTTTTTATGTACGTAGTGCAACACAAGGCAAAATTGAGGTTCGTTTTTTGTTGATTTTTTTCTCAATATTTTTTTTATTTAACAATAACGGAATCCTCGTAAGTTTATTTCTGTAAAAAGTTAATAAATTTTTTTTAATTAATTGATTTGATAGTTAACGGTGAATTTTAATAATTGATTAAAATTGTACCCACTTATTCAAGAACGATTATTAACTTTAACAAACGTTTACTCAGAAAAATTTGTTTTGAAAATCTTTACTAAATTTTAAAAATGTTTACCCCGGTAGGCCTATTGGTAATAAGCTAATCCATCAGTGTAGGGGTTACGGGTCTGATTCGCGCCAGATTCTCTTGTCTGTTTCATTACAACGGACAGAAGGTCAATGTTACTCTTGCTCGGTAAATTCAGTAAGAATATGATTTGTAATTGTTTTTGTAACACATATTTGCTGCAACAACGTCATAAGTCAAAAACCGTAAATTTTGACTTAATATCAATAATGCATAGTGAACCATTCTAGGAAGATATTGTTAAAATTTCTTATGCGGATATTGTAAACTCAACTCTTGGGAGAAGAATACAATTTTCTTTTTCTATTATGCTGTATCTTAATTGAACACTTTATTAAGAGTTTTAATGTTAAACTAATATTTTTAGTTAAGACGACATCGCAGTAAGTGAGCGATATAATAAATAAATAAATAATTATTTTTTCCATAGATGTATCAAATAAGAATTAACAAAATCAGTTAAAGTTTATAAAAACTGAAGGCCAACAAAATGTTTCACTCATTCAAAACGATGCACATAAGGGCCAAAGGCGGTAATTTCACGGATTAATTATATAGAAAACTTTAAGTACCATGAAAAATAAGAGCGCCCGCTTAAAGTGCATAAAATTCTACTTTGCCACGCAAAAAATAAATGTCAAATGAATAACGGTGCTTTTGTAGTGACGCGTTGTAATTGAACATTGTGAGTGAAAACTGAATAAATATGCAAAAAAAAATCTATAAAGTGGTTGTCGTTTTCTACTGAGCAAACCTGCCGCTTCTTCCGAGCATTAAAATGCCCCTTTTAAGGAAAAAGGAAAATTAAGGAAAACACTTGTATGAAGTTCTTAGTCAAATTAGAGACTAGAAATAATCAACCAGGCAGCAAGTGCCACTTTATGTTTTCAAATCCAAAGTCTGTTTTATTTTTGGGCTACAGCCCTTTTTATACTAGATCTAACAATATTATTTACTTACTCTAACTTATTGTAATAGTTATTAAATTCTAGTTCTCTACGTCAGTACCATGGAATTATCTAGGGTTTTCCACTGCGTTATGTCCCAGCCAATTAGTATGTATGAGTAAGGAATGCACTCATTTACATTTGACACTCCAAAATTATGTCACACCCATTCTGATTCATAGTATAGAACTAGTATGCCAACTCGAGAGAGCGTTCTCAATATTTTATTTGAAATTTTTCAATTTAAAGTTTTTCACAATATAACACTTTATGTTTAATTTTATGCCACAAACAAATAATAATTAATTTTTTCCAATACATTTTGCTCATTTGCTTTTTCGAAAAGTTTTTATTTTTCACAAACTAAAAACTTTTAAACAAATTTATTTGAAATTAATTTTTTTTCTGTTGTTAATATTATTAAAGCCAGCAGAGTAGCATTTTGTGGTATGCAAATAATATTTGAAATCATAAATTATGTAAATATTTTTCGATATTGCAGAATAAAGATTTTACAAACATTGTTTTCAAAAGTTTATAAATGCAGCCATCATTCAATAAATTTTCAATTTATTGAAACTAAGAAAATTTTATTTTGGAAAAACAATTGTTGCCACATTCTATACGATTTTATGCAACTATGTTTAGTGGGGAACTAGTTTTATACACCAATACATTTGAAAAAAATCGTACTAATACAAACATAAGTTAGGTACCACTGACAAGTGAGTTATGTACCTGTCAAAGAGTCGGCATACTACTTGTATACTATGTTCTGATTGATCTACTTTACTATTACCCCATTCGTATTGACTCCTTCAAACATATTGAGTCACTGGATAAATGCCGTTATTTGATATTTTATGTATGGCATTTACCCTACTGCGATTGGGGTGGCATGCATGCATTGGTAAGCAGTTGACACTTATAAGGAACACTACAAAATCCAATTAACCTCAAGTAATTTGGAAAAAGTTATAAAACTAACACAGAAAAAACTGTTTATCGATTAAAAAATGGGTTAAAAAGTATTTAAATGTAATTAATGTGATAATTGAATTAATTATTTTTTTAGTTGAAAGAAAATTAAAAATTTAATTTTGATTTAATTAACATTTTACTTGTTTTGAAATAAATTTTCAATTAAAATTTTAATTAAATAACAAAAAATCTTAATTGACTTTTTTTGTTTAAAATAAAATAATTTAAACATGTAGAATTGTTGTTGGAAATTATTAATATTTATTTTAATAAATTAACACATTGTTTCAAATGGCAAAGTTTTTTGATCACTTTTTTAATTAAAATTAAAAATAAATTTTATTAGATATTGGGAATTACTTCTTTTCATAAGCAACTTTATTATATTCAACATTTTTTTTTTTTTTTCGAATTTATTCTATGAGTTAAGTTTCAGTTATGTATTTTATAACGCTTTTTGTAATAGTTCTACTCCTTACATTTTTTTAGGAATGACTTTATACACTACCAGACTATTATCCAACGGATCGCTAAGGTAAAATGTAACAAGAAGATACAAGATAATAGTCTGGTAGTGTATAAAGACATTCCTAAAAAAATGTAAGGAATAGAACTTTTACAAAAAGCTTTATAAAATACATAACTGAAACTTTACTCATAGAATAAATTCGAAAAATAAATAAAATGTTGAATATACGGGTCTGTTCTAGGTTTCGACTCGTTTTGAAAACGCAAATTTTTTTGAATCCGCATAATTCATAAATTGGTGTTCTCAAATCCGCATGTTTTTGTGTATTCAAAGTTTGTGTTCGAAAAAAAAATCTAAATGTCAAAAACAAAAAAAAAAAAAGTTTTTTATCAGCTGTTCAAAAAAAATAAAATTTTTTTTTTATTGTTAAAAAACTATTCCTAAAAAATAATTTTTGTCATAAAAATGCCTTGAGCTTTTGTTTTATCTTATATACAATTGCGGAGACAAGAAACTAATGTTCAAAAAGTTCAAAGAAATTGTTAAAAATAATTGTTAAAAAAAATAATGCTTGACTCCATGTTTGTTTTTTTACACAAGTGAGTTTAATAAAAACAACTTAAATTTTTGGATATGTTAAAAATTTTATTTTTATTAATATTTGTGTAAAGGAATATATATTTTTTTTTATTAAAATGAATAAAAAACATTTCAAACAAAAAACCTAAATTTTGTTTTTGTTAAAAATGTTATCACATATGAGAATAAAAGTCGATTCGTTTTACGTTTACCAACCCCTAACTGCTCTAATTGAAAACGAATAAAAACATGCGGATGTGAAATGCAGAACACCAAAAATGCTGAAGTAATCCACTTTCGAGTGGATTCGGATTCTAGAACACACCTGATAATAATATTTATTGAAAATATTTTTTCAAAATTTTAAAATTTTTAGTAATCAATATAATCATTTTGGTAATAGGTGCAAAATCAACAAATTGTTTGCTTAATATTACGAATTTGGAATAAATTTGGCGATTGGAGAAATTTAATAATTTTTTCTGTGTAACCATGCAACTACCAAGTTCAGGTATTTATTTAAATGTTTTGCATAAATTTGTTTAACAAATTATTTGTTTAAATGCTTTTGTTTTTAATGTTTATATTGGGAATGCAAAAAAATTGATTTTCTCACTTTAAGTGGACATATAGTTATTACCCAGCGGGAAAATAAGGAAGGAGTTGGTTACATAAATAACTAAAAACAAATAATGTATTATTTTCGAAAGAATAATAAAGTGTTTATTGGAATCGAGAAGGTTATTTAATCTGAAACAATAATTATGCACTGATTACCACGTATATTCCCACATTTGCAGAACAAGGAAAGATTTGTTTCTGTTCCTGACAATTATTGGTGTTTTTCTTTAACATATTTTCTTAATAAAAAACTCTCATTAATTATTTATTCGCAGGATACATTAAAATAATATAGTAATAGCCTAGCGGGAAAATATGGAATTGATTACATAAATAAGTAGAAAAATAATGTATTATTTTCGAAAGAATAATAATTCATTCATTGTAATCGAGAATGTTATATTACTGACACAATAATTATGCATTGATTAGCATGTATATTCCCACATTAGCAGAACAAGTAATGAATGTATTGTTTCTGTTCGTAAAGATTATTCGTGTTTTTCCTTTACATATTTTCTTAATAAAAATCCGTTATGAATTATTTAATTCGTTCGAAGGATACATTAAAATAATTTATTACAATTCTAGAACATGTTCTGTGTTAAGAGTAATGAATTCTGGAATCAAATATTATAAAAGACATGTATTACGTTCTCGATTGCTATTGATTACATTTTCCTGCTGGGAGCCTTTCGTGTTGAGTTCACCATCAAAAGGCGCTTGATGATACTTTTATTGCTGCTGTTGTTGCCATTCAGCGTTGTCAACTTTGAAATTTCAAAACGCACCGAAATGGAGAAATAAACGCGCCATTTAAGGAAAAACGCACCAAGCTAATAATTTATTTCTTATTTCAAATTATAAATTTAAGTGTTTCTTTACATAATACCAATTATATACAACAACAAGAAGTAGAATTTAAGAAAAGATAAATTCACTGTTTATTGTTGTGGCTTTGTTGAAGCTTTGATATTGTTACAAGTAAGACCTAAGTGTTTAAAATTCTTTCCACTTTATAGTCTTATTTGTATAATATTTTTAGCTTTTTTATAAACAGAATACAATTTGGAAAAAGTTTCCTGACGAGCTGGCCTAAGCAACCAGCCAAATGCGCATAGAAACTAGCTTTGCCACAACAATAAATTTCAATGTTTTTATCAAGAATACAAATTTGGAATTTAGCACGTCATTAATAAATAAGACGGTTTTACTTTGTGCATATGATTTGGTACGTCTTAAACATCATTACTTGCTGTTCTTATTGTGGTCTGTACAATTTTTAGTAAACATTTTGCACTGTTGAATGAAATGGTATTGAAACAGGTGTATTTTATTGTACAAAGATTTTTTCCCACACTAAAACAAAAAGTTGTGTTGAATTTGCTTTGGTGCCACCAAAAATAAAAAACGAAATTTAAAAAAAGCACACCACGCACCGAGTTGACCACCATTGTCATTGCTTTATGTGTTTTTATTAGAGATGTGCAAATGTCTTGATTTGTGTTGGCGTGATTTTAAAGATTTAATTTTCACGCAATCGCGAAGTCATTCAATGGCAGGAAATTCAGCAGGAGCGTATGTGAATAAAAAAGAACAAGTTTATTAATCTCCCCCCTCTTGTACATTTAAGAGCTTCCCACATAAAATGTATTGAGCATGTCTATTGCAGTTGTGGAGATATAAATTGATCCGCGAAAAATGGCTTTAGGCCCCAATGTGCGATGGGGCCCAAAAGTTTTGAAAAAATTAATTTTTTATTTTTTTATAAACATTTTTTTTAATATAAAACCGCATTTATATCGTTAACTATAGGTCCTGAAGCGAAAAAGATAAACATTTCTAAACATATTTTTTCCACCCAGAATTGTCCTTCTTAAATGAAAAAAATCGCATTTGTTTTGTAAACTCAAAATCAAAAAACCAAAAGGATAGAAATTGTAAATACTTAGTCTAAAATAGAAAAAAATTAAATTTTATGACTGTTGTGTTTATTATATTTATTACCAATCTTACCAAGAGAAAACTCGTTACTCGGTCGAACTAGCCGTATGTGGAATGGACTCTCGGCAGAAGTCTTCCGAGTCGGCTACAATTTGGAAAAATGTAAATTAAATGTCCACAAGCACTACTACCTCTTTCCTTCTCCTAATAACCTTTTTTTCCTAATACCAACACAAAGCATTTCATTAGAAAGGGGCATCCCCTGAGTGTTGGCTCAAAGTAAAAAGAATAGTAAAATAATGTTTTACCGTACTAAAACTGTTATGTAGCTTGATTTATTGTCGCTTAAAATATTTTGTTTTAAAAGTAACAACTATTAAATTTTACGGGATACGCTGTTAAATAAATAAAAATTTTAAAATTTATGTAAAATTCATTTATTTTAAAGGAAATGTAAATCCGTTTTAAGTAAATTTTTACACAGAAAAAAGTGTTTTATCAATTAAAAAAATGGTTTAAAAAGTATTTAAATTTAATTTAAGTGAGAATTGAATCAATTATTTTTTTAGTTGAAAGAAAATTAAAAATTTAATTTTGATTTAATTAACATTTTAGTTGTTTTGAAATAAATTTTCTATTAAAATGTTTATTAAATAACAAAAAATCTTAATCGTAGCTTTATAAAATACATAACTGAAATTTAACTCATAGAATAAATTCGAAAAATAAAAATTGTTGCTTATAAAAAGAAATAATTCCCAATATCTATAAAATAATTTAAACATGTAGAATTGTCGTTGGGAATTGTCAATATTAATTTAAATAAATTAACACATTGTTTGAAATGGCAAAGTTTATTGATAACTTTTTTAATTAAAATTAAAAATATCATTCATTGAAAATATTTTTTCAAAATTTTACAATTTTTAGTAATCAATATAATCATTTTGGTAATAGGTGCAAAATCAACAACTTGTTTGCTTGATATTATGAATTTGGTATAAATTTGGTGATTGGAGAAATTTAATAATTTTTTCTGTGTAGTTGTTTTAAATGAATTTTCTGTTGAATTTAGCTACATAATATTTTGAGTGTATAAAATACAATTATATTTAATAAAATTGAGAATTAGGTGTAAATTACAAAATAAGTGTAATTAAAAAAAACATAAAGTACGTAAATACAGATGTTATTAATTACAAAATTTAATAAATAAAACCAATACCTGGTTTGAATAATTATAAAGTCTAATTTCGTAATGGATAAAATTACTAGAACCTAACAAGCTAACAATTTCACTTCGATTTATCTAACATTGGATAAATTCTAAAATTTACAATTTTTTTATATTTCATTAGTAACAATACACATCCAAGAAGACGTAACACGGAGTCAGTGGTAAAATGTTTGTTTTATAAATAAAATTATTATGAAAACACCAGAGAAATTGAAAAAATTTAAAAAAAAATATTTCTAAATGAATTGCGTTATTCTATTTCAGAAATTTCTAGTTATTTTTTATTGTTTCAAATTGTAACATTACACAACGCAGGTAATCTAACATGAAGTTAATAGCCAAACCTGTGTCTGTAAAAGGCGCTCATTGTATTCTGTTTATACCCACACCAGAATAGTGAAGAGGATATGACTGTGGTTTTCATGGGCAACCTCGCGTGTCCATTTTTCGATTTTGAGATGTTGATGCCATATAACTTAATTTTAAATGCTCTTTAAATGGTTCCAAAATCTTCTGAAAAAGGATGGACCAGTTTAAATTTTTTAACGTAATAACAAAGTTAAAAAAATTCAATACCTAGCCCATAGCTTGATCTACAATCGTTATTCGGCCCTCCTGATTGATTTTAAGACATACGCGGTTACCCATGAAAACCACAGATTATTCGTATATGCTGATGTGTGCAACACATAAAAATATTGATTCTAGACCCACCTTTTAGTGTACCGATCTAGTAAGAATCACTTTCTTAGCCGGTCTAACCATGTCCGTCCGTCCGGCTGGCTGGGTGGCGGACTGCATGGCTGGTTGTCTGTCCATTTAACCTTGTGAGCAAAGAACAGTTCCCTATTTTGAAATTAATTTGATGAAGGTTGGTACATATGAACGTTTCAATTGTCATAAGGACAAGAGGTTATTCAGAACGGTACACTCACAATATTCTAAATGTAAAATTAACTGAAATTTTAATATAAAATTCGGTTAAAACCCAGTCAACTTGTTTTTCTTTTAATTTTAACAAGAAGTTAATTTAACTTTTAATGTCGAAAATTCAAACGCAAATTTCGGTAACACTTCAGTTATTTCATATAATTTACCTACCAAAAAATTAGCTCCGATTTCCGTAAAAACAAATGAATTTTCAGTTATTTTATGTAATTCAGTTGTTTTATATAATACAGGTTTTACTCGTTTACTCCCCAATAAAACCGAATTTCTAAAAAATACCAGAGAGTGAGAGAATATTAATTTTTACTTAACCCGTTGCACATGTCTGTTTCAATTCTTTTGTACTGACCCTTTTGTTTAGAAAAGATATCTAAAAATTTAAAAATTCTCTATTAAGTTTTTTAGTTATTCGACCTTTTTAAAATAAAATTTAAAAATTTTGTGCATTTAACTTAATAATTTAACAAATAGAATGGGAATTTTTACTTTTCAAACATGAAAATAATGTATGTTTTTCTTCTTGTAGTGTTGTTGTTGTTTCTACACAAAACAAGCAAATCGTTTTTTAAGTGAATTTTCATTTATTTTATATTACAATTTCAGTTAATTTTACGTACTTTATCATAATCAACGGAGAATATTAAATGCAACCGAAAATCCGTATTAATGTGCACTTAGTTTTTTGAAAAAATGTTAGAATTAGTTAAAAATAAATTTGCTTGGAATTTTAAATGTTTATTTATTTAAAAGTGGCTGCACGGAATACTTCTTAAATAAACTAAAGTCCGTTACAGTAATAATTTGAGAGTGTAAGAATCGGCCCATAATTTCAAATGGCCCTAATACACACTTCTTTCCGGAAAAGTCATAAGCTTTCTTATTATTTTGTTTTTTATAATAAATTTATCCCAAAAAGATCTCATTGCCACATAAATTGTCTTACCAAACTGTTTTATGTGTGGTCTATTTTTCACCATATTTCCCATACAAATACCACTCCCGAAAATAGATTAAATGTGCTGTTTTCATAACACAAATGATTGAACGTGTAGTAAATTTTATATGAAAACCACTCAAAAAACAGTGCTTTTCACATAAATTTTATTACACGTTCAATCACTTGTGTTGTGAAAACAGCACATAAGTGTCATAAATTCCTCATAAATGTTGGTGTCATGACAAAATTTTGTACTGGTAGGCTCAGAATTGACCATAGCTCCCACACTAAGTATCTCTCTAAAATCGCTTTAAGACGAACAAATCTCATAAAGATGTTAATATTTAAATATTATTGGGCACAAAGAACTCTTTTAAGAATTTTAACCTAATAAAATCATTTTGTTTTGTCGGGTTCAGGTTTGGCTATGGGTCCCAATTATAGTATTTCCTAAAGGCCTCATTCCTAAAAAAAAAAACTATTTTAGGTATAAACATAAGGTCCATATACAAATCTCAAATATTTTTTTATGAATAAGGATGTTATTAGTTAATAAATTTTAAACATTAACGGCCTAAGTTATAAAAAATAAAACGGGTTAATAAAGGGTTTATGAAATGGATTTTGTATGAAAATTTTAAATCCTTTGCAAAATTTTATACCTTAACCACAATATTCTTCTGCCTTGTTTTCCCCATCGATTATTAATTAATTATTCAAATTCTAAAAAGGTGTTAACGAGCAAATAATTTTCAAAATCAAATAGAGTTTCAATAAAGCAAATATTTTATTACAAATCATGTTCACTGTAAATATTCACACCTTCTAAAATAAGTTTGTAAAATTCGCGCACAAATTATCAAATATTTTCAATATACCCCCAAACTTAAACGGTATTTATCAAAAAGTTAAAATCTTTTATGTAAATTTACTAAAATGGTATCCAGTGTATTCTTGTATGCTCGACTATTTTAATTATAGACTTATGTGCATTTCGGTTAACATTTATGGTTAGAATGTCGTTATGGAAGGGCTGTTTAACTTCAATAACTCTTTAACTCTCCTGCCTTGTTTTAAACTAGGGATGTAACGATACGCCTTTTTGCCGACGTGATACCGATACGAATATTAAATTTAAATTCAAGGTAAAATTAACAAAATTCAAGTGGAGTAATTTCTTAATTATACAAAATTACAGCGTAAGAGATTATTAATATTTAAAATTGATTTTAATAAGATTTTAAAAACAACGAAATGAATTTAAATAAATGGTAAATTTAATTTATTTTTTAAACAAAAAAAAAAGTGCAAGGAAATATTAGCTTTTATCGAAGAATTAAAGATAAACAATAGATTTCATTAATCTCTAAACACTCAAATATTTCATTCAAAGAAAACTCTCGCTTCGAGAAACTTTTCGATTGAAATGCGAGAAATTAAACAAAAATGCCATAAATTGAAACATACGACTGTTTTTCTCACTTTACTGCGTGTGTAACACTTTTAGCGAGTAATAGCTGTCACGTAAGGAAATTACTCGCCAATTTAAAGTGTGTCTGTAAAATTTTTGTGAGAAAGTTCCCGCTTTGAACTATCAAATAAACTCACGCATAAAAACGGAGTGAGAAAAAATATTACTACTAAAAAATATATTAAATATGCAAAATGCAATGAATAATAACATGGAAGAGATAAGTATTTTGTTTTTGACTGATTTTCTCATTGTTTAATTATTTTGCCTTTAACATTTTATACGAATATACGAATGTTTTCAAAGCTATTTTTTAATCAACTAAAATTAATGTCGCACTCTACATTATTTGCTATAGCCGACGGTTGTATTTTCGCCGCTGTCATTGAGAATTTTTAAATTTTAATACTTTGGCCGCCGTCAACGATATGTGCTACTGGCGTTCTCAACGTCTGCAAGTTCATATCGGCTTCGAGTGGATTATTATGACATTTATAACGTGACGACGAAATCTTTTTCGATTGTTTTCGGCATGAGTTACAGACACACTTTTCGAGAAACGATGGAATATTTTATTTCACATCTTTTCGATGCGAAAAGTTCTCACCAAAGTTACAGAACATGGGTACTGAACTATTCTGCATCTCAGTTTATTTATTAATCGACTTTCTTATAATGTTGGACGACCGTTAACTAGCGAAATAGCGTCGAAAATGTAGCTATACCCTAGAGGGAAGCGAACTGACACCAAAGTAGTCCCGTGATAGGTATTTTGTGGTAGACACCGGTTCACTTTATATGAATGTGACTTATCACTTTTGCATAGGGTTGTTATTGGAGGGGGTCAATTGACACCTAACAGCCACCAAATGACAAGTCACATATCTATTCTCAATGAACGTGCTTAGTGTAAGTTACTACAATGGAGTATTATTTCAATACAATGTAGTACTATTTTAATAAATCGAGTCCTAGATATAACTAAATTTAAGAACCAAATTTTAGAAAGTCCCAAAAAAATGTGTTACACCACCGTTGAATACTGTACTGTAATTTATTATTTTTTCTACCTTTTGGTTCTTTATATACCATTTAAATGATTGGTTCTCCTTTGACTGGTCATGAGTTCTTTCTTTCTGCACTTGTTCCATTTTCCCAAATCCCAGGACCAGTCTTCTGGAACAAGTGACACAAATTTTCCGCAGGATAGCTTTGCTTGTGGACCTGTAGTCACTTTGAAGTAACCCAAAATTTGTACCGAAATGATTTTTACTTTCACAAAAATCATTAAAAATTAGCAGAAAATTCTTAAAATGTACCATTACATACAAGATTTATCCATAGGAGAACGTTTTACCACTATGATGCAAAGCAAAGCGTCTGATGCTGCAGGTCCACACCGAGCGTTCAATGCGTTTATCATCAGTATAAAAAGACGTAGTGTAAAATTAGATTGACAATTTACACAGCAAACGCGTAAAATGCATATACGTATCGAAAGCACTAAGAAGGATTACTTTCTACTTAAGCATGAGTCTCGAAAAAAGGAAAAACGCTTGGTGTAGACCCCCTCCAGCCTAAGAATTAAAAGAAATAATATATATTTATGTTTAATTTTTTTCTATTAGTTGTTATGCAAAAAATAAGCATTGAAAATTAAATTGTATTTAAAAAAAAAACTATAAAAAAGTATCGGCGTATCGACAGTAAAATATCGGCGATGCTTCACGTTTGCCGATATATCGGTATTCGTTATCACCCTAATTTAAACCAATGCACAGTGGGAGATTTGGGCCAAAACCCTATAACTTTGTTATTTCTTTTCGTAAAGCAATAAAACTTAGTACGTAGGTGAAGTAGCTAAAGGCCGTTAAGCTGATGTTTTAAAATGTTTGCCACGCCCATATAAAATACCCCTTAAACTGTAGTGCCCATTACGCCACCATTTGTGGTCCAATATTAAAGATTTATAAAGCTATATTTCTCAGATTAGTGATTCTTAAATCTGTCCCAATATCACTTGATTTTATTATAATAAACCTATTGGTTATAGGTTACAAAATTATAAGTTTTTGTTTATTTTATTTTTATTGTTGCATACAAAAAAATATTAACACAACAAAATCAATCACCCTTTTTATGAAAGTCGACGTCAATACAATTGATTAAAAGTGCTAAATTAGCAAAGTCTTATATCGTTAAAGCTGTAAAGAAACAGAAAACTTGCAGTAAAAATCGCTTTTATCGCGAACATGGTAAAAATTCGCGAAAAATGCAAAATCTGAAACAAACTCTAAGATTTATTTGAAAAAAAAATAATTTAATCATTTATTTCGAAAAGGACTCAGGTACATATATATCGATATACTGTTAGAATGAAAGGTTATATACTCCTTCCATAGCGATAAAAAAAACGTGGATTTTTAAAACGAAACGGCTCATCTCCATATTTATTTAGAATATTTTAAATATGTGTTTTAGTTAGCAAATGAACATAAATTCAACATTTTTACAGTGAGAGGTAAGTTTTGAATGTGTGGTCAATTTGTTATGAATTTTTTTTTTTATTTTGCCATTATTAAAAAAAACTGAATAGTGAACACCGTTTCAGGAGAAGAATTAATGTAATAACACAATTTTTGTTTTACTTCATTTTGAAAATTGGCAAATGCAGCTGCTCGAAGAATTATGATATCCAGATTGCCAATTTCCAAAATCTTTATGAATTCTGCAATGGCTAACTGACATATATTCACAGGCAAAGAATACATGTAGAAAGAAGAAGATTTATAATTTATATGCTTATCTTAATGAAATATTTTCGTTTTTGTTCTATGAATGTATAGGTTTTCTAATTTGTGATCATAATCTATCTGCTATATATATAAAATAGGATGTGTGTATGTATGTACATATGTATGTATGTATGTAACGTGTGGACTCCAAAACGGCTGGGCCGATTTTGATGAAATTTTCAGGGAATCTTCAGAGTATTTAGGCGGGTGACACTGTGAAGTCTGATTTCTGATTTTCGGTCTGGGGGCGGAGGGGCGTGGCAAAATCCATAACTTGAGAACGGCTTGACCGATTTGAATGATCGCCATGGTCCAACTTAGGTTTTTACGGAAAGAAAATTTTGCCCCGCCCACTTTTACGCCCACTTTTTTCGATTTACCTAAAATCAGAAAACGCCTCCATCGAGTTGACTAATTTTTCTTTCAAATGTTCGTATTAATCAACTTTAAGTTTTCATCGAAAGAAAAATTTACCACGCCTACTTTTACGCCCACTTTTTCTATTAAGCGCATAACTGGAGAACGGCTTGACCGATTTGGACGATTTTTTCTTTAAAATGATCGACATGGTCTAACTTAGGTTTTGCGGAAAGAAAATGTTGCCCCGCCCACTTTTTTCGTAAGAAAAACTTTATGATAAGTATTTCATGGATTTTTATTTAAAGGCCGTAAATTTCGTTTAAAGATCAATTTAAATCGTCTGGTAATATAACAATAATGTTTGCTTAGGGCCAGCAACGCGGACCGGGTCAGCTAGTAAATAGATAAAATTATACCGAAATGTTGTTACTGTTCCATTATAATAAAAAACTTTCGTTAAAAATTTTGTTTACATTTATTAAAATTTGGGAGCTCGAAAATTAATCTTCAAAGGGGATAATCTTAACTTAAAAAGCAAAATATATATTTAAATATTATAGATTATCTGAATATGCGTGTGAATCAATAAATTACATCCACTAAAGATACAATTTTGCTACCTTTTCGAAATGGATAATTCAATTATTTTATTAAGTTTTTTATTTTTATGTTCTTTCTGCACATTGAAAAGTTAAAAGTTAAGAATAATAGGGATCGCTAAAAAGGTAATCATTGAAAAAATTCGGCTGAAGATAGTTGTGAAACTCATAGTACTTACTTATGAGCCTTTGTACTACCCTGTGCTAAGACTTTCAACCTCTAAAAATCCGCAAAAAAATTGTACCAAACCTTTTTTATGAACGATGCGGTCAAAATTATTTAAAATAATATTATAAAATGGCCGAAAAAAAATTTAATTTATTTGACATCTTTGTTCAAAAAGCCAAATAATTGCATTAAATACTAATAATAAAATATGCTAACTTTCCGGCACTCATGCAGTCAAAGTAGTCTGTACATTATGATCGAAAATTGTAATTACATGTTTTAAAGTTTCAGCTCTATTATTGCATCAAAATTTTTTAAAAATTAAAAAAAAAAATGTTGAGGTTGTGGCTGAGATGTACCTCGGTGCAATATTGGCAAAGAGGGTACAATTGTACTTTTTGTTTTGGTAGTACTTCTATTTGGTTTTTAAAGTGATGGGTGTTTAAATATGATGTATATATATATTAGGGATACCAAACGGGAAATCCCGAATCCCGAAATCTCGGGATTGATAAATTTAAAAAAAAAAAAAATTTAATATATCAATTTTTATGTACAAAACTGTTCGTTTTTATTGAATTATACTATATACAAAAAAATTATTAAAAATAAATTTGAGTTATATTTTTTATTGCAAATAATTCTTATTTTTGAGTTTAATTTTTGTTTTTGGAACACAGCGAGTATTTAAAATTTAAATTTTTTGCTTGATATATGACGACTATTTCTGGATTTTTGTATTTTGCTTAATAAAAACCATTATTTTAAGTAGAAACGATATTTGAAGATTCACATCTCAAGTCTTTTTTACAATTACGTTTAGCAAGTTCAGCTTTGGCTTAAGACATAATACCAAAATAAAAATGATTATTTTTATGCAAAATATAGAAATCAAGAAATAATTGTTATATATCAAGCAAAAAATAAAAATTATTCACGATCCAATTAAAGTTTTATTCAGAAACTAAAGAATAAAAGTTGATATAATTATAACAATTAAGTCGTAATATTGATGAAATAGTCGTTATATTGATGAAATGAAATGGGTTAAGCAAATTAATAAAAAATTTGCTTAAAAAACTTACGGTAAATAAAATAATTTTTTAATATTTTTAATATCTCAAAAAAACTATTTATTAATTAAAATTAAAATGATTAAAATGAACTCAAGTTTCGGACACCTTTTACAATACAATACCAATGACTCATTTAGTACAACTTAGAAATTTTTCATCTTTCACTAATGGTATAGATAATATTGTATTAACGTATTTGGATTGGCTGGAAAATGAGATTTTGAGTTAAGGGTGTGTGTAAAACGGTAGCTAAGTTCTATGGTGGATTAAAATTGTTTAAAATTTCTACGCTAATGTCAAAATTTATACTAGCCCCTAGGGGTAGTGAAATTTTATTCCCCTCGATAGGGTCAAAATTTTACTTCAATGAGTACTTTGCTACCGTTTCACACACACATCATAAATCTCAAAAAATAATAATTAGGCCCGAGTTGAATAAAACGCAACGCAACGCCAAAAATTACATTGAAAGCAAAAACAAAGTAAAAAATATTTTATAATTTGGTGTTGCTTTCTTCAAACAATTTTGTTTGTTTGTATATTGATAGTGCATAGAAAATATTCCTGGAAAATATTGAAGGAATAAGAATATTAAAGTATAAAAGCTTTTTAAATTTTAATTTGACTTAGAATACACAGTCGAATTAATATTAAAATTTATAATAAAAAATGAAACTCAACATGAGAACTAAAATTTCCAGATTCTATATTTTTCTTAATCCCATCAAAATTCTTTGCATTTTCCTTCGCGAACCTTCTGAAAATCTTTCCAGGACACCAAGACATCCTAGTATCCCATCAGCGAACTTTGGTCAAAAAAGTTCAAACCCGTACGTCGGATAGTTAAGCATACGTTTTAGTGCAATGAAGTAGTTCTGGAAATAAAACCACATTTTCCAACTCTGTTTGAAACATGTATGCATATGTGTGTGTGTATCTATGTTAATGAGTTTTGCTATGTAACGACTTCATGTAAATATAATTGCAATTAGAAAACATCATCGTGCTCATTATAAATTTTTAAAGTAATTTAATACTAAAGGGATGACTTATAATTTTCCATTGAATTGAAAAAGATAATTTAATGATGTTATACAAATTTGTTTAGTAAAATTTTGCAAATTATGAAATTAATATTTTATTTTGCTACACCTTTAGATAATTATAATTTTCAACGTATTCTTGAATTAAGAATTAGCAACACTTTTGGAATACAAAGAAAATCATGTTGTTATTATTTGAAGGCAGTGCGAAATGTGACCCCAAGAATTTATGCCCCAAAGTACTAAATTAAGAATGGCCTTAAAACATTTTCGTGTTTTTTTTTTTTTTTTGTTGGAGTGTTTTTGCATTTTCAATGAAATGACCCAAAATATCAAGGAATGAAAAATGACCCCAAGTAAAATGGCAATTCAATTGAGACTATTTTGCATTTAATAATGGCAATTTTATAGAAGTGATAAATGACCCCAAAATAATCAAAGTACAAATTTGGGGCAATTTTTTTATTTTAACAAATATGTAATATTTTATCAAAATTCACGATCAACATAGAAGTAAACTTTGCGGATCTTTTAGAAAAGTAGTAAGATCAATTAAAATATTAAATAATATTCCTGAAGTAAATCTCTTTTTATTTTCTGATGAAAATTTTAAATTACCCTAAGCAAAATGTAAAAAATCACCCAAATGATAAATGACCCAACCTAAAAAAAAATAACCAAATTTTTATTTTTTTCTTAAATAACAGATTGACATTGAAAAGCTTTTTTAGCGATTCTAACTGATTCTTATTTTTTTACCAAGCTAAAGGCGAATATGGACTCGGTTTTTCTTCCATCACATCACATTTATCAGAAAACGGTCCATTTGTTGCTCTATACTTCTCTTTAAGCCACCTTTCAGAGTCAAGTGGTGGTTCAATTAAAATTAGTTACATCTTGTTTGAAAGCCTGCTTAAGTGCGTCGAATAGTGGTAATTTGGTTTTGATCGAATAACATATGCCTTAGTTATTGTGTAATCTAATGTGCTATTTCTTGATAACCGGCAAGTGTTTGTGTAGTAAAATTTGTATGAAAATCGCTCAAAAAACTGAGTGTTTTCATATAAATTTGACTACACAATCACTTGCCTGCCATTTGGAAACAGCGCAAAAGATTTTATGAAAATTTTAACGTTTTTCACCAATTATTGTCTTTTCGGAAAATGTTTTTGCCAGAACTAATAACAAAATCCATAGTCTTATAATTTAATTCTCTATTCCATTTTACTACAAAAATGTCAAGCCAAAATGGAATGGTATCGAATAAAATCTAAAAATCCAAAAAAAGATCAAAAAAACACTTACAATTAAACATTTACATATAATAGCATGAATGCTGTGCATATATATTTATATTAAAGTTCGAAACTGATTTAAGATGAATAGTAAAAAGATTTTTTTAGCGATTCTTACTGATTCTTATGTTTGTTGTCATGCTTAAGCCGAATATGGAGTCTGTGTTTAATATTTTAAAACGACTCGTTTTATGCTTACAAGTCGAGCAGAAAAATCTTACGAGTTGTAAAAAATTTGTGCTGGCGAGTTTTACTTTTAAGCTCGCGAGCACAAATTTTATAACTAGAGAATTGACTGGAATTGTGCTCGCGAGTAGAATTTTTTCCTACCCTGATTATTAATTTTACATGCTATTTAAATCGCTGTTAACACTTTACAATGTTATCATCTGTCTATAAAAGGCGACTATCGTACAACGTTTTTAGAAGAACAAGAACATCGCGAATACTTATAAGTAAAAATGGCACACACCCCCATATAACAGATTTTTGTTTACATGTGGTTGCTAATTTGCAACAGTCAACAGTCAACTGCAAATTATTTTGTGGTTAATTGTTGGCTGAGGAAATTTTTGGCTGTCACTCAAGTTCGATAGTGTCCCCCCCCCCCTCCCCTCCCTTAAAACCTTTTATGTTCTACGTCAATTTTACAAAAGTAAGAGAGTGTATATTGACACACATTTTGTTTAATAGAAAATCAAAAATTAAATGACACGTGTAAAAGTTTCCTACCTCTCCTGTTCGTGCTTTCTGTCCAAAGATGAAAAAAAAACAATAACAAAACACTTAGCAAACAAAAAAAATCACAATTTTTTATTACAAGCCAAGTTTCCGCCGGAAAACATCAAAATGTAACTGTATTTTTGACTTTATCAGTATTTATGAGAAATATTTAGTACAACAACAGCAACAACAACGAAAGAATAGCAAAAAAAAATAATAAAAAACATGCAAAACACTCACGTTCATACGAGAACAAATAACAAAAGAGAATATTCATAAAATGTTTCTAGTGGTTGCTTGTTGCAATTTCTTGATTTGTTGCATACACATACTCGAATTCTACGAGTTTTGAATGAATAAAGAAATGGAGGGAAATGAATGTAGAATATGGACTATAAATGGATGGATGGGAGTGATTGTACAGTGGTTTATTTAAAATTTGCATATTCATATTCAAATACACACACACACAGACATACTCACGCATTTAAATTGTGCATATCAACGTGCAAACATCATGTCGTCATGTAAAAAAGCACTCAATGAATTTTGAATATGTCATTTTTAGTTGTGGGTGTATGGCGGGAAAGTTCTCTGCAGTAAAACATAAATTAAAGGGAGTGAGACGAATAGAAATTGTAACACATACCAAAGATACTAAAGAGGTTCAGAGTTGCCAATGCTACGACTTTTGTTCACTTTAAGTCCGATTTTTGTTTATTTTTTAAATTTCCAATTGAATCAGTTTGAAAATGAAATCAAATGATAGAACGTTTGTCGCTGATGGCACCTTCACCCGGATATAATACCTGGGAAAAGTGTGAGGTCATTAAGGCTCTTATCGTACGCTCTCGCTATTGAGCATTGGAGGGAAGAAAGCTTCGGCTTCTAAGTAAGGAGTTTATAACATGTTTCAGATACTCCATGTGTTGGAATTTACACAGGTGTGTTTCATTTATGCACATTAGAGAGTTGGAAGGTGAATCGATTTTAGCTGGCTTTTGGAGCACTGAAAATCCAAAACTTAATTGTGGGCGCCAATCTGCATAATAAAATGGCTGATTCTGAGGGTGTGGTCTTATGCGTTTTAGGAAGCACTCTTCACTTAAACTTGGGCTCATGGCGAATATCTTCCCCCCCCCCTCCGGTTGTTTTTAGGAACCATAAGATTAAATATTCTCCAGGGAAATCAGATGCAGACCTGGGGTTTGGCAAACATTTTAAATCTACATCTTCACAATCTCCTGCGATCTTATACCTATTGCGAGAAATGATCCCTATTTTTCAGGATGATTGTATCTGCTCAAGTTTCACTCTCCTAATGACTAGTACTTCCAAGGTTGAGCTGACGTACCTTTACTTTAGGGGTTTGAAAATTTAAAATGTTCTTTCCAGCCGGTAAAAGTTATTTAATCGGCTTGGCAACTCTGCTAAACATTTATTTTATCTAGCATTTTTAACCGACAAATCCATGTTTTTTTAATGAAACATGGTTTTTAAATTTTTAACTTACAAAAGTTTTAGAATTAAAAAAAAATAACAAACGGTTAGTAACAACGTGAGGAGTTCCATATATTTAATAACGCAATAATATTTAAAAAAAAAGTATATGTAACGATTGTATACAAATATATGTTACGCAGTTATGACGTTTTCGTTTCTGAGAAAATATTTTTTACCATTTTGTTACATTTTTAACTACATAAACTTTACGCAACATTTGGCAACCCTAAAAACAAAAATAATCGACAGCTGACAGTTTATGGTTAGTAAAGATGGAGCGTTGCACGGTAGATCAACCTGTCTTCATTTTTGAACAATATTTCAAAAATAATGACTTCAAGAAATTATTTCAAAAATTAACTGCTTCAATTATGAAGAGATTACTTGAAAACTTCAGGGGGGCTGGATCTGCTTCGATATTGACATTTGAACGGCTTGTTTTTGGTATTCCTGAATTTTTCAAATACTCACTTCACAGCTGACGAATTTAATACACTATTCCGACCATATTCTGTAATTTTCGAACTGCAGCCGCCAAGGTTTTATTATTTTTGAAGTATTATTCAATAAGGAAAACACTATCGTATAAAGCTCCATTTTTACTAACCGTAAACTGTCGGCTGTCGATTTTTGTTTGTTTTTGACACCTTACTGCAAAAATTGCGACAAATTCAAATCTTGCGTAAAGCCCTAAATATAAAATATTATTTACATAAGTGTAGGTTTTAAGCAATTCCACTTTTATCAAAAATTAAAAATAGAAAAAAAAATAAATCAAAAATAATGAAATTAATTTAAATGTTGTGATAATTTTTCATTATTGACTGAGCTGGGAATTGAACCCAGGCTTTCACGGACAGGTTGCCCTGACTAGTTTTGATTGTAACCACACAATCACTTCGGAGGGGTTTGCCGTTTTTACTCACCCCGCGGATGACGTCAATAGTCAAGCATCAATCTTTAAACCAAATGGTATTTTACCTTGGTAGAGCGAAATTTGCTTTGAATGAATGATTATCTATTTTAATTGATTTACATGTTCTTCCTTACTTCTGTTTTTCGTAGTTTTTGTCAAGAATTCTTCTTAAAATCCAAAGTACATTTTTTTGTTCTTCATTTTTTTGTCTTTCTTTTTCTTGTTGACCTTTTGCAGCACAACTTAAAGGATAAATGTAAACATATAGCCCGTGCCTTAGCTGTTAACAATAATTAGTATTGTGGTTATTTTATTGAACTGTTAATGGGTTTTAATCCAAATTTCGATATTTTAATCAGACTTAAGTTCATCAAATTTAATTTTCATTAAATAATTTTTATGAAGAAAGGAATTTTACAACATGAAATGAATTACAATTTATTAAGAGGATGTAACAGCAAAAGGTTAACCCTCTGCGACTGACATGACTTTGTAATAAAAATTCCAATGAGGTGGAAGTACGCTAGACACTCTTTTGATGGCTTATATTTTCCAAGTTCTGTTTTGTAAAATCTCAGAATTTATTTTATTATTTTAGATTAATTTGTTATTTGTTGTAATTTATTTTTGAGCACAAAACGACAATTAATTTTAAACCATATTTAATGGCATGCCTCCAACTGGCCCTAAGGAACTAACATCTATGCAAAAACCAAAAACAATTAAACATTTCCTATTGGTTTTTTACAAGTTTTACACTGAGTTAAGTTCACGTCTGAGCTAACCAGTATAGAAATAATGAGAAAATTTTAATTAATAATTAAAAAGATACAACTGATCTTATCTAGTGCATTGAACCATACATTCTGACATGGATATGTCAAATTGTTTGATCCAAAGCTCAAAATCAGCTCTTCATGACTTTTAAAAGTTCCAGATGATGTTTGCTTAGAACAAAAAGGAATTTGTTTGGTATTAGACCGACCCATCAAAATAAAAATAATAAGAGATATAAAATTTTGAAACAATTCTATTGACGTGTTGTTTACGAGACACTTCAGAAATATCACAAAAATATAACAATACTATGGATATGGTTGTTTCTCAGACACCACCTTAATATTGTCTTGATTGTCTTGAAAAAAAATTTTCTTTCAGCGTGACGCATGAGCTCTATTTGATCGCGTTTGTCACGCCAACGTATACATGAAAACGTATTTAGAAGGTACTAAATGCGTTAGAGCCGATGATTAAAAAATAACGGAGAAAATCCCTTTTCTCTTTCATTGGTGCCTGTTAGACAACCAGTCGCAGAGGGTTAACCCCCCTATTTATAAAAATATTTTTTATGAAAATTTGTGCAATAATCCTTTAATAAATCAAAAATATTTTTTATGAATATGGGGGTAAATATTCATGAGATAATCCATCCCCAGGGTGTGGTAACACGTAAAGTTAAAGACTTCCCCGGTAGGCTAGAGTATCATTGTAATAGGTGCGGGTTCAATTCCCACCCGACACTTTGGCTGGTTAAAATATATCGACCTCGGTAAATAAAATTAAAATTTAATTTGTTAATGTATTTGAAACAGATATTAATTATTAACAAAATAAAGTTTAAAGTTATGCGATTTTACAAGATTTTGGCAAAAAAATATATAATTCAAAGCTTTTATTAAAACGAAACATATGTGTCAAATCAAAACGAAAACTTATTTACCACAATACTTTTAAAAAGGCAAAAGACAATATCTATTCCAAAGGCAAAAATATATTCTCTTGGAATTATTGCTTTTTGTTATGGAACTCCTCATATATTAAAAATACACATTTTCGTATAAATTATATACCAGAAGCATAAACCAAACCAAATTCTTATTTTATTTTGGTATTGAGATGAAATAAAATACGTTTTAAAAATTTCAAAAGTTTTTAAAAATCATTAAGCTAAACAAGCTTTGGCATTAGTCCAAATTGTCCTAAATACGTAACGAACCAAACAAACATGTAATTGTTAAACACAAGCAATTTTTTTAATAAAACAGAACTCAAATGTTATTGTTAATAAAGAAATGTGACCGACCATTTTTATATAATGTCAAGAATGTGCTTACGTACGATTTAAGTATTTAAATCTTGATTACATTTTCCTTTGCACTGATTAATTCTTGTAAAATCGAATTTGTTTTTTTTTTTATTTTCCTTAATATGGTTTCTGTTTTTTCTTGTTAATTGTCTTTGAAATGTCCGTAATCATGTGTGAAATTTAAACCCATTTTTTGCGCCTTGTGTTATTTTACTTTTAGTTATTATTATGATTATTTTTTTTCTTTTATGTGTGTTATTTTTAATTTCTTACCACCAACATCAGTCTTGTGTGTATAGTAATTACACAACGGTTTTAAAGTACTTATAAGTACAAGCATTAAGTACTTGTATGCGTAAGATATTTTTTATTTATTACACAACGGAACAAAATTCATTTTTTTTTCTTTGGCATGAAACTTTATAAATGTTGTTTACTAATTTTAGATCGCTGATTTCAAAATTTTTTTTCTACTAACGGGTACGTTATCATCAAGATATTCGTACTATAGAGGGGCGATACCAGCCATGTCACTGGGATGCCCGTTTGATGGCGAACTATTTTTAGCGTATTAAAAATAAACCCTGTTAACAAGATAAATTAAGAAATTATGATACAAAAAATTTTTTTTATGAGTTTTAATTACATTCTAAAATTTTTGTCTACAATCTAGATTTTTCTTTTAATTTTTTTTCGTTCTCTCACTAAATTCTAAAGTCAATCAAAATTGTGCACCAATTTCAAAGAAAAAAACAAGTAAGAAAGTATAGTCAGTCCAGCCCGTGCATATGACACCCTGCATCAAAGTAATTAAAAACAAATTTCGAAGAGGCAGAAATTGCCCCCCACCTCACTTCGTGGTCCTTGTGGTGAAAAATGAAAAGCTAATGTGGCTATATGAATAAGGATTTATCTGTTTTATATATTATTAAAATTGGTTTGATAGTGGGCACAAAGACCTTTTTCCGAAAAGCTGCTTTGTATGGGGGTTACATAAAATTATGGACTGATTCGCCCATTTTCAGTCCTTCTGCTAATTAGAACCTATGTACCAAATTTCATCAAATTATTTTGAAAATTGCGACCTGTAGTGCGATTCACTAACTTTTTTTACGATAATCGTATCGTTAAAATAAATATAACGAAAATTGATCGAATTTACTATTCAGTAACATTTTTAACGATATTCGCCGTCGATTAAAGTCAGCTGTTACTTTAAGCAGTTTTTTCGTTATTTTAACGACAATAATTTACGTTGTGTTTATTTCATCGATAAAGTGTATTTTATATTTAAAGTGGCTGAGACCCGACTTCTTACATACATACTACGTATATATATACATAAATATGTATATGTATGAACAAAAACAAAATTCTAAATTTAAAATGTACAAAAAAAGCAAATTAAGAACAAAAACAAAATTCTAAATGTAAAATTCACAATATAAAATATAAAAAAACAATAAATTAAGCACAATTTCATTTGTTTTGTCTTTATTCTCTTTTGTGCTTTTCGTTTATTTTAACATTTTGTAGACAGAGATGTTACAAAAACTACAGCTGTTTATAATCGTTAAAAATAAATTACAGAATCACACTATCGTTACTGCAAGCGAATATCTATGTCGACAAAAATTACGATTGTTGGACCGTTAAAAATTAGTGAATCGCACCACTGTACTTTGCGCACAAGGTAACATGGACATCCAGCCAGCCAGACAGCCGGACGGACATCGTTAGATCGTCTCAGAAAGCGATTCGTATACCTTAATATGGGTCTATGACCAATATTTTAATGTGTTACATACATCAGCATAAATTCATAATACCCTCTCTACTATTGTGGTGTAGGTATAACATGCTACTACCGCAAATAAATCTGATGATGGGAATGTGGTTCTTCTCGAATGATGTAAATTCGACCCGCCTGCAATCCCCCATTTCATCTTGTAAAATTCCTCCCTTCATTAAAATAATTTAATGAAAATTAAATTTGATGAACTTACGCCTCATTTAAAAAATCAAAAATTTCATAAAAAATATAAAAATTTGGATAAAATTGTTTTTTTTTTTTTTTTGTTTCAAAAATTCAACGATATCTCTGAAACAACTTGGCAGATTGATGTAAACACGGCTTAAAGACAATTTTGTTGGGGAATTTTGTATTTTTATCATTGAATACAGAAAAAGAACTCTCTAGTTATGCTTATATTAATAAAAAAAAAATTAAATCAAATTAAATTAATTAAAAAATTTTAATACATAATTGAATTAAACGTTTACTTATAATAAAAACATTACTACAAAAAATGTTTTTAAAATCAAAAAGTAAATAAAACAAAAAAATTCCGTCTTTTACACAAAAACGCTAAACTTAAAAAAAATTAACCGGTTTAAACATACATAAATAGAATGCAAAATTATAATAATACACCAATTAAATATTTAATTGTTAATATTATTATTTAATTTAAGTTAATTTTAATAAAAAAAAGTGTTAATATTTAGTTGAAACTATTAAATTGTTTACTCTTAGAACTTCCATTTTTTTTCTGCAACAAAAAGTTTGTTCCCTAGTGTTATCAACTATTTTCTCACACATACACTTGTGCCCCACATTTAACCGTGTTATGATGTCTCAGCCTTTAATATTTAAATGAACTTTTAATATTTTATGGTAAAACAAACTTTTAATATAAAAAAAAACCTTGGGGTTAATATCAAGTACTTGGTACTTTTGACCTTTTTCTTTTTGCAGCATTCAAATACTGCGTTAAGTATTATATTTTATTAATCCTTTATTTTTTGTTTAATTTCTTGAAATAAATATTAATGGCTACATATATAAATAGTTTTGTAAATTGATAAATTGAGTATTTATAAAAAATTATGGAACTACTAACGAGAAAATGACGCTTAAAATTTGGGATTTCTGCCACAATTCTTAAACAACATTTTCAGGAATTGCTCTGCAAAATCTAGGAATTAAGTTTAAAGTATTTTGCAATAAAATCTGTAATTGTCAGTTAATCGATGTCCAAAAAAATTGGTTTTTTTGAGTGGACCAACACCAAAACCCTGTAAGGATTTTCTAAAAATGTTTTCACACATAAAAAACTGATATACTTATAAAGAGAGTACCTTCTTCACAATCATATGAGAACTTTAAAACTCCATATACGTCGTTTCGGTCTACGTCGCAATTTTCTGGAACTAGTCGCGAAACAAATCGAGAGACTACTGTATGCACTTTGACTATGTATGTTGCCTTGTTTCATGTGTATATCGATTAGTTTTTAAGGTAAGTTATGCGAACGAAGTTTTCGTTTGAAATCGAGGGACCGGCAGTTAATTCTACAATAAAAAAAATTTTAAAAAAAGTAAAGAATACAAAAAAAAATTTTAATATATTCGCCATATGAAATCTAACAAAAAAAATTCAAATTGGGATTATATACCGCCGGTAAACGAAACTTGTGACACATACTGTACAAGTAAACTGTGTAATATTTTATTTTTAATATATAAGAACATGCTCAAACGAAATATTTTTTTTGCTGCTAATACGCCATTATTAAGGCGATTCTTTGCATAATTTTAGGAACCCTTTACAGAATATTTTTTCCGCGCTTAATTTTTTGTTGCCATCTCTTAAAAAACCGCGACAAAACTCAACTGTGTAATCTATGAAAATGTACTATGGAAAAGCGCCGTAATTTTTTAATATTAGTTAAAAAACATATTATGTAATTGTTAAAAACAACAGTATTGGAAGCAGTTGAGCAACGGTTAAAATGATAAATTTTATTATAAAGATATCTAAAAAAATATCGAATTCGATAGTCGTAGATAAATATCGATGTATCGATATATCGATTATGATTATAATTATAGTATCGAATATATTATATCGATATTTATTGCCCATCCCTATCTCGAAACACAAAATATCGATATTATTTTAGACAAAACCCTTAATATCTCGAAACACGAAATATTGACTTAAGCCTTTGTTATTTATTGCCACAGAAAATTAAGTGCAGTGCGAACAAATTTTTCTTTGATTGCTTGGTCACACTAAACAAATATTTAACGCCACACACGTAAGCACAGTTTTTATTAAACAATTGTTTGATTTTGTAAAATGTTTGCTTGATCAAACAGCGTCTAATAATTTATTAGTTACATTATACGACGATTTTTTAGAAATAAATTTAAGTGAATCAACAAAAATTCTTAAAAGAGAAAGTTAAAGGCTAATTAATTAAGTGGCCACGCTTTTTCCGATTTATTCGTCAAATATTTGTTAAATGTGAACAGACCTTTTGACATGGAAAATTTCAGATAGACTTATTTAATATTATTGCTTTAAAAATTTTGTTTATTTTTTTATAAATTATAAAATAAATTAAATATATCAGAAAATATTTTCTATTTTTCGTATTTATTCTATGAGCTAAATTTCAGTTATGTATTTTACAAAGCTTTTTGTAATAGTTTCATTCTTTATAAAATACATAACTGAAATTTAGCTCATAGAATAAATTCGAAAAATAAAAAATGTTGAATATAATAAAGTAACTTATAAAACAGAAATAATTCCCAGACTCTTTTTGTTAAAATAGTTGAGTTAAATACATTCAATTTATAAAGTATCACTATCCAGTGTGACACAAAGAAAAAATGCATTACATTCTGCTGGTGTCTAATAATTGTAAATTTTTCTGTACATACAATATACTTCAATTGTTATCCAAAGGATAGCTAAGGTAAAATGTAGCAAGAAGATACAAAACAATAGTCTGGTAGTGTATAACGTCATTCGTAAAAGTTTAAGGAATGGAACTATTACAAAAAGCTTTATAAAATACATAACTGAAATTTAGCTTATAGAATAAATTCGAAAAATAAAAAAATGTTGAATATAATAAAGTTACTTATGAAAAAGAAATAATTCCCAGATTCTATATCAGAAATGTATTTAAATGTGATTTTATTCAATTTAAGTTTTTTGTTTGCTAATGAAACTATGAACAACAGTAGCGTATTTCAATGTGTGTTTAAATTCTTATTCGCTGTACTTTTTTTTATTTTAGGTTTTCTAAAGTCTTTGTAAAAAGATTATCGAAGCCATCTCACATGGTCAGTGGTTTCGATCTTGAATGATCACTTACGTTTTTTTATTTATTTACTTTTTTATTATGGGTTTGTTCGTTTTTAATCAATTTTTTTTACACTTTTGGGAAAAAGTTTCTTTGATATTAACAAAAGGACCAAATAAACCACACAAACTGTTGCACAAACATATAAAAAAGCATGAATCGTGCTTGTGTGAATATTACAAATTTGTTATCTTGTTATCGAATTCTTATATCCTGTTCCTCTTTTTAAAAAAAAATATATTGACTTAAAAGCCTCATTCACAATGGAAGCGGCCATTTCGTTTTCCATATGTCTCATATCTCATAAGTTACTGATTTTATTTGCAAAAAGGCGATTTGTCGCTAAATTTTTAAATATTTCGAAAAAGTTAGTCTACATTCACACGTTTCATCTTTTGATGCTCAACTCATGTGGGTTATGAAGAGGGAAGCAAGAATAAAAGGGGTTGGTACGGAGATGCCTGTACTCGGGCAGTACGCTTTGTGTTCTCATTCGTAGGTATATGCATAACAATGGCTGCATGTAAATTTTTTTCTTTTCTTTTTCTTTTTTGTTTACTTTGAATAAAAGTGTTGTTGCTTTGAAGCAAAAAAAGTTGAAACCGGGTGCTGCGTGAGAACAAAATGGCATCTTCAAAAGGGAATTGAAAAGAAGTTGAGCGTCAAAAGATGAAACGTGTAAATTGAGACTTATTTGCAAAAGCGTGTTTTTAGAGAAATATCTCTAAAATATTTTAATAAGCTAAAAATGTAGCTATTTTCAAGCTGTTTTTCATTCTTTTTAAGCGATATTATTTGTAAATCCGTTGGCAACAGTGATGTTAATCGTAATATTAAACAATGGGAACACGTATCTTATAAGATTTCATAATCGACTGATTCTCGTACAGTAAACTTGTATCGTTTTTATTATTTTTTATCCTTTTTTTTAATTTTTTGATATCTTAATTTAAAAAATTGTTTTCTTAAACACTTTTCACAAGATTGGCGCTATTTGCATTAATAATTTACACATTTTAATAATGGTGGCTTGTTATTGTTTTAAATGTGTGTTTGTATGTGCATTTTTGACAGCTCATCTTATAAGATAGTTGTTATAAGATTTCTCATAACAACTGTCTCCTAACATTTATTATAATATTAACACTAACACTATTTGAGAGTCCACACGTAAGATAATACTCTCTGCGATTGAATTTGGCGTTTGCTGATATAAAAATCTTATATCTTATCTCAGGTGGAGACCATGTGTAACTAAATTTAGTCTAAAATAAAAAAAAATAATTTATAAACATATGTATGCTGAAAGTTGTTAACTTGGCAAATCGAATAGCCCACTTGCAAACACCGACAATTTTTCAGAATAGCCGAAAACCCTTTCTAGATCAAACTATGGGCTACGTATGGCACTTTTTGGGCTTTCCTATTATCTTTAAAAATCGGAAATGGTCCATCTTTTTTCAGAAATTTTTAGAACCATGTAAAGAGCGTTTAAGATTAAGCAATATGGCATCAACACCTTAAAATTTAAAAAATGGACATACGCGGTTGCCCATAAAAATCACAGAAGTCACGTTAAATTTCTAGTTAAATATTCAATGCTCCTGCAAAAGTCTCTATATTGCTTGGCAGTGCACTTTAAAAATACTGTTTTAATCGATTTTCTCAGAATTGTGTTATTTTAATTGCATTGCTGTGTTATCATTTCAATCAAATTTTTGGTGATTTCATAAAAATTGAAATTAAATGCTCAAATTTAAATGAAAAATTTTTGTTAACAATTTGCTGGTATAAATAGTTTTTCTTTAAATTTAAATGAAGGATCTAAGATTTGGTTCAGTGTATGACTTCAACTTTTCGAATATTTTTCCAGAAATTAATGATGTCTAATGGCCAATTTCATCAATTTATTTAAATACCAATTCATATTTAAATATAGTTTTTCTTACAATTTTATTTTTATTTGACATAAAAAACGAATTTTAAACATAAATTGATATTTAAATAGAATTGGTGAAATTGGCCATTACTGTTCTTAGCTTATTTTAATGATATTGAAGCTTTTTTTTTAATATATTTTGCTGTTTTTAATATACAAATTTTCATAAAATACTTCTATAGTTGATATTTTGTGTTAATAATAATCAAATTTTCATATTAATTCGAATGTGTATTCTAAGTCAAATTTCAATTTATAAAGCTTTCACACTTTAATAGTCTTATTCCTTCAATATTTTCCAGGAATATTTTCTATGCACTATCACCATTTTGTTTGCACTATCACCATATTTCTATTACTAGGCTTACTTTAGCTATCATTTAGCTAGCAATTAAGTAAATTGTACAGCAAATGTATACAACTATTAGATACGAGTAGAGTGTAATGCATTTTCTGATCCGCTACGGGCTTCGTCAGAACTCTTTGTTTCTTATAACTGAATAGTGCTTATTGCATTTTTTTTTTTGTATTTAACTTAATTGTTTCAACAAATAGAATCTGGGAATTTAGTTTTCATGGTGAGTAACATTTATTATAAATTATAACAATTTCATCCTTAAATAGTCTTATTCCCTCAATATTTTCCAGGGCATATTGTTTCTGTTATTCAATTAAAAGCTTGAGTATTAACTAAAATATTGATATGTTAAATAATTTTTATAAAATTAAAAGAAAACAAGTAAACTTAATTTGACTTAAGCAAGTAAGTGTGCAAGATTCGGCTGTACCGAATCTTTAATACCCTTCACTTATCGTAGTGCAGTGTCTTAGACCACTCACCCACTAACGCACATAATCAAACAAAATTTAAAAAAAAAACTATATGACGAGTACATTTTTCGTTTAAACACATTTCTCAATGAAGTAGGAGTTGTTTTGTGTAAATTAGCAAAACACGTCTACATATTAGAATAAAAATTAAATAAAAAAAAACAACAGCAAGGGATTTTCTGACAAAAATTAGAGGCAATCATGGTTTTCTTCTAGGTCGTTTATAAACTGATATGGTTTCTTGTCAACGTAGTATCTGCGACATAAATATATAACAACCTAGTCCTCATCATTTCTGGGATCTTCGGAAACCCCCTTTTAACATAAAAATGGACAGACACACAGACGGAGAGACAGGCTTCGTTAACTCAACTTCGCTTATCATAATGACCCAGAATATACATTAGAGGTGGTCAATTTGTATGTATTAAAAAAAAATCACCAAGCCGTTCTCAACATCGTAATCTACGACGAATTCTAAGAAGGTTTGCTCAAGACACCATGGGTCTAAAATCAAAGTCGAGCTTCCCATTTTTAAAGAGAAACTTTCCTTCTCGTATTTAAAATTTTTTTTAATATTTTTTTGGAATACCTTTATACTTGGCACAACTATAGTTCTAGTAGATATGAAGAAGTGTGCGAAATAAAGTGGTAAAGCGGGATAATATAAGCATCCTACGCGCTGCAGGGACCTAATTTAAGAATTTTAAACATACAAATATGGCCCCTGCAGCTCCTAGATGGGTCCAATGTATGGCCAACCCCACTTAACTTTTCATATCCATCTTTTATTTCTAACAAACCTATCCGCTATATCCAGTCCTTAAGAGAGCTCCTATACAAAGTTTTCAATACAGACTAGAAATACATTGAAGAAGTCCCATAACCGCACAGCAGTCGCCCTTAGGGGGATAAAATGAATGACCAATCTCCATTAGTTTTTAGCTTCTAACTATTTCTCAAAAAATACTTGCCCACTACTTACGAGGGTTCCCAAACAAATATTGCGTTTTAAGAAATTCCTAAATTGTATTAACATTTTTCGACTTTTGTGAATAATATTAAAAGTTGTAAACAGATTTTAATTATTTATGGCTTGAAAAAATTAGAAGACTACCTGCATTTTCAAAATTTTTTATGAATTTTAAAAAAACTAAAATTTCAAAATGTGGCTAAAAAAATTGTAAAAATTTTAAAATAAAACCAAATAAATTGTTTTACATAAAGTTCCAAAATTTTCAATTTAAACTAGTCATTTCCGGTTTCAACAATGCAATAACGTAAAGAAATAAATGTGTATAACTTTTAAACTAATAGATGTCCCATAATAAATAAAACTTTTTCAATATAATAAGGACACTATAGAATTTCGGTTAAAAAATTTTTCAAATTAGCTTTTTTATTATTTATAGATCAACCGATTTTCTATAAGAATCACTTAAAATTATTTTTTGGTTTGATTAGTTTTAAGTTCGAAAAAATAATTTAAAAAACCTTTTTTTGAAAACGGCAACACTTAACTACCCCGTAAATCGACAAATAAACATCATAGAAAAAAATTATTTCGCACACTTATTCATATCCACTAGAACTATAGTTATGCCAAATATAAAGAGATTCCAACAAAAAAATTTCAGTGTGTTGTCCGCTTCACAAATAATGCCCCATATTAAAAAAAAAATTAAATACGAGAAGAAAAGTTTCTATTTAAAAATGGGAAGCTTGATGTTGATTTTAGACCCATGGTTTCTTGGGCAAACCTTCTTAGAATTCGTTGTAGATTACGATTTTGACAGCCGCTTGGTAGAGAATAAAATTGACACACTCTAATATACATACACATAAACTTGATAGGGCCTTTGATCAATATTGTAGAAATTACAAACGGGACAAACACCCTTTTTCACCTGTGCAGAAAAATGCCATTAACACTAAAATGCATGATCAAAAGTTTTTTTTTATAAAAATTTAGCCATAGATTACGTAAGAAATTATAAAAAAAATATAGAAAGTAGTTTTGAGTGTTTGTTTCAAAAAAAAAAAAAAAACCTGGTGTAGACTTTTGGCAACAATATGCGTTTGATACTTAAAATACTAAGGCATGCACAATAGTCATTAGGGTATTCATTTAATCGGGCTTTTGCTTTAATCGGTTAATCGCTCGATTAAGTAACTGAGGTTTTGGGTTAATCGGTTAAAAATCGGTTAATTTTTTAATCGGTTGACCGATTAATGAAGTTTTTTATAAATAAGGTAATTTTCATAAATAAAAATTAATAAATTATTTATTTGGAGTTTATTAGTAAAAAAAACAGTAACATAACAAACATAACAATTCTTTAACTAAATCTATGTTAACATTATGTGTATTTGTCATGTGGATTGTTACTTTTTCACATGTTAAATTTGTACATATCGTCTGAAGACCTCCGAACAATATCATGTGTTATTTCTCTGTGTACAGTACAGTAATTTTTGATTTAGAACGAGTTCTATTTTCAAGTGACAAAGCATCTGACATCAGCTGGTTCGTATTAACAAAATTGTTTGTGGCGGCAAAAATGAATTGAAATTTTATCAAATATAAATAATAATAGTAAATAAATAATAAAAAAATACACAAATAATTATTAATTTTTATTAATTTAAACACTCAGCTGCTTTAAGATTGTTTTTCTTGATAGGTTATGTCAAATGTACTTTACATACCAACATTTGAACATGAAAATTATAAACCTTTTGAATAACTCAAATTTTGGCATACAGATGAAATTACCTGCCTGGCCTACAATGTCGACAAGAACATTTCTTTCTTATATTTATATTGAAAACAAAAACAAATTTAAAGTTTTTATTATTGTTTTCAATATAAAAATGCGAAAGAAATATTTTTGTCGACATTGTGGGCCTGGCAGTACATGTGTGTAGAAAGGGACATTCCACATGACAAATACACATCATGTGAACATAGTTTAAAACGAGAAAACAAAAGAATAATTTATAAATATTTAATAAATAATTTTTAATTAACATACTCAGAAAAAAAATTTTTTTTTCAATTAAAAAAATTCTTTCAAAGTATTTCAATTTTATTAATGTGATCATTGAATCAATTATTTTTTTAGTTGAAAAAAATTAATAATATAATTTTGATTTAATTAACATTTTAGTTGATTTTTTTGCATAAATTAAAATAATTTAAACTTGTAGCATTGTTGTTGGGAATCGTTAAAACCTGAGCTATATTTAATTTAGTTAATTAACACATTGCTTGAAATGGCAAAATTTTTTGATAATTTTTGTAATTAAAATTAAAAATTGTATTTATTGAAAAAAAATTCATAATTTAAAATTTTCAAAAATCAACAAATTGTTTGCTTGATTCTATGAATTTGGTAATTAGAGGCCATTTTTATTTTTTTATGTGCATAAAAATTATATATTAATTAAAAAATAAACTGTGAGATAATTTTATTAGTTATCCATAGTTTAGGGAGATCTTATAAAATAATCTTTTAGAAAAATAATTTCATTTAAATTTTAGGACTTAAGCGACTCTTTTCTTTAGTTTTGATAAAACTTGTCTTGGGAAAAATTCTTTCATTTATCGTAGATGTTGGAGAAATCGAAAGCAACCCATAATACAGAATGGCTCATTTCTCAGTCTTTTTTCTGGATTTATCTTAACGTATAAAATTTTCCGTTATGCCTTTAGAGTCCTGTTTTTTAAAATTTTTACCTCTTCTTTATTTGTATGAAAAAAATATTGTCTTAACCCATATCTTTTTTATATGAGACAAAACAAATAATTAAAAACACAAAAAAATGTTATAATATAAAAAAAAATTAAAATTTTGTTACATCGGTTAATCGACTGAAATTAACCGGTTTAATCGTTAATAGGAAATAGCCAATTTTAAACTAACCGATCAGTTAATCGGGTAGTAATTAATCTGTTAACTGGTTAACGGTAAGCCGAATGAATACCCAAATAGTCATACACATATTTATATTACATACAGGTATTAAGAAAATTGTTTCAATTTATGAAACAATTCAAAAAAATTGCAATTTTTGTTGTGACACAAAGCAACCATAGTTCGTGAAAATTCATTACAGCCTGGAAGTTTGCACCTGTTTTAAGTAAAACGCCTATTTTCATCATGCGCTATACCATCGGTCTAAATATATTCTATCGGTATAGATTTTGTGGGTCCTCGGTGGCCTTTTGACTCCATCTGCCTTTCTATACTGCTGGTTAAGGGCCTTCCTCGTTTGTTTCAATATTTATGATCTAGTATCAAAATTTTTTAAATTTTTAAAATGTTGTACGAACGCATTTAAGTGTGTAAAGCTTGTTTTATGTAAATCGCTTTATGTTGTAACAAATTGTCTTATATGCATATTTCTAATCTTTTTTTATTTCATTTTTTAAAGTAAAGCAAGAAAGGGCTGGGTTGTAAAATAATATATCTGAATAGGAAAATAAAAGGCAAAAGAGAAGAAATCACAAAAAGAAAATTGAATTTTTCTGCAAGACTGGTTGTTTATGTTAAAATAAAAAATTTATTGATATTTTTCTTTAAACTGCAAATAATAATTTTATCTTACGAATTGACAGTAAAAGAAAAACGATCCCATAAGGGGCTGTATAAATAACTATATGCAAATTTTGTTTATTTCATTTTAATATAATTTATAATACTCATATTTTGGTTTATTCCAATTTTTCTGTTGTCTTCAAGAATTAATCATCTAATATTGAACAAACAAGTCAAAAGCAGAACTTGTAAGTAGAAAAGTAACGAAAAATTTTCAGAGTACGTAAATAAACCAAACCATAAGTTTGAAATGGTTAATTTTGAACTTTGCAGTGAGTCAAACAAAAATAATGAAATTTTTTTTGCCATATAATTATACCCTTTACCACAGGTGGAGAAGGTATAATTAAGTTTGTCACTCCGTTTGCAATTTCGACAATATTGATATTAGACCTTATAAAGTAAAAGGTCCTTATGAGTAGAGAAGTAAATTTAATGATGTCTATCTGTCCTTCGGACGATCTGTAATAGGTCTAAAAATCTGGAGAACGACATGATCCAAAGTTTCAAAATTAGGTAGAATCCTCTTGGCTATAAATAGACAACATCTGACAAAAAAGGGGGGGTGGCACAAAATAAATTTATTTGAATAAAAAGAGCGGTATTTATATAACTCGCTGTTTTTATCGAACCATGGTGAAGGTACGAACGTACACGCAGAGAAAAAATATAATGGTTACGGCAACTACACTATGTTTATTGTAACAATATATTGTTGTCGTACACAAAATATTGTTATTTTTATTTAATATCAACAATATTATAGTTACTGTTAACATTTCAATGTTTTTCGCAGTTATAAATTTGAGTATGGTTCACTGAAAAATACTCATTTTTTAATAATGATAACTTTGAAGACATGGTATATTCCTCACAACCATTTAATGATATTTAATAGCCGTTCTCATGATATGTTTAAGATGCAAACAAAATATCTTTACTCTAATAATATTTTGTTATCGCCATTTGTAAAATAATTTTGCATCACTTGTGTCGTTTGTTTTACATATGCCTATGGAATTATTTGTTATTCAGTGGTTAAACAATTTAAAAAAAAAAATACCGATTAAAAAAACAAAGCTTAAATATATTTAAATATATTTAAAAATAAATAAATTGTTGGTACATTAAAAAAAAAAAGTGTAAAGTGTCACAAAATGAAATATCAATGCTAAAAAAATTTTAATATTGTTTAAAAATGGTGCAAAAATATTGACTACTGTTTTGTGATATTTCAGAGAAAAAGAATGAAAATTCTATAAAATAATTTATAATAATTGCGACCTGCGACAAAAATATGATGTGAAATATCTGTAACAGTTCTACGTTAAGGTTGTCAGGAAGTAAATAAGCATAAATATATATTAAAAATATTTTTCGGCTTTAGATTAAATCTACATATTATTATGATTAACATGGTAATAATATGATTACTTCTTAACTTATTATGATTAACATGATAATAATATGATTACTTCTTAAATTATTATGATTAACAAGATAAAAATATGATTACTTCTTAACGTATTATGATTAACATGATAATAATATGATTACTTCTTAACTTATTATGATTTACATGATAATAATATGATTACTTCTTAACTTATTATGATTAACATGATAATAATATGATTACATTTAACTATAATATGATGTAATAAAAACAAATTAGGATTAAGGGAAAAATATTATGATGTAATATTACGAATTTATTTGGTCATAATATGATTCAATAATAATCGTAATATGTTGACTTAAATCATGAATCTTATCATAATATGTTGCTCTTAGAATGTGTTTAGCACAACCAGGTTTTTTCTTTTCGTGTAGCATGATCGACTATGTATGTATGTATGTAAGAAAGGAGGCCATAAGCACCACGCAGAGCAGATATTCTGACGTTTCATCATCCACCACACAAAATCTGCATATCTTGGTATCTAGAACAACAGTGCCCCGTAAATAAGCCAACAAGCAGTCTAAGTTCCGTCTTCTCAAGCAGAAGTAGCTTACCTGCTCTGCCACGATGTAGTGTCACAAATCTCCTAGGCTTTCTTTATCCAGAAGTGGACGTCCATGTGTGAAGGAATTAACGTTAGGACCTTTTTTGTAGCGTACCTCTAATATGTCCGATAGGGACACTAAAGAAAGACAAAAGGCCTATGAATGGACGGCGAGCGCCCCTAATTGCACATCAGTCAGCACTTTCATTGCCTGTATGGCCCTCATGGCCGAGCACCCAACACAACTCATTGTAATTGTGTTTCCCTAACTCGTTCAGAGATATTAGACAGTCCATGACCAGTGTGGACTTCACCTCCAAAGAATATAGTGCTCTTAGAGCGGCTTGGCTATTTGACATAATAAACAATCTGAAGCCCTTTTCAATCCTCCTCAGACATTCCCTAGCACATGAGGATGGCATAGATCTTCGCCTGAAATATCGTAGACTGTTTGCCCATTGGCAATCCCCTTGGGAAACCCGGGCCCATGATGCTCGCCCTAGTATCGTCACTCATTTGTTTCGAACCGTCGGTGCAACAGACCTAGTCCGCGCACGCGCGCCACAAAGATTGGTCCACCCATTGTTTCCTATCAGGTATAAGGACATTAAAATTCCTATTCAATACCAGAACAGGCAGCATATGATCACCCACGATAATGGAAGGATAATTTCTAAACATTTGAAGGATCGGCATGTGACCCACAAAGTCGCCTGCCTTGTATTCAGCAATGCGGGGCATCCTGCTAGCACTCCTGCAGGCCTCCTCTTTTATAGATATGTGCAACGGAGGAATGTGCAGTATAGCTCCTGAAGCCAGCGTGGGGCAGGTCTTCGTGGCGCCCGTGATCGATACGCAGATCAGGCGATAAAACTTACCAAGTAAAACTCTAGCTTTGACCTGTACAGTCTTCGTCTACCACGCTAGGGCGGCATAGGTCAATATTGGCCTGATTATCGTTACAAAAGACCAGTAGATCATTCTAGGCTGCAGCCTCCATGTCTTCCTGAAGAGTCTTTGGCAGGCATATAATGCCCTTGTTGCCCTTCTGGTTAAATGGGATAACTGAGCGTTCGATTTAAGGGATCTATCAAGACTGATCTCCAAGTATTTCACCTCCCTAGAGAATCCAATAACCGCACCGTTCAGGTTCGTTAAGGCTAAAAACTCTATGTATGGTGAATGGTACCAGAACCAACCAAGTGTCAACTCCAGGTCCTGCTGCATCGCCCCGAAATTGTAACTAGCTCGCCATCATAGCCATAAGTTCGGAGGCCCAGGTCATTAAGGATCTCCAAAAGCTCATCGATTACCAATATCCACTAAAGAGGCGATCGAACGGCACCCTGAGGACAACCTTTGGTTGCTTCAATGATCTTGATGACCACAGAGATCCGACTTAATGTTCGACTATGGTATTCTCACTTGTTCTTATACCCACACCACAATAGTTGAGATTAATTTTTATTGCTTCTACACCCAACTTAAAGTATACCGATCGGTTCAGAATCACTTAGTCGAATTAACCATGTCCGCCCGACTGGCAGGCTGGTTAGCTGACCATGTAAACCTTGTGCGTAAAGAACATTTCGAAATTTTGGAGATAATTGTATCAAATCGGTCCATATTTGAGCACAGCTCCCATGCACAAAAAAGAAGGCAATTCATAAAATTTAAGCGCAAAAAACTAAAGGAATCCCTCGCAAAATGTACGATTGCAACGGTAGATTAAAGAATGCAGATGAGCAAAAATTGTGGTGTTTGCACTCTCTGTTACTTAAAAAGTATATGTTTTGGATTTGCTCATGTACAAAACGAGTAACAAATTTAAAAAGTATTGTACATTTTGCAAACGTTTCCGGAAAGCTTTGTTTGTTTTTGAACATAAAAAATGTTATTTAATAATAACGCATACGCCACAGTGCTCAAATTAAAATCCAGTACACGGCTAGATTTCTCATTACAATGTATAGCATACTTTAGGGGTATAAGATAAATTGACTTCGAAAAAAAATAATAAGGAAATGGAGTAAAATTTAAAAAAGGTTGTATTTTAACCCTAGTTCTGGCACCAATCTATTCTCTACGAATGCTGGCACTATTTACATTTGTAAATACATTTTATTTCATACATTTCGTTGTAATATCGATTCAGTATTTGGTGCGTTTTAGGTTACAACTGTTTGTTATTGCAATAATTTTGTCATTGACAGTGAGCGGTATTTTAGCCAACTTTGCAATGTTAGATGAAAATTAGGTAACAGCTGATACATAAACAGAATTATTGGTCATAAAAAATTAAAAAAAAAGGTGATTACTCTGTAAAATTGTTTAAAAATACCACGAAGATGTATAAATGAAAACATTATCGCAGCATTATTAGATTTGTTTAACGATTCTTAATTATTATTTACAAATGTCAGCTGTTCGAGTATCAGGGATGCAAACGCAATACACGTAGCAGAAAAAGCTATATAGTTTTAGTATTGCGCAAAAGCAATGATGTGACAATTACCATTCTGTGTATTTTGTTGGTAGATTGCCAACAAAAGCTACATTATTTTGTATTCGCACTTTCGCAATACCGTGCGCATCAATTACTGAACTTATCTTATATGTTTTATTGTGTTTTTAATATTCTTACATATTCAAAGATATGCATAAAAAGTTAAGAATTCCAATCCTTTCGCTATTTGCTTAAATCCAACACACTACAGAAAATATTCGAGATTCATCTGGTTTGATCAGCAAAGTACGAGAGAAGAAAGAACGGACAAAGCTGCACCAATATTGGAATTTTTTGACATGCTAAATGCAAATTTTCACTAAACTATAGGCGAAATCTAAACATAACCGTGGATAAGCAGCTATTTTCTTTCGGAGGTCGTATTAAATTTCCACAGTAAATTCCGTCAAAATGCCAAATGCGACCTTAAGTTGCGGTAGGTGTGGGATTTAAAATTTTAATATCCAGGAAAATTAGGCAACATAAGAGGGACAAATCAAGGAGAGAGAGAAATAAAGAATTGGATCAGTAAAAAAACAGATTCAAATGTCACGTGCAACAATTTCTTTGCAAGTCCTACATTAGTTGATACGCTTACAAGTTGGGAATTGTCTATGGTTTGCAAAAAATAAATCATATTGCCTATGTACTTCAAACCCTCTCCACAATGAACAGAGCATCCAACCATATATGGAAATAAAAAAAATTGGACAATTTGTTTTTATGTTCCCAACAAATAAGGCAGCCGTTTTGCTTTCATCAATGCCCTGTGGCGACAAAATTTCTGATGTAGAAAATTTTTGTAGTATACCTTCCCGGCGGGCACCCTGTATATTAATGTGCTTGAGTGTTTTTTTTTTACATTGATAAAGGAATGAGCGAACGAAAAATTTTTAAGACGCTTCTCACTAGTATTGTATTGCTTCTTAGCAATTTGAATACCCACAGCACGAATGTATAATGTATGTCTACAGAACTACTACAATTGAACTGGTTAATAGGCAAAAATAGAAGACTACATAATATTTGTCACTTACGTGAAAATAGTTATGAGCGCTATTAAGGGTTATGAATACCGTACCCTAAAAAATGTTCGGTTAACTTTCGAACACTGCTTAAAATAGCACTTAAGGCTTTTTTTACACTATTATGCTTTGTATTAATTAGGGTATTCATTTAATTGGACTTTTGCTTTAATCGGTTAATTGCTCGTGTAATTAATCGAGGCTTTGGTTTAATCGGTTAATTGTGTTACTGATCGGTTAACCGATTAATAAAGTTTTTTTATAATATAGTAATTTCAATGAATAAAAATGCATAATTATTTATTATTTTTAGTTTTTTAGTAAAAAAGACGAATAACATAACAAATATAATAATTTAAACAAAGCAATTCTTGAACTAAAACGAGCAAACAAAAAAATAATTCATAAATATGTAACACATATTTTTTAATTATATACATATACATATTTTAGATTAATTGGTTATGACAATAGTTTATGGAGATCTTATAAAATAATTTTTTTGGAAAAATAATTTGGTTTATATGTTAAAGATTTAAGCGATTATTTTCCTTAGTTTTGATAATACTTGACTTTGAACAGATTCTTTCACTTATCGTAGATGTTGATGAAATCGAAAGCAACCCATAACACAGAATATCTAATTTCTCAGTCCTTTTTCTGGATTTCTCTAAACATATAAAATCTTCCATTAGAGTCCTGTTTTAATTTTTTTTTTTTAATTTTTAAAACTTGTAATTGTTTCCGTTAATTCTGTCAAAAGATTGACATGAGAAGAAACACACAATAAAAAAGTACGTGAACCGAAAAGCTGTTGACAACAAACTCTTATTTAAAATGAAGATCACTGAACACCTTCTTTGTTTGTATGAAAAAATATTTACTAAACATATATGTACCTTTTATATATAAGCCGAAACAAATAATTAAAAACACAAAAATATGTGTTATACAGGCCTGTTCTGAAAATTACGTGGTTTCAAATCACGTGCTTTTAAAAACACACCGTATTTGTGTTTCTCAGTGTGCTTTCAGCAATTGAAACCGGAACACCACAATATCTCACGTGTGATTTTAAAAGGCTCGTGTCGAAATCACGTGATTTGAATTAAAGTATTTAAGGGATTTAATACTACAAAAACTTAAAAATTTCCATACATCGGTTTATCAGTTAATCGACTGAAATTAACCGGTTTAATCGGTAATCGAAAATAGCCAATTTTTAATTAACCGATCAGTTAATCGTTGACTTCATTGTTTTTGAGTTTTTTCTAAGCAATAATACTTTTCGTTTAATCAGGTTGCATTCATGCGTGCGTGATAGTGTGAATATAAACTGTAACGTTGAATTCGTTTTTGGTCCAGTCACAAAATTTCTATCTTACAAAGTATTATGGAATACGTTAGACTTGTGTAACAGTGTAAACTAGCCTTTAATAACACGTATATTGTAAAAGTAACAAACTTTGAATTTTTAAAAAAATCCTCTTCTGAATTAATGAAAAATTGTATACGTTCCCTGGATTAAAAAAAGCACTATATATTCTGAACCCTGTCTAGCACTTTAAGCTTCTTCTTCCAAATAATTGGTATGATGGGAGGTATTAGATTTGTTTCTCCCACTGATTTGTGTTAAGTACTTACCAAACCTTTTAGTTTCTGGTTTTTTTTTTTTTTTTTTTTTTTTTTTTTTTTTTTTTTTTTTTTTTTTGTTAACAAAAATAAAAATCAATCATACGTCTCACTAGACTAATTGATTAATGTGTTTTGCAATGTTTTGTTATAAGAGAATAAAAAAATGCTTTAATAAACTTGAAGTAATAAGTGAATTTTTATGTTTCCTTGCGCATAAGAATTTTTGGTAAATAACTTTTATTTATTAAAATATATTAAAAAAACCAAAAAAATTTATGAAAATAATGGCATATAATTTCTGTATTTTATTACAAATTTTATAACTTAATCAAACGTATGAAATAAAAATTTATTATTTTGTTAAAGCATTTGATTTGGAATGTTTACGATATATTTATTGTTTTCGCTTTTATTAAGAATTTTCTTTGAAATGCATGTATTTCCAAAGTGCAAATACAGGTGGTGGCGAATATTAAATTTCAAACTTGTTTCCTACTTAAAACTAAGGCCCGCATCATGTTAAACGCAACGCAACGCCAAAGTATTACATTGAAAGCAGAAACAATCTCATAAATATTTTGATGTTTTGTTGTTGCTTTCAACAAAAATTCATTTACCATTTAAAAAATTTCAACGCCACAAGCAATGCGGCGTTTCAAATTTTAAGACGCAATGTGAATTTGTGTAGAAAGCAACAACAAAATTACAAAATATTTATGATTTTGTTTTTGCTTTCAATGTAATTATTTGGCGTTGCGTTGCGTTTTATTTAGTAGACAAAATAATGAAAAATAAAAATTAAATTTCGAGTATTATTATGTTACACTGCTCTGCAGCAAAATACGTGGACTATAAAGATTTTAAAGGGCTTAATTCAAACCTCATTTCAGTATTTTTTATCGGGCTGAGATTTTTAGCGGCTTCGCCCGAAATAAAGCGGATATGCTATAAATACATTTACATTATAAATTGAGAAAGATTTGTACGATTTTGTTCAAAACACCAACAAATAATTAGGTATTACAAAAAAAAATTAATCGCCATTAATTTCTGAATAACTCCGAAACAGTTAAACATATAAAAAAATATTATTTGGATGACTTAAAGGCAACTATACCAAAATCGTTCTGAAGTCAAACCTACCGGGTGATTCATCGTGAGGTTTGATTTAAAAAGTAAAATAAAACACATACATTTTAACGTGAAATTAATATTTTTATTATCGATTAAAAAGAACAATACATGGCATTTACTGATTCAAAATTATATCATTGAAATGTTGGCCATGCCTTCGTCTGAGGTGGTATTGGGCGACTCGTTCGAGCATAGCGACTGGTATCTTTTTTTTATTATTCCTACACTAAACCCCGCGAAGCTTTTTTCTAGTCTGCAGGAGACCAGTCTCTAGCGGGAATCGATCACGCAACCCCGGTACTGATAGACTAGCTAGACTACCAGCTAGACTACTCGAGCGGAGTTAATGCAACGATGCGCGCTTATTCGTCTGCCAGTTTATCTGTCGAAATGGAGTTTCCTTAAACTCCAGATATGAAGGGGACTAGTTTGTTAAACATTTATATTGAATATAGTCCGAAATAGCTTGCAAGATCGGTCCACAAATTCCTGAGATATGGACAAAACCCACAACGGCCCCCAAATTTTAATCATAAACTTTAATCTAAAATTTCCCGATATAATGGTTTTGGCACCATAGTGCCCATACTAAGAGAGAGCCACATTTGACCCAGATATTTCTTATATATAAGTAGCATTAAATATTAAAAATGGTTCAAATCGAACCATTTTTTCACCTGGGCACACTAGTATGAGGCTTCCGTATATAAGATTTTGGATTTTTATTACTAAAGTGAAGGATGTTTATGATTCGGCACAGCCGAATATAGCATATAGCACTTTTACATTTTATTACGTGTTGAAGTAATATCATTTTAAAATATCTTACGCTGTTTTGCATTATGAAAACATTATTCTACTTTTGTTTTGTTAATTTGAGCTTAAATTCAAATTAAATATGCTTCGGTATCGCCTATATCTTTTTGAATATCGGTATCGTATCGGCAACAAGGCGTATCGTTACATCCCTAGATTTAACTTTAAAAACAATTTACCCTAAAGTACAAAATTTATTCATATAATTTTTTAATATACTACAGTTTATTTGTAAAATGCTTATTTTTATTTATTTTTATTAAATTGTTTTATTTTATAAGTACTCGGTAATGCTGAGTTATATTGTTTTGCTATTTTTTTGTTATTAAAAACATATTTTATTGTTTTTAAAATAGGTATTTTTAATTTGCTGATTCTTTGCCGATTTTGTTTATTATGAAAATATGCTGATTTCTTACTAAAATCATCTGGCAACTCTGGTGTTATCCCTTTTAAACATTCCGGCTTTAAGTTATTGACTTTTTCTTATTTTTTGCTCTCCCGCCGAAGATTTTTCCAAATAAAATTAATAATTAACTTCCCAAGGCGATATTTGTAGTCACGCATGTTACCAGAAGTTGATGGTTGTTTTTTTTTTTTTTTTTTTTTTTTTTGTGTTTTTATAAAATTTTTGCCATTTTTTCTTATGAAATGAGTATTTTTTGTTTTGTATTGGATTTATTTCTTACGTCACATAAATAACATTGCTAATGGCAAACAAAATTCTTATCGTTATAGAAATAGTTTTGTATTTTTGCCAATAATAGCAAATAAAATGAAATTAGCCGAAAAGCAACAAAAAAGAAAAACAACAAAATATTTAGGACTGTTACATTTTATGACTTTAATAAACTTTGTAATACTTAAAATAAATTTAAGGTATATAAAAGTTATGGCAACATGTCTAGGACAAAGACAAAAATAAACAGGCAATGAAGAGTAAGTTATAAGAAAAAAGACGACTTCGAAATGCTCCTTATCAAAGGTAAGTTAGTAAAATAACTGCGATGTGCACGCAGACAGAAAAATCAATTCTTTTAAATTTTGTTTCTCTTAACAATGTCAAGTTTGCTGTCACAGTTTAATGTATGCTTAGAGTTGCCATCCTATCGCTCATTTGCTGCAACATCGTCATAACTCAAAAATAATAGTTAACAAAAAAAGACTTTAAAGTTTTAAATTTACATACAACATAATGGAAAACAAAAATGTTATTCCTCTCTCAAGAGTTGAGTTTACAAAATCTTCATAAGAATGAATGATTTTCTATTTGATATCACATGTAATAACAACAAACCTTATTATATCCACCACCAATAGTGGTGAATTAGGCTATACTAAATTTCTTGTGCAACTTTTTCAATATTCATCTAAGACCCCATAAAGTATGAGCATATGTATATGCTGGATCTTTGAGTAATTCAAAGCGGATTAAGACATGTTCGTCTGTCTGTCCTTCTGTTGAAAACACGCTCACTTTCGAAAGAGTCAACTGAAAAGCACAATGTTGGTATCAAATTATTTCTAGTTCTTCTAAGCAGTTTGCGATGTGATTGAAATCCAGCACAATCAGTTCATTAGGAAAAGAGTTACGGGCCCAAAAGTGGAACAAAAACTACACTCATAGAAAAATGCATCTTCATATTGATGATGCCCTAACATCAGAATTGTGTCAGCAATGTAATTACAAATGGCATTAATGAGGCAAAAAGTGACTTCAATCCAATGACAAACGTCATTATGAAAATTTGTCATATTTTATGTGACATCAAACCGATGCCACATTTTGCGTTAGTAATATTATTTTCATGTTAAAAATAAAATAAGAAGCAAAAATTCCCATATTCTATTTTTTTTAAATTATTTGGTTAAATACATTAAATTTTCAAACTGGAATGATAACGAAAAGCGTATATTTAATGAGTCCTTTCTCCGATGTTCATCGCACTGTTAACATGTCTAATTAAACCGACTCCGATTCGTCATTTCTGTGATGCCAATGTGTCATCCCACTGATAGCATAATTTCCATGGTTGACTCTGATGATAATTTGGGCAAGTGATGTTAAGGCTGTCTTCGCAATGATGAAAAGCGGCATGGGGTCAAAACGAAGACACTTGTCATAGTATTGATGTCAAAATACATCAGCGTTATGACGCCTTTTCTATCAGTGTATCATAAATTGGTGAAAGAATGAGCCGATTCTAATTAAATTTTGTAAAAGTTCGTTTTCGTTTGGATATCATATTATCTTAAAGCCGTGCTTACATTGTTTTTAAATTTCCCCGGCAGTTTCAGATATATCGTTGAAGTTTTGAAAAAATAACAATTTTTACAAAAAAAATATTTTTTTGGTTCTTTAAAAATTCATAAAAAATAAAAATGTGAGAAAAATCCCAGTGTTTGCTTAAACACATTTAGTTAAACAGATTTCGAATGAAATGAGCTTTATTTCATTGTAATCTGTGCACAACTTTTGATTTCAAATATTCAACGTTATCTCTGAAACTACTGGGCAAATTTAAAAACAATGTAAGCACGCCTTAAAGATAATATCGTTGCCTATTTTTGGATTTTTTTAACTGAATATGGTGAACCGTTTTCAAGTTATTCCAATATATGTAGTGAATGTATTAATAATAATTTTGGACATAACGGTATATCTCGAAAAGTCGAGCTAAAAGAGAAAAATGGAGATTTAATTTGAAATCAGCGAGCTCGAATTAGTAGACATTTTCTTTAAAGCTCCAGGGCGCAAAATTACTGTTCCGCATTGTAATCAGCCCATAATTTACCCATATGTCCCATATAAAGCGGCCTTCCGATTTAAGAAGCATTAAAGTCTTAAAATATGAATAATTTGAATTTAATCCCATACCTTAGTGGAACACGTTTAAAAAATGTTTTGAAAATTATTTGGGAAGTATTCTTCTTCTCTTATTGCTTTTTTTGTGAGTGGGCCTTTAAGATCACGATTCCGGAAAGTAAAAATATTTATATAAAACAATCTTAAAAACTAGACGCGATAGAATCAACCTGTAACAGATTTGGATTCAGCGTGCAAAAGTCATTTAAAATCACGTAGCAAAGTTCTCACTGTCGAGTTTTTTGAAGAAGGATTTGAGAAAAGTTTAATATTTAAGAAAGAAACACTTTTTTGTAGGTTAAGTTTGCGTTTGTCGTTAACTCTATTAGTGTTATTGAAATTATAATTTCAATATATAATTTCATAATAATTATTATTTTAATTTCATTTTAATTTCAATATATTTATAAGAGATAGAACATTTTCAATTTACCGAGATATTAAAGTTTAAAATATTATCGAAAAAAGCAAATATTTGAACTAATTTAAAATTTTAACTTCGAAAGAATAATATGACTCTGGTAAGGATTTTTTTAGCTTAAATTAAAAAAAAAAGTGGAAAACTTGTAAAAATTAACCCAAAAACCGCAATTATTCGCCTTTAATTTATTTTTAATTGCGTTAGAAGCCTAATGACGTAAAACGTCTCTCTTAACTAATTTAAAGAGCAATTAGGGGGTGGAACACACATAAAAATAAAACAGTAAGTTTTTTGCAACAGCATTAAATAAAAATATTTGGATTTTGTTAAACGTAATTATTACTCGTTTTAGCGCTATTAACATTAGAATAGCCCCATAAAAAAAGAGCCAAGAGTATTATCTCTTTTGTCAAGAAAACTAAGAATTAGTTATGCGAATATTGCATGTTATATCATTATAACATTACTATTAAGTTCTCCCAACTTAAAGGTTAAATCTGAAAAACAGCGAAAGAAACATAAATTTTAGTTGGTCACATATAACCAACTTTTCACTATATGTCAACAAAAAAAATTCAAATTAAAAAAATTAAGAAAAATAAAAGCTGGGAATTATTTCTTTTTCAAAAGTTACCATGTATATTATATTTAACATTTTTTATTTTTTCAAATTTATTCTATGAGTTAAATTTCAGTTATGTATTTTTATAAAGCTTTTTTTAATAGTTCTATTCCTTAAATTTTTAGGAATGACTTTATACACTACCAGAAGATACAAGATAATAGTGAAATTTATCTCTTAGAATAAATTCGAAAAAATAAAAAATGTTGAATTAAGAAAAATATTTCAATAAATTTTACGTAACTCTTGTTCTTTTTTTCTTTGTGGTTTATAAAGTGTAGAAAATCAAATTAAAGATGTCACATCACTAAATTATGATGTATAAATTTTAGCAAACTGTGTAACGTGACAGCTTGTGTTTACCGCACATTCGTCCCTTGTTTTCAAGGGTCAGAAAGGCAGTGACCCATTCACCATTGAAAGTTTTGAGGACTATGTTAAAGCCCAAGTAGCTGACAGTAACATTGCAAATCCGCTGCTTCATTTTGTTGTAAGTTTTTAATAAAATTAGAACGATTATAGTTAGCAATAAGACCGTAACGTCAAAATCTATAGAAAATAGATTTTCTTGTTTTTTACTGTACGGTTACATTACTGTTACTGGGGCTTAAGCACTTTTTTAGCACTTGAAACGCGAAAAGCCATTTTTGTTCGTAACTAAAGAAAACGCGGAAATTCGTCACTCTTTTATATTATTTTTAAGCTCATTTTGTCCGTTTTACTTTTATTTATTTATGCCTTCAAGTTTCTAGCTGGTATATTGAATGGTATTAAAGATTCGGAAAAGTTAAATTTTTTGTTTTCTAGCAAAATGTAACAAGAAACCGAAATCGAAAGGAAAAATTCCTAGTTTTGCTAGTTTTAGGAGCCCCAATGAAAAATTTTCTTATTTTGCGAAGCACTTTTGGTACATTATACCCAATAAGACATACAGAAATGCAGTAAAATAAGTGAACAAATTCAAAAAAAAAAATCATTTCAAAGGACCACGTTATTCCCTTACTACGATTTGAAAGGGAGAATATTAAAGAATAATATCTATAATTTCAGTGACAGTTTTCACATGCGTTGAATTAAGCGCTTTTTCTTTTTATTACGGTTTTCGTTATCGGGTTGTTTAAAAACGAATTACTGATTAGGCCAGGGCGTTTGATCCTGGTTTTGGGGCTTCCAATTTCGCCTTCAGGCATGCCTATAGAGTTATATCCCCCAATCGGTCGTCCGAGCCTCTTTTGCTTGATAGAGGGCACCAAGTCTCGAATGGACAGTGGGGGAGGTTGACAGTTGGATAGAATTAGCTTTGTATACAAATATACATTCATATTCTCTTCACTTTCCCGATTGCTGTCGCAAGCCCAATTTATGTTAAAAATGTTATACTTCAAAGTGGAAACTCACCATGTTAAATTCATGCTTTCCGTAAGCGAGATAGTAAGCGAAACTTTTACATTTCTCACTTACAAACCTGCTACGTTTGAAGGTTCATTATTTTTTTGTGTAGGCCTTGTAAAGATAATTTATACGAAGCTTATTACCCAGCAAAAACTTTGCTTACAAAATAAGCAGAAAAATAATGAGAACTTGAGGAAAGGAGTACTTATTTTTCTACTAGAAAAAGTACTTATTTTTGTTCGCGATGTCCCAAAAGTAATCCTTTATAATTTGGCCATTTACAACCTAAAAAATAATACCTTTATTTTATACTTAAAAGTTTTATAAAAATATCTAATTACCAAAAGAGACAAGAAATAAGTACTTTCATATTAACTTTCAAAAAGGTTAAAACACACTAATTAAAATTGCTCTGAAATCTTATGGAATTTATGTTGAAAAATCTACACAATAGTAAATTTTTCGAAATGTAAGAACATAATTAATAAACAGTGCTTTTGCTGCACAAAATCATTTATAGCTCCAACACTGTAATAGCAATGTGTGTATTAATATATGTAAATATATGGGCCTGTCTCAGAAATAAATTTCGATCGAAAGCTTATTCAGAAAACGAAAACCGATAAATTTTCTCGGAATGAAATCACTTTTAATTTTTCGATCGAAAAAGTTTTTTGTTTTGGTTTGCAAAATATTGCCACATTTAACTTAAAAATAACAAAATTAAAATTTGTCGGAATTACGGAAATCGATTAAAATGAAAATACGGATTCAAAACAATTCCGAACAATTTATGTTCTTATGTTCTTCAAAAAAACATCGTTAACATTTGATTGATATCACTACTAGTATTCTAATAACGAAAATATATTGTGTTGGTAATTTTGGAACATATTTATGTATATATTTACATGCATTTGATTGATTTTTGGATTATCCATGTATTTCACATCGAAATTATTCTTAAAATTTTATAATATTACCGGATATCTAACAAATATTAATATAACATATTGCAAATTTTAAAAATTATTTAAAACCATATAATAACTTATTTAAGTCATTACACCAAAGTATTTGTTGTAATGTATAATTATGACTTATTTAAGATATAATAATAAAGTTATTATTTTATATATAACTAATAATGCAAAAAGTGGCGAATAAAGCAACAAAGTAATGAATTCAGGAAGTCATTAAAAGCAGCATTGTAAGTTATGTTTTTGCTGGTATAATAAGGTTTTTTGTACAAACTTTCAAAACAGGGTTGTAGTATAGACACTGATTTTAAGAAAGCTGCAGTAGTATATAATTTCAATTGAATGTAAAATTATCTCCTAGTTAATAATATTTGCTCATAAATGGTTTTGTTTCAAAATGTTGGTGTTTTACTTTAAACAATTGTGGGATTCACAAGGTAGTCATAAAATTGTAAAGTCGTATGTCTTAAAATAATTAAATAAATATATATGACTACTGTGGGCAACCGCATTCAATTTAGTTTTCTACTGTACAGTAATGACGAATCGATGAACATAGCATTACAATTTTTATTTTGTTTGAAACACAACAACATTTTTTTTGTTTCAACAATTGTACAATTTCGATACCTTTAATTAGGCTTAAGTTCATTGCATTTAATTATCATTAAATTATTTTTATGAAGACAGGAATTTTACAACATGAAATTAATTAAAATTGTATTGATAATTTTTCAATCTTGACTGCGCTGAGAATTGAACCCAGTCTTTCACGGACAGGTTGCCCAGACTAGTTTCGATTGTAACCACACAATCTCTTCGGTGGGGTTTGCCGTTTTACTCACACCGCCTTTGAAGCCGGATGACGTCAATATTCAAACATCAGTCTTTAATCCAAATGGTATTTTGGTAGATCGAAATTTGCTTTGAATGAATGATTATCTATTTTAATTGATTTACATGTTCTTCCTAACTTCTGTTTTTCGTACGTTTTGTCAAGAATTCTTCTTCAAATCGATTAAAAATATCGAAATTTGGATTAAAATCCATTAACAGCTCAATAAAATAACCACAATACTAATTATTGTAAAATATTGCTTAGGACATTATGACGATATGACTTGATAGCACACCTTGTTAATCCCCCAAATATATTTTTGCTCTTATTTGCCACTATAAGTACAAAAACCTTAATTTTTTTCCATTAAGTCCTGTTTTGCTCGTTTTTCATATAACTTTACGCGTTTAGTGTTCCAAAAGTTAGCATCACTGACATCATTAACAATTTCGTTTTATAGCTTACTTAAAGGAGCCTTCCTAATGTACATGTGGGTTTGCTAATTTTTACATGAGTATTCAGTTTTCTTACGGTTGTTGTTGTTTCTTTTGGCTTATTGTTAAGGTCATTCCTTTTGTTTGTTTCTCGTCTACAATTATTTGTCGCTTTTGCCATAAATTTTAATGAAATTTTCTTAGACAATTAAAAATAATTTGTGTTTTACTTAATTGTCTGTAATTTGTTTGTGAGTAAATAATATTTTGTAAATTAAATTGCGATTATTTTCGGTGATATAGAGTCTATTATTTTAATCTTATATCAATATTACAAAATAAAATTTAATTGTTATGTATAAAAAAAGTTAATAGAAATGAAAAGATATAATGAACCCTATTGTGGAAAAAGTGCTACAATTTTTTTTCGCCCGTACAACAATTTTCGATCGTGAATTATTTTTTGCTTCCAATCATATATGGTCGTTTGTTAACGTAAAAAAAATGTATTACGATAAGGTAAAAAGTAATTATTACATAATTCGTAAAAAATTTTTAATTGTTCAATGTTTATTAAAGTTCTTTTTACCCAGTAACACTTCACTTACTTTTTCAAAATGAATAGCTTCTATCGCTCATAATTTTGTAGCTTTCTTTGCTACTGTTTGAGTAACATAGCAGATTTAACATAACTTCTTTTGATAACGTATCATAAACGTCGACCTCATAATGAATAAAATACACACTTATAACGTAATGATCTACAAAAGTTATTCCAAAGAAAAGAAGTATTTTTTAATGAAAATGGATTTTTGAATTTTTTATAAATTTTTTTTCATTAATTTTCTCTTTTTTACATCGATATTTATTTGTCGTTTTGGCAAGTATTTTAAATTATTTTTTTTTAATAAAAAGTTTTTATCTTTCTTAAGAATAAAATATCGATTTAAATTCTAAATTTAAAAAAAAATGTAAATATAGACTTCGTAACATAAATATACCAGATTTATTAAGCAAATCATTTATTTTTTTTATTATTATTTCTTAAAACATATTTTTTATTTTTTTCCTAAAAAAAAAAGTTTAACTTTTCTTGAGAAGGTGTATAAAATATTGATTTCAATTCATAATATTTTTAATATTAAATAAAGATTATGTAAATATAACAGATTTAAAATTCAAAACATTTACTAAAAATAAAAACTTAAACCAAACATTTATCCAAATAAGCACAGTACATATAATACATGGGACACTGAACCATGAATAAGGTTACCATATTATTTTTCCATGCAAATCCTTGGAAATGAGTGAATCGTGTTGGTAAAAACTCTAAGTAAAAAATGTCCGAAAAAAATTTTTGTTCGAACACATTGCGTGAATTCAGCTTTAGTCAAAAATAATTTAAAAATGCAACATCTTTTTGCCCTTTTTGGCCAAATTCTCTACTATTCATTGTCTGGTTTTAAAATGCACTATCACCTTTCAAATTTATTCTTGCTTCCAAACAAAATATTTTTTATGTTCATTTCTACTAGATAATTACTTAAAATTAAAATACTCAGAAAAAATTGTTTTGTTTATGCCACTAATTATGTACATTACGAACGAGTACGCACGTAAATAATGGTTGCTGTCGTTATTTGTAATTTCAATAGAATTTATGTCCATAATAAATTGCATACTCGAATGATTATCCCAAATTGACATTTTTATATTTCCAAGAAAATTATCAGAGAACATCAACAACAGTTAAGATTTAAATGAAATAAATACACTGAAAAACATAAACAAATTGATACTGAAAACATTTGGTAACTGTCACTAATAACTAGACTTTCACCCAAGAAAAACCACCTCCTTCTCCCCATCCCCAGAAACAACCAACCAACCAACGACATTATTAGGACAAAATGAACACTAACGACTAAAATAAGAAAATTTACAAATACTGAAATGATGTTAAGTATCCACTTGAAAAATGGTAACGATTTCTAAGAGTCCTACTGAGTGAATTCTCTCTAATGCGACCATTGAAATTCAAAATATTTGCTACGAATACCGATTAAAATCAGTAAAACCATTGAAAAGAAAAAGCAAAATAACAGAAAAACGCTTACATTCAAAATAAATTGACTATGGACCAACCAAAATTTTTATTAAAAGAAGAGGAGAGTGGGGACTTTGACTATTGCAACTCTTTTTAAGTAGGCAATAAACCCAATAGTTATCTACAAAATTTAATTTCAAGGAAATTGTTAATGGCAGCAAAATACAAAAAGAGGTTTTTCTGTTTAAACAGAGACAAATTAACATTAAATAATTAAAAATAACAAATGAACCCAGTATTTGCTTACAAATGAACTCATTTTGTTAGAAACTGAAATAAATATTCACAACTTTTTTTTCTTATACTCGTACTAAAATATTAAATACAATATTTTCTAGAGTGTTATGTAAATATTAATTTTAATAAGATTAGTTATATGTAGCACAGCAAAATGCAGGGGTGGAAAGTCGCTTTTTCATCAACTTTTAAAATAAAATGTACTTTTGAAACACATTTTTAGTTTTATTTTTATTAAGTTACTAAAATCTTTTTAATATAATTTGATTTAGAATAGTCGCAGTGGACTAAATAGATTTCTTGTCACATATTTTGAAACATAACTTATTATTTATCCGGACAAATTTCAACTACTAACATGAAATAGTTGACTCCTTGTAACGGGTTATTCAATCTTCGGTTTCAAAAGTAAAGTTAAATAAAACAACATAAAGCCATGATGAAACTTTTATTTCATTATCAAGGCCCATATTTTTAAGCAGTTAAAACCGCGTTTTATGCGCATAAAACATACACTAAAAATAGAAAAATATGCGCTTAAAATTGAAAAGATATGCACTTAAAATTGGTTGTTATAGGCTGTGGAGGAAGAAAGAAATCGGGATACTTCTCTTAATAGACGGCAAATCGCGAGTAGTTTTGCAAAATATTTTTTCCCATAGGAAATCAATTAATCAATATCATCAAAGTTGCCTCTAATGTCTTCTGCACCACAGTGCATCGTAAAATAAAACAAATAAATCAAGTTTTTTTATCAAAATATGCAACAAAAACATGCAATGTCAGCAATATATGCAAAAATTTGCATTTAAAGCAAAATATGCAAAAATATGCGCTTACAACTCGATTCCATTTTACATCAAATTTCATAATTCGCAAAGATATTTAGTTTATGTTGATCTCAGACTGACGACAAAAAATATGCATTTGCATAAAAATCCGGTCCTTGTTCATTATAATGGTTGCCCCTTGCCATTACGTATGAAATACAATGTCATTTAAATGACCGTCTCTAGATTGGCTGCAGCAGCCGATCCTTTTGAGGTAGTTTGCGGCTACTTTTTTGCACATTTAGGGCGGTATATTGACGAATATTATAAAATAAATTAATAAAAAAAAAATACAAAAAATATTTTAAATTTTCATATAAAATGTATGTAATTTACACTTCCAATTTACATCGATAATGAAGCAATTATTAAACTTGAATGGTGACTTAAAAAATGGTGAACCAAACGTTCTGATATTTGATAATGGCCATTAAGTTACTATGTATTGAAGTATCATCAAATTAAAGTCCACTCTTATACACAACTGGGACAGACGACGAATTTTGGGCTCCCTCTTTTTACAAACAGTAAAAAACTTTCTCAATTAAAACATATGTTATGTTGTCGTCATTATTGTGCTTTAAGCAACAAATTCACACAGCGAATTTTCACTAAAAAATTCGTCGTCTTTGCTGAAATTTGTCGACTGTCCCAGTTGTTCCAAAATTGTGCACAGAACCTTGCAGCATTTCCATTTGATAAACAAGTTGTTATCGATACAAATTCTAAACTTTAAATTGTATCAAACAAGTTGAGATAGTAAAAATACGATTGTACCATGATTTCCATCCCTGGCTTAGGTTCAGTGCTTATGGCGTTAAATGAACAAAATTTACCAAAGCATATTTGAAGGATTAAAACAGCAATTAAAAATGGTTTGGAAAATATAAAATATAAAGAGTTTTAATTGAATATATTATTGATATTTATTGTAGCTATTGAAGGGTTTCTGTAATTAAGGAATATACAGTTTGAAAATATAAATTTTAAACTTGTTAAATTTTTACACAATTTAAAAATATTTGCTCCATATTAGTGGAAAGTTAAAAATGGAAATAATTTTATTGTTGCTAAATTTTGAGGGAAATACAACTATCGCCCATGTTCTGTAACTTACGCGTCGAGAAACTTTTCGATTGAAATGTCGGGAATGAAACAAAAATGCCATAAATTGAAACAAACAGCTGTTTTTCTCACTTAACTGCGTCTGTAATATTTTTGACGAGTAATAGTTGTCACGTAAGGAAATTACTCGCCAATATACTGAACAAGTGTGTCTATAAAATGTTTGTGAGAAAGTTCCCGCTTTAAACTGTCAAATAAAAACGGGGTGAGAAAAAAATTTAACACTAAAAAATATATTAAAAATGCAAAATGCAATTAATATGAACACGCAGGAGATAAGTATTTTGTTCTTGGAAGATTTTTTCATTGTTTAATTATTTTGCTTTTAACATTTTTGAAAAATATACGAATGTTTTCAAAGAAATTTTGTAATAAACAAACATTAAAGTCGCACTTTACATTTTTTGGTATAGCCGATGGCTGCATTTTCGCCGCCGTCATTGAAAATGTTTCAAGTTAAGTCTATTTGGTCGCCGTCAACGATATATTTGTCAGGCGTTCTCAACATCTGCAATTTCATATCGGCTTCGAGTGGAATATTATGACTTTTATAACGCAACGACGTAATCTCTTTTGATAGTTTTCGACATGAATTACAGACACACTTTTTTCTCACTTTTCAAGAAACGATGGAATATTTTGTTTCACATGTTTTCAATGCGAGAAGTTCTCACCAAAGTTACAGAACATGGGTACATGTCATGATAAGTTGTTATTTTTTTATGAAAATTGTTCAAACAATACTTTTTCTTTTAAATATCCCCAAACAAAGAAGTGCGGCCAATCAACATCGCCATGACGTGATATAATACGGCCATTGAATTTCTCGCGCAAAAGAGACAATGTTGCGTTGGCTGTGTGGCAAGTGGCACCATCCTGTTAGAACCTCATTTTCGAAGAACGTGACTTAAGGTGTGACTCACAATTAACATGGTTGGACTACCCTTTAGTTGACTTTTTGCTTACTAATTTAGATGTGTGGAGGTCTTCGTGATGGAGAACTTATTTAACCATAATATGGTTGCCGGTGACAATAATATGGTTAAATTAACAATAAAATGTTTAAAAATTTACTTTTAAAATTAGTTTTGCTGGAGGTGACCATATTAAAAAATGTTTTTTCTCTGGGTGTTCTTCTGGAAAGGTGTTGAACTAGCGTTGGGCTACCGCAAAGCTGATGCATATATAAATACATATGTTTGTTTTAATACAACGCTTTAAAAAAACAACGATCTTTATATAAACGATTAAACAAAATACAGTAGCAAAGGGGTCTTACTGAAACTTTCTGTGGATGTAATACTATCCTGTAATACAAACGGAATGCATGAAAAGGTGCCGGTTAATTTTTGAGAGTATTTTTTAGACCCACACTTTTACTATAGCGAAGCATTTATTTTGTGCTTCTACATTAACGCAAATTTATTGTCTACACTTCTCTTTAGAATTTGTTTGTGACAACGGCACTGCAATATAGAAGTTGAAAATTTTTCAATGATTGAAATGTGTACAAAAACCACAGATGGCTTGGTGCTAAAAGGGCCAATGTCAATATTTCGCTGTTTTGCGTTAATCATAGTATTAGGTGTCTTTTCTTACTGTCTTTTATTTTGCTGAAGCAGCCAATGTCTAATTTAATCGAGAACAGCTTTATAAGCCTTTTGCTAGCTAATTTCACTAAAAACTCTTCTTTAAAAAAAAAACTTAAATATTAATGATTTCAATCGTAAATTTTGGCATTGTCCCCTATTAGCACCACACAGATATTCACTTCACGTAAAAAACAAGTGGAATTTTGGTTCCCATGAAATTTTTATTCCCCTCGAAGGAAAAAATGCTATTGTGAAACAATCTCAGTGAATGTAAAAACGAAGAAATGTTAAAAAACATTAAAAAAAATTTTTTTTTCAAAAATATACACGTATATTTTACAGAAAAGTTAAAAGAAAAAATATATTGTATTGGAGTGATAGTTTGATTTTGATCATTAGCTTATTGGGATTTTATGTAGTAAAAAAAATTTCTAAAATTCTGCCACCACGTCTTTAAAAAGCTTCATAACTCCTCGGGCAATCGACCTGTTTTTTGCATTTTGTTGAACAATATACATATAAGTTTGTGCCTCTTTTAACGGAAATTGACCTTAATTTTAATTTTGTAAACTTCAATATTCGAATTATGAAGAGAATTACTTACATAAATGTTTTGTTCCCCAGCAAAAATAAAGTGAGAAATTCAAAGATAAAAGTGAACAAATTACAAAGGAAAAAATTGTTCACGATAAGGGGAATTTTTTCCCGCGAACATTTTTTTTCACGTTTTTATTCTCCTATGAATTCATTTTTTGCATGGGAGTTTTTCATGATCGCAAATACGTGAAAAGGAAACAAATTACGAGGGAAAAATTATTCACGATAGGGGTGATTATGAAACACATCTTTAATAGCAAATCCTTTGAAAACTTGTATCTGTGGTATATTTACAACGAATTATTGGACTTAATTAACTACGAAAGCACCTGTAATAAACATTCCATGCAGATACACATTTCGCAAATAAAAAAACCTTATTAGTCGTTTGTATTCTAAATATCATAGTTGGGGGTAGTGCACTAAATATTGAATTAATTCAGCAGTGCACTATCACTTAATAAAACTACAAAAAAATTAGTATGCACTCTTTTTTACCAGCTTTAGTTTTAACTACCACTAAAAAATTCTAGTAATATTGCAAATTTTTTCACTATCACTAAACGAAGATTGAATGCAAAAATCTGCATTCAATTCAAATAGTGCAAAATATGAACTTGCAATCAAAAGTGCTGCATATAAACAGACTCACTAAAATTTAAAAATGTAATTTTGTATGTGCATAGTTTTTAATTATTGAGATGATACGCATAAGCAAAGGAAATTAACAATATGAAATTTTGTCAATAAAGGAATAATTCTTGGCTTTAATCATGAAAAAATTAGTTTTTTGTCTGTAAATTTAGTGCAAAATTTCAAGTTGCACTCAAATGAGTGAAAAACAAAAAAGTTGCAATAAACTGATGATTGCTTTTTCTTAAATTAAAATATTTTTTTTTTTTTTTTTTGAGTGCAAGATTTTTTAACATCACTATCACTAATGTTGAGTGAGGCAGCTAATTTTCAATTCATCACTCAACATCAACAAAATTATTGGAATCATTTTGCACTATCAGTAGCGGTGAGTTGAAACTGCAAAATTAGTGCACTACCCCCATCTATGCTAAATATACGGGCTCTGTTACTTTTGTCTACCTTAAAGTACAAAAAGCCACACGAGGACTAAGGGGTAAAATTTATTACTATTTTGTGTGGCAATTAATGAAAAAATTAAGTTTTTCCCAAAACGTGACAAATGGCGTCCGTTCATAGTATCGACGGGATACGGCACATTTCACTCATTAATTGGCCTGTGCCGACGAAAACTAGACGGTTGGCAAGTCTGATTCAAACTATTCAAAGTTTTGATTTTTTTTTCTTGGTTTTTATATTAAGTACCTAAAAATCCTTACTGTCCTCAACATGCCAAGATTTGTTTCGAAACTTTTAAGGCTTAGCGTCCTATAAAATAATTATTTTAATACCCACACCACAATAGGGGAGAGGGTATTATGCATTTATGCTGATGTGTGTAACATCTTAAAATATTGGTCCTATACCCACCAAGAAGTATACCGATCAACTCAAAATCGCTTTCTGAGTCGATCTAACGATGTCCCGGTGGGTGGCTATCCATTAAACTTGTACAGGTCGCAATTTGAAGATAATTTATGAAATTTGGTACATAGGTTCTAATTGGCACAAGGACCAAGCCTATTGAAAATGGGGCGAATCGGTCTATAATTTCATATAGCCCCATACAAGCTGCCTTCCAAATAGAATCTTTGTTCCCACTATCAAACCAATTTTAGTGATCTTTAAAACATAAATAGATTCATATTTATAAGGACACATAAGCTATGCATTTTTTTTCTGCCCCACGAGGGCAGATAGGGATAGTTTCTTCCTCTCAGAAACTATCAAACCGATTTTAATGAAATTTAAAACATAGATAGATCCCTATTCATATAGCCACATTAGCTATGCATTTTTTTTGTCCTTATATGTATATAAACTGTGGTGTAGGGTATCATATGGTCGGGCTTAATACTTGTTTGTATTAAATTTAAATAAATAAAAATAGAAAACTTTTAAATTCTAAACATTTTAAAAATAATAATTGGCAATTTTTTTCGGATATAATTAAGTGTGTCCTTCTTATAGACAGTTTATTTTTATTTTTCTCTTTTTGCAAGTTCATCTAAATTAGCCTTAAATGAATATTTATGCCAAGATTTTCTAACTTGATTTTCTACTATTTTATTATTTTTTACAATATTTATATTGTTTCAATCGAAAACCAAACAAACATAATAATATAAAAGCTCTGCCACAACAACATACATATATATTCATCCATTTACACTATTAAGGCCAAACCACAATACTCTTTTGGTAAACATTTCTTCTTCCTATTCTCTTTCACTCTCTTTGCCAGTTTTAATGTTATTTTTTTATATGCCAAGATTTTTAAGAAAATAACGGAACCAAAACTATAAAAAACACACACATTCACTCTTACTCACTCACACTTAGAGCATTTAAAGGGTGTACTGTTTTGCAAATACCCAACAAACACGGAGGTTTGATTTAAAGTTGAAACGAATACTGTGTAAACAGAAATCAGGTATAAAATTGTGTCATATTAATGCGCAGAGTTTAAAGTTCGAGATCGATGAGTTTCGTTTCACTTTTGAACGTTCTGGTGTGGATGTTGTATGCGTGACTGAAACGTGGTTCAATGACTCTGTTCCTGATAATATTATTAAAAGATTACAAAATTTTTCGTTGTGATAGAGAAACTCCTTGTGGTGGTGTGGCTATATATGTACGGAGTACGATTAATTGTAAACCATGCTGTAGTTCCAAACCTGTTGACGTTTCTGCTAATAATTCACGTAATAAAATTGAGTATATATTCATCGAAATATTTGCTGGCGGTCGGAAATTACTTGTTGGATCTGTATACAGACCAAATACAAGAGACAGCACGGAACTTTTTTTGGAAAAGATGGAAACGCTAACTTTAGAATATGATGATGATATTATTATATGTGAAGATTTTAACTCCATTTTAATCGTTGAAAGTCATCTTATTAATGATATGAAATCGATTGGTTTGGCTCCAATAAATTGCACAGTGCCAACACATTCCACTTCTACGTCTACCACATTATTGGATTTATTTTTTGTCAGCGATATGAAAAAAGTTCTTTTATATAACCAGTTATCTGTACCTTGTTTCTCCAAACATGATTTAATATTCCTAACTTTTAATTTCCAGTTGTATATAATGAAACCACTTTCTATGATTTTAAGAATATGATTTATGATCTGGTGTCCTTTGAACTATCCAATATTGATTGGAACTCTATCTATTATATGTCTTTGGTTGAAGACCAACTTAATTTCTTAGAATATAATTTGTCAAACGTTTTTAATACAACTGTTCCAGTAAAAACAGCTAAGCAAACCGCTAGGAAAAAACCATGGTTTAATGCAGAAATCAAATCAGCAATTGCTCGTAGAGATTTGTATTATAAAAGTTGGAAAACTTTCAAAACTACTGAATTCCATACTGACTTTTGCATTGCTAGAAAAGAAGTAATTAGGAAGATAAAAAGGGCAAAATATGAGTATTATTCCATTCATTTTTCATCAGCTATTGGATCAAAAAACCACTTGGAAAACTATACGTGAAATCGGTATTGGTAAATCCACATCTGTGGATGGTACTGCAATAGACGTCGATGAAATCAATGAGTCGTTTACAATTCTTCCTAATGTTCCATCGAATATTAATTATTATGAACGATGGCCTGCTATTCCTGGTAATAATTTTAGTTTTAATTGCGTAATTGAGTTAGATGTTATATCGAGTTGTCTTGCTATAAAGTCAAATGCTGTTGGGTTTGACAACATCCGTCCGAAATTTTTACGGATTATAATTTCGCTGATCGTACCTTATATTACATATATTTTCAATAATATCATCACGAAGTGTGCTTATCCCAAAAACTGGAAGTATGCTAAAATTATACCCATCTTAAAATCAAACAAAGAATAGCGCCCAATTGCCATTCTTATCAAAAATGTTTGAACGATTACTCCATCAACAATTATTAAATTTGTTAATGATAACGGGTTACTCACAAAAAGGCAATCAGGATTCCGACGCAATCACTGCTGCATAACCGCCCTAATTGACGTATCTGAAGAAATACGTAGTAAACTTGATGATAGTAATATATCATTCCTTGTTCTTCTGGACCATTCCAAGGCATTTGATACGGTGGACCATGAAATCCTCTGCTTAAAGCTGCAAAAAATGTTTAATTTCTCCCCCTTATCAACACGTTTAATGTCATCGTATTTATCAGGTCGAAGTCAATCCGTTTTTAAAAATAATAAAACGTCTCGATCGTTACCTGTTTTTTTCACTTTATATAAATGATTTGGAAAAAAAACTTCAATACTGTAATGTACACATGTACGCTGACGATGTTCAACTTTACATAAGTAGTGGCTTAATGGAGATAAATAACTGTGTGGAAAAACTAAATACGGATCTAAAACACATTAATGAATGGGCAAATACAAATGGGATATGTGTAAATCCCAAAAAGTCTAAATATTTGGTAATTACTAGGAAAAATTTTAAGTTGCCCGTTGAACCTTTAATAATGCTTGATAACCAAAAAATTGAAACTGTATCTACACCTAAAAATCTTGGTATCACTTTTAATTGCACACTGTCCTGGTCTGACCACATAAATGCTGCTGCAGGGAAAACTTTTGCAAAGCTACGAATTCTTTGGAATACCCAGTCTATTACTCCACTTAATATTCGAATTCTACTTGCAAAATCTTATTTAATACCTACATTATTATACGGATGCGAAATATATGCCAGCTGCGACTCCCGAAGTTTAAAAAAACTTATATCCACGTATAACGCTATACTGAGATATGTTTTTAATTTGTACGCGAAAAAGCTCTATGGAGTTACAATAAGTAATTGTTGAAAATAATAACTCTGATCCTCCTACACAAAATTGTACATACCCGTGAACCACCATACCTTTTTGAGAAAATCCAATTTACACGCTCTAGAAGATCAAATGACATTATACACATAAGACATCGATGTTTAATATCTGCGTGGCAATTTTATGTTCATTCTGTCCGTCATTGGAACACTCTACCTTCGTCCATACAATTTATAAGCAACGCTCTGCATTTTAAAAGAAAACTTTTTCAATATTACGCATTAAAACACTATTCAACTTTTAATTCATAATGTTGTTGTTATTTTATTATTATTTTTATTTTATCATATTCGTATGTTTTGATAAAATTATTAAATGAACAATGTAAAAATCCTTAACTTTAATTATAAGATTATAAATCTTGTTGTATTGGAAAGCAATTAAATAAATAAATAAAGATGATTTGAAATCAAACCTTTTCTCAAATGACAAACGTTTGATAATGATTTGAAAATCATAGCATTCTCAACAAATGGGGAAATTATTTTCAAATTGAGAAATGCAATTAATTTTAACTTGCTTTCAAACGTTATTCTCAAATGTTTTTCAAATGTTGATTTCAATACAATGTGGAACATAATTGATATTTAGTTTTTATTTAAATTCATTATAAATTTAAATAAACTATCAGGTTAACATTCGGCACCATAGCTTAAAGATAAAATAATGTTCTTTCCGTCCTCAAATTCTTGGAAAGACCAAATACTTCGCTTCTTTCTGTTTCGAGGATTGTCATGGCGTAGCACCGCGATCGTACAATAAACTTTTATTTTTTCCATTTTCCCTTTTTATTTTTATTCGTTTTCTTACACTTTGTTCACAAGAAACTAAGGTTTTCTAAAGGCGAATTCTTTTCACGTGATATGTAATTTTTCTTTAATTGTAAAACTAATTTAACTTTAATCGCCATTTTTTTAAGTTTACAATTATTTTTCTCTTCAGTGGTGCCAAGTTTATCTTTGATTTGAGATTAACATTTGATAACAATTTGATATCAAATTGATTAAACATTGTATATTCAATGTTTATATTCATATAATTATCAATTTGAATTCAAATGTTAAAATCAAACAATTGAAAAAGGTTTGAGATATGTGTTTGATGTCAAATGATAGTAATTTCATACCAAAGGTTTGACTTCCTGTTTGTTGGGTAATGTTGGAAGATTTACCGTTATTTACTGAATAATTTTTTGCTCACGTTTAGTATAGTATACACGTAGGGGTACAGTAGTTAAGTATGCTTGTGCTAACACTTGTATTAATTGCAAATGTTGTTTGTTGTTATAGATTGTTTTAAGGCTTTTTTTTTTGTTTAGAATTTTCGGTATATTGAATATTTTAAGTTGTTTGTTTCTATGGCAATTATAATTAGAAAATTTTGGCGAATTAAGGAGATAATGTTCATTAATATAACAAACTAATTATGGAATAAGTTTCATAATATTAGAAGTAGGCACATACAACTTTCTGGCATTTTAACAAAAAATAGGGTATTTGTTGTATAAAAAAGAGCACTATTAACATTATTGATTATTATGTGGTAAAATATCCTTGACTAAACCCTTCATTACAGGTGGAAAGGGTATATAAAGTTTGTCATTCCGTTTGTAATTTCTACAATACTGATCTTACACACAGCAGAGTATATATAATCTGGGTTCTTATGAGTAGCGCAGTAAATTTAACGATGTCCGCCAGTCCGCCTAACCGTCTCGGTGAGGGTTGAAATCGACAAACATGGAGATTAATTAAAATTTGTTTTTTGAAAAATGCCTATTTCTCTATTAAAGGGTACAAAATTCTACATCCCTACCAAAAATTTCAATGCCGTAGATTAGTGTTCCTTCTCAATAGCCTTAGAGCGTTTTTTCGCCAAAAGTTGTAAAAAATAAAATTCGTTATATTTTAAAGCCTGTTACCTTTTTTTATACGTCATACGTGATACTTTTATTATGGAAATTCCAAGAAAAAAGAAGTTTACAAAAATTGTGTTGAAATATTAAAAAAAAAAAAATCCAAAAAAGGATAAATTTGATCTATTAAGATTCAAATGAAAGTTCTTTGTGTGAAATATTATTTAAATATCAACAGCTTTATGAGATTTGATTGTCTTGAAGCGATTTTAAAGAGGAATTTGTAAAAAAAAAAATTTCATTTGAGAAATCGTCAAATATGTGGTGTAATTTTTTTAAAACAAAAATCGTCAAAATTACGATAAATTATCAAATCTGGCATCAGTGATGAGAAGTGCAGATAAGATCGAGGACACGCTGGCAGAAAGCGATGAAGAGGACTCTGGTATCTGCTAAGTCAATTTAGATATTTAGGAAGATTATCTTCATATACGAATATTGAAGTTTTTATATAGTTTTTTACATTTTCTGAATAAATATTAAATTTTTTCATTTAATATTGAAGACATACACAAAATGTACTTACATTTTTAAGGGTTTTTAAAATATAAAATTATTATTAAGATAAATATTGCAAGAGCCATGTTTTTTCTTCAAAAATAACTTAACGAAAAAAAATTAATCGTTATAGCAATAACTATTGCACAATGTAAAGAAACCACAATTTTTTGCATCATTTGTTATTAAACAAAGAAACAAAGAATTTTTTGCATCATTTGTTATTAAACAAAGATATAAAATCATGCATAAAAACATTTTTGATTTTTCGGATGGATTTTAAAATAATAAGAAAAACCCTTCTCCTGTAAAATTCGTGTTTTGGGGCTTAAGATCACTTCGCAAAAAGCGGTTGATATTTTTCACACGATTGCTTCTACTTTTACCCGGCGCAGTTTAAACAAAGTTAAAAAAGATTTAACATATCGCAATTGTTCAACAATAGTGTATTAACTCTAAATTTTTATATTTTCATTTTTTGTCTACATAATTTGTCTACTTTTTGACAATGAACCGGTTGGTCTAAAAATAATGTTTCAAATTGTTTTGCTTCCACTGAAAATTTTTAAATTTTGAGTTAATACAGTATTGTTGAACAAGATTTTTTGATATGGAGCGAGTTTAAAAATGTTTAAATGAAAGAGAAAAATGAAAGCAGTGCAGGGGGCAAATAACGGCATTCGATATCGATCGAAATTTCCATTTAAATTGTGTTGGAATTTCAAATAATATCGAATGCCATAATTTTCCCCCAGAACTTTAAACCTGAACAACAACAATGAGCCTCTTAGATCAAATTTTTTTAACCAAATTAAAGATATTTGATTTAATGTGGCGGAACATCATTAACGATTTACTGATATGGTTATTCCTTATTAGGTGTCGGGAATGGAGCACCAAAATAATAAGTATTTTAAGTATTTTTCTAATAAGCCAAATTTGACACGTGTATCATCAGAATCCGGTTCACCGTGCAAGGGCATAGTTGAATTTTAGACAATATTTGGATACCAATTTTTGAATCTGTTCTCCGATTTCTATTAGCGGAATTTAGTGTTTGGTGCAAATAGTCTTGGAAAAGAGTTTGCAAAATCTTTTATGAAATCTTACGGAAACTTTAACGGGGTTCAGTGTTTGGTGCAAATGTTCCTGAAAAATTTCTTTATTCTTTTATGAAATCTAACGGAAACTCTATATTTTTGTGGTTGGATTTATCAAAAGAGCTGCGTTTTTTGCATATACTCTTTTGCAAGACCTTTTTTTTATCAAAAACACTGAACTTCGTAATTGTCTTTTTATACCCACACCACTATAGTGGAGAGGGTATTATGCATTTGTGCTATGTTTGTAACACCTTAAAAAATTTAAGTTTACAGATCGACTCAGAATTACATTTTGGCTGGCTGGCTGTCGATGTAATCCTTGTGCGCAAAGTACACGTCCCAATTTCGGAGATAGTTTGATGAAATTTGGTACATAGGTTCTTATGGGCACAAGCCTACTGAAAATGGGGCGAATCGTTCCATAATTTCTCATAGCCCCCATACAAGCTTCTTTTCGGAATATGATATGTGTGCCCATAAACCATCTTATTATATGTGTATTTAACATAGATGGGGGTAGTGCACTCATTTTGCAGTTTCAACTCACAGTTAGTGATAGTGCAAAGTTATTGCAATCATTTTGCTGATGTTGAGTGATGAATTGAAAATTAGCAGCCTCACTAAACATGAGTGATAGTGATGTTAAAAAATCTTGCACTCAAAAAAAAATAGTTTAATTTAAGAAAAATGCAATCAGCAGTTTATTGCAACTTTTTTGCTCTTCACTCATTTGAGTGCAACTTAAAATTTTGCACTAAATTTATAAACAACAAACTTGTTTTTTCATGATTAAAGCCATGACATATTCCGTTATTGACAAATTATTGACATGTTGTCTAATTTCCTTTCTTACCCGGCGTTTACACATGCAAGTGCAAGTTCGAAAAGCTCAATACACTCACACATTTTTACTAACACCATCACATTTTTCGCACTTGCAGCCCAACTTGCAAGAGAATTTGCTTGCAAGTAAATTTTTACACTTGCAGCAAGTAAAATTACAAATAAAGAAACAGTGCTACCGTGGATGCCTTTGGTATCAATTTATTAGTACCAAGTAATATAAAAATTATGTTTATTGTTGATTTTCTGTGTGTTTTTAAGAATAAAAAACAAAACAAAAAACACTACTACAAAGCAACACATATTCATTGTATTTTAAAACATATATTGCAAGTATTTAAAAAAAAAATTTAATCAAAATATTTTCTCAGAAAATTTTATGATATCGGTAACTACGGCAATACTGAATTCACATATTTTAAAAATAAAAATAATTTTTTCATCAAGATGGACCAAAAATAAAATAAAGAAATAATTAAATTATTTATATCTAATATTATTAAATAAATTTCGTGATAACATTAACATGATAATGTTTTTTTTAACCCAAAAATGAAGCTTTATTCATAAGATGTTTTCGCTTCGAGAACTTTTGAAAATTAAACTTGCAACTGACTGTGTAAACACTCAAGCTACTTGCAAGACTTTCGGCTATTCTTCGACATTTTCGTCTATAATACATATACACTACTTGCAAGTAATTACTTGCATGTGTAAAGGCAGGGTTAGGCATATCATAACAAGAATCAAAAATTTTGCTCATACAAAATTACATTTTTCAAATTTTATTGAGGTCTGTTTATATGCAGCTTTTTTGATTGCAAGTACAAATTTTGCACTATTTGAATTGAGTGCAGATTTTGGCATTCAATCTTCGTTTAGTGATTTTTTAGTGTTATTTAAAAAAATAGCAATCATCACTAAAGCTGGTAAAAAAAGAGTGCAAACTAATTTTTTTGCAGTTTTATTTAGTGATAGTGCACTGCTGATTTAAATCAATATTTAGTGCACTACCCCCAACTATGGCATTTAACTTATTTTATAACCAAATTTTATTGCAATCGGTCCAGATTTGACCATAGCTCGCATACAATTCAATCCCATAATTTTATAGTATTTACATAAAATGACTTTTACCATAGCTTGTATGCCATGGCATAATGTTGTGCTGGTGCATCGAAAATTAAGCATAGGGCCCCTTTAAACCCCTTTTCTATAATCACTTTAAGGCAAACAAATTTGATATACATAAGTATGTAGATGAAGATTTCTCAATAATATTCGTTATAAAGAATTTTGTTCTGGTGGGTCAATAATTGCCCATTGGTCTCAAATAGGGTACACTTGCAAAAATTTGTTCTTACACACGGTGGTGTAGGGTATCATATGTTTGGGCCTGGCCGACTATACTTTCTTATTTGTTTCTGCGTGATTTTCTTCACTTTTATTTTGGTACTTACAATTGGACAGTTCTTTTTTTCTTGTACCCAAGAGTAAATGTCTAAGTTAAAATGTATAGGAGTGAAAATGTTTTTCGAATGTGTGTGTGAGAGTCTTATTCTTTAAAATTCTAGTGTATGTTTATGTAACAATGTGTTGTTGTAAAGTAGCACGTGCTTAGTCCTGCTATGTAGCAGAAACCAAAACCAAATATACAACAAAAAGTTACTATTATTTGTTTAGCACTTTTTTGTTGTTTTTGTTTTACTCGCGCGAAGATGTATAAACACAACTACTACAACAAGAACTCAGAACAACGACAAAATTTGTTTTTGTGTATAAAAATGGATTGAGGGCAATGTCGTTCTTCGGTGTATGTATGCAAAAATAACGAATGCTGTAAAACGAGAGAATGGTGGATGTTTATAAAAAAGGGACAAAATGCGAAATAAAATGAGAAAAGTTTTTTTAGTAGCTCGGCTTAGACGAATTTTGAAATACCCTCAGTAAATTAAGTGTTTTTTTGTTTATTTTTCTTTGCGCTCCTAAAAATATGTTTTGTATATTAAAATTTAAACAAATAGTGTAGGCAGCGTTGCTAAATTTGCAAATTTTTCTGTTTTTTGCAGTTTCTTGAAGTGCAAAACTTTTAATTCAAAATTTTAAATTTTTAATTCAAAAACAGTTTTTTTTAAACCACTGCTGGCTTTTCATTTTTATTCGAATAATGCAAAGAAGCAATTTATTACAATATGGTTAACAAACATTTATTCTAATGCAACATTGTTATAATATGTACTGCCCTTTAAAAGCAACACATAGTACTCTGTTCAAATCTGTGAAAAATTTTGAGCAACATCTATTATTTCATACGAAAAATTTGACATGTATTAATGTTACCTATTTCGAGAGTTTGCACAATTTGAAGTTTTTAATCTCTCAAAGTATGTGATATTGTTTGCGTATATAAACAAATCCTACATGTATTTTACTAAAAAGTTTTTTTTTAATAAAAAATTAAATAAAATAGAAAGTAATTTTCAAAATACATTGCTGGTTGCTGATAATCTTAAAACTTTATTTACAGCTTTCAAAATTCCATATGAAATAAAGAGCATTTGCTTTATTTCACAGTTGTAAAAAAATGTTGCTAGAAACATTTCGCAACTTTTTCACAAATTGAACAGAGTACTACTCTATCAACATTATTTCATAGATATTCCGTACAAGTTTTTTTCATATGAGTTTTGGCAGCATTTCACGTGAAATGTTGAACAGAGTATCAGGCTTAAGTATGTATATTTCATCTTAGATGTCAAAGCGAATCTGTAACGCAACACGAAGCAAAAGTTTTATCTTACATAGCCTTAACTGATTCGTTTTTCATACCGTTAAACTACCAAATAATAATAAGAGTTTTCATGATATCGCTTAAAAGTCTCGTAATCTTTGCAAACTGTGCATTTTTACGCCCTCCCAAATGAGCTGTCAAAAATTGTATTGCAATTCATTTACGCAAACTCCGTAAATTTGCCCAACAATTTTGACTCGCAAACTTGCACTGGCCAATTGTGCATTTATACAAACTTACTTACCGTCTTTTTTAACGAAATGTTTAAGTGTTAACAAATCACAACCAATAAATTCTAGGAATTAAATGAGCAAATTAGACTTTTGCGCTTCTGTATGCATTTTTATAAACGAATTTTAACTTTTATTTTTATATTTTTTAATATAATTTTCTAATTCTTACAAACTGAAATTAATTGTTTGAAATTACAAAAAATTTGGAAAGGGGGATTTGGAAGGGAAGTCTACCTACCAAGTTTGCCCATTTGCACAAATGGCAATTTTAAGCGATTTAATGAAAAACCTTAATGCTTTCCCGTACTTATGTATATTGTTATGTAGTTTAAATTTTTGTCGGTTAAAATTAATTTTTTAAAAGTAACAACTATTTAATTTTACGGACTATGCTGTTTAATAAATTAAAACTTAAAAATTAATGTAAAATTCATTTATTTTAAATAAAATGTAAGTGATCCATTTTTTAAAGAAATTTTTAATTGTTTAAAATGAATTTTCTCTTGAATTTAGCTATGTACATAATATTTTGAGTGTGTTTTATAATTTTTTTAATTTTTATTTTTTAAGGAGCCGTGTTTTTTCATAAAAACAGAATTTTATTTTTCGAAAGTTGTCAGTTTGAAAAAAAAAATATGGCAACACTCATTGCAGGTAAATTTGACAGAGTATGAAATTTTTGAAGGTTACAAGAGACACGTTACATTTATTGATAATCCTTTAAATGATGTTCTTAATAAGTAAATGTTACAAACGTTATAACAATCCAAAAAAGTTAAGTGTACCGCATTTCATTGGGATATAAAAAGGACAATTTAATGGATTTTTTTGTTTCTTTATACTGTTTAAAGCTGCTGTTTGGTAGTTATATTTTTTCGTAAAAAAAATTAAGATGAATCACGCGATGTTTTACTTAATAGTGTATAAGTAATGAAAAAAGGATAACGTAAGCAAAATACTAATATAACAATTTTTCCCAAAAAAAAAAAAACAATTTTTAAAAACTACCATATAAAACTAAATACTTACAAATACTTTACGTTGAATTTTTCTTGTGTAAGAAAAAAATATTTGATTAATGATTATTTTCACAAAAAATTTTTACTGCTTTTGGAATCAATATATATATATATATATATATATTTTTTTTAAGAAAATAAATTTGAAATATTATTTTATTATGTGTTTTATATTTTACATTACTTTTCTTATAGCATTTTAAACAAATAAAATTTTCTTTGATTTCTTCTTTTGCCCGTTTAAAGGATTTTATTGAATTTTTTTCACTTTTTTCAGCCTGATATTATTTCCTTCTTGATTTTTTTTTTATTTTTGCCTACATATTATTCATTAACACTGTTTAAATTCATGCCAAATTGCCAAATAGCATTATGTTTTTTGAATTATCCGTTAGTGTGTAACATCTACGTTGAGTATTAAAATCCGACTGAGTTTCTCCCCAAAACATCGTTTGGAAAACAAAAAAGAAAAAACATAAGTTTCTCATTTTTACTTTTCTGTGGAGGACGGGGTTCTGTCTATGGTTATTTAAATAAACATAAAATTTGCGGTAAAAATGCTGGCTCTCACTTCGAAAAAGTGTGCACATGGTACGTTTGGACTTAAGGCGCATGTGCAGGTTACATGTGATAAGAATGATTTTTTACGGTTGTTTATAAAAAAGAATTACTATACAGGGTGTACATTTTTATATTTTATTGCTTTTTTAACAAAAAATTAGGTCATCAGGATACGGTATGGTTGGATATTAAGAATATAGGGTTTGCCAGCAAAGTTTTTTATAATATCCCTTCGGGAGAGTAGGCGTTAATTGTCAAATAGCCACTAGTACAATTACTAGACCAAGAAGCACTAGTGGTAACGGTGTTAGAGTTTTTTTTTGTATAAAAATACTAGTGCTTATTAGTACTAGTACTTGATGTAGTACAACTGATAGCATTTTTGTGCCAAAATTTTTTTAAAAAGAAAAATTCGTATATTGATACTTATTTTAAAATTTGATTTTAAATAATTTATTTATAAATTATTTATGGCCATGTTCTGGAAATAGAAATCACGTGAAATTTAAATCGTTTATAAAAATATTTATTTTTATATGCCTCATATTTTGAGGCCCACTAACATTTACCACTACCTCTCTTCAAATCAGGAAAAGATGTGTTCAATTTAAAAAAAATTAAATTGAGAATACCCAATTGGGTCCAAGTGTACTGGTACACGACTAGAACCAATAGTACTAGTGATTTTCCAAGCACACCTAATGCTTATTTGAGCATTAAGATAGTATAGAAAACTATAAAGTCGAGAACTAGTACTGGGGAACTTTGTACTAGTTAGGTACTAGTTCGATCTCCGTCAGGGATTTATCTTGGAGAAAAGTTAATTTGAATTTAAAAGAGTTATATAAAATCAGATTTCAACAGGATTTTGTGAATAACACTAGTTTTACAAATAATTGAATAATAACAGAAAAACTGTGTATTATCCATTTAAAAAAATCGATTCTGAGTCGATTTCACTGTGTCTTTTTGTATATCATTGCAAACTTGTGCTCAAGTTACAAGACACTAATTAAAAAAATGGCTGAATGTTTTTTTTTCACAAAAACAAAAACTTTTTGAAAATTATTAAAATCAATTTGTTATGACATTAAACTTAACCGAAATACTTCAGTCCAGAATGTAAAAGCCAATGTCGTTAAATTTGATCTTCTAACACAAGTATCAAGATTTTGTAACTAAATTAGAATTTACCAATTATTTCATTTAATCTCCATACAAATGTTTTTCCAAAATGGACACACTTTTATATATTACTTAAGTTTTTGACATGTATTAATACAAAGTATATTAGTGTAAACTTGCCTTAAGAAGTTAATGCCTGGCCCACAATGTCGCAAAGAAAATTTCATTCGTATACTTACACCGAAAACAAAATTTTAGTTTTTATTATTGTTTATAAAATAGAAATATACCCAAGAAATTTCCTTTTCGACATTGTTAAAACCATAAGTAATATTTAAAAGTGTAATATTGTAATATTAAATAATATTGCTCACAAAAGATTATTTAAAACTTTAAAAATTACACTGTTTTAACACCTCAGTAACTCCAGATTTGCTTAAGTCGATTTAAACTGATATGCATAAAAATATATCATAGCGCTCTCTAAATTTTTAACAATTACACCTCAAAATTTATCAAAGTCGTTTTTCTTCTTCCATAAACCAGTTCACAAATCAAATCTATAACGACCATGAAAACTTCGTTTAAGTCACTGTCTTCTTTAATTTTTCTGTCTCTCCTAACATTTTTGAATTTTGAGTTGTGCCAGTTTATGAAAACCACAATTATAAACCAGTTTGAAAACTTTTTATATATTTTTTAATTTCAATCCGATAAAATATTATATTTTAGATTTTATTTTCTATTACAAAATTTGTTAGAAAATAAATTATGCATTATTTAGTTTTCCAAATAATTTTTATTACCGATACTTTTGGAATTATTAATCTACAAAAATTGAAATATTAATAGTTTATAAAAATGATTGATATAGGTATGTACATAAATAACAAAATTTCATGCCCCAAGGATTTTATTTACTTTAACCACGTTTTAATTATTATTATTTACAATATTTCTTTTAAAATAATTTCTATTTTTATACTGACACATCGCAGCATTTTTACACATGATAAAATTTTTATTTTTTTTTTTTTTATATGATTACGTTTTTCTTGTTCTAATTTAAGCAAAAACACTTTGCCATTTAAATCAAATATAAATTTGATTTGTTTATATTTTTTTTTTTTTTTTTTTTCTTTTTATAATTAGATAATATTATTAAAACGCAGACATGCAAAGCGACGTCATTACTTATTGTTTATGTATTGCCAAATAGCATCTGCTTTTTTATTTATTAAATATTACACAAACAAATAACAATAATTCAGACAAATAAAAATAATGCACAAAAGTCAAAAACGGAATTGCAAATATAGAAAGAACACTTTTCATTTAAGAACTACCTTTACCTTTAAATAATTTAAATAATTATTATAAAAAAATTTATTACACAAGCATGTAAAATATTTTTGCTAGTTTCTTTAATAAAATAATAAATTTTGTTTCATTTAAGTCTTTTATACAATTTTCTTTAAACTTGAAAGATTATTAAAAAAAACTTGTATAACTCTAACGATTAAAAGATTCAAGAACTAAAAATGCACTTTAACATAAAACCAATATAAAAACAAATTTGTAGACTTAGTGGCTGACAAAAGTAAAACTGTTAAATTGTTTATAAAAATATTAAAACTGTCAGTACTGCAACTTTTGACTGTATACAGAAAACTTGGCAGCACTATAGTTGTTACACATTTGAAATGGCAATGCTGCAGAGACGTCTTTCTAATAACCAGCAGTTATTTTAAACGTAAAAATTGTTAATAAATTACGTTTAAGCGGGTTTAAATTATTCAAAATTATTTTTATTTTTTTTTTTTATAGTTTTTAAGGATTTTTAATGAATAATTTCAGTGTTCACAAGTTACCCTCCTACTTCCCATTTGAGGATAATATTAAAAAATAAGGCCATTATAAGTTTGTTGTACATTTTGATATAAAACTCCATTTTTTGATAAAAAAAAAAATTTTGAGGTATTTACGAATTAACGTCGGTTTTTGACTTGGTCAATGTTTTTAAAACTACATGTTTCTAACACCCAATTTTAACGATGATTTTTTCCCCAATTTTTAAATCATGTGTTTTTTCGTTTGATAGCGAGCGGGGTAGCAATAAAGACATGAATCGTATATTCCGTGTTTGTTTTTTGACTTTCCTCTTTGCACTTATTTGTGTTTTTTATGCCCTATTTTCAGGAAATCTATATTATGTTAATTTTCATAAAAACTAAAATCGTATTTAATTACAGATTGATTTTTTGAGTTTTATATGAAAAGCCTTATTTAATTAAGATAAAAGTATAGTAGCACTACTAAATACAAAAAAATATCATAAAAAAAGTTTAGTTATTTACAAGGTGGTCTCAAAAAATAGATGGTTGTTAATAGTTTGTCTGTTGTTCTTGTATTGTTGTGATATTGAGGCCACCTTGCTAAGTTAATCCAAAGGAAACTTAAGTTGAATTTAAATGTACCACATCGGTGACTTAAGTTTCTTTTAAGTGTTTAGTGAAGAAGAGAATTTTGTATTTAAAACGATTTTAAACATAAATGTTTTAATGTCCATCCTGAAAATTGGCCATTAATACATATATGTTTTATTCTTATTTCAAAGTGACAGGAGCTTATTAAAATATAAAATAATTAATTAAAAAAAAATTCAAAACATATTAAAATTATGTGAAATAACGAAATTTTGAATATTTTTATACAAATAAAGAACTAAGAAAATCAGAAAAATCAATTCTGACTACAATAAAAAAGAAACATGGTAAAAATTTATCAAGTTTCTGGAAGTTTCTTTAAAAAAGATATACAAAACAGAAATGCCTTTTAAATCATCGTAAAAATTTGGTGTAACTTCTAGCAAGTTTTACGGGACGGACAAAAAACTTAAAATATTTTCTATTTCTAGCTTAAGAAGCAAACATATTTATATTTAGAGTATTTTCTAATATTCTATAGAGTTCCACATTAAAGTAAAGGGTTTCCTAAGTTGATGCAGTGTCTCTTTATCTTTTGACCGGTATCGAAATTTTATATATTGTAAAAAGGATTTATCAGGTTTACATACTAAGCCCTGCGTCCCTATGCTCCTTGTAGGAGTAAAAGGAACAAATATATATATACATACTAAGCAAACGATATGCCACTAAAACACATAATTAAACTATATGCAAAGATTATAGTATATATTAATAATTACAAGTAAATAAAATAAAATTTACTTACTTGGAGGCCACACGATCAATTTTTGTCTTTCAATTCCTTTCAATTTGCTTTCACTCTCATATTTTACTAACACACTCACACTTTTTAAATTGACCACGAAATTGCCCTTAATTTAACATTTCCATTTGTTTGGCAATTTTACGTGCAATTTAACAGCTGATTACAAGTTTAGTGAACAAATTTTTCGTTTGTCTGTATAAATTGTGTTCTTGATGACATCTTGAAAGTAAATTGCGTGCAGCCTACGTCATAGCTTTCAATTTATATAAATTTTGACAAGCAGTATTTGTAAAAGACTATCAAGAAAAGCTTTATCGTATGGCCGCAGGGCTATGTACTAACTTAAATGTAGAATTAAAATTCTCTCGAAAGTGGCCTACTTCGGCATTTTTAGTGTTCTGCCATTTACAGTCACAATTTTTTATTCGTTTTTAATTATAGTTGTATGTATTAGTAGTAGTAGGGTTGGTGAAAGTAAAACGAATCGACTTTAATTCTGTATATGTGATTACATTTTTAACAAAAACAACATTTTGGTTTTTAGTTTGAAATGTTATGCAACAAACATAACAGAAAAGTTCATAAACTCTTGTTCAAATTAATATACAGGCTTGTTCTTAAAATCACGGGATTTCAAATAACGTGCTTTTAAAATCACACGTGTTATTTTGTGGTGTTCTGAAAATCACACCGTTTTTATGTTTTTCGGTGTGCTTTCGGTAATTGAAGATCACACCGAAAAATGCAAAAACGGAAAACGCGTGAATTGAATCAAGTGATTTTCAAAACATTTATTTTAATTACACAAAATTAACTAATATACATACATATTTCTTTTTATATATTTGGGTTGTTCACGAAAGGCTGATTATCATGTTATATGGTTATGTAGTTATATTAACAGCAACAAAATATATTTAAAAAAATTTGAATAAATGTATTTTATTGTTGTCAATATAACTGAATAACCATATAACCTGATAACCAGCCTTCCATGAACTACCCAATTATATTTTTAAGAAATATCACACATTAGATCAAAAATATACAGGCCTGTCACGATAATTGTTCGGAATGGTTTTGAATCCGTATTTTCATTTCGATCGATTTCTTTACCTTCTTCAGACATTGATCGATTCCGACAAATTTTAATTTTGTTATTTTTAAGTTAAACGTGGCAATATTGTGCAAACCAAAACAAAAACTTTTTTCGATCGATAAATTTAAAGTTATTTCATTCCGAGAAAATTTATCAGTTTTCGTTTCATTTTTAAGAAATTTCGTGCTTTACCTTTTTTATTCTTACAGCTTTTTATAATTTTTTGTTTTACATTTTTAATAAAACTTCCTAAAACACTCTCAATACTAAAGTGAAACGCTTACTTTTGACCTATACCGCGTATTTTTGACCCCTAATACTTGGTACTCGGTTGCTAAATATCGATACCAAAAATACTTGGTACTTATATTAAAGTATCCAATATGTACTTGTGTTTACTCGTATCGTTTCATCCCTATTGGTGGGCTTAAAATCTTACTTTGTGCTGGGTCACACTGTTCAAGTTTTAGGCTTCAAGTCTTGAGCTTTTAGGAGATAAGGGAAAAGAAAATGTAATTTCTCTTCCTCTCTCTCTCCTAAAAACTCATGACTTGGTGGCTAAGACTTGAAGAGTGTGAACTTGCAATTGGACTATGTTTGCACGGTATTTTAAATTACGTTGTTCGCTCTTTGAATTACGAATGCAAATTACGCTGTTCACACGCTTTGGATACAAAAGCAAGCAACAATTTAAAATGTCTCATTATTTTAACAATTCCTAATTCGTTAATTTATTAGTTGTTTTAAAAATCTCAAAAAAAATATTATTTTTACAATTTTATGTTTTTTCAAATTTTTTTTTTACATCCTTCGATAAAAATTAGTGATGACAATGGTTTGCTTTGAGAGAGCGAATTACAAAAAAACGATGTCGTGCGAACATAGCTTACAGGTGTCTGGTACCTTTTTGAAATTCGGCGCTTTTGCCAAGTAAACGGATATAACCTGGATTACGCAACTTCTTTGAGAATCATTTATAAAGATTATATCAAATTCGTAATTAATCGTTTTACTTATTTTTTGTACTTTTTTTAACAACATTTACCTCTATGTATTGACATATACATACGTACTGAATTATTGGCTCCCACTATAATATGTATTGATTACTGTATTTTTGATACTTCAATGGGAAAAACGCCAAAAAGGGAAAACTAAATTTCTTTCTTTTACTTTTCTGTGCTGCATGTGGTAATTTTTTACGGAATTCTATCCGACATGAAAAAAATGTCTGCAAAATCTGCTGTCAATGCCACACTATCCCACAAAAAAGATGCAAACGCAAATGACTCATCTACTTTACTTGACGAGAAAATACAACTCTGATCGCATATAATCTATAATTTTATGAAAATTTTCATAAACATTTGCAAGTCGGACAAACTGGTCAAAAAAATTTGTCACTCAATTAATTTTTAAGCCACACTGTCATACATTATGAGCACATACGAATTTTTTGCCATATCGTGTGACTATATAGGATAGTGAATACCGCCCTACAAGAAATGCATAACCAAAACTAAAAAAAAAACAATTTATTAACACACTTGCAACAAATTTACATTCGTTGCTCCACTCTAACAAATAACACAACCTAAATAATGCGAATTTTTTATTATAATTTATTCATACGCTTTTCCTGTCGATTCTTGTAAAAAAATTTAATTGTTTAAATGTTAGTTCTGTGGTTTAAATTAAATATTAGAAAAGTTATTTGCCATGTTAAGCTTAAAAATTAATTTGCTTATCTCCTTGCATATTAAAGTAAAGGAGGCGTACTGATGGCGACGTGGTGGTAAATTTTCTGGAAATAACAAGTCATGTACGAAACAGTCGTGTGAAAAGAAGTGGTCTTCCAACAGGTAGCGGTCATTCGGATAGTTGCTTTGGCCGGGATACTTGTTAAAGATTTGGTGGTGATAATAAAGGAGCAAATTATACGAAATATTTAAAATCCTGATGACTTTTCAAGTATGTATGCATATATGTATTCGGGTTTTTAGTCCCAAGTTGTTAACAAAATAATATTTCTTTATATGATGTACGAGAAATTAATTGGCAATGAAATGAGTACGTTTACCTCCATTACAAAAGAACTTTTATAAATAAGATCCCAAAACGAAATTCAGACCTATGTGAGAAAGGAACGTTATAGAGCAGCCACAGAAATGACTTTACGTGGACCCGCACCCACACCTATTATATACTTTAATGAAGCCTGCTTAATTATATTTTTTTAATAAAAACTATTTTAAAATAAAATGAAAAAAAAAACCAATTATTTTATAAAGGTAAGCACTAACCAATTTTTACTCTATGATTAACTAGTTATTGCAACCCTCTATTTACGTTATGACTAACTAGTTAGTTTTAACCATTATTTGCGCGACCACATTCTTATATAAAGCAGCGTAGTAAGCAGTACAGATATATGTTCCGTAGTCGAGTGGAATTAATTAGTTAGAAAGAGAGGCAAAATCACATGTACACAAGAGTTTCGGTTAGTTTTTTCATTTTGCTCTTAATAAACTAATAGAAACTTTATCCAATATAGTGGTCAAAACTAGTCTTCTTGTAGGGTGGCCTTTAACCAACACAACTAAACCATCTTAAAACGCATAAAATTTGGCGTTTAAATTACCAATTCAGACCATATAAATTTGACAACATTAATCGTAGTGCTGCCACATATTAATTTTTATATTACATATAATACATGGGACACTGAGTTTAAACTACATATATATTTAAGTTAAGTTCAACTAAATCAGCGCTTAAACACTCACTTATTAATTAGTCATAAGATGAAAAAAAACACAAGTACTCAAAACATGTAAATTCATATATCGTCACCTTAAATGCAAACGGACGTAATTTAGCATTTACACATGCCAGTGCCAGTTCGAAAAACTCAATACAATCACGTTTGTTTACTAATGCACTCAAATTTTTTTCGCAATGGCAGCTCCAGTGGTAGCAAAATTTGCATGCTGGTGGAAATTTGTCACTTGCATGCCACTTAATATCAAAACAATGAACAATGTTACCTTGTTCAAAATGCAATGAAAGTTTACTGGATTATTGTCAAATTATAACTAAAGTTTTCACAGTTAATGTATTATTATGATTAATATTTTGAAATATTGTTAAATTTTTGCTAATATTAATATATGAAAACTATTTCCCCAAAAATGTGCATATGTGATGAACTCCGTAACTCTTTTTTTGTTTTCCGGTACTTTTTTAAGTTTGAGAGGTAAAAAACTTTTCTCAAGTTGACGCCTCGACGACATGTGTAAACTGAAAACCAAATGGTATGAAACTCGACTATTTCGAACAACGTTTGGTTGATAATATACATATATACAATAGTGGCAGCGTAACTGCACAAAAATTCGAAATCGAGTTTTCAAACGCCAAGAACACCTTGTTACTATTGATTTTGTAAAGTTTTTTGCTTCTCCTGTAAAAACAATATAGTTACGTCCGTTTACATTTAAGGTGACGATATACTTATTTATATGTTATCTTCATATTTGCATAAATAATTATGGTCGAATTTTGACCACTTGCCAAACACAAGTATACATATACAATTGCTCAACAGTTGTACTAAATATTTTAACATAAAAAAATAAATATCTGCAGTAAGCCCAAGTGCAACTATAACCTGTACCCATTTTCTGTAACTTTGGTGAGAACTTCTCCCATAAAACAAAATACCTACCTGTTCAGTGCCATTATTCATTTCATTTTGCTTTTCTAATATATTTTTTAGTGTTAAAATATTTTCTCACTCCGTTTTTATGCGTGTTTATTTGACAGTTCAAAGCGAGAACTTTATCACAAAAATTTTACAGACACACTTTTTCTGTAAATTGGCGAGTAGTTTCCTTACGTGACAACAATTACTGGCCGAAAATGTTACAGACGCAGTGAAGTGAGAAAAACGGTTGTTTGCATGATGAAATAAACAGGTGGCATTACTACGCCAGATGACGATTTTTTTGCTCTTGTATTGTTTGTCTAGTCTTATGTCAAAGTTTTGCTTATGTTTACAAAAAGTCCACGTTTTGTGCTGTGATTATTGTTTTGTATTAAAGTTTTTGATAATTTAAATTAAAATTAAATAAGATAGTAACCATAGTGAAATAAAAATTGGCTAAAAATTAATTTATTTCATTGCGTTAGGCGGCAAAATTTGATTTTAGTTTAATATAATTTTTGACGTATACGGAGACTTATTTTTCATTTTTGTTGTAATGTTGTATTTGTTGCCGTAGTGCTGCCACCTACTTATTCCCACATGGTTGCTTGTTTCAATTTATACCACTTTTTTTTCATTTCACACATTTCAATCGAAAAGAACATGGGTATTGGTAACCCTGGTGACCACCATGACGCTGGTATAGCCTGAAGTTGGTTGCAGTTTGTCAACCTTTTCGTTGGTTTTTTAAAATTACAAAAGAACGATTTGTATACAACTGAGAAAAAACTTCTTAAAAGCGCGCTAAATAAGTAAAGTTCGAGTCAAATATATCAGCTAAAATTTTCTCAAAACTTGTGTTTAATATAGGAAAATTTTAAAACCTAATGTGTGTTTTAATAAACTTAACTACAGTAGTAATACTCTTTAATTAGTATACTAATTAAATTAACAAAATTACCAATTTTTCCTGCAAAAAAAAAAACGCTTACGTCGTGCGTTGTTTTTGTTTTCCAATAACAAGTGCTTAATGTAGCTGTCGCTGTCTAGCCAGTTGATTATCAATTTTGTTTTTTAGTGCTTGCCTTTTTGTACTCATTAATTTTGTTGTTGAGTGTTTTCATTTTGCCGAATTGACATATTGCAAACAAAACACAAAAACTCCAACATAAGAAAGGGCAAAAGAAAAACAAAGTAAATTTTGTTTTTGAGCCAGTGAGAAAAGAAAACAAGTTATAAATGTTAATAAAAATAAAGCAGGCTGTGCTTAAATTAATATAGAAAGGTATATAAAAAACAATAGCAATCTTAAGTGTTTAAAAATTATTATTGTGGATCATCTCCATGTACATAAGTCTGCAAAAACCTGCCCTTACAACTTGGAAACGTGTATCGAATTTGGTGAATTTGTTTTGGAATAAACTATATTTTCCTGCTGTCGCATCGCCCCCTTTGTTGGCTTTAACCTGTTCACCAAATTCTTTGACAACTGCATCTAGCAGCAGTAACTCTGTCACTGCCTCAACTTCGACAACCTCTAAAGCGAATTTCATAAGTCCCGTTGAGCAACCAGGAAGGGTAAGAGCAAGAAAAAAAAAACTAACTCATCTTCCTATACATAAATAATAATTTTGTTATCAATTATTTAATTGTTTAAACAATTTTCATTGTTTTTAGTATTCAGGCGCATGCACCATACGTGTATTTGTGTGTGCATTTGTTTTTAGGTTTTTTGGGTCATTGTTTTGTTTATGATTTGTTTTGTGACGAAACATTATGTTTTTCTTTGTTAATTATCTATTATCTTTTTATTTTTAATTTGTTGTTAACCTTTCTACGCTTTCGCTGTTATATTTTTGCGCCTTCTTGTTCAATAATTTATCATGTACGTAAAAATGTGCAAAATAAGCCAAACAAAACAAAGTTTACAAGTAAGAGTGCTATATTTGGCTATGCCGAATCTTATATGCCCTTCATTATGGTGCGATAAGAACCGCAAATAAATACCGTCCTTAAGATATATGTTAATATATCAATTTTACGTCAGGCCCACTTCTCCAATACCGCACATATATTGTAAAATGAATTGATAAATGGCTATTTACACTTAACTCAGGTCTTACGTTTTTTGAGAAAAATACAAGCCTGTCATGATAATTTATAGGTATATATTTTATAAATTTTCAAACCACAATAAGATCAAGATGCTTGTACCTACCTAATTTCGAAACTTAAGCTCTTGCCTTTCTCCGGATACTTATACCTATAGGGGGAAAAAACAACACAAGAATAGTTATATGTGACTTAAATGTATAACAACCTAGACCCCTTCATTTCTGGAATCATCACAAACCCCATTTTAACGTACACACGGACAGGCAGACATAGTTAAATCAACTTGCTACTGATAAGGACCCAGAATATCGATATATAAAATACTAGCCGTGCCCGCGGCATTGCCCGTCCAGAATTAATTTTTTACTAACTAAAGGGTGGTTAAATTTTAAGGGCCGATGTTGATTTTGAATAAAACACAAATTATGTATTTAGGAAATTACTGTCATTTTTTTATTATGATAATATTGGTATTCAATTATGTATGGAACAAAATATCGGCTAAATGGCCGCCGCGACCTCGGCGGCACATCTCCATCCGATGGTCCACATTTTTGATGACGCTGAGGCATAATTGAGGTTCTATGCCGTTAATGTGCCGAATTATCTCATCCTTTAGCTCTTGAATTGTTGCTGGATTATCGACGTATACGTTTTCTTTCAAATAGCTTCAAAGAAAGAAATCCAACGGTGTCAAATCACATGATCTTGGCGCCCAATTGACATCGCCACCACGTGAGATAGCACGGCCATTGAATTTGTCGCGCAAAAGAGCCATTGATTCGTTATCTGTGTGGCAAGTGGCACCGTCCTGATGAAACCACATATCGTGCACATCCATATCTTCCAATTCGGGCCATAAAAAGTTCATTGCGAACACCATGCACAGTAACTGCCTGTCCGGCCTCACTTTGAAAAAAATATGGCCCGATGATGCCGCCAGCCCATAAAGCGCACCAAACAGTCACTTTTTGTGCGTACATTGGTTTTTCGACAGGCACTCTTGGATTATCATTCGCCCAAATCTACTGAGGTGAAAATGTGCCTCATCACTGAAGATGATTTTCACGATATGATTATTGAGTCTGAAATTGAGAAAATGAAATGAAAAAAAGTTGACGTTTAGGTGTGGTTCTCATTCAACATCGTCCCTTAAAATTTAACCATGGGCAGAAATCGAGAGGAAGCTCACTTGGGTCCTTCAGCGGTCTCTTTGTGATACCCAGCGCAAATGCCCATCCCAAAGAGCAGTTACTCAGATGGCGTCACTGCAGAGTTTAGCCAATTCGTCTTCCTAATGAAGTGCAGAAGCAATCTAAGTTCTATTTTAGATAGATCCTCCAAACAGGAAAACACCGGTTCTCCCAGGTATTTTCCCCTGATGCCCCGTAGCCCATGGCATTGACAGGGAAAGTGAAGCACAGTCTCCTCTTCCTCCTCATCATGACAACTTCTACAGTAGTCATTGAATTCCAGACCCATTTTTCTAGCATGAGTTCCAACAGGCCAGTGTCCAGTCATGACCGACACCACAGTCCTGATTTGGTCCCTATTGAACCCTGGTAGAGATTTGGTTCTACGTTTATCATAGCCAGGCCAAAGTGCCCTGAATATGGAGCAGATGGACTTTCACATTCGGCCAAGGGCCGTTCGACCGGAGAGATAGACGGTAGGCGGAATAGATGATGAACAGCGTACTCATGTTAAAATAGCTTGGTTTTTATTTTGAGTACGGAAACAATTTCTTTAATAGATCTCTTCAAAACGATAATTAATATTATCGGATTATAGGAAGCCCCTGAACTCTATCCTAAGTGAGTAGCTGTTAGAAAACTACAAAGTACCAATAAACCCCTCTTACAGATTCTCATTCACACGGACCTTCCATTTTCCAATATTAACGGAAATTCAAAAAGTACCAGTTAACGAACAAAAAAGTACCAAGAAGCCCCTCTTACAGATAATATTCACTCAGGACATTGCATGTCTAATGTTCTGTTTCAAATTCCAATATTTGCGACAATTTAAAAATTACCATTTAAAGAACGTGTAATTTCATGTTTCTAGGTACTAATACTAGGTACTACAATACTAACGAAAATTATAAAAGTACCAGCTAAAAAACAAAAAAGTACCAAAACTTTCCCTCTTATAGATTAATCTAAGAATTCTTATCCGCTTAGCTCGTTGCATGTTTAATTTTAAAAAAGTACCAGTTGTAGAACGAAAAAGTACCAAAAAGCTCCCCGTTATAGATTCTCATTCATACAGGACCTTGCATGTTTAATTCAATGCTTCTAGGTTAAATACTAACGAAAATTCAAAAAGTATGAGTTGGAGAACAAAAAAGTACCATAAAGTTCCCTCTTGTAGATTTTCATCCGCTCAGAACTTTGCTTGTTTTATTTAACGTTTTTAGGTCCAATATTAACGGAAAATCAAAACTTATCAGTTAAAGAACAAAAAGTACCAAAAAGTTACCTCATATAATTATCACTCAGGACATTGCATGTTGAATTTTATGCTTCTAGGTCCAATATTAACGATAATTAAAAGAAGTTAGAGTGCTAAATTCGGCTATGCCGAATCTTTGATACCCTCCACCGACAGAAGTGGGCTCTATAGTGCCAGCATTAAAATTCGTTGCGGTTTAGACCTATATTACATTATTGACCAACAATAAGAAAGTTTTATGCGTTTCTTGAACTGGCTTGAGTACAATATCATGATTCGTAACATTTTTAGCCGAACTAAAAGGATTTTTAGGAGGGTAATTTGTATTGGACCTATGGTAAATTATTGACCAATCATCCCAGAATTTTGAAGACTGATTTCTAGTATTACAAAAAATAAATTTCAATACAGCAGTGTTATTAGTTTTAGCGTTAACAGTGAATTTCACAAAATTGCATCATATTTTTTCTGCTCATATGAATCCAAGTTGGAAGAAAGTTTACCGCAATATCTATATCTGTTATGGTTTTAGTCGAATTAAATTATTTTCCCAAAGTGGGCATTATTTGGTTTTAGGCGCAATAAACCGATTTCCGAGAGTAGGGTTTATATGGGGCCTAGGGTAAATTATGGACCGAAATTTCTAGTCTTCTAAACTGTGACATACCAAATTTTATTATGATAGCACTATTAATTAGGGGTTTAGGCGTACTAAACTGTGTTCCGGGAGTAGGGTTAATATGGGGTTTAGGGTTAATAATAGACCGATCTTCACGAAATTTTACAGAGTAATTTCTATTTCACACGGAATCACAAACTTAGTATACCCTTATTCACCACTAGTGGAGGGTGTAAAAAGGTACCCGTTGTAGAATCAAAATGCTAAAGAATGAAATTTAATTTCCCGTATTTCCCCTTTTTGATACTTTTTAGAAAATTATATATAGCAGAAGTTTTATATGAACGATGCATTTAAAATTAACAAAAGTAATAAAGGTATTCACGTAAATTTTTGTTACCCTGCAAATGCTGAATTTATTTGACCTTAAATTTTCAGCTTTTTCGAAACAATTTTTTACAACTCGCCATCCATATGATAATATGAATTTTTTAATACATTAAAACTGCAATTTCTTGAAAAATACACAAAATGATTAATTTTATTAATTTACAAGCCAAATTAATAACTTATCTTTCTCAACATTTTTTTCAGATAAGTATTCCAGTATTTTTATTATTTCTGTTTCTTCAATTTTGTAAAGCTTTTTTTTTTAACTGTTTATTTTTAAAAAGTTCATCTTTTTTTTAAAAGTTCATGTACGTCGAAATGCAATTCTTGCGTTGTTGTTTGTGTAGAGTGGATTTTATGAGTACTTTTTTATGGCAAATCCATAAAACTTTTTGAACTTTGTTATAACGTAAAAAAATCTGAACTGTATGTTGTGATCGGAATAGTATATTGTCATCGGATTTTGTAATTACATGTTTCGATTTTTTAGCTCTAACATTGCATCAGGTTTTTTTTTCTAAATCCAGAATAAAAAATTAAGATTTTGGCCGAAATATTCGATACATCCATCGCACATTCCGTTCTAAAGGCTAGATTACACTATGTCACAAGCCTTACGTATTCCATAATACTTTGTGAGATGGAAATCTAATGAGTTTTGTTGTGACTGTCAAAAAATCTAATGTAACATTTCAGTTTGTAGTCACACTATCACACATGAACATGCTTTTGTTAAAATGCAACCCTGATCCAATGAAAAGTATTAGCGTTTAGAAATTTTTCAAAAAACGATTAAGTCGTATGGGATGTCAAACTTTTTTCATAATACTTGTGACACATTGCATTCACACTATCACACTTTGTCATATTACTTGAGTTTTTGACATGTATTAATACAAAGTATAATAGTGTAATCTAGCATTAACCTAGATCAATTTACAAAATTTACTTTTTAGAAATTGAATAAAAAATTTCGTGTGAAAAATTATATTCAAAACAAAAACAAATTTTTATTTTATTGTTGTTTTCAATATAATTTCTCACATGAAATCAAGGCGAATTCATTACAGGTGATCCTAAAAGCCCTTCTAATTTTTTTCTTTAGCTTTATAATTGTTGGATGTCAAAATTTTGTTTATTCAGCCATGTCACAGAGTACAATTCCGTTCGGAATCGAGGAAAACATATTTGTTTATTGATAGAAAGTATAATTTGATAGTTTTTTTGGCCTTTAAAATACAGAAAACTCCCATTCCCTTCATGAAAATAAAAATGGTTTCATTCCGCAAAGTTTTTTCGTCATTTTCTGAAGCACAAAAATATGGAATGAATTCCGTTTCCGAACGAAATTGTACTCTGTGACGTGGCTGATTATCTTTGTTTCTGTTTTGAGTTGTTTCGGTTTTTGACATTGTACAATGATTTTATAAAAACAAATTGCTTGTGGTTTTTGTACGTTTTTACTGCCTGTTTTTTTAGCTTGGGAATTTAAATTGAAACAACAATAAAAAAATCAAATTTGTTTTTGATTTCAATCATGGCCCAATTATTAGGTCTGCGCAAAACTACAACAATGCAACAATAGAAAAAACAACACGCACTTTGCTTGGTTAAATATGTTAAAGATGCCAAAACTCAATGCAAACTTGTCTATTGTGTAAAAAATGGACAAGAATTCAAAAGCAATTACTAGAAGAACAGTTGCACGATACAAATAAAACTCTGCAGAACATCAAAAGGCGTTTCGAGCAGACCTACTAATTGGGCCATGATTTCAATATAAATATCTAAACCAAGGCGAATTCATACAGGTGACCGCATCATGAGATAGAGTTATGCTAGATATCCCCATTTTTAAAAAAATACTTTGTATTTTGTTTTTGTAAAAAGTTAGAGTGAATGTCAAAATTATTTGTTGAAAACATAAACAAGAGATTTTTTTGTTTATAAAATATATACAATTGCTTTAGAAGGTAAATCTTTTTCCTGTATTGCAAATTTGTTGTGGCTCTACTTATTCCTTACGCACTTTTTATTCCTTGATTTTATATTTAATGTTCACTTTTTTTGTTTTCTTAAATTTAAATCATTTTTTTTTCAAGTATTTAGATGCAATTTGGCACCCATGGACAATCATGGACCCTAAACAAAATTATGTTATGAGGTTAAGCCTAACCAGAATTATGTTATGAGGTTAAGATTCATGTGAATGTTCTTTGTGACGAATATTATGTATTGAGATATCTTCATCTACATATTTTAGGATAGGGTTATTTAGGGGACCTACGGGTTAATTTTGAAAAATGCATTCCTAATGTTGCTATCTGTTTTAAATTTAATTAAAATCTGTAATATACTTTTGGAGAGGCAGAAATTGCCCCCATCTCCCCTCGTGGTGCTATTTTTTAAAAATTATAGATTATGTGCCCATATATGTAAATATGGATCTATATCAGTTTTAAATTTCATTAAAATTGGTTTGATAGTGGGCACAAAGACCCTATTCCAAAAAATCTTGTATTGGGGCTATTTGAAATTATGGACCGATCCGCCACATTTTTAATAATCTTGGTCATTTGCCAATTAGAACCTATGTGCCAAATTCCATTAAATTAACTTCAAAATTGCGACATGTACTTTGCGCACAAGGTTACATGTACAGCCACCCAGCCAGCCGGACGGACACCGTAAGATCGACTCAGAAAGGGATTCTGAGTGCTGATGTGTGTAACACCTTAAAATATTTAAGTATACCGATATAGATTTAAGTATACATACGTATTACGAATTTGTGCGTACCCTCCCGCTATTGTGTGGGTATAAATATCTAATATTTTTAAAGTTTATTTTTCTACGACAATACGGCCGCAACTGCATGTGAAGTAGATTTACATACATCTAAGTCAACATACGACGTATATATGCTTTTACGTTTACGGCAGCTTTGTTTTAGGAGCGAGACCTGAAGCAAAGTTGTTGCAGAGTTATCAATCCTTGGTCGGTGTTCGTTTAACTCCGAGTCGTTCCGGTGCGTAGAACCGAATGTCGTGGGAAAGTCAACTATGACTACGTCGAACGCTACTGCGTTCAGCGATGCAATTGTGTTCTACAGTAATATGGATGTTTTTTTTTTTTCTATAATTTCTTCGTTAATCTGGCAACATATTGAATATTTATACTACACCCTGCTACAATTTTACGATAGATGTCGCCATTTGCAAAAGTGTCACAAAGTAGAGTGTAGTTTTGACAACCACAAAAAATTCCAACAAGGAAAATTTGTGTGAAAATTTACAAAAAGAAGTTTTTCTAAACTTTTTGATGATAATCAACATAACAATTGACATTCTACCAGTAAAAATAAAAACTTAAAAGTAAAAATTATTTACTTTTACCTGAAACATTTTGCACAATTAAGAAAAACACAAAAGTGTAGAATAAAATAAAAATCAATTATTTGCTCGCACTGTTTAATATTTCTTTTTGGTGGCTGGCTGTCGTCGTCGCTTTGTCCGTCTGCATAAGTGTTTTTTGTGCAAGAAACTAGTTTTGCTTTTTTCTAAAAAAAAAAATATAATATTTCTATAGGTGATTTTGTTTTGTTGGTGTTGACCTTTTTCATTCCTAAAACAAAAATTGCACATATTGTTTTAAACTAAAAAGGTAATTAATGCGTTTTAGTTTATTTATATATTATTACTATAATTTTAATTCAATATCAGTCTTGAACAAAAAGAAGAAGAATCAGAGTAATAGATATGATGAGTTTATTAATGGGAAAGGGTGCAGGAGTGAGTGGTGGTAAACTTGTAGTTTTTTCACACACATGCTATTTTCCACATGAGATTATTTTTAATTGTCAAAACTTTTTTAGTTTATTTATTTTCTTATTTCTTTATAATTAATTAATTAATCATGCATTTATGATTGTTCATAAAAATACAATGTCATAATTATCAATTTTAGTTTTTGACCCCCAAAAGATTTAAAAGTATTTTATTGATTAATATTTTGTATTTGTCACATAAATATTTTCAGATGCCCCGGACTCGTAGACGTCATCATTCTAGGGACCGCTCATCTGGTGGAATCCGTAATAAACGTAGGCGTGTTGAATCAGAAGAAAATTCACCAATAGCTTCTGAAGTTACTTCACCGTAAGTTTATCTTGGAAATTAGCGAAATCCTTGTATGTACCTATAACGAGTATTTGTTGTTTTTACTTTAGGCCACGCTATAAAAATACTCGTTCGGATGCCAAACGTCGTCATCATGAATCGGATGCTAGTTCCAGAGTTTCTAAGGAATCAACGTGAGTAATGTTTTTTATTGATTCTTGTTTAATGTTTTTTGTTTTTTTCAAGTGTTAAATGTTTAGTTTGCAAATACAAAATCTTAACTTATACTACGTATTCAATTACTCGTGCTCTAATTAAAGATACCTACTACTTTAACAATCTATACCTACCATTTTTATTAAATTTTGCGAACTATAATCTTTTAACAATATTATTTATTCCATTTATTTATGCAATATCAAGCCTTAGAGGCCAAAATAACAATATTAATTTTGCAAAAATTTTTTATATTATACCTATAGTTGATGAATTTATACATATCGATGGTTCCAAGTACAAAGGCCACTACTTATTTTTTTTACGAAATTGAGTTAAGCTTTTTTTTTAAACATTTCACATAAATACACTACGTCACAAAAATGTATTGCAATAGTGTTAAAAATAACGGTTTTACAAGTAATTTTACATTTTCTGTAAAGTGACAATTATTTGAGTAAGGGCCTTTCTACTTGAGACCAACGCTATAAATATACATATCGATGGTCTCAAGTAGAAAGGCCCTAACTCGTATTTTTAACGAAATTGAGTTTTTCAGTGATTCCAATAAAGTTTACACAAATACACCTCGTCACAAAAATTTATTGCAATATTGTAAAGAATAACGGCTTTACAAGCAATTGTATGAGCAAATTTACATTATGATACATACAGTTTCTATTATGTTTTTACCATCTCCTATACAGTTACTATTATTTGAGTTAGGGCCTTTCTACTTGAGACCAACGATATGCACTATGTATTACATATTTGGTCAAAACAATAGGTGCATACCTACTTATTTTGCTTTTTTTATATTATATTTCGTTTTCTTAAGTTTGGTTTGGCAATTTCGACAGTTTTCAGAAATTCTATATTAGCAAAACCTTTAAAAATGTTTGCAAAAATTCCGTTGCTTTTTTTTTTGTGTTAATTTTGTGCTCAAAGTGTTATTTTAGCTTGGTCAAAAAAATAATATTTTAGAGAGTAAAGCTAGATATTTATCAATAAATTTTGAAGAAATTTTGCTGTTTACACGAGTTTGAAGCATTTTGAAGAGCAATTTTGAAGAAAATTTCAATCGTGTAAATCTAGCTTAATATTTAACATCTATTCAGGAAGGTTTGCACATTTATTTGCTCTAAATAGTATTTAATTAAATTAAAATCTAAAGTTAAACGAAATGAATGTAAATTGAGAGATAGGTCGACAAATTTATTAGAGAAAGAAGACTAGTGCCAGAAGAGTAAGATTAGTGGCAAAATTCAAAAAACAAGAGATATATTCTTCAGGCACTAGCTTCATATACGACTTTAAGCCAGAAACAAGAAGGGAAACTCGTGAAAGCCCAAGAAAAACTACCAACTACAGATAATCACATTGTACTCTGTTATGTATATCGTCTGGCGCAAATTCTGCCCACATATTTAATGTGGTAGCTGCTTGAACTGTCCAAAGAATTCTAACCGGGCCGAATAGCCAGGAAAGTTCCACTGCTTCGGAACAAAAATCTTAAGACCATAATGTCCTTTGCTGCGAGAAAAAATGTAAAAAAATGGACAAATATCCTGCGGAGAAACAAAAACAAAAATTGTTTTGAAATGACAAGGGTCGTAATGTGCTTCGGCCTATGGGTAAGGAAGTTCATCTTGTTTTACAAAAAATATCGTCAAGCAAGATGACGGCGAAATTATGGTATTAGGTTATTTCTCGTCGTATTGTGTTGGTATCCTATTTGTTGTATTACTGATTCTATGGCACCGTTTCATTACAAAAATATATTGGAGAACACAACGTACGCCAAAGAAACATGTCACTTAGATGTGTTTTCCAACAGGATTATGACCCAAAAAGCACATCCTGCTATGTTAAAGATTGGTTTCGTAAAAATAGTATAACTCCCATAGACTTGCCAGTCAGTCACTTGATCTGAATCCAATTGAAAAACTTAGGGGGAAGTTAAAGCAAAGAATTAATAAGCAAACATTTCAAAATAAAGATCTTTCGCATTTTGTTCAAAAAACGTGGAATGAAGTCCTTTTCAATACCTGCCGTTAACTAACTAGCATTCTGACAAGCATATCAAACAAAATTTTTAAAAATAATGGAGGATACACAGAATATTAATTAAAAAAATATAAACTATAACAAAATTCTCTTGATTATATTGAGGTAAAACAATTGATTTAATAATAAGAATGATTTAATGTACATACACACGTATTATTTTGTCCACAATTTTTTTTTAAATTTTTTCTTTATCAGTTCATAAAAAATTAAGTTTATGCCTTTCAGGCTTTATTGTTAGTTTGTTTTTGTTAAACTTAGTCCAAATAAAATTAATATAAAGAAAGCCCAATATGCGGAAAAAAGTTATGTACTTATTATTTTGACCATATGTCTCTTGTTTTCTTGGTTAACCGCTTATGTCTTAAAATCAAATTTTTCAGGGGAGCCGAGGTATTAAACTTTTTTTTGTTATCACGTTAAAAAATAGGAATTGGTCCATCTTTTTTCAGAAATTATTAGAACTTTGTAAAGAACGTATAAAAAAGGCAATATGACATCAACATCTCAAAATCGAAAAAAATGGACATACGCGGTTTGTTGGTCCATTGTATCCGACCAAGAAAAAAGCTTCTGCTTATTAATGCATAATTGATACTGTTAAATAGATATAATAGCTTCTAAATAAACGAAAATTAGAATTCAGTTTATATGGGGGGTAATATTACCCTGCCCTTACCAAGTCCATTTTACCGATGGTTCTTTTCACTTACCTTCTCTAAATTTGGCACCATCTGTACTAACAATTCTATAAATAGGTAATTAGTAGCGTTTACTTTTACTGACCATATTCACTTCTAAAAGGTTGATTATGCATTCCTTTGATTTCCACTCTGGCTCCCTTTCCTCATAGTAACTTTTCCATCTTTTTCACATATAAATTTTCTATGTAAATTATTTTTTCATATGAACATATCTTGGCACTAGTTTTCACTTAACACGAAAAGGGAATCGCTAGCGTTGTGTAAATGTGAAAAATATTTTGTTTTGTTCCACTTTTTTCTCACGTGAAAACATTTTTAATTTTTTATTTGGCGTTATCATTTTAATATTGTGAGTACATTGTTAATTTGGTGAACAGTACGTTGTATTGATGTTGATAGTACCCCCATCAACATCGGCACAGCGTCGTGCTGATTGTCTTTTTCTGATTGTATACAATTGTATCGTTGAAAATTTTAAAACGGTACATGAATTTCTGTTGGAAGCAACAACAAAATTACAAAATATTTATGACATTGTTTGAGCTTTTATTCTTTTGCGTTGCAGTGCGTTTTACATGATTAGGGCCGGCCTAAATAAATACGTTATCCGCTGTTAGTGAACATGAAATATCAATATACATGGCCTGTAAAGTAAAACAAATTATGCGGATGTAATCAATTAAACAGGAGTGCATTACCAGTTTTTAAACAAACTTTTGAAGAGAGTTCATAAAAACTGTTATGTGAATTTTCCGTTTGAACACCTAAACAGATTTACTTTTCTACTGTTCCTAAAAATATATATAAATTTGTTGAAGTCTTCAATGAATTTTTAAGACTAACATAACGAATGGACTATAAGATATTCAACCGGACTCTTTTTACATTTTGAACCAGATTTTCTTTACATACTTTTAGGCTTACATATATCAAATTAAAGCTATAAATTGATTGATTCAACAAACAAACATTAATTTAAAATTAAAACAAATAATTGACAGGCTGTGAACATGTAAATATCGTTGATCATAATGCAATAAACAAATATAAAACATATTTTATAAATTTATTCACTAAACGACCAAAACTTAAGCAAAAGTTATAATTTTAAAACTTTTGTTTGAAAAAGCACCGTAATGTGTTATGTTAATAATATTTAATAAGTCAAAACAAATTATTATTATTTGCTCAGCCTGTAATTAACAAAAAATATATACAAATTAAGCTTGACACACATCTGTTACAAATCAAACAAAAACAATTTGAACTTTTATTTTTTGTACAAATATTTACACATAATAACAAATAATTTGATTATTTAAATCCTTTTTGGGAGAAAAAAGATTTCAATTTTAATAAACTTCCTTGTTTTCCATTTTAAGCAGAAAAAAAAAGTCACAAAAAATTTTATGACAATAAGACGGCTGTTAAAATCAATATTTTAACGGTATTTCTTCTGTATAATGCACTGAGTAGGACATTTCACTTGAATTCGATGATTTAGGGAAAAGTTTTACTGAATGGTGTGGGTGGCTTGTTAAAAAATTTTAAAAAGTTTCTCTTATGGCAAATTAATAAATTTTAATAAAATTGTATAAATAAATCGCTAATGTCAAAAGGATGAATGTGGCGTGGACTCCAAAAAAAATTTATGTGGGCTTAATGGAAATTTGCAAAAATGTATTTGGTTTCTTTAATTGAGCAGTTTTCTTTTTATTGAAGTTTTTGGTAAAAAAATCAAATTGTATACATAAATAATAGAATTTATACAATTTAATTTCTTTCTTTTACATTATAGAATTTTTAAGAATTTTAAAAACTTACGGAAATGTGTATTTAGCAGTATTTAAATCATAAAACAAATGATTAATTAACGCCTCATTCATAAGTCTAAGAAACTACTTTTATTCCTTCGAAATTTTTCTGGTCTTAATAATTCAGCCTTATTACGGTTGTCGTTCTCGTAAACGAATGTGTCGTTTTTTTGTAATAGATATTAACACACAAGCTGTGTTTTTTCAACTGCTACAGAAAACGACTTAGTCGTTTACGACAACGACTGATTTTACAAAGACGCTGGGCCAGATGTGCTCACGATCATCGTAGGTAACTACCATTTTTATCACAGAGGTACTGCTAAAAGGTCCCAAGTAAGCCTTCCTGTTGCCGGCTGCCCATTGAATATAATGCCCCTATTACGGTTAACAACTCAACTTAGTTAAGTTAAAATTAAAACCACTGCCAGTGATGAGTTCTATGGGCCGATTACGTATGACAACTAAACTGAATCTGTGTTGCTAGCAGTGAAATTAGGCAACCCCGCTCATGTTAAAATATACAACTAATTTCGCTGCTGGCAACTCAACTTCAGTTCAGTTGCCATCCGTAATCGGCCCACTAATTTTTAGATCTTGAGTTGTTAACCGTAATAGGGACATTAATACCATGTTCATAGTTCATTAATGTATTAGACTAAAGCACGTTAGAGCTGGATTGCGGGAATAGTCGGTTTTAATGATGAATTTGACATGAATTAGACAATGACTTCCTAGTAGAAACTGTTTTGCAAAATTACGCAATGTTCTATTACTGAAAGTCTACGTTTTCAGTAAATTTTTGAGACTCAAATACATTTACTACAATGCTACAAAAAAATTAGCTACTGAACGGACCAAACAACTAGCCAACAAGTTTTTTCATGCCCCAAGTACTACCGATTAGGGCTTTAAGTACCTTAATTCTACTTCGCAATTGAAGTGACATGAACTAAGTAGGAAAAGTGCGACTTCAATATTTTTAAGGAATTTCGTGTTAATCAACTACTATGTCTTTTGTCCACGTGGTGCATAGTGTTGTTGAAGACTTCGTTGGTGGGAGTAAATATTACGTTTGGGGAAGCAGCAACGTCATTGTCATTATGGTATAATTCAAAAGTTTTTAAACGATATGTATTACATTCACCTCGTCTACAATCACTTCAATTACTAAAAAAATTATTCATCACAAAATTTGGAACAAACATCAGCTTCTACTCAACTACTCAATTGTAATATGTTATCACCATCGTTGAAGATTTTTTCGATTACACTTTTTCCAAACTTAAGAAACTATTGCAGTTTGATGCAGGAAGATATACCATTTAAACAGATTTTTTTATGTGTGTGATACCTTAAATGTATTTATAGATTATTTTTAAACTTGATTTAACTAATGAAAAGAAAATTTGTTTGATAAGTCATTAAGAGGAGTAAAGAAATTCATTAAGACTATTGGGTTAATGTTATTTTGATACACAAAATTCAACTAAAAATTAAGCTATAAATAAGTGGGCGTCATTCAATTATTGCATAAAGACATCACAAAATTTTGGAATACAATAAGACAGAAAATAAAGAAATCTTACAACTTTGAACTTAAACATGACCTTGGGCGCAATTAAAAAAATGTTTTGAAATAATAAACCAACTACGAAGCCTACATAAATTCAATGCACGCATGAACTTTTGAAATATAAAAAAAAATGCTAGACTTTTTGAAAAAAGATTTTCATGCATTCGGGTATTTTAAGTTTGTACTTTTTTAAGTTGTAGAAAATAAAAAAAAAAAAAAATAAAAATTTATAATTGTGAGACAAGGCGTGACTTTAACCCTGTCCAATCTTTTTATCTACTTTTTTTAAAATACTTTATTAAATATTGAATTATATTTTGATTTGTTTTATTGCAAACTTATTTCGCAAATTGAATTTTTCTACGGAAGTTTTAAGTTAAATACATGACAATTTTATTTTTATTGGAAAAAGTCTTGCAGATTTATTTAAACAAATAAGAGTGGGCGTTTTCATTTCAATATTAATAAATTTCTTGAGAAAATGTGTGATGTTTTTTTAACTTTTTATCAATTTTATATTAAAATTTTTGTTATAAATACTTTTATTAACCATATTTGTAAAAAAAAGAAAGGAATTTGTTGAAACGAAAATAAATTTTATTGTCTTCTGTCAAAACTACAGTGATATATTTAAAATATCTTTGTGTTTGTCTCAAAAGATAACAATTATAATTTTTTTTTTTATTAAAATTAATCTGACAATTACTTATGGCTTATCCAGCCATAAAAGGAGTTAAGAAAAATTGTTCACGACTTATGGATTAAAAAAAAAATTTAAATAAAAAACCAGGAATTTAAAATGTAACAATTTTATGATTTAAGTAATTTAAAATGCTGACATTGCATAGTGCGATTGTTGCGGGGAAATGTTGATTAAAAAATATCAAACTTCGTTTTCCAATGATTTTTTGATTATCAAACTTTCAAAAATTTGCCAGAAACATTTTTGGCATAGCCACAAAATTAAAAGTTTTTATTTTTTGGAAAAGTATAATTTTATATGTATACTAACAACAGTGCCTTATGCAGATAAATTCCCCTATATATAATCAAATATCGCACTTGACCAACAAGAGGGTATTAAGTCAACCCCATGTAAAAATATGGTGCAATTTTGTCTAGTTTTTGGTGATGAAGCCGTTGGTATAAGAGTTCTTTTTTTGTATTTGCCTTTAATATTTACCTAAAAATTGTGTTGCTTCTACTGAAAATTTTGAAATTTCGAGTTAATACCCTCTTGTTGATCAAGTGCGAAATGTATTTTAAAATCAAAAAATTTTTACAAATATAATATGGGATTTTTTTTTATTTTCATAAATTATTGTTATTATATTAAACAAGATTTTCAGGTGGTGTATAGAATCATTCCTAAGTATATCTATTTAAACTTTGGCGTGGTTCGATTTCGACCCAATTTTCAAAATATAGTCCTTGTCGTTTGTGTCACAGAACTCTGGATAGCATTGTTTGGACCTTAATAAAAATAGATGAAGTTTAACCTATTGATCAATTTTGGGCTTTTTTTAGCATTTTATCGAAATCATTAAAAGATTTTGTTCGTTGTGCTTAATTCCTTTTTTTATAATTGATAAAAAATACTTAAATTTATTGTTGGAGGATATGCTGTTCCTATGCGCATTTCACTGGTTGCTTAGGCCAGATCATCAGGAAACGTTCTCCTAAATAATTTTAGAAAAGCCAAGCTATCAGTAAACAAGACTACAGAGGGAATGAGAATTACCTAAAAACACTCAAAAAGTCTTTTTTGCAACGATATCAAAGCTTAAACAAAATACCATCAATAAAACAGTGAGTTTATCTTTTCTTACATTCCCCACTACAATTACTTGGAATTTTCCCAACATTAATTGTAGTTGTAAGTGGGTAAAGAAAAAACAGATTAAAACCAAATTGCTTTTATTGTTTTCGCAAGAAATCAACATAAAAACAATTTGCCAGTTCAGTTTTTTCTGCACGTGCACTTGCAAAAATTTTATTATCAAAGTTGTTTTTGGGAATACAATTATTTATTAAAAGATTTTGTTAGTTGTGCTTAATTCCCTTTTTTTATAATTGATAAAAAATACTGATATTTATTGTTGGAGGATAAGCTGTTCCTATGCCCCCGATATTTCGAAACTCTTTGAGTATGATCGTCTGGGATTGTAAAAAATAATTTATGTTGAACAACCGACTTAAAAACTACTGTTTTTTTTCCTTCGCATCGTCTGTTAGCATCGGGTTTTTACGTTGAGTTTAATTACAGACGATGTTAAGGAAGAAATAGTAATTTTTTAGTAGGTTTTTCAATATAAATTATTTTTTACAAGCCCAGATGATGATACTCAAAGAGTATCGAAATATCGGCAACAAATAAAAATAAAATATATTTTCTCTACTGACCTCGAACTCGTAATAAAAGTATTTTTATTTACAAAAAAAAAAAAAAAAAAAAAAAAAAAAAAAAAAAAAAAAAAATAATAATAACTCCGGAACTAGAAGTTAAAGTCAAATGTTATCTGAATTATCTTTTAGAAAATTATTCACAATTAGGGCGATAATTACAACTTGCAGATAGTTAAAGGTAGGATTTTGTCAGTCGTACATTTAAAATAACAATTTTTTCCGACTCAAAGCACGACTCAGGCTTTGTCAGAGAATGGCTACTCTACAACGTAAAATTAAACCACCCTTATTTTCCAGAAATAAATATCAACGAAGATTTTGGGGTACACTTTAAACCAGAACTCCGCAAACGGATTTTAAAATATGAATAAGAAAATATTTTTGCTCTGTAACAAAAAAAAAATGGCTTCTTCGAGGTCTAAAAGGCTTAAAGAATTATTGGATGCAAAAAGGTGGTCATTAATCAGTTTTTAAATCATTCAAAAGTGTTAAACAATGCAGCGTATTTAGACTTTTGGCGTTACAAAAAATATTGAATTTAATTATTATTTTTAATTAAGTGCATCAAAATCATGTAAATTGCGATTTTTTAATTATTTTAATTAATGACAATGGCTTTAAAAAATATTAAACGTTTTTTTTTTTGGAAGTAAAATTTCTTACAGAAATTAAATCGTATGTATTACATTGTACTTTGTCTAGTTTAAATTTCCTGTAGTCTCCATAAAAAAATTCCAAGTTATTTTTCTCCATATTTGAAAAGTTGGCCTTGTACATAACACAAGTCCGCCAAGCCAAATTTAAAAATTCCAAAGTAACCTTGAATATTTTACTACTAACTTTCAAAAACAAATCATGGAATTCTAATTACAATCATATCGATCTCTGCAGTGAAGTAAAATTTAAAAATAGATTTTACGACAAACCACCAACTACCATCATCATTGTCTGGCATCCTTCAACAAATAAACAAAAAAAAAAAGAAAAAACCCACCAGACTCTTCCATACCAGTCATCAACATCGTCATTTTAATCACATCTTTGGATCTTATTTTTAATTTACGTTTGTCAACGTTTACCCTTTTTAGTTCTTTCACACAAAAGACACAAAAAATGTAAAAATTTATGAAGTGTTGGTGATGCTTTTTAAATGAATTCAGTTTTTATTTAGTCACATCATATAAATAATTTTTAATTATCCTGATTTAGAGATTTTGAATCAGGCTTCTTTTTGAAATGTAAATTTTTAATTGTTTTAAATGTTTTTTTTTTAATATAAATTTAATTTATGCATAAAATTTATGCAATTCATTAAAAACGTTTTATAATTATTTAAATTTATTATGTTTTTAACGGATTTATATGTTTTTTTTTAATGCATACATCACTTTTTTACATGACAATAAACATTGTGTTTTTTTTACTGAAAATGTGACTCCTACATAACAAATTTATCTTTATTTATTTAAATTGTTTTTAAACTATTAAGATTATATTCCTTTTATAGTTTTTTTATTTAAGCAGAACTGAACAATTGTTTTTTAAAAATGTCATTAAAACTACTTATTTATTCGTGTTATTAACCCATCAAAGTGTTGGAAGGGAATTTTTGTGTTCGAACTCAATAAAGTATGTTTTTATGTTAATGATGTTTTTATCATAATCATAAAGAAAGTCTGACCGAACATTATTACTACAATAAAAATAAGACCCTCTCGAGTTGCAGCTCTGTTGTATAAACTTATCATACAAAAAAATTAGGTACCTGTAACGCCATAAAATATTTTAGCCGCTATCGGCGCACTATCGGTACTTTTTCTTTTTTTAATGTATTGTTACATTTTTTGTTTTTCTAGCTATATTGAGTTGTGAAAACTGTCTTAAAAATTTAAAAAGGTGCGATTAGGAAAACGTCAAGAGCGAATACGTTTTGGATAAGTTTGCAATTGGTAGTAAACTTTATTGTTTTGCTTTAAATATATTAATATGTAAAGGGTGGTCCAACCGAAATGCACGATGTTAAATGTAAATAAAACAAAAAGTTTTTAGAGAATTCTTTTAATATTTTTTATTATGTTAGAAGGATGGTCCATACTTTCAATGACTCTGAGACATAATTGAGGTTCAATGTCGTTAATGTGCCGAATTATCTCATCCTTTAGCTATTGAAATGTTCTTGGCTTGACGTACACTTTTTCTTTTAAAGAAGTTCAACGGTGTCAAATCGTGGCGGCCAATTAACATCGCCACGACGTGAGATAACACTGCCATTGAATTTCTCTCGCAAAAGACCCATTGTTTCGTTAGCTGTGTGGCAAGTGTAGTTGAAACCACATATCGTGTAGGTCCACATATCGGTCTGGCAATAAGAGGTCCATTATCATCTCGCGATAGCGAACACCATTCACGGTACCGGTGTTTTCACAATTCCTTCTCCCAATGGTAGACAAATTTGGTCGATTATGCAGACCAAAAAAATCACGAAGTGCATTTTGATTTGAACGCCCATTTTTGTTAAAGGCTTCAACAATCTTAACGCGCTGATCAATTGTGTATCCCTTAATGGTCGAATTTGTCAAATACTGAAACAAAGAATATGTTAAATTAAGTTTGGCAGAACCCTTGACGTTAAGGTGCGACTCACAATTAAGATCGCGCATTATGGTTGAACCACCCTTTATATCACTAATCAAACGTAGAAGTTGAGAGGACTTTAATGGCGATTTCTTTTCTGAAAAACATGTTGCAGAAATGTTACATGTTCTACATTTTTGTGTTCGATTGTACAAAAAATACAACTGTGGGAACAATTTTCAAGTTTTTTTGTGAATATGTTGATGAAAAACATGCAAAACATATTGAATTTTTTACCCTCACTTTTACTTAAGGTGTTCATTCTGCCCTGTTTTACAACTTTGGTACTTACTACTTTGTTTGTGCAACTAATGTTTTATGTTGCTTGTCTTAATTAATACCGCTCATAATTTTATGAAAAGATTGTTTAAAAACAAAATATAAAAATTCGTACATATTAAAATGAAAAAAATCTTCATGTATTATAGTCGTTTTGATTTTTTCCAAGCCAATAGTGATGTCAATATTTGTTTCCAAACCGCCCAAATAGCTTTAAAAAACGCTAATGAAGTACATTAATGATAAATGTGTAATAGTTGTAAATAAAAGTTTATAATTTTTTTCTATTGAAGTTGCACAACATGTAAGTAACACTTCGAGTTTTTTCGTACCTTTTGTCAAGAATTCTTCTACATTTGTCCTTCAAGTTGTGCTGAAAAAGGTCAACAAGAAAAAAGAAAGACAAAAAACATGAAAAACAATAATGTACTTTGGATTTCAAGAAGAATTCTTGACAACAAGTACGAAAAAACAGAAAAGCAAATTTCGATCAACCAAGGTGAAATACCATTTGGTTTAAAGATTGATGTTTGACTATTGACGTCATCCGGCTTCAATAGCCGAGTGAGTAAAACGGCAAACCCCACTGAAGAGATTTTGTGGTTACAATCGAAACTAGTCTGGGCAACCTGTCCGTGAAACCTTGGGTTCAAATCTCAGCGCAGTCAAGAATGAAAAATTATCAATAAAATTTTAATTGATTTCATGTTGTAAAATTCCTGTCTTCATAAAAATAATTTTATGAAAATTAAATTCAGTGAACTTAAGCCTAATTAAAAATATCTAAATTTGGATTAAAAACCATTAACAGTTCAATAAAATAACCACAATGCTAATAATTTTATTTATTGATTTAAAATTTTTTTTTCGTATTTGGAAATTTTTTATAATATCGAAATTTGAAAACAAAATCACACAAAAATATCAAGATATACATTTAAAACCAAAGTATGAACAAATATGCATCTTCACTTAAATTTGCAACAATATGCAAAAACAAATCAATGCCATTTTAATTCAAATTTATTGATTCGGAAAGATAATTGGTCGATATTGTTTTTAGACTATCGACAAAAAACATGCATTTGCGTTGAAATCACAGCCCTAGTGATAAAAAATCGATCGTTTTCGAAATGATTAATTTGGCAGGTGTTATGCATTTCGACGGATTTTAAAATCCTTTTCTGAATTAAATACTTAATTTTATGTTCAAGATAAAGTACAATTATTATGTATAATATAAAATGTAAAAGAATATAGACAGGAAAAAATGTGGAAACGTATTATAAATCTAATTTTAAAGATATTGAAAACTACATTATCGATTTCAAATCGTTTCGTTTCCAAAATCGTTTTCCATCACATACCTGAATGCATTTACCAACGCTCCAATTGTGTATACAAATAAAAGTTGGTGTCTTTTGAAACCAGGAATAAAATAACATCCTTACTATAGCTACCACGTAAACCCCAAAAGGCCTTACCAATAACCACTTTAAAAGCTGGTTATCGTGGTAGTAAATTAAGAAACATTGGAAAAGCTCAACAAATTGGGAATTTCGGTTAAATTTCCGAGTTCATCCCAAAGTGTTTCCCAAAAATATTTTTATTAAGAACAATTTCTTCTGAATTTCTAATTATGCATGAGAATAACAGTCCCTTTAAAAAATTTCATAAAAAATAAAATCCCCTGTTTTTTATTTAGTCATAAAAATCTCAATGCCGTTTTTAAGGTTAATAATCCAGCCATTGTTTTTAATTCTCATTTACAACAAAAGCTGTCAGTAAAATTCCGTTTACTGTTTCCACTACCACGCACAGTTACTTGATTTAAAAGTTTGCCCTTTTTAAAAATGATTCCTTATTGTTCTGTTACATTTTGCTACTTACAAACATATAAACACACTCACATTCGTACTTCGTAAGTATCCTTAACGTAATCTTCTTCAATTTGTACTTTCGTTCTTTATGTATCTTTCAGTAGTATCTTTAAGATACAAACAAGTACACGCAATAGTATTAATTCAGAACCCAATGATTTTAAATCATTTTAAAGTTTTGTCTTGTCATTTTGTGGGTTCTACTGGCGATCGGTGTTCTGTTTTTTTTTTTTTTTTTTTTTTTACAAACCACAAACTTCCTTTTATGGTTTGACTATTCCTGACTTGCAAGAAAAGGCTTTGTTTTTCAACGTGTATTCTGAAAATTAAAGATGATTATTAAAGATACATATTTGTTTTAGCGGCTGGTTATAGGGGCTTGGTTCTTAAAAGCGGTATTATGAACGTTTGTGACGCGAACTCTTTAAGTTGAAAAAATATATTCATATAGTCAATATTAAGAAATTTTTATAAATTTTATAATTCTTTAACCTCATTTTCTACATTTAACAAATGATTTTATCGTTCATTGTTTACATCTTGTGAAATCTTGTAATTTGTTAGCAATTTTTAGCTGTGAGTGTGTAAATGACATTGTAAAAGTTTAAATATGAAAGAAAGAAAAACATTTTTAATTACACCACATTGTGGCGGTTACTCTTAACAAGCCATTGGCAATAAAGAAGTTGGTGTTATTGCGGTTGTTGTGACTTGCTGCTTGTTACTGATTTCTATCATGTCACAATCTTTTCAAAAATACTACGAGTATGTACAACAAAAACCAATATACTTGTAACTCATACATAAGCTGAATAACTTACACCACATTCGCTACTAGTATTGCTGCTTTATAGAAAAATCATTAAGCGTTAAATTATTGACACAAGACGACAACGTCGTACGAGTTTAAACAACATTAATTGCTCAATATATTAAATAAAATTAAATTAAAAAAAAAAAATGTTTAAAAAATTAACACAAGTACTTTGTGTATGAAATTAATTCACATTAAAAAATTCATTTAAATAAAAATTATCAGTGCAAGACGACCGCCCACCTCTAGAGTCTGGATTAAATAAATATTTTTAAATGTTAAAAGTATTTTTAATAGATTTTTTTAAAAAATATATATTACGAGTATATTGAAATAGCTTTGTAATGCTAGTAAATAAAATCTTTTTAGCTTTGAAGCATTCAGTTGTCAAGAAAATAGTTTCAATTATTTATGAAAAGGTAAAGTTTTTAGGGGATATGCCAAAAATATTAAAAATATGCATGCGAAAAAATCAAACCAAAGAATAAAAATGGCTACCGAAATCTTTATTGAAAACCACTCGGTATAACGAATGATATAATGTCAGACCCATTCGTTAAAGTGGAAAATTCGTTATATAGCAAAGTTATTTTATAAGCATTATTTAGTTTATTTTTGTAAAATTTTATTAGAAGTAAAGGGTGTTTTTTTATAGAGGCATAGAACTATGAAATGGAATAAAACAAAGATGAATTTATTAAATTGACATGCAATTAACTTTATTCGAAAGATAATCTTCTGGCATTATAATTTAAATATGACTTCAGGCTCGGACGTAGTCTAATCTGTAGGTAAAATTTTCGATGACTTTCCAACATTTGTGGTCGTATATCGGCAATAACGCGGCGAGTGTTGTCCTCCAAGTGATCAATCGTTTCAGGCTTATCGGCGTAGACTAGCGACTCCACATATCCTCACAGAAAATAGTCTAGCGTCGTTAATTCGCACGATCTTAGAGGCCAATTCACGAGTCCGAAACGTAAAACTATGCGGTTGCCAAACTTCAATAAATCAATTGTGTCACGAGCTGCGTATAACGTTGTGAGTTACAAAATTATTATTTTTTCAGGAAAGCAAAAAAATGTTTTTAACAGGCAGTACTATTTATTTTTTAAGATTATCAAAGATAATGATAATAAAAACTTTTCTGCAAAATATCAAGAAATTTAAATTTTAAATTGCAGACAAATTCACAGGTTTATATATGGGGGATTTCATGTCAAGTGACCCAACTTTTGAAATCGATGTCTTCCGATTTGGATGAAATTTGCGCCAAGGTTAGTCTTATTGGATAGTAGTTTAGACACAAATTTTCAACAAGATCGGTCAAAAAGTTTCTGAGTTAGAGGGGGTCAAAATTTGACATTTTGGCCAAACCGGTGTTCTTTCTCGTCCATGTAACTTATTATCTATGGGTGTTAGCAAAATTTGTCCCAAACAAATTAGATAGCTATTTCTTCAAGCTATCGAAAAAAATTTTTTTTGTATTTTTTAAAATTTTTTTTTTTTTAAATTTAAAACTTATTTTTTATTTTTTTTGGAAACGGTATTTTTTTTTTTTTTTTTTTTTGCTCAAAAGAAAGCTTATGTATTTTTCTTTTAGGTAGTTTTGGTCGCTCAGTGGGATGAGAGTGGGATATGTATAAAAAAAAAATAATTTCTAACTCAAGACGAGGGTTTTTCAATTTTTAGCATATTTTTTTTTTGTGGAAAAACGTTTCATATCCACCATCCACGTTGTAAAACCAATTCGTTTGTACCATTTTGTTAGTAACTTACAACGTTTTTTATGTTTAAACAATGTAAGAGAGCAATGATAACGGTAATCTGCAAAAAAACAGTTTTTGCAAAAAGTGGCTTTTACAACGTTATTCGCGGCTTTGCTTCAATTGATCAACAAAAAGTCATTAACATGGCTCTAGCGATCCCTATAGACTGTAACGTTCCGACCAGCATCGTTTTTGAAGAAGTACGGACCATGATACCTCCAGCCCATAAAACACACCAAACAGGCAGTTTTTCAGGTTGTAACGGTGTCTCAACATACACTTGAGGATTATCATCACTCCGAATACGGCAGTTTGGAAAGGCTACTAAGTCGTCTGCCATACACTTTCTTAAATATGCCTAATTATCTATCCTGCATTAAACCCACCTGAAAACTACGACGAATCGCTTATTCACAGTCTTCGCGTTAGCAAAATATTTAAATTAAGGGGATATTTGCAACCAAAGTTTACTATACTGATTTTTCGATATTTGAAAAACTTGCATTTGAAAATAACCAGCGTGAGCAAGTCTAAAAGACGGTTAAAATCGGTCGAATACTAACCGTCCGATCTCCCATGAGAAAATCGAAGATCATTTTAATTTGAAATCCTGAAAAAACATATGATTATATGAAAGCTTATGACCCTATTACGGTTTACAACTCAAGTCAGTTGAGTTTAAATTAAAACAACTGCTAGTGATGCTTGTTGATGCTTTTGTTATCCGCAGAGTTGCAAACGATAACACAAAAACTGCAAAATATCAACTGAACTAGAGTTGAGTTGTAAACCGTAGTAGGGGCAAAAATTCAATTCAATTTTTCTTAATATTTTTAACTAAAAATTCTTAAAATCTAGACAATTATATAATTTTTTTTTTAAATTTTGATCACACGCACACCGTCTCAGGGTTATTTATATTTAACAATCACGAGTGATTCACGCATGCCACAAAGAATTAACGTCATATGCACACCTCTATTTAAGACATGTATTTAAATATTGAATTAATTAATTATTTAAATTCTCTGTTGTTACTTGATTTTCACACAACGTTCCATACTATTATTTAATTAAATCTTAATATTAATACATTATTAAAATAGTTTATATGTATTTAAATCTATTAATAATGAATTATTTATTAATTTCAATTTGTACTGGCTCGTCGTCGTAGTTCGTCTTATTCTTCCAGCAACTGCCTGCTATTGATGACAACAACGACAACATGGAGCAATAGCCCGAGCAAGTGTTGTTTAATAAAATATTTAATTAACATTACAATTGATTAAACAATTTGTTATTGTTTTTAATTGCAAAGTAAACTGACACTTGCTCGAAAAATGCCCTACAGGAAATGTTGAATAGAAAATTGCAATCTAAATTCTGAAAGGCAGAATATTTACTTTGAAACTCGAATATTTTAAGCGAATAAATTTCCTCCTCGTAGAATGTTCCTGTGATAATGGATATTTTCATTTGAATTTGAATTCCGGTTCGCTCCTTAAGTTGTCTGCACACCTTTTTTCGTATATCTAGCGTTGGCGTTTTTGTGGCAAAAGTTAGGCGTTTTTTAAAAATGTCATCGTTAGCAAAAACGAGAACAAATACGACGACACTGTTTACAAATCTATTACAAAAAAGGTTATCGTGTTTGGCGAATTTGTTGCAAAAACTGTCGTTAAGTTTTTTTTTTATCACGACAGCGTATATGTATCGGGTGATTCATCGTGAGGTTTGATTTATAATGTAAAATAAAACAAAAATTTGAAAATAAACTTGAAATTTTTACTATCGTTTAAATACTAATTTATGGCATTTACTGTTTGAAAAAGATATCTTGTAAATGTTGGCCATGACTACGTCTGAGGTGGTCCATTCGGAAGGTCAAATTTTGGGCGACTCTTGCGAGCATAGCGACTGGTATCTCGCGAAAACCACGAGTAATATTGGCTTCCAAAGCGTCAATCGTTCCTGAAGACCTCATAGGTGTGATATCGTAGGATCTAGGTGACCAATTTACCGTAGCAAAACGTGAAATTAAGTGCTCACCAAAAGATTCCTCAGCAAGGTCATTGTTTCACGCGCTGTATGGCTCGTAGTGCCGTCTTGTTGAAACCAGAGCTCACCGAGACCATGCGCTTGAATTTCAGGAAGCACATAGTCCGTTAATATCGTGCGATAACGGTTAACATTGACGGTAACATTCTGATTTTTGTAATTTTTGAAGAAATATAGACCAATGATTCCACCAGCCGATAAACCACGCCATACCATGGCTGTAATGGTAGCTCTTGGTACTCTTCGGGCTCATCACTGAAAAAAGGGAGGGAAAAATAGATTTTCATTGAGTTTTTCCAGAGCCCATTCACTGACGCTGTTGGTGTGAGTCTTGCCTTGATTATTTGCCAAACGATACCGAACAAAAATGACAAAGCAGTTTGATATGACTCACGAGTGGTCTATAAAAAAGCATATTGAAAATCAAACCTAACAATGAATCACCCTTTACAAATTTTCGGCTAATACGCCAACCACGATAAGGGTAAGTAATGTTCTCCTTTTCAAAACAACCATCTTTGAAACTGCGAAACTAATCTCTATCTATATTTTCAGAGAGAACATGCTCGATATAAACTTAAAACATCAATGTGGTGTCTTTTTTTATTTATTTACTTAATTCGCCAATGAAACTAATATTTCTTACTGGCTAATATGCCTTAACAAAATAAATCTAGATACTTTAGTACATAACATAAAAGGAAAACATTTTGCATTAAATTTATCTTAAGACAGAGAGAGGTTATTTTTGACGCCAATAGGAGCAGTGAAATCAATATATGTATTAAAATTGTTAAATTCGGAGCTCATTCTGCGGATAGGATCAACATTTGTATAATTAGAGCGGAATTATTGAAGTCTAAGGGGTATATAATTTCTGGAAGGACGAATAGGTATCGAAAACTCAACCTGTCGAAGTAGGAATTCTGAGACAATTTCACCGTTTAACAGATTCAGCATGAAGGTGATGTTCATATATATCCTCCGATTTTTTAAGGTTGGAAGATTAATTAGTTTTAATCGGTTTTCATAAGGAGGTTAATTTATATTTGGCTTCCAATGCAGTTTTCGAAGACAGAATAAAAGAAATTGCTTCTGTACGGACTCCAGTTTTTTAGTATGTACCACATACTGCGGGTCCCAAACGACCGAGGCGTATTCCAGAATAGGTCTCACTAATGAAATATATAACTGTTTAATAACGTAGGGATCGTCAAACTCCTTCCCCCAACGGTTGATAAATCCAAGGAAATGGCCTTGTTGATAGTCTGCGATATGTACGCATTAAAACACAATTTATGATCAAGTAAAAAACGCAGATCAAGGAATGTCTCTACTCCTTCAAGTTGATGATTTTTTAGTGTATATCTAAAGAGTACTGGACTTCTTCTGGAGAATAACATATGTTTACATTTTTTCGAGTTCAGATTCATCAAATTTATATCACACCATAAGTTCAAACTGTTAAGCTCATCTTGGAGTAAGGAAGACATAGTTGAGTTTTTGTAGCTAAGAAAAAGTTTTACATCATCTGCATACATTAGTATTTTCGAAAATTTAATACACGATGGTAAATCATTAATGAATATTAGGAATGATACTGAACTCAAGTGACTACCTTGAGGGACTCCAGATGGAACTTTATCAAATGCTTTACTAAAATCCGTATAAATGGTATCAGTTTGCATTCCAGAATAGTATGAGGATATCATCGAAGTTGTAAATTCCAAAAGATTAGTATTAGTCGAACGACCTTTCCTAAATCCATGTTGGAATGGTGATAACAAGGAAGATACTTGATGCGATATTATATTAGTCACGATTTTTTTCAAAGAGTAGGAATAAGACTTAATTTAGCGATACCTCTAAAGTTTGAAATATTGCGAAACTAACCTCTATCTTTATTTTCAGAGAGAACATGCTCGTTAAAAACTTAATTATAAATGTGGTGTCTTTTAGTATCATTTTTATAAAGCAGGGTACACAGTATCGAATATGAATGACAGTTTTGCTTAAATTTTCGTTTGCTTGATAGTGTGGAAGCTAATTTTATCATTGACATTGTTTTTGACTGTCACTCAACTGCAATAGTGTGTACATTAGACTGGATTTGCATTAAGACTTTTTTGCTTGGAAGAACAGGCGTGCGGGATAGATAACCCAAAGTCATGCCTTTTATACCAGGCAAGGATACATAATGAAAATTAAGCAACATTTTCTGCAAAAACACTTTTTTGGATCAATAATTTCTTAAAAATCAAAAACCATTAAAACGATTTCTTCAGTTCTAACTAACCGATATTAATTCCCTAATCTCAGGACTTTAATAAAAGTTTAAATTAATTAGATCGAATGTTTAAGGAAATTGTAATTTTGGCATCCATAATAATGAAAAGCAGAAACTTCTCCCAACTAATGTCTAGTAAACGACTGGAGTAACTTTTCCAAATGTTACTAAATCTGTTAGAAAAGCTTTCTTAGACCGTCGAATCCGCTCCTTAATTAGGCCTACAACTAACCAGAAAAGTCGTACAAAAGGGTTTCAAAGCGGATACACAGTATCCGTGAAGACAAACCGTCCGTTATAAATTTTGAATTATGAGATTGAGTCATATTTTCGGTTGACATATTTGAATCGTAAGTTTTTATACTTTTGCTGGCTGAATTGTAAATTTGATGTGTTGCAGTCTATTCAACACTCTAACAAAACAAAATTTAAACTTATAATGTAGGGTATCACAGTACTCCTTCTAATCTCTTGTTATTGTTTTTACTTGTTTTTATATTGATTTTAATGTAAATACACAACAACAAACATACCAGACAACTTAGAGTACATGCCAAGCCTCACTTCAATCTCAACACCCGGGAATATAAATTAGAAACGAACACAAAAAAAACTATATTGAATGAATAATAAAATTGTGTTTATTTTATAATAAAACAATTTACATTCTTTACGCATTTTATTTAATTAATTTACAACTTTAACATTAAAGTTGATTAGTCTACAATTATTAAGATTTATAAAAAAATATAAGAAAAAAACAAATATGCAATAAAAAAAAGTAAGAAATAAATATTTTAGACTCGTCTGAATGTGGGCAAAATAATAGGTGTGTTCATTTACTTTACTAGCAGAAACTTGCTATGAGAGAGTAGATTTAAAATTTAAAAATTTTTTTTCTCAATTACTCAAAAATATAAAAAAGTAAATAATCAGCTGACTTCACAATGCCGTGTTTCAATGCAACACTGAAAGGAATAGCTTAAAAAATTCCACTTCTTTTCTGTAGACAATGCCTTGAGTTCATTATACCATTATTATCCTATACAGTGCACAACGATTGCGAAATTTGTGCATTGCTTTTATTTGTGATGCTTTTTGTTTATAGTGATGCTATGCAACACTCAGTCAATGCCAGAGTTAGAAAAAAAAACTGTACACTAACGTTGTGTACTTGTCTTACAACACAAACTCTAAATTTTATTTTTTTTTGTTTGTGAATTTGTACACAAACAAAATATTGTACACAAATATCATGAGCGTGATGAACACAAACACTAAGATAACTTACCGAACTTGTTAAGTTCTTTTGAGGTACTTATTCTGTATTTTTTAGTTAACACGTAGTGCACTTTTAGCTAACATGATATGTTTTTTTTTACTGTCTGCGTAGTTAACATTTAATGTACTTACTTTTTTTTAAAGGAAATATTAAAAATAATAAATCCTCTCTGTATGTATGGGAAAGAAAATAAGAAACATAATTTTTTAATGGTTTGTTTATTTATAACAGGAGTGCAAAAATATAAGAAACATGCAAATGTATACTAATGTTTTAATAAAATATAGTATTTATATCAAAAAATAAATCTAAGTAGGAGTTTATAACAGTCGCTCAAAAATAGAGTAAAAAAAAACAAAAATAAAAAAAAACTGTGTGGTACACTAACTTGCTGCACTTTACTGTTTATTTTCGAACTCTGGCCAATTCTTTATCAGCAAAAACTAGCAGCTTAGGCATAGTGACAGTATCCAGATGTAAGACACCAGATTCTTTCTTCCCAAATCCAATTGTTTTGAGTTATTTGCACATGGATATCGTTCCTAAATTTAAGAAAAATATATACATTTTATGTTATTGAAAAACTTAATTTAAAAATTATGAATATTATTTTCTTACACATTTTCAAAAGTTTATTTTGTAAACAAAGATATGAAAAAGGTGTTTGAAAAATTATTTTGCTAGTAACAAGGCGAATTCTTTACGTGTAAACTTAACAACCCAGCTGATAACTTTTTTTTCAAGCTTTATATTTGTTGTATGTCGAAATGTTTTTTATTATCTTTGTTTATGTTTTTGACAGTACCGGGATAACCTGTAAATAATTCGGCTTGGCTAGTAAACATTTCACTAGCAGAAATTTGCAACAAATTTTTTAGCTCTTTTTTTTACTCTCTCGTTACTAGTTTTACGAGCACGTTAACACATTCTAGTAATACATATTGAAAATAAGCAATACTTTTCTGTTATTGAACAAACCTTATGTCTTAAGAATTCTTTTTTATATTCATGTCCAATGTAAAATTATTTTATTATAATTTTAAAGAGTTTTTTTGTTTTTTTTGTATAAATAATATTTGAATTTTGTTGTTACCCCTTAAGTATGAAAAAATTGGGACTACTAATGATTTATTTTCAATATCATTTGCTTGGTTTTCGTTCCTTATGAATATTTTGCGGTTGTAAACATATTGCGCATATTTCACATTCACATTAAAATCTCTCAATTTTCAATTGATTTATGTACGATTCGATTTCTATTGTTGAATAACTTTTTGCTTTTTGTTTTGCCCATAAATTAACATTTGTTTTCGTCATATAGTTTTTCCATGTTGTCATCTTATTTTTACATTCAGTTTAACAGTTTAATTAACTGTTAATAATATTTAGTATTTTCGCTTAAATCAGCCAACCAGCCAGCAGCCACTCATTTTATTTCCACTAAAATAGTTTTTACAAATTATTTTTTTTTATTGTTTTAACAATAATGAATTTCTGAGGTTTCTTCTCACAGACATTCACTTTTGTCAATTTGCATTGCTTTGTGGTTTAAATATAATTTTACACCACACTGTACATTTACACAAACGTATGTACGTACGTACATAAGTCATAAAATAAATTAATTTTTGATTGAAATATTTAAAAATCACCTCACACTTCAAAAAATTACAAAAAAAAAAAGGTTGACCGAATAGTTTAATTGATTTTACAAAGATTATTTGATTGGCTGTAAAATTGAAATAAAATTATACGCTCAGTAGGGAGGTCTAGAGTTGAGTATAAATAGCCTTATTATTTAACTGGCTTAAATGTCTAATGAAGGGTTTAATTTTCTTAAGAGTGTCGTTAATAATTGGTTTGATTTTTTTAAGACTGTTATCAATAGTAATGAATTTCATTTTCAACTGATACAATCACAGGCTGCTGTTCTGGCATCTTTTGGTCTACTTCATGTTTTGTCCATGGAATATAGCAGACAACTGATTTGTCTGGAATTAAATATTCGATGCATAATGGTTTATTTTTAGATAAATCACGTGAAAGTCATCATATTTGGCTATCCAATTTGATAGAATAGTTGCCAATCATGGAGTTAAAGTACAGGATATCCGCAATAAATTAAGGAAATCTAGATTTCTTTGACCCTTATCAGGAAAATGCAGAACAAAATTAAAGTAAAAGCTTAATGGGGCTTTTGTAGGCTTCCTAACTGAGCTTTAATGCCTGAAGGTATAAGTTAATGTAGAAACTTTTTAGACTACAACTTAGTATGTTTGCGCTGAGAGAAAACTTTTTTGCGTTTTTCATGTTGAGTGTTTATTCATACAATCAATGTGTTGCTAAGCTTAACTAAGTGCATATATTCTTAAAAAAGCGATACCGCTCTTCTCGCTTATATTTTGCTTCTGTTAGCGCAAAAAGAAAATTATTCTTGCGTCTCAATGTTTTAATATTTAATCATACAATGTGTTGTTTAGCTAAACGCAGTGTACATAATTTTCAAAAAAGCGATATTGCTGTTGTCGCTTGAAAGCCACTGATTCAAATTTTGTATCTCATTTTACATTAATATATAATTATAATTCTCTAAAAACCATTATATTTCTAGAGAGTTTTTAGAGAGTTTTGTTGATATTCGTTTTGTATATCGTTGGTCTCAGGTAGAAAGGCCCTAACTCAATTTATTGTAACTGTATAGGAGAAGGTAAAAACATAACAGAAACTGTATGTATTATAATGTAAACTTGCTCATACAACTGCTTGTAAAGCCGTTATTCTTTACAACAATGTAATGAATTTTTGTGACGAGGTGTATTTGTGTAAAATTTATTGGAATAACTGGAAAACTCACTTTCGTAAAAAGTGCGAGTTAGGGCCTTTCTACGTGAGACCATCGATATGCTGATCTAGTTCGTAACCTTAGCAATATAAACGATGAGGGTTGGCTTAGCGACAGAAACTGCGGCAGAGATATTCAAGTATGCGTTCTTTCAAGATCTGGACGGCTTAAGGGAATCTTCAGTAAAAGGATCTTAAAAGATTCATACAAGATACTGCCTGGGTTTTAAAATTTAAGTTATTGGTCTTACAGAAAAAAATAGTAGTTTTTTTTATCAATTATCAAAATTTCTTAAAAAGTATTTCAATTTAATTAATGTGATAATTGAATCAATTATTTTTTTAGTTAAAAGAAATATATAATTTTGATTGAATTAACATTTTAGTTGTGTTGAAATAAATTTTTAGTTAAAATATTAATTAAATTTATTATCAAAGTTGTTTGTGGGAATACTATTATTTATTAAAAGATTTTGTTTGTTGTGCTTAATTTCCTTTTTAAATAATTGATAAAAAATACTGAAATTTATTGTTGGAGGATAAGCTGTTCCTATGCGCATTTCACTGGTTGCTTAGGCCAGATCATCAGGAAACGTTCTCCTAAATAATTTTAGAAAAGCCAAATCTATCAGCAAACAAAACTACAAAGGGAATGAGAATTACCTACAAACACTCAAAAAGTCTTGTTTGCAACGATATCAAAGCTTAAACAAAATACCAAACAATAAATCAGTGATGAGTTTTATCTTTTTTTACATTTCCCGCTACAATTATTTGGAATTCTCCCAACATTAACTGTAGTTGTAAGTGGGTAAAGAAAAAACATATTAAAAACAAAAACAAAGTGCTTTTATTGTTTTCGCAATAAATCAAAATAAAAACAATTTGCCAGTTCAGTTTTTTATGCACGTGCACTTGCTAAAATTTATTATCAAAGTTGTTTGTGGGAGGGAATACTATTATTTATTAAAAGATTTTGTTTGTTGTGCTTAATTCCCTTTTTAAATAATTGATAAAATTATTTAGGAGAACGTTTCCTGATGATCTGGCCTAAGCAACCAGTGAAATGCGCATAGGAACAGCTTATCCTCCAACAATAAATTTCAGTATTTTTTATCAATTATTTAAAAAGGGAATTAAGCACAACAAACAAAACCTTTTAATATTAATTAAATACCAAAAAATCTTAATTGATTTTTTCGTTTAAAATAAAATAATTTAAACTTTTAGAATTGTTGTTGGGAATTGTCAAAACCTGAGCTTTATTTAATTAAATCAATTTACACGTTGATTGAAACAGCAATATTTTTTTGATCATTTTTTTAATTAAAAATAACATTTATTGAAAAAAAAAAAAAATGTTCACAATTATATAATTTTTGCAATTTTTAGTAATCAATATATCATTTTGGTAATAGCTGCAAAATCAACCACTTGTTTCCTTGATTCTATAAATTTCGTATGAATTTGGTGATTAGAGAAAATTTTTATTTTTTTCTGTGCTTGTAAACTTGCTTGTAAATACATACGAATACCCACCTAAACCCCAATCAGGAGTTTTTTGTTTAACAATTTATTTCACTTTGATTTCTTATTTTTTTTTTTTTTGGCTTTAGTCTGAAAAATGTGTTCTACATGCCGTCAATAAAGTCAAAACTCATTTCTAATTACCCGATTTATATTTACAACATTTCTCTATAAAAAATGTTCAAAGAAGGTCTCCAATATTTCATCTTAATATTATTTGTTCTTCCTTCCAATTTATATGAAAATACGTGAATAATTTTAAGTTAGTAATTCTTGTATTGCCATTAAAGTATAATTAAAGTAAATGTGTATTTCAATATGATTCATTACCTATTGCATTACTGGCACATTAGTAGTGCTTCTTATCAGCTGCTTAATTAAATACGTAAACGTATGAATGTTGTCTTCTTTGTTTCTGTTTCAGTTATGTAAATTGTTGTCTTTTGTTACTGTCTTTAACTTTTTCTTTCTCTTATGTATTTTGTTTTGCGTCTTTCCACTTAATTCTGTTTTAATTATAACATTATTTTTATTTCCTTTTAGGAAAAAATCTAAAGAGCAAACAATTAAAGAAACCTCAGAGCATAGGTAAATATTATGTTTTATAAATATACGTACATAAAATTAAGAAAATAAAATAATAATTAAAATAATAAGGGTATACACTTGCTTAATCAAAAATATCACTTAAAATGTTTAGATTTTTAAGTTGTATTAACATTTTTTCAGAGATATGTATATTTATTAAGGTTAATGTACACGACATGTTTTTGATATCTGACTGTTTAAGTCACATGTAATTACTACGCAATAAGAATTTCAAAACAACAAAACAAAATTATAAAATATTTTTGATTTATTTTTTTGTTTTCAATAAAATTTTTGGCGTTGCGTATTACACAATTAGAGCCTTAATTTCTGAAAACAACAGCTTGGTGCGGTACTTACTTGCTCACTGCATATAGCCATCCGCCTAGAGTAAAGCGTCAAGTATTATGTGCTTTTTTAAGACATACACATATAACCCAGGGATGTTAAATGGGGTTTTAAATTTGGTTCCATCTTCCAAAAAAAAAATGTACTTTTTGGACCTTCACGGTACCATTTTTTTTAAAATTTATTAAAACTTTATTATCAAAGCTGTTTGTGGGAATACTATTATTTATTAAAAGATTTTGTTTGTTGTGCTTAATTCCCTTTTTAAATAATTGATAAAAAATACTGAAATTTATTGTTGGAGGATAAGCTGTTCCTATGCGCATTTCACTGGTTGCTTAGGCCAGATCATCAGGAAACGTTCTCCTAAATAATTTTAGAAAAGCCAAAGCTATCAGCAAACAAAACTGCAGAGGGAATGAGAATTACCTACAAACACTCAAAAAGTCTTGTTTGCAACGATATCAAAGCTTAAACAAAATACCAAACAATAAATCAGTGATGAGTTTTATCTTTTCTTACATTTCCCGCTACAATTACAGTGAAATGCGAATGGGAACAGCTTATCCTCCAACAATAAATTTCAGTATTTTTTATCAATTATTTAAAAAGGGAATTAAGCACAACAAACAAAATCTTTTAATTTATTAAAACAACAAAAAAAGTACATAAAAATTCAATTGTACACCATGAATGAATAAAATAAGGTCCATAAAAGTCTTATGAATATATGAGATCAAAATAAGGCACTTATTTGTTAAGTTACTATTTGGAATTTGTATATCATAACAACATGAATTTGTCGATCTTAACCAATCCTTTGTTTGTATGAGACTTGATAATGTAGGCACATGTACTCTGTTTTTTTCCTTAAGCTTCGTATACACGGTGGTCTGATGTTACAATATTGTTAGTTGCCAATAACATTTTTTTCTGACAATACAACTTGTTTTACCTGAAATAACATTAAAACTTTGTTATTAAAGTTGACTTTGGTTCTCAAAACTTCGCAAAATTTTATAAACAATTGTTTTGCATTTTCCTTAATATATAAATCCACTTCTGTTCCGCAATAAATTTCTTCAAAGGGCATGTGAGCTTTGTAAAGGTCTACGATAGATATATCACATTCATCCAAAACATTTTTATTCATGATATAACGTGCTATTTAGCGGAACAAAAAAGTTAGCCTTTGTATAAATACATGCATTCGAGCATCCTCTTATTGCATTTCTAAATTAACCATGTAAATAATTTTAAGTGCATATTGCATTAATAGAAAATGCAATTTATAAGAAGGATTTTTAAATTTAATGAAAGAAATAATAATTAAAAAAAATGTAATGAAAAGGACTCAATAATTTGTTTGCTTAACTAAAATTTCAAAAAGGGGGAACTATGACAAATTTTTAAATTGTACCAAATGAGTCACGGTAGTACCACGGTACTTTAGAAGGTCAAAATGTATCAAACAAGTACAATTGTACCAACTTTAATATCCCTGATATAACCCTTTTTTTCCAGGGTTCCTTTGGTTTGATAACATTTTGATTCCTTCAAAACAAAGAAATACACTGAAGACAGATTTTTGCTGTAAAAAATGGGCAGAAAAATTAACTGCCTGATAAACAGTTTAGAACAATCTATCGGAAATTCTACTCACTTAATCGAAGGTATCAAAAATTGTCTTCATTTCATTCTGGTCTCCGATTTTGTGCTTAAAAATCGAACGACGACTAAACTTTAAGCATAAGTTTTATATAATTTATAAAAACATGCAAAAATTACAAATCATAAATAATTATGTTTAAAAAGCATAAAATATCGGCCATGTTCTAGAAATCGATATTAATGTATTTGGAAAATAAATCGTAGAATTTATAAATAACTTATAAAAATTAATGTTTAACCCCCATATTCATAAAAAATATTTTTGGTTTATAGCAGGTTTATTAAACAAATTTCCATAGAAAATTCGTTTTATAAACCTTTTATTAATCAAAAATAATTTTATGAATATTTACTGCCAGGCCCACATTGTCGACAAGAACATTTCTTTCGCATTTTTATATTGAAAACAATAACAAATTTAAATTCGACAAGAACATTTCTTTCGCATTTTTATATTGAAAACAATAACAAATTTAAATTTGTTTTTGTTTTCAATATAAATAAAAGAAAGAAATGTTCTTGTCGACATAGTGGGCCAAGCAGTAAATGTAAAAGAAATTTTTAAAGTATGTTACAACATACTACTAAATAAATATATAATAATAATAATAATAATTAATGGTGCGTGTTGCCAGGTAGCGTATAGTGGAAAGCTCCGTAGATATGCGGAGCAGCTGCTAATGCAGTCGCGTACAGTCAACAGTTGCAAGTGGAAGATCTCAGAAGGTTTCCGGGTGGCACCGGACTCCTTACAAGATCTGAGTGCGTACGATGCTTGGAACGCCATGTTGCAACAAGCGGTCGCTATATAAACGTGACAAGGCTCATAAATCAGCCCGCCTGGAGTCTCAATCAGTCACTCATCTTAAACCAAATGATTACCGAAACCTCAAATAACGCAACAATTTGAGGGGCTATGCTTCATATAGGAACGAAAGGAAACAATATATACATGTATATTTATTTATCGTGCACTAGTAACGTTAAACTTTAGCCCGTTGTAAAGATCAGAGCAGAGTCTGGCGGGTATCGAACACGCAACTATCACACTGATTGACTAGCTCACTCCAAAAAGCCTACCGGGGCGCCCAAGATTGTGTTCTTAAATCATTGTTTTTCGGCTATTTGCAATAAATCGAAAAATTAAGTCGCTGCTGGTACGTTAGTTTGTTGTTCAATAGTGCACCTTTCCAATCTAAAAAAAAATGAGAAGAAGCACATTCAAAAGGCGTAGTTGTTGAGCTCAGCTACTACAAAGCAGTTGACAACTGTTGAGACCAACGTTTATGTCCTAAAAACGGCAGGATGAATATAATGCAAAATTTATAGCTAATAAATGTCAAAAATTTAAAATAAATAAAAGTGTCACAAAAAAAAATTAAAATTAATTACTTTAGCTTGGCTAATAAATAACTCTGTTCTATCAGCTGTTGACATGTAACTTTAGGTTGCTAAAAGATTTTATGATGGAAAAAATGGCAACTGCTGAGTTCAGCGGAATTGCTCAACTATGCGTGTCTAAGCCAAACACTCAACGGTGCGCAACATTTCTGTCTTATGAACGTGCCTTTTGATATTGAAATACCTGAAATAAAGTTTTATACCTTTTCTTTTGGGCAAATCTTAGGAAAATATAAGAACAATATGCAAAATTTAAGAAAAAACACAAACATTCGATTTTCATTTCAACACCTAAATTAACTAACATTGAACGTCCCTAATGTTATACTTCTTTATTGGTTTTTAAAAACTGTTCTATTACCTAAAAAGAACATTTTTCAAAAAAAAAATCTAAGAACTTAAAAGTGTGTTAAAATAATTTAAGTTTGAACTCTATTGCAGGGCGAAACAAAATTGAAAAATAAAAATAATCATATATTCTTTATCACAAGAGGAGGGATCATTGACATATTTTTATACACACCACAACCACTAATGGTAAATGAGGGAATACTAAGTTTGTCATTCCGTGTGCAACTTTTTTATTTTTCATCTCAGACCCTATAAAGTATATGTATATATTCGGGTTCCTTGAATAATTCTCAAGTCAATTGAGCCATGTCCGTGTTTCTGTTCATCTGTTGAAAACACGCTCACCTTCGAAAAACTCAAAAGAAAAGAACAATGTTGGTCTTCAATTCCTTCTAGTTATACTAAGCAATTTGGCATTGAAAACCATCAAAATCGCCTCAGTAGGATTAGAGCTATGACTCGAAATGTAGAACCACCACCCAAAAATTTAAAATTTTGTTACATAAATGGAGGTTTAATGCACGGATTGATATACGATTTAGCACAAATTCTTTCTATAGGACTAGAAATCATATTGTTAAATTTCGTGAAGATCGGTCGACCATTGGCTATAGACCCCATATAAAGCATACTCTCGAAAAACAGTGTAGTACGCCTAAAACCGTAACAAATGATGCTATTGTAATAACATTTGGTACGTCACAGTTTTAAAGGACTAAAAATCAGTTTGTTAAATTTCGTGAAAATTGGTTAATAAAGGGGAAGCAGGAGAAGCAAAAAACTTTACAAACTCAATAACAACACTAATAGAAAAGGCGTCATAACGCTGACGTATTTTGACATCAGTACTATGACAAGTGTCTTCGTTTTTGACCCCATGACACTTTACATCACTGTGATGTCACTTGGCCAAATTGTCATCAGGGTCAAAAGTTTAAGTTATGTCATCAATGGGATGACACATTGGCATCATAGAAATGACAAATCGGAGTCGGTTTTATAAAGCATGTCATCAGTGCGATGACAAACTGTCATCAATTGAGCCATTGTAATTGACCTTATGTCAAATAGAGAGAATATTATTATTTACTTGCCCGTTATACATGTATGTTTGTTTCACTTTTGTTGTATTCCGCCCTTCGTTAACAGAAGAACTCTCAATTATAAGACACCAGCAGCATGCCCGATATGGTTTTTGTTATAATTCTACTTTAAAAATTTGATGGGAACTTTTACTTCTAATTTTACTTTTTAAAATAATGTTAATAAAATTAGTGCGATGGCATGACATATATTGTCATCGAACTGACGACAGTTTGTCATCGCATTGATAAAAGTTTGTCATCGCACTGATGACATGATATATTATGTCATTGAACTGATGAAAGTTTGTCTGTTCTGATGTCAAAATACATCAGCGTTATGACGCCTATTCTATTAGTGTACACAAAATGTGGGATGGAATTGATGTCAATATAGTTAAAGCGTACACAGAGAAAAGTTTTTTATCAATTAAAAAAATGGTTTAAAAAGTATTTACATTTAATTAATGTGATAATTGAATCAATTATTTTTTAGTTGGAAGAAAATTAAAAATATATTTTTGACTTAATTAATATTTAAGTCGTTTTGAAATACATTTTTAATTAAAATATTAATTAAATATCAAAAAATATTAATTGACTTTTTCGTTTAAAATAAAATAATTTAAACTTGTAGAATTGTTGTTGTTGATAATTTTTTTAATTAAAATTAAAAATATCCTTAATTGAAAAAAACTTTTCACAATTTTACAATTTTTAGTAATCAGTATAATCATTTTGGTAATAGGTGCAAAATCAAGAACTTGTTTGCTTGATATTATGAATTTGGTATAAATTTGGTGATCAAAAATAAAAATTAGAGACAATTTTTAATTTTTTCTGTGTAGATGACGCATAAAATATGACAACATTTTAGGATGACGTTTGAGATTGAGATCACTTGTTGCCATTTGTAATAACATTGATGTCACAATTCTGATGTTAGGGCATCATCAATATGTAGATGCATTTTCTATGAGTCGCCAAACTTTGATTGCAGGATATAACATTTTCTGTGAACATGTAGTTAATAAGACGAACAAAAATCAATCAAAAACTATTTGGAATTTTTTTGTTGGTACGCCCTTTTGCATTTTAGGTGATGACATGCAGGTCTAAACCACGACGAATTTTAATACTGACGTCCGATTTTATAAATTTTAATTAATAATTTATAGATCCCATATAGGGCCACGGCTAAAATATTTTAACCGTCGCACAGTGGCGCCCGTAGAGCAAGCGAGGTTGCAAAAATCAAAATTTTCATGAGTGCCGACGAAGTTTTGAATAAACCCATGTTATAGGAAACTTTTCAACGATTTCAAATATGCCACTCTGAATAATATCACATTTTTAGTTTAGAAGATATAACCGTTCAAAGTTGACCGACTTTCGGTTTTCAAAAAAACACACAATTTTTAGTCAATTTGTTGCGATTTCAGGTGTAATATCACGAAAAATAGGTAACGAATCGCCTTATTTTTTATTTGTATTGATTGATGTATTTATTAAATGTATAATGATAAAAAAAAAATTAACTGTTTGCTTTGTGTTTCTCCTGGTAAATCACTATTTAAAAACTATCCGTTTTTTCACTATTTTTCAACTTTGACGGAAAATAAAAAAAAACTATATTTTTCTATATTTGCCATACGTGCAAAACCTGTTCTTTGATTATTTCTTTACATAATTCAAAAGGTTTTATCTGCCCGTACGTGCCCGTTTGGCTTCTAGAGGTAAAAAAGTTCAAAAAGACATGGTTGCAGAATTTGTATGGCGTCCATCCCTTATATGTTTTGACTGACAGTAGTTTGATCTAATAGTTTGAAAAAAACTACTCATTGAAATTAGCAGGTACGTACCTCACATAAACAATACTTTGGCGTACAAATGGTCAGGAACAATATTGACTTATGGTCCCTACAGGTAGGCACAAATCTTATTTGGACACGTGCATAATATCAAAATTGCATTATTTAGCCTAAATCCATATGTATGCAGGGAACAGGTAAATTTTTATGCATGGTAGCATAAGCCTATATATTGCAAAATAAGCATAATGCCTGGATTAGTCTACGCCTGAAAGTTGGCGCAACAATTACTGAAACCATTAAACAATTTAAGTACTGAAAACATGGCGTTGAACAATTTAAAATTATTTGAACTGTTTAGAAAGTCAACCACACCAAAGTTTTTCACGGAAGTGAAAATTCTTCCTGAGAAGTTGACATTGATCAGCAAATGGGGCTGCGATGGATCATCCGGACAAAGCGTTTATAAGCAAAGGATATCTTTCGATGACGCTACAATATCGGACGGAAATATGTTTATGGCATCTGTTGTTCCTTTGCGGCTAAAATCGGATGATTCCCTACACTGGAAAAATCCACGTCCGTCATCAGTGCATTATTGCCGACCAATAATGTTTCAGTTTGCAAGGGAATCGGCAGAACTCATAAGGACTACGGTGAAGGACATTGAAGAACAAATAAGCAAGATTAAGCCTACAAAGCTGCAAATTGGAGAAGGAAAATATATTGAATGCAATTACGAGTTCCACCTGACCATGGTTGACGGAAAAGTCGTAAACGAACTGACAGGAACAACCTCAACAATGTCATGCCCGATTTGCAAAAAGAGTCAGAAGAACTTTTTTCAATTCAATTCAATTTATTTCATATATAATATGTTACATCTCAATTTTATATAATTAGTTGTAAAGAGTTTAAGATTAGTATCTTTTTCTGCTTAATTATAATATATTTCAATTAGTTTTCATAGACAGAATTATATTGGAGGTAAAAATTTAGCAAAAACCTATCTAAACCCCTTTTTTCGTATTATTTTTATATTTTTTTTATCGATTTTATATTATTATTTGTCAGAAGAACTTTGGTAATTTAAACGATTCTACAAATGAGGAGAATTACGAATATGGAATGTCACCATTGCACGCAAGGATAAGGTGTATGGAATTCTTGCTAAAACTGGCATATACCCTACCACAAGAGGAGGAAAACTTCGATGAAAATACATCAATAAAGGATAAGGAAAAGATCAGAAAGAAGCAAATACAGGATGGTTTTTTTGAAACAAGTTGGACTAAAAGTAGACTGTCCCAAGGACGGATACGGTAACTCTAACGATGGAAACACTTCTAGGAGATTTTTTGAAAATGATGAGGCAGTAACTAGAATCATTGGAATTGACAATCAAATCGTGAAAAGATTGGGAACGATCTTGGATGTTTTAAACTGCAAAGAAAATGTCAATTCTACAAAATATGGAGAATATGCGTCGAAAACTGCATCTCTTTTAGCAGAAATGTATCCACAGAAGAAGTTGACCCCGACCGTCCATAAAATATTGGCGCATGGCAAAGATATAATTGAGTACCAGCCTTTGCCAATTGGAGAGCTTTCTGAAGAAGCACAGGAGTCTCTTAACAAATTTTATAAAAAATATAGATTGCAGAACACATTCAAAGCATCAAGGGTAAGGCAAAATAAGGACCTCTTCAACATGTTGGCAGCATCTTCCGATCCACTTATTTCTTCCCTGCGGCATGTGAAGTCACGAATAGAGTTACAAAATAATTATAGTTTAGAAATTGTTAGTCTTTTAGATATACCTTCTCTTACGAATTGTGATGAATATTTTACAGAAAATTGAAAAAATAAATTTAAAAAAATAAATAATTTTTTTTTTTAATTTGTTGGGTAATAATTTAAAACATAAAACCCTTAAGAAAAAAAATAAAAACAATCTAAAAATGTAAAAATAATTTTTTTTAGTTAGCATAAAATTGATTTTTCTACTAATTTTAACTTTGATAACCCATAAGTAGGCCCCTACAAAGCGTAGCACCCTTTCCAAACGCTCATTTCATAGGCTGAACAGTTATCTATCATATGCTGTTTAAACTGTTCAATTATCTTATTCGGTTCAAAAGATATGATTTTTGCAACGAAAAAACTCAAATGGCGCCACTGTGCGTCGGTGGAGGGTATCAAAGATGCGGTACAGCCGAATATAGCAAGCACTCTTATTTGTTTTCTATTGTCTTTATTTTGGTTTGAAAAAGTCTTCATAAGTATTTTTCAAAAAAATAATTAGCCAGCTCATAATAAAACGCACTCTTGGAAGTTTTTTTTTTTTTATCTTATAGTTACTTAAAATTTAAGATGATCTTCTTCAACTATCGCTTACTATTTGCGGATTACAAATTGTTTGGACAAAAAGTATGTCATTTTAAGTGCTTTAACGTTCACAGTTTTGCTGTTATACGATATTTTTACAATTTAATAAGAAATTGTGGTTTTTATTTTCTTTATTATAAAATGTATTTTTATAAGTTGAACTCGAGGAATGACAGATTATTCAAATGATGATATTTATATTCATAATTTGTTGTGTTTTGGTTTTGAATTTGTTGGCTTCATTTGAGATGAGACGACGACTCTTTAGTTTGATCTGTGTCACATGGATGGGAATTTGCTGGGAGTCGCATGCTTTTTGATTAATTTTTATCAACACTATTAATTTCAACAATTTATTAAATTTTCCGGTTTATTTGTTTGTATTTTTTGTGCAAAAGAAATAACAATTTGCACACAAAAGTTTATCACAGTTTTATTATTTGCGATAGGGTTAAATAAAAAATAAATGTACGTTTTTCATAGTTGTAGTTAAAGTTTATTTAGTTGTGAACTTTTGTAAACTTATTGCAATTATATTCTCATGTTTGTTTAGAATTTGCGAGAGCAAAATGGTCATTGCCATGTATGCTTGTCTAACTATTAAATTATTGGCAACATTATGATTGCAAAATTAGTTAAATTTTGCAATTGAGTTTGACTTGGGTTGACCTGTAAAGAGGATTAATATTGGCAAAATATTTAAAATTTTTGTGAATGGATTTTTTTTTCAAATCTAGCATTTTGCTTAAAATTTAAAACTTGGTAATTTAAAATGCTATTTTTGTTGCTATTTAAAATATTTCACCAACTCACATTTCAGGAAACTACTCACTCACTCGTCAAAACCAGACTTAAAAGCGAATTGCTGGTGATTAAATTCTAAAGACCTCATCATTCGATAGCTCGTAAAATGCACTTAGATTTCAGTTTTATTTTTAATAATTTTGAGTTATAACTTGACTCGAAAAGCATGTTGTGGTATATTCTACCTACTGGATCATTCAAACCATATTATGGATAAAGTAATACTTTTTTATATAAACAAATCTTAGCCAGCTTGATTATAGTTGGCGTATTCGAGAAGTAAACGAGGCGAGCTTAGAAATGGTATTGCCTGTGGCGAAAACGACAGAAATGCTTCACTTTTATCTATTCTATTACAATTCACTGTACCGTGCAATTCGAATTTGCCTGTAAAATCGTATAATTAAATAAAATTGTATAAGCTAAATGGTGGTCACTAAAGACACTGAACGCAAACATTTTTATTATATTTTTTGCGCAATTGGTATTTATTTTTATTTAAAAAACATTAATTAATTAATTATAGTTTACTTAACTTAAGTTAATCAAAAATATGTGTTTGAACAAAATTAACGATAATTCCAAATACAATCTAATTAATTAAAATCCGATTGGGAGATTAAAAAAATGCCGGCTTAGGACTGATTTTTTGGCCTTCACCTAGGACTAAATCCGATCTGCCGACGAATGAGCCTGCTGTGTGCTTATGCTACTTAACAGAATATTATTTTGCAGTTGCGGTAAGATGGCTCCAACTTCAAAGCAATAAATAAGAACAAAACCACTTTGCGAGCTACATTTTGAAATTTGCTATTAAAGGGCGATTCATCGTGAGGTTTGATTTATAATGTAAAATAAAACACATAAATTTGAAAGTTAATTAAAAATTTTTATTATCGGTTAAAATAACATCTTATGGCATTTCCTATTAGAAAATAATATCATGTAAATGTTGGCCAAGACTACGTCTGAGGTGGTCCATCGGGTGGCCCAATTTTGACTGTTTCGACCACGCACGAGTAATGTTGGTGTCTAAAGCGTCAATCGTAGCTGGCTTATTCCTGAAGACTACAGACTTTTCTTATCCCCAGAGAAAATAGTCCTAAGGTATGATATCGCAAGATCTAGGTGGCCAATTTACCGTAGCAAAACGTAAAATTAGGCGCTAACCAAAATGATTTCTCAACATGATGTGGAAAATATAAGAAAAGTGTTGAATTTGCTTTTTTTTAGACAGTGAAGCTTAAAAGACAGTTAATTAAATTAAAAAATTGCAGGTTAAAATTCGGTAATCTTGAAGCAATCTGTTCCCATAATCGTAGAATCTTTCCCTTTTACTAACTTTTAACGAACCGACAACTGTAATTTTTGCCGACATACAACTGCGGTCAAAAAAATAGCACCAGGATATAAAAAAAGTTCTTCGTTAGATATTTGTAAATAGGTCAAACGGATTTCATTGAATACTTGTCATAACATACTTACAGGACTGTCAAACAGTATTTAATAAAAAGCAATTGATTTGGTTTTTATATGATATAAAATAAATTTTGTTTTATTCAATCTTTATTTTTTTAATTGTTTAATTTGTTTCCCTGATGATGATACACATTGCTGTATCGAAATATTGGAATTATAAAATAAAACTAATAAAAATTTGTATATAAAAAAGAAAAAAACCTCAAACTCAATAAATTATAAAACAATTATGATATAAAATTTTTAACTTTTTTAAAACAACTTAAAAAACACTCAGTCAAAAAAATAGCACTACAGCTCTTATTCTATTAAAAATAAATAATTAAACTAAAAATAAATTAAAGATTTTGAATTCTGTTTTTTATGATGTCTTCTCATATATAAATTAATATTTTGTTGCGTGCCCATTATTGGCAATAACCTCTGCACAACGTTTTTGTATCGATTTCACCAGATTTTGGTACCTCTCCTTCGAAATTCTGTTCTAGATTTGCTGAACTGCCACCCTTCGTTACTTGTTGGTTGTATTTGGGATACTCCCTTCTTTATATCTTTCCATAAGTTCTCGATTGGATTTAGATCTGGGGACTGAGCTGGCCATTCTATAACGTTTATTTTATTGTCCTGAAACCACTTTTTGGCAAGTTTTGTCTTGCTGAAACACCCAACCATGCGGCATTTCATTAGAAACATATGGTAGCATTACTTCCTGGAGGATATTAACGTATAGTGTCTTATCCATGATTGTTCTGATCCAATATATGGGTCCTACTCCATAGTAGGACCCAAGCCATAGTAGGCTTGAACAACCATGTTTAACAATTTTCGTTGTGAATTTGGGATTGAATTCAGCGTTAGGGGGTCTTCTGATGTAAGAACGCGATCCTTTCCCTCCAAATAAAACAACCTTGGATTCATCTGTCCAAAGAACATTGCTCCACTTTTCAGTTGGCAATTCCAAATGAGTTCTAGCAAACTCCAAACGTTTTGCAACATGCTTACGTGGGAGCAAGGGCACTTTTCGGGGACTACAGGCATTCAAGTTGTTATCTCGCAATCTCCGACGAATAGTTTCAACACTTGCGGTCACACTTAGCTCCTTTTTTTAGCTCTGTAACTGACATAAACGGGGTCTTTTTGCATGGTCTGACCAAACGCTTAACCATTATTAATGGCAAAACTTTCTTGCGACCACGTGTTTCCGACTTTTGAGTAAATTTTATTGTATTTGCAATCATTTTATTGGAGCACCCATTCAAGTTTCTTATTTCAGAATATGATTTATGCTCAGAAACCATTTTTTTTATAATAGCACGTTTTCAGGTGTACAATGCTTTCCACGTCCCATTTCTATGAAAATCAATAGTGTAATATGCGATGAATTATTTGATTTTTTAAAATAAATATATTACTTTTAGTATTTGAGCCTTTTATTTCAACTATTAAATCACTATTAATATTTTTTAAAGAATTTTTGTTATTCGATGCTATTTTAATGACTGCGCTGATGCAGAGTTCTTTTAAAATTTCGATTATTGGAAAAAAAACCGTTAAAATTTTTTGGAAAAAATAAAGACGCTCAGAGAGAATATACATATTATAACAGTATTACATACTTAATTTAAAATAATTAGCACAATATATTTGTTTTCACTAGAATGAGCATAGAATAGGTTATTGCTGCTATTTTTTTGACTAGCACTGTATATATTCGCTTGCAGTAACGATAGTGTGATTCTGTAATTTTTTTAACGATTGTAAACAGCTGTAGTTTTTGTAACATCTCTGTCTACAAAATGTTAAAAAAATGAAAAGCACAAAAGAGAATAAGAAAAAAACAAATGGAATTTGGCTAAATTTACTATTTGTTTTTTTTTTTTTTGTAAATTTTACATTTAGAATTTTGTTTTTGTTCATAATTTACTTGTTTTGTAAATTTTGAACTTAGAATCACTACCAGCCAGCCTACCGGGATGCCCCGCTAGTCTATCAGTGCCGGGGTTGCGGGTTTGATTCCCGCCAGTGGCTCTGGTCTCCTGCAGATAAGCGAAGAGCTTCGCGGGATAAGCATAGGTAAAAAAAATATATATATATATATATACATATTTATATTTATGTAGTATGTATGTAAGAAGGCCTCAGCCACTTTAAACATAAATTACACTTTATCGATTAAATAAACACACCGTAAATAATTGTCGCCAAAATAACGAAAAATAAATTGCTTAAAGTAACAGTTGACTAATCGGCAGCGAACATCGTTAAAAATGTTACTGAATAGCAAATTCGATTATTTTTCGTTATATTTATTTTAACGATACGATTATCGTAAAAAAGTTAGTAAATCGCACTAGTGGCACGATAAAATATTACTCGCTAAAAGTTTTTTTGACCAGTCTAGTTTTTCACTGTGTTTAGAGCACCTTAGTTTAGGGCATAACAGAGAGACTCAAAAGTAATTTTAAGTACGCATTTGCATATACGTTTTCAAAGAGTTAACTCTCGTTAGTGTAAAACAGTATAAATAAAGTCGCTTTTACACTATTCTACAACACTAAATTTTTTGCGCTCGCAAAATCGAATCATTTTTGGTCTAATTGTCCAAAACTTAGACAGAAAATATTTTTCATTACACTTTGCGTCACCACTTCAATAAAAACTTTTTGTAGAATATAAACAGTATAAAAAACATTTATATTTTTCAAGAGCTCTTTAATTGTTAGCCTGATTTGAACAAATACATATTAAAAAATAAATAAAAGTAACAAGCTTACAACATAAAATGTAATAATATTTCTTTAATATTATAAAGAAAACTTATTAGTCAATATGGCCACCTCCAACAAAACTACTTTCTTAAACATATTATGGTTACTTTTACCATATTATTGTCACCGGCAATCTTATTATGACCCTTATTATTTGACATTTCATAAGAAATTGTGTTCACACATTTATAGGAGGGCGGAAATTTTCCGTGAAATTTTCGAACTTCCCTCGTAGTTATATGAAATGCAACACTGCTCCCATCAAGTACCACCTGTTAATAGACTACTGTCAAGTTTTGAGCAAGTTCCGTCATTTACTTTGCGTTTAACAGCTGTTCAAAACATACAACCTCGTGGATTTTTGGAAAAAAGTGAATTTCGAGTGCTCATTAAACATTATTTTTTGCGAAAAAAAAACCGTCAATCAAACCAAGGAAAAGCTTGATAAACACTATGAACGTTCTGGACGGCCAATGGAAGTCACTACACGTGAAAATGTCGAAAAAATTTACGATATGGTGTTGGCCGATCGAAGAGTAAAAGTGCGTGAGATTGTTGATGCCATAGGCATTTCATATGGCAGTGTGGTTTCGATTTTAAATGATCAGCTGGGTTTAAGAAAGCTGTCTGCCAGATCGGTGCCGCGTTTGCTCTCAATTGACCATAAACGTAATCGTGTGATAACTTCAAAGAATTGTTTGGAGTTGTTTAACCGCAATTTGAATGAGTTTTGCGACGTTTTGTAATTGTAGATGAAACATGGATCCATTACAACACTCCGGAGACCAAGCAGCAGTCTAAACAATGGGTGTCTCCGGGTTAACTGGCTCCGAAGAAGGCCAAGGTAAGTCTTTCGGCCAATAAGGTGATGGCAACAGTTTTTTGGGATGCACGCGGGATAATCCACATCGATTACCTTCAAAAGGGAAAAACAATAAACGGCGAATATTATGCCAACTTATTGAACCGATTTAACGTGGATTAAAAAAAAACGACCCCATATGGCCAAGAAAAAAGTTCTTTTTCATCAATATAATGCACGGGTGCGTGCAGTCTCAGTGGCAAAATTTCATGAATTGGGCTACGAATTGGTACCTCATCCGCCATATTCTCCGTATTTAGCCCCCAGTGACTATTTCCCATTTTCGAACCTAAAGAAATGGCTCGGTGGAAAGAGATTAAGCTCCAACGATGAAATTATTGGTCAAACAAATGACTTTTTTATGGACCTCGAAAAATGCTATTTTTTGGAAGAAATACACAAATTGGAGAAAGGCTGGACTAAGTGTATTGAGCTAAAAGGAGATTATGTTGAAAAATAAATTTTTTTTTTCATATAACTACAAGGAAAGTTCGAAAGTTCAAGGACTTATTGATCCGCCCTCGTACATACATTTTGTATTTATTTAAGTTTTTGATGCTTTGAATACTCAGTATTATAGTGTAAAAAAGTTTTTAACAAAACATTTTAATTTAAAAACTAGTAATCTCTTCTTAAGAAAGCCTTTAAGAAAGCTTTAGTTCAAATACTCTCTAAATTAACTTTAATACAGGTCATTGCAATTCATCTTGTGTCATTATTCTTTTCTTTGTTCCTTTTTTTTATTTTCTTAATTTTATTGCATGTGGCCATGTCAATACACGTTCGTTCATTCGCCATTGAGTGTTAAAATCAGTGAGTTCCCCATACAAACATCGAGAAAGTGTAACTAACCTTAAGCTGTTTTTTGAAGTATTTTTTAATACTTATTTCTTTATTATTTTCCATTAAAAATAAGTGTATGCAAACACACTTAAGTCGAAAGTCCAGTTTTAGCCAGACCAGACTATACACATATTTTTTGTCTTCATCGGCTTCTTTTCATTTATGGCCGGGCATGTATTGACCTGTGACAACAATTTTTCATATTGCATTGTCTGTTGGAGTTTTTTTTTTATTTGAGTTGTGTAAAAATACTCAACATTTTACTTTATTAAACTTCTCTCTTTATAAGTATTTATTTTTTTTTTTCAATTTATGAATTTCACTTTAATTTCTGTTGCAATCAGCTAAATTATCATATGAACTCCTCGTTGTAAGTAAAATTAACTTTCATTTTATTTCATAAATTTTCTTAAAAATAATGTTTTTGTTGTTGTTAAAGTTTTGTTTTTATTTAACTTTTCGCTTAAGTGTTAAGTGTGTCATAAGTTTGGTGTCATGTGCACATAGACTGCATTTATGTCATAATTTTGTCATACATTTTTATTTGCTTAAACAATTTTTATTTAATTTATTTGGGACTTGATCCTCAAAAGATTTAGAGCTAATGTTTTATTGTTGTATTACTTAATATTTTTTGTTTTATGTTTCTTTAACCCATAAATTTCAAATACAACTGCTGTGTTATGTTTTTATTCAAATATTAAAGTAGTCACAAATCACGCCTTAACCGGCCAACAATGATGCGATGCCCATATAAGAAAATTAAATTAAATCAGGAAAAGTTTTTATTTTATTATGTACTTTTTGATGATGTGATGATAATGCAAATTTTATTAGAAAAATTTAAGCAAATAGAATTTTGAATCTATACACCATTTACTGGGGAAATGGAAAATTTATAAAAGTATACAAAGGCAAAAGTTAATTTATGTGATACAAAAAAAACTTTGCCTTGTTATTTGTTTACATTTTGTGCTGGTTTTTGAAAGTGTCAAATTTGTTATTTTTATGCGGTTACCTTATATCGGGTGATTAATCGTAAGGTTTGATTTATAATAGAAAATAAAACTCATCAATTTAAAAGTGAACTTAAAATTTTTATTATCGGTTAAAAGAAAAATGTATGGCTTTTACTGTTTGAAAATGATATCATGTTAATGTTGGCCATGAGTACGTTGAGGTTGTCCATTCGGAAGGTCCAATTTTGGGGGACTCGATCATGTAAATGTTGGCCATGAGAACGTTGAGGTTGTCCATTCGAAAGGTCCAATTTTGGGCGACTCGTTCGAACATAGCGACTGGTACCTCGCGAATAGCACGAGCAATGTTGGCATCCAAAGCGTCAATCCTAGCTGTATATTCCTGAGGACCCCAGAATTTACATATCCCCAGAGAACATAGTGCAAAAGTGTGATATCGCACAATCTAGGTGGCCAATTTACCGTAGCAAAACGTAAAATTAAGTGCTCACCGGAATGATTCTCAACAATGTCATTATTTTACGCGATGTATGGCTCGTAGCGCCGTCTTGTTGAAATCAGAGCTCACCGAGACCATGCGCTTGAATTTCAGAAAGCACAAAGTCCGTTAACATGGTGCGATAACGGTTACCATCATTTATGGTAATATTCTGGTTTTCCTCATTTTTGAAGAAATATGGATCAATGATTCCACTAGTCCATAACCACACCATAGCGTTGTTTTAATGGTACTCTTCGGGTTGCTCATCAGGCCAAATAAAGCAGTTTTGTTTATTAACGTATCCATTGAGCCAGAAATGTGTTTAATCACTAAACAACATTTCACGATAAAGCACCGGGTTTTTGATGATTTTTGTAATACAGCTGAACAATTTGGAGTGCTTTTGTGATGTGAGTCTTTTCATGATGACTTGTCAAACCACACTGAACAAAAATGACAATGCAGTTTGTTATGAGTCACGCGTGATCTGATAAAAAAAGCATATGGGCATATTCTGGGGTCACAAACGTACGTTCGTACGCTCTTGATGTACAAATAATATAGAAAACAAAACTTCCTAGCATTTTTTTGCGAATATATAGAATTTTGGTAGCTCTATGTTTAGTGCAAAAGATGGATTTCATCGAGTTTAAGTTTTCCAATGATATTTATAAACATGTGGTCACGAACGTTCGCAAAAGAGAAGCCAACTTTGGCTGACAGTAGTGAAATGTAAAAATCTACGAAATGGAACGGAATAATTAACCGTTAATCAAACTTTTTTTTTTCTGCTTCTCTCTTCTTATTGATTTTAATATTGAGATTTTAAGGAAAGAGTGCAAATAACAATTTTTTTTGCATGTAAAATAATTTAATATTTTAAGAAGAAAATATTAACTTTTCCAGTTTCCAGCCCAATTCCCTCAAGTAAAACAGCTGAGATATCGTAGCATATCATATATACCATTCTATTATAAAAACATAGACTTTTTTTTATAACTATAAACAATAAAACACTATGATTATCAACATTTTATTTTTCCATCCTGGTTGACCATTCGGAGGAAATGCCCATATTGAAAATTAAACCTCACTACGAATCACCCTTTATAAATTCGGCTTGTTTTATTCCTTGTGAAAAAAACTTTCGGCTGATAGAGTTGTATTGGTTAATCAGTTGATAGTCGTTTGTGAAGTGTTATTCGCTTTACTCTGAAGAGTAGATCCAATTGTCATGAAAAACCAAACAATATTTTCTACGTTTCGTTTTGAATAGCGATATTTTTAAGATTCACAAATTATAGTTTCTACTTTAGTATTAACACTTCAGACGAATTTAATTTCCAATTCAATTCAAGAAACCTAAAAATTAAAATTTATTAATTTTCTATCGATAAAAAGGATCACGGCTTATCAAAAAAAGAAAAATGAAAAATTCTGGAATTAGAGTATTTTATTGGCAAGTGAAGAGAAAAATGCACATGCACAAATTGATTCATATGGAGCGCAGAGAAAAACTTTCTGAATTTTTAATACATTTTTTATATCTTCATGGATTTTACCCGGGCTTTACACATGCAAGTGTAAGTTCGAAAAACTCAATGCACTCACACATTTTTACTACCACCATAGCATTTTTCATACTTGCAGCCCAACTTGCAAGAGATTTTGCTTGCAAGTAAATTTTTTAAAAGTACAGCAAGCAATATGGCAAATAAAGAAACAGTGTTACCGTGGATGCCTTTTGTATCAATTTACTAGTACTTAGTAAAATAAAAATTATGTTTATAGCTGATTTTCTGTGTATTTGTAAAAATAAAAAACAAAACAGAAACCGCAACACATCTTCATAGTTTTTTAAATATAAATTGCAAGCATTTAAAAAAAATTGTTAACCAAAATATTTTCTCAGAAATTTTTTAATTTTTTCGAATTTATTTTATGAGCTAAATTTCAGTTATGTATTTTATAAAGCTTTTTGTAATAAATAGTTCTATTCCTTAGGAATGACTTTATACACTACCAGACTATTATAAAATACATAACTGAAATTTAGCTCATAGAATAAATTCAAAAAAATAAAAAAATGTTGAATATAATAAAGTAGCTTATGAAGAGAAATAATTCCCAGATTCTATTTTCTCAGAAATTTTAGAATATCGGTAACTACGGCAATACTGGATTCACATTATTTAAAAATAAACATACATAATTTTTTCAGCCAGATGGACCAAAAATTAAATAAAGAAGAAATTATTAAATTAATTGCGTGATAACGTTAACATGATGTTTTTTAAACCCAAAAATTAAGCTTTTTTCATCAGATATTTTCGCTTCGAGAACATTTTAAAAATAAACTTGCAACTGACTGTGTAAACACTCAAGCTACTTGCAAGACTTTCGGCTATTTCTTCGAAATTGTCGTTGATAATACATGTAAACTACTTGCATGTGTAAAGGCAGGGTTAGATGTAGTGCATAAAGTTTGCGCTCGAAAACTAAAAAAGATTTTGTGAATAAAAAATAAAATTGTTCAAACTACATACAATTTAAATTAAAATGCACAAAAGCGTAATAGCTGTCACTATGACAGCTATAGAGAAGACGTCATTAATCAACTAGTACCGCCATAATAGAGAAAAACGCCAACAAACAACAAAATCAACAAACAAAAAACTCGCATCAAGCAAATAAACAAAGAAGGACGGACACACTACAAACGACATAATGGAAAAACATACAGTGACATTTTATTTTCAATTTGAATTTTAAGCATATGCGAGTACTGCTACGCTACACTTCGGACTGCATAAGAAGCAAAAAAGATGGATTGATGCATTTTGATGCAAATTTTTAAGTAAAGAAAACATTACAAAAAAAAAAAAAAAAAAAGTTGTGTCAGTCAGTTACAGCAGTTAATAGTAAATTGCAATTTAGTGGCATAAATTGTTAATAAATAAAATTGAAATGTTAATTTTATTAAAGAAACAATTTTCTTCTTCCTTTTTTAAATATTTTTCATATATAATTATTGCTATTTATTTTTTGAGTTAATTTTGTAAATAAAAATGTGTCCGTCCGTTTCGTGTCAACTCGTGTGTAAAAATTGTCTTGATGATGCGAATACTCATTTACACCGAGTGCAACAGAAAACATGGACAATTAAATATTTTTCGTTGTTGTTGTTTTTTAAATTTATACCTTAAATAACGAAACTATCAAAATGTTTTTTCGTGTACTAAAACTGAACTGGATTGTGAGTGACCATCGTTATTGTCGTTGTCTACAATATCAACAACATTATTATTACACTCGATGGTCCCATCCAGAAACGATCAAAAAACATTTTGTTTGATGTTAAAAATACATTGCATCAAGTACAAGTTATATTTAGTTCGAAAAGTTGAGAGATTTAAAAGAATTAATTAATTAGAATAAATCAAAAATCTCTGTTTGACTGGTCTACAAAGGTATAGATTAATTGACAAACTCTTAAGGATAATACGGAAGCTTCGATATCAGGTGATCTGCGCACACTTTTTTGCAGGTTTAAAATGTTAAAGTGCCTGTAGACAGAATTTTTTATTCTTAAAATGGCAATTAGCGCCGTGTTGTCGTAACATATGTCACCACGGGAAGATATTTTAAGGAACATAAAGGGAATCTCAGTTTACGATCTAATCCAATGGTCCCTAAAATACCGGGTTAATGATCACTTAAATACCGTGTAAATGATCCTTTAAATACTGGGTCTCTGCTACAGATGCATCACTGTTAGATAGAAATACCTCGCCTATGAACTCTGTCGGTGGGCCGAACTGTGTTCTGCAAATTGCGGCTTTCAGCTATTCCGCGGTAATTTTAAGCGTCGGACAAGTTTTTAATAATTCAAGGGGGCAACCGCGTATTTCGATTCGAAAAGTGAAATTTTTCGAAAGTTAAACCGTAATGCGTAACTCGTTCGAAACGATGACAGAGTCGTATTTATAAACAAATGGGAAATTTGATTAAAAGTTGGTAGCACTGCTATTAAAATACCAAAATGGACGAAAATATCCCAAAACAGAAAAAATATTAAATACTATTCAATGTGTAAAAAATATTATAATGGTTTTTTTTTTAATAAAAACTGATTGTATTTCCCTGTGGTTTGAAGATTCTAAAGAAAATGTTAACCATTTCTTTATAATGCTTTTTATTTGTATATGTAATTTTTTTAAGTATTCCTTTAACATTTCAAGACCACAAATATTAAAAAAATTTCAACAATAACATAAGTAAACATTTTTTATATAAAATCTAACATAATAAGGTTAAATTTTATTGTTTTAAACATTTATTTATCATGAAACATTTTAATACTTACATATTTTATTTTTCTTTCACTTTGTCATTAACCAAATAGCTTTCGAACAATTTCCTAACGCTTTTTGCATAACAGACTCGTATGTTCGTAATTCGAAAGAATTGCACTTTCGAAAATGATTTTTTTTGTTCGTAATAGAGAGTTGCCGTTTCGAAAGGAATTTTTTGTTTTCGATAGTGTATAAATATTTCCGTTCATTCGAAACAACTTGTACGAAAATCTTAATACACAGTACAAATTGTTCGAACTCGTAAATTATTTCTTTCGAATCTAAATACGCGGTAACCCCCCCCCCCCCCCCCCTGATTGCATGTTTTAACACACACATTGCAATCAGCAATGAAATCATTAACGCAATCGTCATTTTCTTTAATTCACGTACTTGATTTTTGTTATGCGGTTGAGAAAATTTTGAATGTAGATGCTTACAGCCAGTGATGTTATAGATTTTTTTGAAAATTCCCTATGCAGTCCGAAAAAATCTTTATTTTCCCCTACGTGTTAAAAAATTGTCCCTACAAAAATCCCTACAACTTTAAAATTATAATATATCAATGCAAATAAAACGGTCTCATTTAAAATTTTTATACATGCATACATACCATTAAATCAGTTCTTTTTATAAACTAAAAAATTAACAAACAAAAAATGAAAAGAAATCCAAAAACCAAGTGATATTTACTTTAAATCACATTTAGTTTATTGGTTAAGAAAGCGAAACAAAGCAAAATGTGTACGTATTTTGTGATTTTGCATTTTGTTTGGATACTAGAAAAATTAATTGTTTGTCTGTATTTGTTTCGACTTGTTATTTAATAACAATCGTACAGGTGTAACGATACCATTTTTTAAAATGATTTTCGGTGCACTGGAAGGTACATTCGTCTTATAAAAAATAAGGGACAATGCAAACTGAAGATACAATTTTATAACTAAAGGTATGTTCAGACCTAACAAATATTTGACGAATTCTGGCTTAATTTTTAACAAATTCTATTAACTGATCTTTATTTGTAAGAAGATAATTTTATAAACTGTTAAATGTGGTTACGTGTAGAACGTTAACTATTAAATAGGTATGTAAAGACCTCTCGCTATCTGTATTATCATGTGGCAGTGATAAATCAATAATTGCTAATTTCGACTAAAGAGTAAAAAATTTAATTTTCATTCAAATTTTACATTTTGATAACTGTACTCCAAAAGTTTTTGATGCAAGTTATCTAGTTATTGCTCTGAAAAAATGTAATTGTTGTTAAAAAAATTTCCACAAATTTAATTTCAAATTAATCGAGAATGGTATACGTACTTACTGATCACTGGACGATCGGCAAGTACGCTATGAGACGTGGTCTTTTAATGAATGCTACTACAGCTGCAAAGAACCTGGAACTGAGGAGACAGTATTACATCTCTTATGTGATTGCCCAGTGTTTAATTCGGCACAAAATGGATTATTTGGGAATTACCTTCTTCAAGGACTCTCTGAGATATCAACGTAACGGGCTGGCTCTAGCTGCCTCAGTATTGCCCTGGGTCACGCTTTGAATCGTTGTTCCTACTCTTGACGAGTTGTGTGGTTTCAAAACGGAGTCACTGTCCACTCTACTTGCAGCACGTGCTACCACGTTAACCAATTTAATATTAAAGTTCAAGCGATCACTCAAAGAAATTAAACAATTTGTAATGTTGCCGTATCAACATTTTTATTAGTATTTTGTCACAAATCGAAAACGATTGCCAAATATATAAAGTTTTGACACATTTTTGAAAAGTCCTTACATTTGAATGATTTCAAAATATCTGTCCATCTTTTCCCTACGGCGATTTTTCTAGAAGCAAATCCCTATGAATAGGGAATTTCCCTACGTATAACATCACTGCTTACAGCTTACTTGTTTTCACTGAACTAAACAGACAAAAGTATGAAAACACGATACAGACAGTGCAATAAACATCAATGCAATCTCAAAGTATTTTGATGTTGATGAAATCTCGAATGCAATCCGAAATGAAATCATAAACACGATTAAAAATGATGCAATCTACAATGAAATTCGCCAGATTGCGTAAATGCATTGCTAGTGTGTACCCAGCATAACGCTATTATATTGCAGTTTAACCGCCTTACTCATAAATAAACCTGTTTTATTTTTTATAAAAAATGCCTTAAATTTTTTTAAGACAGATCAATAATTCAAATCTGGATTGGTCTATTTATAGCTATGGAACTTCTTTGGTCCCATATTTCATGCAGATTAGACAATTTATTTCAAGATTAATGTGTTGGGTGCACCCATATCTCTCGTGAGTACGATATAAAAAGGACGATGTTACCTTAAGTCGCGTAAAAAATTGACCTGGACTGAAAATATGGGAATAAACAGCCCGTAATCATGGAACCATTATCAATTATATTTGTTAGTTGATAGACAATTAAACAGTTATATCGAAAGGGTCCTTATTTTTAAAAATATACCAACCGATTATTGCACATGCCCATAAAATGAATAAACGGCTGGGTTCTATATTCCACTACAAACTGAAAGTGAAAAACTTTTTAATTCCACATATACAATTTCACTGTTCTAGAAAAGTAATGAAACGTCATTTTCATGATGATTTCATTTTCATTTTGTTTTCAACAACTATTTAAAGAAATGAAAATTTCTTTTTGCTCTTTTAACATATATTTAAATGTGTTACGTCTTGCAGAATTTTAAAAAAGTTTTCATATGTTGTATTTTTGGTTGGTCTTCATAAAATCCTGTAAATTATGTTGCATTGTTTCCAAACTTCTTACTTTTCATCTGGGCTCTGCAACTTCATTTGACGTTTCATCTAAAAATGTATCTTCGAGACTGATTTGTCTCTTTTTTAGAAACGCCGAATGATCGTACACCTTTAAAACCCTCGAAAACAATATAAAGACCGCAAAGCTTTGCAAGTGCATCATCTTTAGATGAAATGTACTGCTTATTGTTAGGACTACCACCAGATGCTGACGAATCCGCTCTGTTCTCGGACAATTTTTTGCGAATGCAGGCTTCTCTATCAGCCCAAACCTTTTTCAAGCAGAAGGATATTTTTCTAAAGGACCTATGGATGTTGCTTCGACATTTAATAGCTGATCACGCACCGCCCTACCATCCTAATAAAATCCTTTGCCTAATCCAAGGGTTTTTCATGAACCTTAGCAACGCCTCTTCTTGTTTCGAATTTTTTTGCTTCTCCCTTAGAAACAGAAATAAACTCACCATAAAGAAACTAACGTACAAATTTTTATTAATTTACTCACATTTTATTATTTTCGCAACAAATATATAAAAAAAAAGCTAGAAAAAATAATATTTTACCAAAAAGCATTTTCTTTCACGCGACTGTTTGCTTTTGATTTGAATTTACTTTTGTAGTGAAAATGATTTGTAGAACACAAAAATTCCTCTTGAAACAAACTGGTTGGGGGGCTACTCTCTATTGCCATGCGAAAGCTAAATGCCAACTTGGTACTCACTATCACTTTCGCAAAATTGTTTGAAAATTGATCAAAAATGGCAATAAAAACTAAAGATGGCGCGCAGATTGACAGTAATGAAATATCAAAATATGTAAACAAATTTGAAATTGGAAAATTTAAATTAAATAAATAGTGATGATTTGCGAAACAGAAAAAGATGCGAAAGACGATTACGCAAACGCATTAAAGAGCACCAATCACTAGATTTGCTACAATTTTCTTTCGCATCGCAATAGAGAGTAGCCTTCCCCCTGGAAATTAAATTGTAGTTTTCATTTCACTTTCATTTCATTTGACGAATGTAGAACACTGGCGAAAGTCTTATATTTCTCAAAAACAGTTTTTCAACGTTATCCTAGTAAGACGACGACATCATATGCTTAACACAGGGAGCCCAAATTCTTAGTTAAACGTTTTCTTAAAACAGATTTCAATAATGTTCTAATACTTGTTAAAGTTAATTAATTTTTAACCTCCAATGAAATCATTCTTTTAAACACATATTGCAACACATTTCCAACTTGTGCAAATTAAATTGACATTGTTGCTAATGTTGTCGTTATTATTGCCGGCACTGCTACTGTTGTTGTTGTTGTAGCTATTTTTATTAATATTTTTTATTAAATTTTACATACAAAGAAAACACACTGTGTTGAAACAAATTAGTTTAATGTTATTAAATGAAATAAGGAAGATCTCATCACATTTTGCAACTAAAAAAAAAAAATGCATCAACCACTAGAGCCTGTTGTGAATTTCTGATGTTTTTATTTAAAATTTTTGTCAACTTTTTTCATACGTTTGTTTTATTATTTATATTTTATGTCAAGTCTACATTAAACTTAATTAATGGCATCAACGGAAGTTAATAAGTCCGCAGACAAGAGCTCAGAGATCAAGTTTAAAATAATAATTGGCTGGTCCGTTGGTCTACTCGAAGAGAAATTAAATGCTGGTGACACATAATAAAGCGGTATTTGATATTTTGTATTCAATAGATGTTTGTGAATTGATAATTTAGATATTGAGTGTCCAAGCTAACAAATGTTTACAAGAGTCCATAAACGAGTTAATGAATGAATGGCACTTTTCAAACATTTTGTTTGTCAATTTCCTTATGTCAAAAAAAAAAAATTTCCAAATGAAAACGAAATGTAACAACTCTATTTGAATTTTGTTATATGTATTAATATTTGTAATGGAAATGGGAAAATTAGCAGTATTTTAATTAGGGTGGTAACGGATACTGACATTGCCGATATATCTCTATTGGCAATATTTTACTGTCGATACGATGATACTTGTTAAATGTTGAGGTTTTTGCATAACAACTAACAGAAATAACACATTAAAAAGTATAATAATAAAATTTTATTTTTAACCGTTTTGGTTTTACACCATAGTAATGAAATTTTCCCTCATTGCTAAATCTCGTATGTATTTGTACGTTTTTATAATTTTTCTGCTATTTTTTGACGCTATTCCGCCAGTTAACACTAGGGTATTCATGCAATTGGGCTTTTGCTTTAATCGGTAAATCGCTCGATTAATTAACCGAGGTTTTGGCTTGATCGGTTAATAATCGGTTAATTTTGTAATTGATCGGTTAACCGATTAATAAAGTTTTTTTTATAAATTAAGTAATTTCAATAAATAAAAATGCATAAATTAGTTATTATTTGGAGTTAACATAACAAACATCCCAGCCGGAAAACTATGCAGAATTTCTTGCTTCAGGCCTTATTGAAGGCCAGCTCAGAAATTTTTTTTTATTCAATTACCAGTTTGATTTAACTGATAAAGAAGGCCTCGGCTCTTTTGTATAAAAGATAAGATACACATTCCACACTCGCACTTTTTGCCAAAGCAAAAGTAAAAGATTTATTTTTTTCTATCCAGTTGCCATTCTTATGTACCTGCCAAAGAAGCGAGGGCGGTAAGCCTACTCCGCAATGACAACGTGTGTAAAAAAGATGAGTAAGGAATGTATTTTCTTTTCTTTCACTTCACTTATCGGTAATGTGGATAATGGAGAAATCGAAAGCAAACCATAATACAGAGTATATAATTTTTCAGTCCTTTTCCTGGATTTCTTTAAACGTATAAAATCTTCCATTATGCCATTAGAGTCCTGTTTTAACATTTTTAAATTTTTAACTCTTCTAATTATTTCCGTTAATTCTGCGAATAGATTTATATTAGAAAATATGAGACGAAGAAAAATATACGTATCGGTATCGCCGATATTTTCTTTTGAGTATCGTATCGGCAAAAAGGCGTATCGTTACGTCCCTAATTTTAATATCCTACTTAAAATGTTTTATTGTTCTTTTTATTAAAAAAATTTAAATTAACGCCTTTTTTTCTTTTATTTTTAGGTAAGTGTCTTATCTGGATGTTTTTGTAATTAAGTCTAATATGTATTTAAGGGACGTTTTCCGTAAGTCTTACTTTTTTTATAAAATTTTTAACGCTGAAAGTGTTTGTTCCCAATTTGATGGGTCTATTACGGATGACGACTGAACTGAAGTTGAGTTGCAAGCAGCGAAATCAGGCAACGTCGCTCATGTTGAAATAAAAAAATGTATATTTTAACATGAGCGACGTTGCCTGATTTCGCTGCTGGCAACTCAACTTCAGTTCAGTTGTCATCCAAATTACCCTTTAAGAAGTATCTAGTATATAATTGTAAGGTTATTTTTAAACATTTATGTTTTGCTTTTTTAATAATATATTAAGATCAACATGTTATTGTTGATAATAATTCAAATCTATCGCATTTAGATTCGTATTTGTTTTAAGAAAAGTCAGGAAAATAATGTCTTTAAGATCATTCTTTAACCTAATGCTTATAAGCCGGAACTGTGGATACATATTTACATGAGCATTTGCCATATGGCCTTATCTCATGGTGGATCTTAACCATTGGGTGATTTATTTATGCATTTGCCAATTGCCCCTATATGTATGTGCACGGATACTTCACTCACGGGCTGCAATGAGTGTATAATACGACACAAATTATACACCCGCCCCTTGTTTACGAGCAGCATTTGTCGAATATCAAAAACACCTACGTAGTCTCTATAGATCGAACTTTACCACAATGGTAAAAATCAGCCGTTCAAGTCTCCCTTCCCGCGGTTTTCAGTATAAACCACAGCCACAATGTGATCCCCGAAAGTATCTCTTCGTCAAGAAGGTCCTGCTAGAAAGCCAGCTTTCATCAGAAAAGCAAGACTTCAGCAAATACAATCATCCTGAAAGACAGAAAGAATTTCTCGAAAGAAGCATACTAACGGGGCTCATTCCATATTCAGACTGGTACCTCGCATTCACCGGAGGCTACTGACTTCCGTAGCACCAGATATAACAAAGTATTCTGTTGAATACCCCGGACTCGAGAACTCAAAAGACCTGTCGTTTTGGTTGTTTGTCGCATCCCAGATATGAATACACCTGATTTTCCCGGGAGAATGTAACACCAAAATGTAAAATATCGTTTAAGTGATCCCTACACCCCTCGGAAGAGAAACAGGAACTGTGGTATTGATTTACATGAGCAACTGCACGATGGGCCAACACCATGGTGGATCTCAACCACGTGGTGATTATATGCATTTATCAAGTGCCTCCGCTTATGCTAGAATAATGTTTCATACACAGGTAGCAATTTGAGATTATAATCGCCAAATCACACTCTCCCCCTTGTTTAGGAGCTGGAGCTTTCCAACCTGAACTACCAATCTGATTCAAAGCCGTTTCCGCACTGATAGCAATATAACTTTAGGATGATGCAAACATCGCAGAAGGTGCCCACTCCACATGGTCTCCCCTACGAATAATGACACCCGGTTTTTTGCCAGCGATGTGGGTATAACCACAACCACCTTGTGCTCTTCGAAAGTATTCCTTCAAAGGACAGGACCTTGGGATTCAGGAAGCATTTCATGGAAATCATACTAACGGAGACCTCACCACTAGTTAGACCGCACCATCAGTTAAGTACTGAAGCACAACTTCGGCCTCCTAGAAATTATTAGTTTCCAAAGAGACCTCATTTCGGATTTTGGTGCATATAAGGCATGCATACACCTAATCGTTCCAAGAATAGATTTTCAATATCCGAGGAAATCATATAGATACAACAATAAACTGCCATGCTCTTCTAGCCCCGTCACCATATCTCTGTTTCGAACTACTCCATTAAAGTACGCCTATGAAGCAGAAAATATAAATCTACCGATACCTCTCGATGGCTTCATGTGCGCGTCAACCATTGCCATTGACACCCTGATATACCCTGGAGGATGTAAAACCAAAAGGTGAAATAACCTTTTGAAGATCCCTACAACCTCCGGGGGGAGGAGCAGGAACTATCTAGTCTTCACTGCAGTTCCAGATTCGATTGTATAGCTGGGTCTAAAATTAGATAAGATCTGAATAAGATCTCCCTGCCCGCCAATTGAGCTTAAAAATCTTAGCCATCAAGTAATTCCCGAAGGGTCCTTAACAATAATCAGTCAGGGACCTAAATGGTCCCAGGGGCAACTGGATTTGACATAAGAGATTGGTCAACCGTTATCTCTCACCTCGAAAGATCATAAATCTGATTATGGTATTAAGATTTGGTATCGGACCAAATAATTTTGTAAAATACTACAATTATTATATTCATACGCCTGGGCTTAACCGACTTATTTCGCTCTGATCACAGAATACTTAACAGAACTGTAAATAGTAACGTTTGAAAAAGGCCCAAATCAGTTGCGAGGGCAGCTTTCGAAGTGAAGTGGCAATGTGTAAAAACAGGCTGCTAAAATCAACATAAACTCCGAGATCAAAACAAAAATAACAAAACACAAACCACTTTAAACAACAGCATTAGTTCAACAAAAGATTTGTTTTGTGCAAAAAAATTTATTTATTAATATTGTTTTGTTTTATAATGTTATTTACTTACTTGAATATTATTTACTCGTTAATTTTTACAAAAGTTTTGCAAATAAAGGTGGTGCAAAGAGAAATGCAAAAAGGGCAGCTTTCTAAGAGACCAAAGAAAAAAAAACGCAAAATCTTCCGTCTTGTGACATATCTGTGTAGTAGTCTGTGCCTCTGATAGAAAATAAAACCTCTTTATACTCTAACTGGGCTTCCCAAGCTTAAAACTATAATTTAAAAGTTCGCAAATTTGTATTTCCTCACTACTGACAGCTTTTAAAGGGTTAATGTATAAGAAATGATTAAAAGGTGTGTTTATTTGTGGCATGATTTAAAATATTTTTTTTTTCTTTGAAAATTTTATATAATTTTATTTTATATACACTCCTGTTCAATTGATCAGACCCACATTATTTTTCGAACTTAGCACGCCATATCTTCTGATATTTTATGGGTAGAACAAAAATTTACTACTAGCGGATAGAGTATTTAATTGAGCTCAAAAGCATATGAAAATATTTTAAAGGTAAAGTGCGATGGTATTTTTTAGAGTAATTTTTGCGAAAATTTAAGAAAATAAAGTTATTTTTTTTGTTCATTGATTATACCCATTTAAATAATTTGACCTTAAACCTTATTTATTCATTGTTTTACAAAAATATTTTTAATAATTTCATTTGTTTATAATATTGTAAACATATTAGTAGTGGGTGTGACGAATGTTTTGTCCTGAAATAAATTCTTTTGCAGCTCTGGTTTTATGTATAGGAGCATTATTCTGCTGTAAAATCCAAGGAATCGGCCCAAAAATTCCATTTACTTATGTAAAAGCCTTATTAAGCACTGCTTTATCTCCAGCCATTCTACCGCTTGGAAATTGTAATTCGATTGTTCCATAGTAGGTAACACCCCATACCATAACACTGCCCTCTCTGCTGTGGTGGCGGTTCAGAAACAACTCTTTTTTTTAGTAGTTATATCCATCTGGTCCATCAAGGTTGAACTTCTTTTCATCCGTGAAAACCACAACTCCAATCATTAAGATGACTACTTCATTGTACAGTCCACGTCATATGCTTCATCGCAAACTGCAACCGATTTTTGTGTGTCATGCAACGGGGACTTTTTCTTCAATTTTTTCAGCTGCAAGTGTTCACTGCTTATGATGGCTTTACGTACTGTTGAGATACTTGCTTGTGTGCCAGCTTCCAACCTAAATTTTGATACCGAAAGGGATGAGTTCGACGCAATTCTGCAAACTTTTCTCGTTTCTGCCGGAGTTATAGCTGTTTTAGCTCTTCCTTTATAATTTTGTCCATACATTTCTTTGTCCTTCATGTATCTGAGTACGGGTGTTTGCGGCTTCGTCCGATTTCACGGCAGGAATAGTTTAACTATAAATACACATCTTTCCGCTTCACGTAGAATTTAATTTTTACCCATCTTAACCAATTGTCAATTAAAAACTAAGAAATTTCATCAGCGTATAATTTGTTGTGGAAATCATGGCCTATTATTTGCAAAAAGACTTAAAAATTCAAAGTGGGTATAATCAAGGAACAAAAAAATAACACCTTATTTTCTTAATTTTTCAAAAAAATTATCTTAAAAATGCCATCGCTCTTTACGTTTAAAATATTTTCATATGCTTTTGAGCTCAATTAAATAATCTATCCGCTAGTAGTAACATTTTTGTTCTACCCATAAAATAGCAAAAGATATAGCGCGCTAAGTTATAATAATTTTTTGGGTCTAATCAATTGAACAAGAGTGTATTTGTTGTTGTTGTTGTATAACTAATGATTATTATTAACAAATTTTTTTTTACTTCTTTAACTGTTTTATAAAATATTTCCTCAAAAAGACCTAAACTCTGCTCCTGCTGCCTTAATGGCTGACAAGCACATAATATTCATCCCAATAAATAAGAGGTTTGCCTCTTTTTACCTTCTCTTTTGTCGACAAATATTTTCAGTCCGTAAATTTCATCAAAAGTGTTGCAAGTGTTTTTGGAATTTGTCTTTTAAATGAAATGAATTGCAGGCAGAGTCAAAATCATATTGGCCATCTATTAATGACCCGGAGGCGGGTAACACAATGATTCAATTACCTTAAAATAAAAAAACATGTCTGTTTTTATAAACTAAATTGGTTTTGTAATGTTTCAATTATTTTTTTAATTTTAATAAGTTTTAGTAGGTAATAAGGAAGTTTATCTTTTTTATGTGTTTTCATTGATCTTGATTGGATTTTTTGGTAGACAGCCCTTATCCACTTAAAGCATAATTTTGGTAAATTATGGGGAGACACACGCTTAGTTTTCCATATATCTGAGATTGTTGTACAAGTTCATTTCTTTGTAATTCATTTAACTTTTCAAGTTTTTCTAATCTAATGGGTTGGTTGATCTTAATCAATTAATTCTGGAACATGTTTGATCTTTAAATTAACACTTTATTCAAATCTACAAAAAATCTTATTGTTAACAAAAGTGTACATAGACCCTTTGTTCATAAAGTACATACTTTAAAATCTAACAAATTGACACCTTTTTGTCTGTTTAAGTGTTTGACGCTCACAGTAAGAAACATCTTTTTAATATTTTTTTTTTTTTGTGTTCAAAATCCTCTTGAGAGCATTGACTGCACGTTTTCACATCATTTCAGTATTTGTTTCGTATTTTTCTTGTGTACCTTAAAATTCTTTTGACTCTAATGAGATCTAAAATGTATTTTAAAGTGTATTTCCTAAAGTTTCTGTGTTGTATTACCATAAACAATTTGAATTTGAATCGTTTTTTGTTCAACCATCGAAAAATGTTCAAATAAATTAGAAGTACTTTTTATACACATTGATAAAACAAATATATGAGCTTTTATTTTTGAAAGTGGCTTAAGTCAATTTTTTATTTATCGAGATATTTAAGAGTTTGCGTTTAAGTTTATTTAAAAATATTGGAGAAATTAAATTTTATTATAAAATTAATCATTATAATTACCCAGAAAAATGTAAGATATGTGTAGCTCCAAATGGACTTATACCACTTTCAAAATTAACATATAATAAAAAGTAAAAATAAGAGCAAATTTAAGTCCATATTTTTACAGACATTTAGTTTTACTCAAATGGATTTTAAATGTAAAAAATAATTAATATTGATATTATTAAGAGTTAATTTCAGTTATACAGTAGAATCCCGATAATTCGTAGTCGAAGGGACTGCCTGCTTTTTACGAGTTAGAGGAGCTTCCGAAAAAAGAGATTTATGTTATTTTAGCTGATTGAACAGTCCTTAACTACATCAGCCCGAACTTTATATTTCGCTATAATATGGTCTTGGGTTGTAACTTTCTGATTTGGCTGTAGGCAGCTAGAGGCTTTTTCTTCCGCACCTCTAAATGTTACAGTTTCTTCCCATGCATACATATGAATTCTGCTGTCATGAAAAGTTATGTCTGCTCCAGCGCAGTGTACACCAACGTCATAATAATCAAATAGTTATTTCAATAAGAAAGTTGTTTTAATTACAATTATTTGGAGTCGACTTATTCCACTTTAAAAAAAAAATTTTTTTTTGCGATATCATTTTCTAGCCAAAATACGTTTGTTTCTTTTATAGTCAAATCGCACTCCATGGAATAGGATATTATAAATATAGATAGAATGTATCAATATCTTATTAAAATTTATGTTATCGTTTTTTTTTAGGATGTGGACTTATGCCACTTTCAAAAATAACAGCTCGTATATATATTTAAACAATTGTTAAGTAAACTTTAAAGTAAACACACACACATACAGTATCAAATTAATATAAATATAAAAAAAAAAAACAATAACAACTAGAAAAGAACAGAAATCCCTTGATTAACGCTGCCTCGTTTTACGTTGTTTTAGTTTACGTCGTTAAATTTTGTGTACTGTTTGAATTTAATATACATCACTATTCAATTAACGTCTCAGTTGCTTAAAAATTATTAGCAAAAACTGTGTAATTTCCGTGCTTATTTAAAAACTTTTTTTTAGGTGTTTTAACGATTGTTCTCCTTTTTGTTTTGTTTGGTCTAGGATTATAATATGATCGGTTAAAAAAGTTCCATATTCTCGAACAAATAGAATACGAATTATAATATGATAAAAAAAATTCAAATATAAGTTTTATGTCCTGGTGAAATTTCTTTGTTTTTGCCGGCACCATGGGATTTCCAACGACTCCAGTAAAAATAATAAAAAAATGCAGCTAAAATTCTTGACATTAATAAAGCGGCTTTTCTAAAAATATATATACAGGGGTGTGCTGGAAATCGAAAACGTAAAACGCAAGAATTTGGAAGTTGTTTTTAATACATTTTTAATCTAATTTTTATAATTGTTGTTTTAAAATTGTGTTTAATAGGGAAATATTTCTATAATATTTTTCATAAAATTCTTTTATTGCAGAAATGTTATTAAAAACGACTTAAAATTCTTGCGTTTTACGTTTTCGATTTCCAGCACACCCCTTATATAGAAGAAATTTAAAATTCAAGCTACGTCGTTTCGTGGGAGGAAGCAACATTAACAGGGGCTCGGAGGTCACTATATATGTGGACAGCTAGGCGGCCCCAAGAGCCTTGATGGGCTGAACTCTAGGCTAGTGCATGACTGCAGGATAGCTCTAGGAAAAATCTTAGGGGATTATGTGGTGAGGCTGTGCTTGATCACTGCAACATCACCGGCAGCGAGATATATCTTATTAGTTGGCGAGACTGGGCTCGGAGATGGAGGATCTTGACTGTTCGGAGGCGGTCAGGCCTTCAATGAGCTTTTACCTTAGGAGGATCAGGGAATGGGTTCTAAGCGGGACTAACCGAGTCTGGGGGAACTGAAAGGACTGCAGGGTATCGCGTGCGCTGTGGCCGGTATTTAGAAAGTTCGATTCAGATTCGTTGCTGGGCAGGAGTAGGGTCTGCGTCAGGACCATGATAGGATTTATCACGGGCCACTGTATGATAGGCCGGATGGTGGTGAGAATGGGATCTGACTGGTCGGATATATGTAGGTTGTGTGAGGAATCACAAGAGTTGGAGCACATTCTGTGCCACTGTACCAGGCTACAGAAAAGCAGGCAGAGATGGCTAGGTTGTAGATTGCTGCGACTGGGTACTGTGTACATGTAGGACAGTTTTCTGTTCAGTAGGGTTGTTCTTGCTTGTGTTGTCCAATTTTTATCTTCCACTATTTTACCTATTCCTTTGCTTTCTTTTCTGACTATTATTCTACCACTAACTAAGGCGTCACAATGGATCATATTGGTCTCAGCGTGAGGGTGTGAAGATTACTTCGCACCAGCCTTTCTACATAAACTAACCTACTTCTTTTCGTTTTTCGTTGCTTTTTTTCGAAACGAACTATTACTTAAATCGAGGGGCTACTATTTAGTCAAGTCCACCATGTGATACCCTACATCACAGTATTTAGAAAAATTTTCGAGGGTATACCCTATTTGGGACCCATGAGAAATCATGGCCGGATCTCTGAACAAAATTTTTTTATGGGGTTAAGATTCATATAACAGTTAGTTGCTCAATTTTCAAGTTTTTAAATAAATTCTAATGCTTTAGAAAAAGTGAATCAGTCCGTTTTTTCTCCAATATTTCTGTAAGATCTTCTTATGTTAAACATAGAGGTTAATAATACCTCTAATTGTCCATTTTCTCTGTTCCGAAAATTTTTGGCGTTAAGTTAAAAAATTTCGTTCCTTAAGCTTTGAAATCAATCGAAAAGTTTTTCGTTCAATAAAGTTGAACATATCCATTTATCCAGTCCCAATCCCATTACAAAAGGTCAATGCTTTTGCATTTCCGGCATGCAAAATAGGCTTTTGACATTTTTCGGCTTCTGTTTTCATTGCTTTGGAATAAATACTTATGTTTAATACCGATCTTTATCGAGTGACGACTCTTATAAAATTTTTTTCCTCTCAAATGTTCTTTGTCTTCCACCACTAAAAGTAGTTGCAGAGAGTGGGATCGCCCTAAACTTTAACTAGAATACGATTAGAATAAAAAATATTATGAATCAAGCACCCCGTAGTTTAGCAGCAAAAACTTTGAACAGATTTCTATTTATAACATTTAATATTTTAAGTGAAATATACTAAAATGCTAAATATTATTTTCCAATACTTTCTTTTTTTCGGAATATGTAAACATTTACACTTTCTTACACACTCATCATTTTATTTTAAATACTTCGCCAAAAATAATTTTCTGCAATTTCGTAATTTTTTAATGGTGTCAAGTTCATTTAATGACTTCATCTAAAAAATTTGCAAAAAATGAACTGTCAAAAGTTTAACAACATAAAAAAGCACCAGCTATAAAAATACTTTAAACAAATTGCAGCTTAAGATTTGTTTGTTTATTTAAAAAAAAACGCCGAAATTTCTTATTTAATATTTCATGATGGTCACCAAAAATTATTTAATTTTTAAACAACAGCTAATAAAGCAAAATCTTTTCGCCTGTATTTAAAATGTCAAATGGAAAAATTTTTCTGCACTTTACACAAATTATTTACCATTTCTGAAGACATTTTGAATAATTGATTTTTATTATCGATAGCCAAAAAACACCAAACAAACAAGAGGTGGTGGTAACCTCTTTTAACTTTATGATGATGAAAAATTTATTAAAATTTTCATAAATTATTTTTTATATACATACATACTTTTTTTTTTTTCTAATATATTAATAAATTAAAAATAAACATTAATAAATTGGAATATGAAATAGTGATAAAGCAGAGGTGTAGTGGGAAACTGCTACAGCTGCTTATCGTCTATAATACCTGAGATTTTAGTAAATTAGGATGACTAATGCGAGGAAAAATTTCGCTTAATGACGATTTATTTTTTGCTGAAGGTTGCTACACTTGTGTTATTTTTTAGTTTAGACATACATAATGCAGTGCACAGTGAATTGCCTTTTTCAATTAGAAAAAAATTAAACATTTTTAAGGCCACAAAACTTTAACAGTAAAAACTAAGAAGTGTTACCTTAATAAATATCTGTAAAAAAAAGGTCGAAAGACCCCAATTTTGCAAATGCGAAAAGATTTTTATCGGATCTATTCCGGAAACTTAAAGTGGAATTCGAAATAATTAAACGTGAGTCAATAAGCTTAAGTAAAATATTCAAATCTGGGGATCGTGTTATACCCTTCACCACAGATGTAAATGGTATATATAGGGTATTTTTTATAAAGGTATAGAACTTTGAAATGGAATAAAACAAAGATGAATTTTTTAAATTGACACTTTATTCGCAAAATAATCTTCTGGCATTATAATTTAAATATGACTTCTGGCATATGACCGCCACAGCTGGCTCGGACGTAGTCTAATCTGGAGGTCCAATTTTCGATGACTATTTCCAACATTTGTGGCCGTATATCGGAAATAACGCAGCAAATGTTTTCTTCCAAGTGTTCAATCGTTTCTGGCTTAACGGCGTAGACTAACGTAGACTTCACACATACCCACACAAGATAGTCTAGTGGCGTTAAATCACACGATCTTGGAGGCCAATTCAAGGGTCCGAAACGTAAAACTGTGCGGTTATCAAATGTGTCCTTCAATAAACCAATTGTGGCACGAGCTGTGTGACATGTTGTGCCGTCTTGTTGAAACCACAGCTTCTGCACATCATGGTTGTTCAATTGATGAACGAAAGGGTCAGAAATCATTGCTCTATAGCGGCCACCATTGACTGTAACGTTCTGATCAGCATCGTTTTTAAAGAAGTACGGACCAATGATTCCACCAGCCCATAAATCACAACAAAGAGTCAGTTTTTCTGAATGTAATGGTGTCTCAACATACACTTGAGGCTTATAATCACTCCAATTACGGCAGTTTTGTTTATTGACGTATCCATATAAACTTAATCGCTAAAAAAAATTCACAAAATTCGTATTTCGAACAGAATCATGATTTTCAAAATAAACCGCACAATTTGGAAGCGTTATTCAGGCGTCAGTCTATTCATGTTGAAATGCCAAACCAAACTAAACATAAATCACTTGACAGCTGACAAAATGCCCGCCAGGTCAAAAGTGCTGCCAACTAAAGTTTTATACCTCTAAAAAACACCATTTATATACAAAAGTTTGCTATTCCTTTTTCTAACTTCTACAATATTGATCCCTTTAAAGTATTTACATATACGTGTTCTCCAAAAGGAGCAAGTTTTATGTATGAATTCATACTTCAAATCGCTTCAAACCTGCTGATGGGATGCCTGACTTTTGTATGGAGTGTTCCCGGTTTAGAGGACTATTTTCTGCTGAAAATAAGCGCTTCTATTAACATAATAAAAAAAATGTAAATAAAGGCTCCTAAAGTGCTTGTTTAAGGACTAACTATATTAACATATTCATAAATATTTTGATTTTTCTGGCTTAAATGCCATTTTAAGCATTTTCGTAAACCATAATATATTTTTATTTTTTTTCGCTTTAAAACCTTTGTTGCCAGCACTAAAATATCAGCTTTTTTTTGTATGTTTTATTCGTTATCATTTACTGTTGTATAAGAGCTCTCTTATTGAAGCGCTCGATTATGCGCTTTTTCTCTTAAGTGCTTTAAAAACCACAATTTTTTTCTACCGGGTCCAAAGTTGAAAATAGCGTGATAAGTTTCTAGCAGTAAAGAAAAGGAGAGAAAATGTCAGAGCCAGATTTGTTAAAGATTAATGTGGGTTCCCACTATTTCAGCCTGATTCCACGGTGCTCTTAAAATCGGGGAAAACAGTGCGTCTATCAATGCGCCGCAAGTTATTGACTGTTTTCGTGCCATTTCTATGTAATCTTCGCTGATTATGTAGCTCTGTTGTGTTTAGCAATAGTACTAATAAATACATCAGAAGCATGAAACAAAGAAAACAAGATAGTGCATTGCGCAGGTCCGTTAACTTTTTGCTCTAATCTTGACGTCACTTTCACGCCACTGTAGTAAAAAGAATTAAATGTAAACAAACATTCAGCATAGCACATACACGTGTTTGTGTGATCATGTTTGTGCTCATTTGCTACTATGACGTACATGCGCAGAAAAAGAATGTTTTTTTAAATTTTAGTGCACTATCTTGTTTTCTTTGTTTCATGCATCAGAAGGTTAAACTTAACCACTAGACAAAATACATATTTCTCATTTTGAAGATTCACGCGATTTGAGCTCATACAAAAAAATCGCCGGTTATAGGCGCTACTTATAAAATTCTGAGCGGTCGTCATCTGCCTAAACAACAGCACTAAATGAAAGGATAACCTTAAGATGCACCCATACAAGACATTAAAAGAGCCAATTGTGACCAATACTCCAAGTTATTTGATTAAAAAAATACCTAAAATTGTTTGTACAGCCAACAATTTTTTCCTTTTAATGTTAGGTAAACATTCTTTTTGTTTCCATAGTTTTCTAACAGTAGCTTTAATTTTATTATAATTATTGAATTCGTGATCCAGATATTAATCAAGTATTGTTTCTATGCAGGTTTGTTTTTTATTTGTTCTTTAATTATATGCGGGTGCATGTCATTGTTTATGGACATGATCAATTTAATTGCGTTCATAATTCGATCTAAGCACTTGTTTTTACCAAATTTGCTCAATCGTTTATAGCGGCAGCAATTGCCAAGCCATATGGTTTCCTTCCTTTCTTCTCCGATATCCTCTCAAACTAATAAATAACAACGTGCTCATAAAACAGAATACAAAATTCTAACGTTTTTAATTTCTTAATTAAATAAGAAATTCAAAACCAATCAAGTCAGAGTAACATAAATATCAAATCTCATAAAATCAAATTGATCAGGTCTTTAAAAACCATGTTTTCTCTTCTAACGATAGAGTGGAAAAAAGAATTTCCTCTCTTGCTTAAGAACAATTCAGAATCAAACACAATAACAAAAAATTAAAAAATAACGTTTTTTACAAATTCGCGTAAATTTTTTTAAACAAAAACAAAGACAATGGAATGATTAATCGATATAAATTTAATATGAATTATTCATACACACAAATTTTTTGTTAATAATATAAAAGAGAGCTCGTAAATTTCAAGAGATTATTTTCATTTGGATGACTCTCCAGCAAACAACTCTCTGAAAAGAATTATAAAATAAAAACAAAACGCACAATAATTCATAAAGCTCCCCACATGTTTTATAATCAGTGTTGTCAGGTTATTTGGGAAATAGGGATATAAAAATTGGATTTTGGGAATATAAAAATTTGTAAGAAGTAGTTTTATTGTTTAGGGGATTTTACATTTATTTTCTCGGTTTATATAATTTGATGTTAGTTTTTTTTTTTTGGAATCAACTCAGCCTACTAAGCATTTTTGTTGTCTCTGTTGATTATTAATAATAATTTTAAGAAAAATTTACACAGTTAACCCAGCTACAGAAACAGTTACATTTTAATTTTGACGACGCACAATGGGTTAACACATAGGTAAATTAAGGATTAATTCAGGGAAGACCATTATTATCGATATTTAGTAAAAAAAATGGTGTTTGAAAAAAGTTTTTAGAAAATTGGTTTTTTATTTAAAAAAGAAGAGAATAATTATATGAAATTATATACTACATACATACTAGGTTTTCCCAAAAAAAATAAAAATTTGGATTTTCTCGGAAGATCTTTCCTAATTTGGATACTCATAAGGTAAAGTATTTTTGAGAATTTTATCAGATTTTTCGGAAGTGCTTTAGAGGTCGCACAAACTGATTTTGTACCAAAAATCTAGCGTTTTTGACTTTTATTGAATTATTATTGAAAATTGCTAAAAAATCGGTATTTTTTCGGCTTCTGAGCAAATATTCTTAAAGAAAATTTTCCGATCTTTAATTTTATGTGCATAAATAATAATTTTCGTCAGGGATTTTCCACATTTTGATACATTATATATCAGTTTTTCGTAAATTTTCAGCAAATATGAAAAAAAATGCTTTATAACTTTTAAAATTTGTATTAAGACTAAAAAAACTAATGATGCAGTTTAAAAGATTATGAAGTTTTAAATAAATTAGCAAAAAAAAAAAATGAATTTTCTCTCACCGTTCTCGAGTTATACCCTTTTAAAGTTTTGTACACATTGTATGAAATGTATAATACTATAAGGTGTGAACTAGGTTTGCATTGCTTTAAACTTTAAATAATTGGATTTAGAAAATGTTTTACAAATAAAATAATAGTTACTTACCAGTCATACATAACAATAACATATGTAATTATTACAAGAAGTCCCGTCTTTTTAATTAAAATATTTTGTTAATCTGAAGTTTTATTGCTCCGGTAAGTTGAAATTATCATAAAGTAGTTCAAGAAATATTGGGTAATATTTTTTTCAAATAGATATGCCTCTGTCGAATACAAGGAATGTGTGGTGTGAGAAATATTGCATAGTTCCTGATTTGGATTCCACAAATCTCTCAAGCTCTTTGCTATTATTCTGGCGCTTTTGGAAATAGTGCACTTTTCCACTAAATGCAATTTAAAAAATCTTTGCAGTATTTGGTTTTTTGTCGGCGGTTTGGCAGTATCAAGGTCATCAATCATTTTGCCCACACACCACACATTCCTTGTATTCGACAAAGGCATATCTATTTGAAAAAAATATTACCCAATATTTCTTGGACTACTTTATGATAATTTCAACTTACCGGAGCAATAAAACTTCAGATTAACAAAATATTTTAATTAAAAAGACGGGACTTCTTGTAATAATTACATATGTTATTGTTATGTATGACTGGTAAGTAACACCCAATTTACATGATGAATTTTATGACGTCCAATTTTCTTAATTCCCTTTTGAAGTTGCTACCAAAAACTACTCAAATTCATACGATGGTTTTTTTTGGACGTCTAATTTTTTTTCATTTTCATTCAATCCAGTTGATGACAATATAAAAATAAAACGTAACAGAAAGAACAGAAAAAAGTGTAAAGCGAAGTGTCAAAAAAAAACCATGAAAACAGAAATCAAGTCTATTTTTCTACCCTTCTTTCTTCTCTACACCGCTTGCTACCAAACAAAAAATGACGTCCAAAATTGGACGTCATAAAATTCATCATGTAAATTGAGTGTAACTATTATTTTATTTGTAAAACATTTTCTAAATCCAATTATTTAAAGTTTAAAGCAATGCAAACCTAGTTCACACCTTATAGTATTATACATTTTATACAATGTGTACAAAGCTTTAAAAGGGTATAACTCGAGAACGGTGAGAGAAAATTCATTTTTTTTTTGCTAATTAATTTAAAACTTCATAATCTTTTAAACTGCATCATTAGTTTTTTTTGGCGGCATGAAATAACTCCCCAGGAAATAAGTCCCCAAAAAAATTATGAAATAAATCCCCAATTTTTAGGGACTTATTTCATATGAAATAAATCCCCAATTCTTAAAATGAAATAAATCCCTAATGAAATGAAATAACTCCCAAAATCAAAATGAAATAAGTCCCCAATATTTAGGGACTTATTTCATATGAAATAGTTCCCCAATTCCAGAAATGAAATAAGACCCCAATATAATACATATTGTTCAGTTTTGGTTGGGCGCAAAGACTTTTTCCTCTATGGTATAACAAACACCGGCTTCGCTAACTAAAGCTTTTCTGCATAGCCGGCCTTCGGCCGGGCTCAAGGATTTTCTCCTCTATAGTATTCCAAACACCGGCTTCGCTAACTAAAGCTTTTATGCATAGGCGGCCTTCGGCCGGGCGCAAGGATTTTCTCCTCTATAGTATTCCAAACACCGGCTTCGCTTACTAAAGCTTTTCTGCATAGCCGGCCTTCGGCCGGTCGCAAGGATTTTCTCCTCTATAGTATTCCAAACACCGGCTTCGCTAACTAAAGCTTTTCTGCATAGCCGGCCTTCGGCCGGGCGCAAGGATTTTTCCCCTATATTGTATTCCAAACACCGGCTTCGCTAACTAAAGCTTTTCTGCTAACCCGGTCTTCGGTCGGGCACAAGGCATTAGTTAGCGAAGCCGGTGTTTGTTATACTATAGAGGAAAAAGTTCTTGCGCCCGGCCAAAGGCCGACTAAACAGAAAAGCTTTAGTAAGCGAAGCCGATGTTTGAAATACCATAGAGGATAAAATCATTGCACCCGGCCGAAGGCCGGCTATGCAGAAAAGCTTAAATTAGCGATTCGGGATTTTCGAATTCGAAATTATAAAGTTCGGGACTTAGAGATTCCGAGTTCTGAAATTCAGAACTTAAAAATAATCCCAATTTTTTTAGGATTCTGAAATTATGGTTTTTGATACTTAGTCCCTTTTTTATGTTTGGTAAACGTATGCAGTGAATATAACAAAACACAATTTGTCATCATTATGACTTTTAAAATATGTAATTTAAAAATTAAATAAGTCCCCAAAATAGTTTTAGGGACTTATTTCATTTCAGATGAAATAATGAAATAACACCCCAAAAAAAAGAAAAAACCCCCCAAAAATCGTTTTTGTTGTTCTCTGTACAAATTTTTGGGGGGTTATTTCATATTTTTTTTGGGGCGTTATATTTTGGGGGGTTATTTCATGCCGCCGTTTTTTTTTGTCTTAATACAAATTTTAAAAGCTATAAAGCATTTTTTTTCATATTTGCTGAAAATTTACGAAAAACTGTTATATAATGTATCAAAATGTGGAAAATCCCTGACGAAACTTATTATTTATGCACATAAAATTAAAGATCGGAAAATTTTCTTTAAGAATATTGACTCAGAAGCTGAAGAAATATCTATTTTTTTACCAATTTTCAACCGAAATTAAAAAAAACCCAAAAAAGGTCGATTTTTGGTACAAAATCAATTTGCGCGACCTCTAAACCACCTCCGAAAAATCGGAAAAAAATCTCAAAAATTCTTAGCCTTATGAGTATTCAAATTAAGAATGATCCCCAAAATTTTTTTTTTAATGGGACACACTAAGAAATACATATATATGCATTATGGTCTTTCTAAAAATTAAGTTGAACCAGTCAACTCCTGGGTTTAAAGATTAGTTCAAAACAATTCCATAATTTGCCACGCCTCTGAAGACAAGCGGTCTTTTTTTAGTTTTTTGCATATTGCGTCGCCTTTTATAGTCTGACAACATATTGCATATCGTTATTCATGGCGTGTCCATGGCTTAATTTTTGCCTTTGGTGATTTTTAAAGCTGACAACAAATTCTGGGCGCCACTTATGCAATCTCGGATCCTTTCCCCCAAATGTCCAATTTTTTGCATGTGGCAAGAAAGCCCTTCTAAAACTTCATACGTCCAAATTTAAATATATTCACTTTTATGAAACGCCTCAAACGCCTTTTTTCTTTTTCACATACATTTTACACTAAACCAGGTCGAAACCAATACAAAACAAAAAAATTTGCACCAGTTACGCCCTAGAATGAAAGGTATGTACATATATCAATTAAGTCTCTACTACTGCAACTTTTTTTTGTTCGCCATGCGGCGCACTTTTTGCTTTTTTTTTAACTGAAATTCTTTCACAATAATTCGATTTATTAGAAAAAGGCAATAAATCGGCGAGATTTTTTTTTTTGGATATATATTTGATATATATCAACAAATATTAGAAGAGCAATCAATAAAATTTGGCCGATCCCCCCTTGATTTTCCAAAAGAAATGTATAAATCGGAACTACTCCATTTTATATTAATTAATCAATTTTCAATATTGACCACGCTACGCTTAATTTGTAAAACTGATTTGACTTTGACCGCTAACTGCCAATAAAGAAAGTTACTTAAAGCAATAATTTGAGCAGTTAGTGATGTAGAATTTTGTTTACTTTTATGCAATACCAAACATGTTTTTGAACGATAAAGAAGACTTCTTTGAAGATTTCAAAAGTTAGGCTTGTTGACAAAAGAAACCACGGAAAAAGTGGCCTTGTAAGTGTCAATCGAGGGCTTAGGCGACCCAAAAATTCTTACGCAAAAAATCAAAACAAATAATCCGTGTCCTTGAGGAGTACAGCCCTTCATTTCTTTTTGCCGTGTATTTTTTATATGTTTACTTTACAAATGTCAAAGCGGAACTGACATTTTCCCCCATTTGTATGAATTATAGACTCTGTCGATTTGGGTGATGACTTTAACGACACATTGTATATTATTTAATAAAAAGTATGTATATGGAGGATAAGGTGTTATCTGTACTATGCACTGTAAAGATTTTTGGGTATAATATAATCAGCTTTACGGTAAATATTGGAGATGAAAATTTAAAAATTGGGGATACGACTCAAAAAACTTTAGAAAACCCTGTTTGCATTGGAGACCAACGAAAAACGTCCAACCATTTATTTTCGCTCTTGCCCTATACGGCGAATTTACTACTACTGTTGGATCAAGTTTTTATGGTTTCTTTGTCTTGTAATTTTCTCTCTGTTCATACCATAAACCCCCATTTGTTATTATTTTGTTGTATATGTTCCAAATCGCTCTATATAATTTTGTATATATATGTATGTAGTTGTTTTTATTAATTGTACTTAGTACATTTTAAGTTTAGTCAACTTCTTTTTTTATTGTTGTTATTTGTGGTTTGTGATTAAACCTAACAAAAACAACAACAATAGTAATAAGATATTTTGTCTGGGGGCTCTCTGGATGTTAATGCAGACAAACAAAACAAAAAAGCAAACAAACGATCAATATTCATCTGATCGAGCGTTGCCACCAGTCCGCCGACACTTGTTTGCAACTTATAAAACGTCTGTTAAGTCAGTCGATGCGATTACTTTAAAGCGGATGGAGGTGTTTTCGTTTATTAACACGGAGAATTAAATACAGAAAAACGTGTGTTATTTATTTTATAACAAACAAATATTTTTTTTAAAATAAAAAAGAAGTGTTTTGTTATTCTTTAATAATTTAAAGAAGTTTTAGGAAATAAATCAAGTTTTAATGAAAATTTTGCAAATATTAATATTCTTTGATTAAAAAAAATCAAATTTTAACTAAAACAATGCCTTTTAAATATTAAAAAATTATTATTAATTATAAGAAAAACCACACAATTTGTCTTGGAATATCAGTTTTTAACTACAGCAATAAAAAATATTCAAATAAAAAGAAAGTGAACTTAAATCTAAATATTTTTTTATAAACAAATAATATAATTTATAAATAAATAAAAAAAAAACCTAAATTTAAATACACATAAAAATAAACAACTTAATAAAAACTATTAAGAAAATTTTTGTAATTAAAACTTAATGAAAAATACTTCTTTCAATAGCAAAGAATTTACTAGGTTTTTTAATTCTCTTTTAAAATTTAATATCCAAAAATAAAATTTAGTATTTTTTAAACAAAATTAAAACAAGCAAACATTTTATAAAAAAAATAAAAAAATACAGTTAATGACAATGTGACATTTATTTTTAGAATACTTATTCGGCTATTCGAAAATTATTATTAAATTTTTAAAAATGTATGCCCGGTATTCATAATCGGTTATTAAATTTAACAAACGTTTAGTAAGAAAAATTTTCATAGAAAATTTGTTTTGTTAACCTTTATTAAATTAATTAAAATATTTTTATGAATCAGGAAAATTTTTTTTTGCAAGCCTTTTTTTAATAAAACATTTTATAAATTCTGGCATTAGTTATTTTATAAAAATATGAAAAAATGTTTGATTAATTTTAAATTTTTGAAAATTTTCTTTAAAATATATTAACAAAAATCCGGTAAAATTGAAAATAAGGTAACTGAAAGTTCTTTCAATACAAAGTAAAATTTTTGAAAGTTTTAAAATAAATCGAGAATATCAGATACTCCAAATAAACTCTAACCAATTCTTTCGAATAGTTTTTGCACCCACACTACAATAGTAGAGAGGGTATTGTGCGTTTGTGCTGATGTGTAAAACATTAAAAAGTATTGGTGCTAGTAAACCGACCGACTTAAAATCTATTTCCGAGTCGGTCTAACGATGTCCGTTCGTCCGGCTGGCCGATTGTCTGTCCATGTGCGCAACATTTTGAAGATTATTTGATGCAATTTTGTACATATGTACCTACATTGGAACTGTCATAAGGACTATAAACTTTTCTTATTATGGTGGTATTTAGATTAAATTTGGCTCAAAAATATTTTATTGAAAATTTAAATCTTTAAAATTTTTTTTAAATTAGTCCACTCCCGAAAATAGATTTTTTAAAGTGTTGGTATTGATATGAAATTTAGTAACGATAACTTTTTTAAATGCTTAGATTGCAATAAAATAAGTTTGGCCACATTTTATATCTAAATACTTAAATAAAAAGATGGTTTATGGGTACAAAGATTTTATTCCGGAAAGAAGGTTGTATGGGGCTATGTGAAATTATTTTATTTACGACCCCGAATATATTGTTTAGAATTTTTCTAAATTACACACACATGTATATATTTTAAGAAGAAATATATATAATGAAATAACAATATCTACAAATAATCATTTTTCTTTAGCATCCAATTCATAATGCATCTCCATTTCCTCTATTTTTATACCCAATTGGTAGGCTTGGTCCTTATTACAATTATAATCCATGGTCCAAATTTTATAAAATTATCTCCAAAATTGAGACATGTTCTTTACGCACAAGGTTTACATGGACAGCCAGGCAGCCGGGCGGATGGATGGACGGACATCGTTAGATCAATTCAAAAACTGATTCTAACTGCCTGTTTTGTGCTCGCGTTCTACAAACAGGCAGTAAATCTATCGGTATACCAAAAGGACCAATATTTTATGGTGTTACAAACATTAGCAAAAACGCATAATAAATACCTTTTCCACTTTTGTGGTGTAGGTATATAATTAAATGAAAGCACTAGATTGACTTTAAATAAGCTAGCCAAATTTACCACATTTCGCGCTGTCAAAATCGGATTTTTCAATTCAAAAGCGTTGACCCTATATTATTTGGGTTTGCTTCTTTATACAATTTGGATGCGCATGATAATTTTTGACAGAAAACGCTTGAAGCGCTGATTTAGGTCCTAATTATTTTGCAAGTTTTCTTGTGTTTCAAACGGACTTGCAATCCAATTCCTAATTGTCAAATTTCTTTTGCTTACTAAACGATATAATTCTTTAATATTAAACTCATCATGTTAAAAACATTAAGAACAACTAAAAAAATGTAAGAAATAACTGAGTTATATGTTAAAGATATAATTGGTCCAAGAACTCCAAATCTTTTACACTTACAGTCGCCCCTTTTCAGTGATCAAAATTTAAAGTTTTTTTCATTGTTAAAATACGAGGGCGGATCAATAACTCCGTGACTTTTTGAATGAAACAGTTTTTTTTTCCAAAAAAAAAAATTTATTTATCAACATAATCTCCTTTTAGCTCAATACACTTAGTCCAACGTTTCTCCAATTTGTGTATCCCTTCCCGTTGGAGCTAAATCTCTTTCCACCGAGCCATTTCTTTAGGTTCGGAAATAGGAAATAGTCACTGGGGGCTAAATACGGAGAATATGGCGGATGAGGTACCAATTCGTAGCCCAATTCATGTAATTTTGCCACTGAGACTGCACCCGTGCATCATCTTGATGAAAAAGAACTTTTTTCTTGGCCATATGGGGTCGTTTTTTTAATCCTCGTTCAATCGGTCCAATAAGTTGGCATAATATTCGCCGTTTATTGTTTTTCCCTTTTGAAGGTAATCGATGTGAATTATCCCGCGTGTATCCCAAAAAACTGTTGCCATCACCTTATAGGCCGACAGACTTACCTTGGCCTTCCTCGGAGCCAGTTCACCCGAAGAAACCCATTGTTTAGACTGCTGTTTGGTCTCCGGAGTGTTGTAACGGAACCATGTTTCATCCACAGTTACAAAACACCGCAAAAACTCATTCGAATTGCGGTTAAACCACTCCAAACAATCCTCGAAAATCGAAACTGCCATATGAAATGCCTATGGCATCAACAATCTCACGCACTATTACTCTTCGATCGGCCAACACCATATCGTGAATTTTTTCGACATTTTCGGGTGTATTGACTTTAATTGTCCGTCCAGAACGTTCAGCGTCATTTGTACTTGTGCGACCACAACGAAAGTCAGTAAACCACTTTTTTACCATTGAAATCAATGGTGCAGAGTCCCCATAGTATTTATCAACCTTTTCCTTGGTTTGATTGACGGGTTTTTTTTTCGCAAAAAATCATGTTTTATGAGCACTCTAAATTCACTTTTTTTCCATTTTTAAAAAAATCCACGAGGTTGTATGTTTTGAACAGCTGTTAAACGCAAAGTATACGACGGAACTTGCTTAAAACTTGACATTAGTCTATTAACAGGTGAAACTTGATAAGACCAGTGTTGCATTTCATATAACTACGAGGGAAGTTCGAAAAGTCACGGACTTATTGATCCGCCCTCGTATTTATTATTTAAAACCACACAACAAAATCTAAAGTCAGTAAAAGATAAAATCGGTTAAAATTTCTCTTATGGATTAGAGTGAATTCCATTAAAAATGCATTGATTATAAACAGTTTCGAATAAAATAACCACAATACTAATAGTTTCGATTTATATTTGTAATTTCCTTGATCCCAGTGTCTTAAAATAATTGTCACACTGTAATTTATATTTTTATTTTCTTTAATCATTTAAAATTTATCGTTTTCATAGATTTAAACTGAAATTATGTAGTGTACGTGATATGAAAAATAATTTGTAAATCGAAAAACAAGTGATTGAGTTAAAGAATTTTAAATAATTTCCTTAAAGATAAAAAAGAAAACTAAAAAAATAAAAAAAAAAACAAATCGATGGCTTAATATAAAAAAGGCGTAACTCGATTTTGTATTAATTTACACAGGAAAGAAAGAACTGAATAAAATCCGTAGAATTTTAGACATTAAAAAGGTTTTAATGCGATTTTTAATAAAAAGATCCAATAAATTTTCTAATATGGCCCTCTGAAATTTAAATGAAATATGCATTTGGCATTTCACTACAAAAATAAGTAAAAATCTTTATTTTGAGAAAAATTGAGTTACGCCCTTTTTATATTAAGCCATCGAAATGTAGATAATTTACAACATAAATAATAAAAACTAAGTGCGTAAATTACAAAAATGCATAAAGAAAAGTTTATAAAATATGAATACAAAAGATAAATATAAAAAGACATATTCAAAATAATATAGATTTTGGAATAAAAAAATTTTATAAAGAATTAAAAAAATTATAATAAACTTTTAAATGGTTTAATTAAATACTTTTTTTGCTCCTTTTTAAATATCTATAAAATATTCCCAAAGTAGATATAAAAATATGTGTGTGTGTGTGTGTGTGCGTGTTAAAAAGACCTACGTACTCTTTAATCTGTTCCACTGTGCCTACTGCACTACAGTGTTTTCGCTTTTAAGTTAAATAAAACTTTTTAATTTAAATGACCTAATTTTTGTTAAAGTTTATGAAACTGAAATTAACTAAAATGTTTTTTTTTTAGTTTTAAGAAAACTCTTTTAACACTTTCATAATTTAGAGAATAAATTTACATTCTCTTATTATTTTTATAAATAAATAACGTTTAACATAAAACACTTTTTTACAATTAACCCAGATATGCCGACGGGCCTTCTAGTGCAACAATTTTCGTAGTTTTCCAAAATAACTTTATTCTAACATATTATATTGCAAAACTGAGCAAAGAATAAAAAAAAATATATTTTAACTTGGATTTTGAGTCCGTACTACATGTAGTACGCTCGGAACATATGAAAGCAAATGACAGTATTTTCTTGTGATTTCATTCAAGTCGTCTATTATTCAGCAACTTTTGTGTACAAAGTAAAGAAAAACAAATTAATAAAAAAGATTATTTGGTGGTGTGGTACTCCACATTAGACTTTACATGGAGCGGCACATCACACATAAGAAGCGTGTAGTGGTCTAATTGTGGCAATGATTACAACGTAGCTGTTTACATTTTCTATCGGCTAGGCGTGAGTTCTCAGTAAGTAAATGATCTTTTCGATCAAATCTGATGTCGCATGATGATCCTGATGGGTTTCCCATAACTAGATGTTAGCAATGTAGCAATGCGCCGACGAAAAGATAAATGGTCCACTTTACCCCCTATATGTCTATGCAGTTGCCACGCATTGTGCTCTGCAAGATCAATGATGTGCGTGAATATTGGAAAATACCATTTTTTAGCTCGAATGGATACACGGTACAAGCTGATATTTTCATCTGATCGTTCAACGCCACCCATGTAGCGATTATATTCATGAGCAAGGCGTGGTTGTTGAATATACATACATACATATGTTTTTCTTTTTGTCAGACCAACGTGAAATATTTTTTTAAGGTTCAACTGGATGGACGCATGATGCAACGTTTACTGCATAGAACATACTATTATATTGTTGGTAAACATTTTACGATAGTCATACCACCCTTTCTCTTTTTTGCAAAAATAGGCTCCGTTTCTACCAGATCATGGTTAACCCAATTTTTTGACGACTTCATGCATTTACGTTTCTTGGCCTGTTACAATAACGAAAGTGGAATGTCATATTCACTGTCCGAATCAATAGAGTATGAATTTCGAAAAAGTTCAGCCTCAGAATTTAATAATAGGGGTGGTAAGTTTTCAATATTCACTTCATCTTCTTATCCAGAATCTTCATATGTGACGTAGTTGTTCGTAATTGAGTGGGCACAATTGCGATGTCGTAAGAATTTTGCAAAAACTCTTCATCACTTTCTTTTAAGGCATTTATGATCTCATTAAATGTTACAAATCTGGAAAAAAAACCAAGTATTTGTTTTCACAATTTCTGCACACTAATGCCGAACGTACTACATGTAGTACGTCAACATGTACGTCACCTAAAATCACATATAATTTAATTTTTCACATATACTTTTGCTACGTATTCGTTTTTTCAACTATTATAATTAAAAAAACATAGAAATACAACAACAATAAAATATGCATATTAAATTTTTTCTCACCGGTTACGGGACATCTTCACACTTTTGCCAATTTCAGAAAACGGAAATCTCTGATCGAAAAAATACACATAAGCAATTACCCTAGACAAAACTTATCAAAGCATGCTTTGGTGATCGTTATATTTTGTAGCACAACAACAATCAGATTAGAAATTTTAAAGCACATTAAACGCCGAAACCGGAACATATCAAGTGTACTACATGTAGTACGGTCGGCATATCTGGGTTAAACAAACAGAAAATTTTATAAACATTCGGCGATTTATTTTTATCAGCAAATTTATAATTATTTAGTTGTTTTATTTTCTAGCCACTCTTTTTTTGATATTTCAGATAAGATTCCATTAAAAAAAATATTCTTATCTTTGCTTGGTATTTTTTCTATCATGAGTTTTATAGATCTACAAAAAATGCATTTTTGTCGAAAAAAAAATTGTTTTATTTTATTTCCACTTATAGACAGAACGAAATTATCGCACGCCGTTTGCTTTATCTATCAAACATTTTGACTTTTAGTGTTATTATTTTTATTTTTTATACTTTTAAATATTTTTTTGTTTCCACAACACAATAGTGGAGAGGGTAATATGTGTTTGTGCTGATGTTTGTGACACATTTTGGTATACCGATAGACTCAGAATCACTTTTTTAATCGATCTAACCATGTCAGTCCGTCCGGCTAGCTGACTGTCCTTGTACCTTCTACAGGTACATGAAATTTGGTACATAGGTTCAAATTATATTAAGGACTAAGCCTATTGAAAATGGCGAGAATCGTTGCATTATTTTACATAGCCCCAGTGATGCCAGCAGAAATTTTAAAAAATCCCTACGTGTCTAAAACGAATTCCTCTTTTTTCCCTTCAACCAAAATAAAATTTCCCTACACTTTTCCCTACGTTAAAAGTTTATTGTTTTTAGCAACTGGCAAACAAATACATATTTTGTTAACACTTTGTAAATATGTACTATAATTAAAGCATTTATTAACATATATAATGAAAGCATTAAAATATTAACAACAAGAAAAAAAGCCAAAATAAATATACACAAACATATAAAAATTTAATTTCAAAAATTACACTGTGTAAAATATTATTTTTCTCTAGAGACAAAACTAAGTCAAACTGCGTCCTTAATTTTTTAATTCCTGATCTGTTGCCCTTTATCAACGACTTCATTTTCAAGAAGATATTTTTCAAGAATACTTATTTTAAATAATATTGTTTTAATATAAGTATCTAATATTTTTTAGCACACTCGGTACCAAATAAAATGGAAGGATATGTAGAATTTATTCAAAAATTAATTTCAGCACCCCTAAACAAACATAAATATAAAAAAATTTCTTTTAAAAAGGTATCCTTCCATATCCTAAAAAGTTTTCATTAAAAATTTTCTAAAAATTCGATATTGATTTTATTTCTCTTAGTTTAGAAGGTCTGATTGTTTTTTCTCGCTAAACAAATTAATTTTTATGTAGAAATTTCATTCATTAGATATCCACTTTTAATATTCGCATACATTTTTGAGAATGTGAGTGCGAATGCGAATAGCAAAAATTAACGAATAGTTCGTAAATGCGATTCCGAATAATAAGAAATCTGACATTATTTCCCTGCGCTTGAAATTTTCCGAAAAAAATCACACAAAAAGGGAAAATTCCCTACATTTGGCATCACTGCATAGCCCCATGCAAGCTTCTTTCCGGAATAGAGTCTTTGTACCCATCAACCAACTTATTGTGTGTGTTCATACATTTTTAGATTAAATTTTATATAGATTAAACGTTTTTTATGCCAATCTTAATTATCTTACCAAATTTGATTGAAATCGGTCCATATTTGACCAGAATTTCCAAACAAATAAATACTAGTCCCGCGAAAAGCTTCCTTAAAAATGTTAGCATTGATATAATACCCAGGCTACAACTGACATCAAATGGTTAACATTAACACTTACATCATGTTAGTGTTAGGTATAGCCTCCTCATGTTAGTGTTTTGTTTGTGTTTTAACAGCGTTGTTAAGCAATCTGTCTTGAAAGCTATTTTATAACATAACTTGACGTTTAAGTTTGACAGACAGCTTTTGTTGCTTTTTATTAACTTTTTATACAACTTGTCAAAAATACGCGCGTGGCTGATAAATAATTAAAATTAAAGCGCAAAATAAAGTGCAAAATAAGTTTTCCGAAAATAAATTCATTTTAAAAGCGATGTATACTATGTTTAAGCGCTAAACTTTTTCTTCGCTCTGAATATAACACACAACCTGTTTTTAGCTTGTTTTTAAACTTATGTTGTAAGATATTTACGTGTTCTCCACCTAAAACACATTGGCAAATTGACGAAGTTATTCTGCCGGCGTTATTGCTTGTGTTATGACATCACAAATTGCACGTGTGGCCGTAGGGTAAAATTTGACGACAATAAGTTTTACGAAAGCAGCTTCTATATCCTGACAAAATATTGTGCTGGTAGGTCAGAAATTAACAAAAGGTCCAATATAAGCCCACTTCCTAAAATCACTTAAAGGCAAACAACATGAAGATATTTAAAAATTATTCGCCAAAACGAACTTTTACATGAATCTTAACATTATAACATAATGCTGATCAGGTATGATTGCCTCTCGGTCCCACTCTGTGGAACATTTGTTTTTAAGTAGAGAGACGTAGGACATCATATGGTCGGCCTTGACCGACAATACTTTCTTACTTGATATACATAAATAAATCGCTTTTATTTTTTCTTTTCCATTTTCAAATGACATCCGATATTTGCAGTATATTGTGTTATTTCCAAGTGTTTTAGTTTTCCTTTTTTTTTCATCAATGCTTCAAATTATTTCACTTACCTTACCTTTGCATTTCCTTTATATTTCAATTAAAACTTTGTTGAGATAAGAAATTAATACTGCTTATAAATTATTTGAAATGGAATTTGATTGTTTTTTTTTTATTTTCAAGAGATTAGGAGCCTGGTAAAATTATTAAATTGGTTTTTTGATGGTTATCTGTAATCAAAATCAAATACTTTTTGTAATTATTGAGTTATAAATTTGGAAAATGATTTGTTTTGCTTCTGTTGATTAAAAAATTATTAGCAAAGAACCGCATACAAATGTAAAGGTTGTTTTTTTAAGTCGCACAAATTGTAATACTGCGCTCACTTTTTGACATTTTTTGATCATTATACTCTAGGAAATCACTATGAATGGATTCAGTTTTGAACGTCGCAACTAAATTATCCAAATTTACCTTACAAATTAGTCATCCATTCGCGCAACTTATAGACACAAAATTTTGTTCAACAGTGAGGCTAATTTTTGGCTTGATGGGTTTTGTTATTAAACAAATTAAACGCAGATTGAGACAGACTTTAGAAAGGAGGCAAATGTTGTAACTTGTACAGAATGCCATTGAATTAAATTGAAAAAAACATCATACGGTTTACATCTCAACTCTAGTTCAGTTGAAATGTTGCAGTTTTTGTATTATGGTTTACAACTCTGTTATAGTTCGGTTAACAAAAAACATCAAAAATTTACAATTCATCAGTAGCAGTGGTTTTAATTTCAACTAAACTGAGTTGAGTTGTAAACCGTAATAGTTTCAATAAATTTAAGCAATTCAAACCACTCCGTTCAAGCACACCACACAACTTCAACTTCCTTTAAAAGGAAATAAAAAAAAATAAGATTTTCATACAAAAATAAAAAAGAAAATTGTACATGATCTACATATATGACACCACTTTATTTTATTACATTTCAATCAAAAACACCAACAAACATCATCATCATCTAGTTTTGAAAAGTTCATTAACTTGAATGGCAAACAAACAATTTAGCAACAATTAAAATGGTTTGTTTTTCCATTTTTCTTTCTTTATTTCTTTTTGCTGTTAAAAAAAAATAAATAAAGAAAAATCCTGTTTTCCTAAACATGCACAACTTTAAAGGTTTTCCCCATAAAAAAGCCAACAGAAGATAAACTGACAGACAGACAGGTGGACAAGCAACCAGTCACATTTACGCATTACAAATTTTATTTGGTATTATGATCATTTAGTTGTTGTTGATGACGATTTTGATAAAAGCAAAATTATGATGCCTTAAACCAACCTCCTCTTAAAATCCAACATTAAAATGCGTAGTTGGTAATTTTACTTTTTTTTCGCTCTGAACTCTCGCTCCCCACCGAGTCTCGACGTTACAGCTGCGCAGAAATGCTTTAGAAACCGAACTAGCAACCCAGGCAACCAACCAAGCAACTTACTACTTACTCCTCCTTGTACTCGTTTGATTTTGTTTTTCCAAAATGAGTGCAAGTTTATGAAAAATAATACTTATTTTCCATTATTTTGTGGTAAAGTGGTTGTTGGTTTTTTTTTTACATTTTTCTCTTGGAGTTACCGTGGTTGACTTTCGGTCTGACTGGATGGATGTTATACAGAGTTTGAAATGAAAAAGATCACCTACCTTTATTCGAAAACTGAAATTTTTGCTACAAATAAAAATAAAAACGTCTGACAAAAAAAATGCATTGATTTGAGTTTTTCATTGGTTTAAATATTTTACAAGAAGACACGTTTTGCAAGTTGTTTTTAGTTTAAATGTGGTTTTTTGGTTTTTGAGTTAATTTTTTTTGCGTTGGCTTTTCGACTACGGTTAAAAAATATCTTAAAGAAGAAATTGAAAATGCAAAGTATTTACAGTATATCACAAAATTATTTTGCTTATGCTGAATTTCGGAAATTTTTAAAATTAATGTAACCCCCGACCACACAAGCAATTTGTGATGTCTTAACACAAGCAATATCGCCGGCGAATAACTGTGTCAAATTACCAAAAATCAAACTTACATCTTGAGGTGGCGAACACGTACATATCTTAGAACATAAATTGAAAAAAGAAAAAAAAAATTAAGAGAGGTTTTGTATTATTGTCATTGCGAAGAAAAAGATTAGAGCTAAAAATAAAAATATTAAACATTTACAACCTATAACATCAATACATAATTGGGTGGCTCACAAGGTAGCCATAAAGTTGTAAAGTCTTAAGTCTAAAAATAATTACAAGAAATATATATGACTGCTGTGGGCAGCCGCTTATAATTTAGATTTATACTGTACAGTTGTGACGAATGAACGAACACATCATTAAAATTTGTATTTTGCTTGAAACACAATTTTTTTTTTTTTTTAAGAATTGTAAAATATTATTTAGGAGATTATGATAATTAATATGTCTTGATAGCACATCTTGTGTATCACCCAATTATTTTCCAAATGTTGTATACTTTTTGGTACCATAAAAAAACACAACTCTGAAGTAAATGGCAAATGGAACTTGACAGCTTGTGGTAAATGATAATTGCTTATCAATTTATATGCAAAATATATCAAAAACTTAAAAATATGCAAAAATATGTCCATGCATATTTTTAATGCAAAAAAAAAAAAAAAAAAATCATGAAATATCATGCCCTAATAATAACATTTCTTGCTGAACATGTCGCATCTCTAATGCAATAGCGACGTAATTGTAATTTTCCTAAATGCTGGGGAATCACGCTCAAATCTTTTTTGCTTTCTAAAAATGCAATTACTCCCCCAAAAATGCATACAGACTTGTCTTCAAGAGTATTAAAAATGTTAGTTCGTATTCAAACAGAACTTCTTCGAGACCACATTTTCCATACAATTTGACATAAAAGTTTTCCGTAGAGAGCCGTTGTGAAATAAAATCTATTTTATTTTGACAATGCTAATGCTCTCACATATAGACTAAGTGCTACCATACTTTCATTAAATTTCATATTTTTTCCTTAAAACATATTACAATCAGAAAGTTGACCCTTAAGTTGGAGGCTTGCCCGTTTGATACTCTTGACCTTTTTTCAAGACGCATGTGGCGCATGCAAGAGTTGAAAGAAAGAACTTTATGTGTTCGATAACAGACAAAGCAAAACATCCGTACTTAAATCAAGCCGAAGGGGTGACAATAGTACGGTAAGCACGGATTGCCTTAAATCAAGAACGGTTGCCCCGTACTTAAAATAATGTGAAAACGGGATTTGGTCAAAAGTAAGATAAATTATTAAACTAAAATTTTCTAAATTTCTAAGTTGCTTGTAACAATCCGAAAGTTAGATAGATTTTGATTTTAACCTAAACCGTTGCCTCAGAGAATCAGGGAGAGTGAGAAAGAGAATATTATTGGTTTCTTTAAACATACGTTTGTTTCATACATTTGCTGTATTCCACCCTTTGTTTACACAAGAACTCACAATTATAACACACGAGCAGCATGCCCGATGTATTTAACCAAATAATTTTAACAAGTATAATTCGGGAATTTTTGTTTGTTTTTTACTTTTTAAACGTGTTGTTGTTGTTTCTACATAAAACAAGCACATCGTTTTTAACCTTCTTTTGTAGTGTTGTTATCGTTTCTTCAACAAATTTTTACCAACAGACGAATATGCACGCATATTGGTTTTCGAAAGTTATCCCATTTTGGATTGTTTTATGCTCGTACTTAAATTTTAAAGTACGACTTGTACTAAAATAAAGTGAAAAAACTTTAGTAATAAATTTAGAACGAGTTTTTTCTTTCTGTGTGCGCGTTTGTTGTGTAACTTGTCAATACAATATACACTGATTCTACTTTTTTAATAGATGCAGAAACGCATGAACGCATGGTGGGGGCTTCTAGCAAATAAAAAAAAAATAAAAATTATGGAGTATAATCAAAGCTCCGTTTATTATTATCACAAATAGTTTTTCGTAATCATGATCTGCTCTAAAAAGGCAAAACATTGATTGAATGAGCACAATATCCTGCAATTTAAGAAGACCAATGCTAAATTTTGTTTAGGTTTTTGTTTTAACTCCAGCAGACATTTTAAACAAAAATAACTAAAAACTTAATCATCATCATTATGGCTTAGAAAATAAAATTAAATGACTGACTACTGGAATCCTTCTGTTCTGAATGTTGTTGGTTATAAACGCAATTATCTTAAAAAACCTCGGGCTGTAAAAATGCAGTTGGCTGGCTGCCTCAACAGACAATTTCTTAAGTCATTGGCTCTTAGACTTAAATACTTGCAGCGAAATACAGGCCCACATTAGAGTACATTTTATCACATACTTTTCCAACAAATAACGAAAAAAAATAGAGAGTGAGTGTTGTGAGTGCTACTTGTATTTATTTTTTGCAATTTTTATTTTCAACTGACAACTAATGACCTGTTTTCTACTTGACTGTTGCAGCAGTTTGTGTTCTTCTTATTTTCAATTTTTCTTGTTTTTTTTCTTTAATTTTGTAGAAGTTTTGGCTCGTATTCCCAATAATTTCCCAGTTTTATAAAAAATATCCAGTTCTTTTTGTTAAATGTGTTTGTTTGTTGTTCACTCGTTTACATTCTGTGTTTTCCTTATTTGTTGTATGAGTTCGTTTGTTCGTTAGTTCACGATGATGTTGATGTTTGATGACTGAGTGAGTACGTGTTGAATCATCATCACAAATCAACAAATGCTGAAGAAGAAGAGCTAAAAAAAAGTTAAATTCAAAATTGTTTTCCATAAAGTCTGTGTTGTATTGTCGTTTGGATTTTCTGCTTTCTGAAGCCAAATTGTTGTAAACTGTCAAATATGGTATTGTTGGTGTTCGTTTGATGTGTTGTTGTATTTTTACATAAAAATAATGTTTTTTAGGTCAATATGTGCATTCAATCGTAAAGGAATTATCTGCGTTTTTTTCATGACTCTGTAAAAAAGAGAAGTGTGTGTAGTGAGTGCGTTCATTTCGATCGGAGTTGTAGTAAAATGGTTTATAATAATATTATTTTGATGAGTTTTGTTTTGCTTTTATTGTAGTTTTAATTACATTTTATATATTATTATACCCTCCACCACCACTGTGGTGAATGAGGGTATACTAAGTTTGTCATTCCGTGTGAAACTATTTTATTATACATCTAAGACCCCATAAAGTATATATATTCTGGGTCCTTGAGTAATTCTAAGTCGATTTAGCCATGTCCGTCTGTCCGTCTGTTGAAAACACGCTCACTTTCGAAAAAAGCAAAAGAAAAGAACAAACTTGGTCTCAAATTGCTTGTAGTTATCCTAAGCAGTTTGGGATTGAAATCCAGCAACATCGGTTTAGTAGGATCAGAACTATGAATCAAAATGTGGAACCACTACCCAAAAAAAATTGATAATTTTGATACAAAAACTAACATAAATGGTGGAATAATGCACGGAATGACAAAAAATTTTGCATGAATTCGCTTTATACGACTGCAAATCATACTGTTAAATTTCGAGAAGATCGGTCCATAATTTACCATAGGCCCCATATAAACCCTTCTCGCGGAAAACAGTTTAGTACGCCTAGAACCGCAATAAATAACGCTAGCATACTTAAATTTGTTACGTCACAGTTTTATAATACGTCAAATCACACTGTAAATTTTTTTGAAGATCGGTCCATAATTCACACTAGGTCCCATATAAACCCTACTCCCGGAAAACAGTTTAGTACGCCTGAAACCGTAAAAAATAACGCTATCATATTAAAATTTGGTACGTCACAGTTTTATAGGACCAGAAATCACACTGTAAAATTTTTTGAAGATCGGTCCACAATTTACAATAGGCCCCATATAAACCCTACTCCCAGAAAACAGTTTAGTACGCCTAAAACCGCAATAAATAATGCTAGCATACTAAAATTTGGTACGTCACAGTTTTATAGGACCAGAAATCACGCTGTAAAATTTTTTGAAGATCGGTCCATAATTTACACTAGGCCCCATATAAACCCTACCCCCGGAAAACAGTTTATTGCGCCTAAAACCGTAATAAATAACGCTATCATACTAAAATTTGGTACGTCACATTTTTATAGAACCAGATTTCAAACTGTAGAATTTTTTAAAGATCGGTCCATAATTTACACTAGGCCCCATATAAACCCTACCCCTGTAAAACAGTTTATTGCGCCTTAAACCGTAATAAATAACGCTATCATACTAAAATTTGGTACGTCACAGTTTTATAGGACCAGAAATCACACTGCAAGATTTTTTGAAGATCGTTCCACAATTTACACTAGGCCCCATATAAACCCTACTCCCGGAAAACCGTTTAGTACGCCTAAAACCGTAATAAATAATGCTAACAAATTGAAGTTCGGTGCGTCACAGTTTTATAGGACGAGAAATTACACTGCCAAATTTCGTGAAGATTTGTCCATAATTTACCATATGCCCCATATAAACCCTACTCTCGGAAAACAGTTTATTGCGCATAAAATCAAAGAAATCCCACTTTGGGATTTATAGATATTGCGGTGAAATTTTTTACTTAAATTCATATGGCAAGAAAAACTATCATGCAATTTTGTGAAATTCACTGCTGTATTGAAATTTATTCTAATTTATTTTTTGTAATACCAGAAATCAGTCTTCAGAATTTTGGGATGATTGGTCCATAATTTACGATAGGTCCAATACAAATTACCCTCCTAAAAATCATTTTAGTCCGGCTAAATCTGTTACGAATAATGATATTTTTCTCAAGCCAGTTCAAAGTTCTTTCAAGAAACGAATAACATTTTCTTATTGTCGGTCAATAATTTAATTCAGGTCTAAACCGCAACCAATTTTAATGCTGACGTTCGTTTTTGTGAAGCTTAGTTAATAATATATATGTATTTATCATATAGAGCCCACTCCTGTCGGTGGAGGGTATCAAAGATTCGGCACAGCCGAATATAGCACTCTAACTTGTTTTTTTTTAATTTTATATTGTAATTTTATATTTTGTGCTTGAAGAAGAAAATATTTTATTTGACAATCAATCAGATTTTAATATTCTTTGTTACAAACAATATTCTATTACAATAAATTTAATGGACTTTTTTTCAACACTTTAAGGGGTTTCTTCATAAAAAAAGTGTGAGAGCTAAATTACTTTTATTATGTTTTTTTATAAAGATATAATGGTGAACTAATTTTACGTTATTATATTATTACTTTTCTTTTAGGGTTCCTTGTTTTTCGACCTTTTTTCATTCTAGGGAGCGTAGACAATTTTTCCTTCATTTAATTTACACCAAATTAATAGAATCAAGCCAACAATTTGTTGATTTTGCACCTATTACCAAAATTATTGATTACAAAAAATTTTAAACATTTAATATTTTTTTTTTTCAATAAAAAATATTTTTAATTTTATTTAAAAAAATTATCAAACACTGCCATTTCAAACAATGTTTTAATTGATTTCATTAAATATAGCTCAGGCTTTGACAATTCCCAACAACAATTCTACAAGTTTACATTACTTTATTTTAAACGAAAATAATCATTTAAGATTTTTTGTTAAATAATTATTTTTTTAATTAAAAATTCATTTCAAAACAACGAAAATGATAATTAAATCAAAATTAAATTTTTAATTGTCTCTCAAATAAAATAATAACTGATTCAATTATCACATTAATTAAAATTAAATACTTTTTAAGCAATTTTTTTAATTGATAAAAAACTACTGATAATTTTATCTGTGTATATAATAAAATATGCTAAATAAGCAAAAAAAAAAAAAAAAAAAAAAAAAAAAAATTAATCATTTGTATTGTCTAGAATATGTTTCAGACATAAGAGTCCAAAATACGAAGTTAAGCTTTAATTTAATTCCAAAACGCTTCTCATCGTCGTTTGATCTCCTCGTCGCATTAAAACAAATTTTGAAATCCAAATCATAGTCGAAATGAAAAGAATTTATTTCGAAAAAAAAAAATAAAATTCCTAAAACTCTGAAGATTAAAGTTTAAGGATATTAAAAATAAGATCTTGTCTCACCAAAAGAAGACAAAGCTTAGCTCTCAAATTGCGCCCCGGTCGAACATTTTTTTTGTTTCGACATTGATAAACTGGCAGTTGTAACCATTTACTTTGGGGTTAAAACTTTAGAAAGAAATATCCAAAATTGATTGTCAGAAATTCTTTGGATTTTCCAAAATAGTTTTCCCAGAAATTCCTGAAATTTTTTCCCATTTTTTTTCTTATTTCTAATACAAATTTACTCTTCAATAAATTTTTGGTCTAAAAAAATCCGAAATGTTTTTTAATTCTACTCGCTGGGTTTAATAGCAAAATAAATGTTATTAAACGTATTTTTTGCACACTTTTCAATCATTTGTTGCACAATATTATCTGCACATAACAGCAAACAAAATAATAAAAAGACCTTAAATTCTACGGTTGCAAAACGTTAAGTATTCGCAAAATGTTTCCTCAATTAAGCCGGGGTCTTGACGCGCCGTTGTCGATCTGTTGGAAAAACAAGTAAAATTTAGATATTTGGCTATGCCCTATCTTATATACCCTTCACCATGGTGCAATAGGAGAGAATTATATAAATAAATATATTTGAACTTAGATTCAGTAGAAATTGTGTCTAATGCATCACCTTAGACCAAACAGCCACTAATAGACATTGCCATAAAAGCGTTAAAATAAAATATATTGAGTGGGTTGTTTGTTTAATACACATTTTTCTATTTCAGCGGCAATCATGTTTGTATTTGTTATGTGTAAAAAGTTAAAAAAAAAAAAAAAAAAAAAAAAAAAAAAAAAAAAAAAAACCACAAGAGCTCATATCCCAGCCATTTGTTGACCTATCTGGCAGAATTTCAATAGCCAACAATTCCGGACTATATTTGATATGATGGTCTTTCCTACTCTGCATGCGGTAATTTGGCCTATTAAAATGCTGATTAAAATAAAAATAATCTTGTTTTAACTTTCTTAACAGAATATTGCATTACAGTACTTTTCGCTTATAGTCACATGCTTAAGTTGAAGCCAAATCGTGGACTATATCGCCAATAGGACTATAAGAATAATTCACATTAATGTCACTATGAGGCATATAAGCGAATTCGAATATAATCAATTTATGTGAATAAAGAAAATTAAAAACTCATATTTATTGCACGACAGTATTGGAACAGAGTTGCATACTTAAAAAAAAAAAAAAATTGAAATAAAAATTTAAATTTCATCTCTGATACTAAGACAAAAACTAATTTTTTTTCGAGTGGCGGGTTAATGACAAAAATTAAACAATTTAAGTATTAGTTATTTTTTATGGCTTGTGGCTTCGAAAACTAAAAGGAACTTGGTACTTATTGCTAATGTGACTATAACGCACATCATTTGCTTTACTCTTGCCTTTACTAGCCGCTGATTGATGGAATATATGGCAAATTTGCTTATATCGCTAAAGGGACTATAACGTAAATACTTTCTATTAAATTTACTTAAAGCGGCAACAAATAAAGATAAAGATAAACTATATCGCTAATTTGACTAAAAACGGTAGTGACTATAAACGAAAAGTACTGTATAAGAGTGATGAATTAATATTCCCAAACAAGGCGAATTCAACTACAGGTGGTGTCGAAACGCCATCTGATTTTGATAGTTCGAGCCACTTTGTTTTGATTTGTTAGTGTTTTGTTAAGAATGGTTGACATTTTGGAACGTAAACACTAACAATGCAATGCAAAAAACCCTATGTTTTTTCTGTTGTTTTTGGATTGTTGTAGTTCCGACACCACCTGTAGTTGAATTCGCCTTGTTCCCAAATTAAAGCGCTTCTTACGATATAAATTAAGACAATTTGTAGAAAAACTTAGCACAAATACTAACGGAGTTGTTAGGTCTGATGAAAACAACTTTTTCTGCATTATACGATTTTAATCTGAAATCGAAAAGATAACCTGAGGCCTGAGGCAATTTAAGAACGAGAGAGTGTAACTTGATTAAGCCCTTAACAAAACACTAATCGAATGTGATTTTTTAAAAAAAAAAAAAAAAACAATATTCATAGTTGATGATGGCAAACTATTAGAGAATATAGTGATCTCAGTGCTTTAAAACGTAAGCATTCTTTTTTTTTTCTTCAGACTTCTATTCAGACTTTTGAAATAAATAATTTTGTTTTTTTATTTCTTCATTTTATTGATGATGATAAAAAACGTTCAATTTATTTTATATTAAACAGACGGGAGACGATGAGATCGTGATGTGATCTCCTTTAATGTAACCAATTGGAAATAAAGGCAATATATAAAACACAAAAATTCAATACTAAGGCCTGAAACAGAATAAAGTAGTTGTAGTAGAAGCTGACGATTGCTCTGTAGCGCAACAAAGTTCAAAATTTCGAACTCTGCGCTTCAACTTCAACTGCAACGAATACAACAACTACGTATTCTATTGACACTACTTTCAAACTGCCGTTTTTAACTTTTCAAAGCTTGCAGCGCTATTCGTAACGTTGTACTACAGCGACTTTTCTGTTCCCCACTTAAGGCCTGGAACAGAATAAAGTAGTTGTAGTAAAAAAGATCAAAATTTCGAACTTTGCGTTCCAACTTCAACTGCAAAGGCTACTACAACTGCGTCTTCTGTTGACACTACTTTCAAACTGCCGTTTTTTAATTTCAGAGCCTGCTGCGTAACGTTTTACTGTAGTATAACGTTATACTATTCGTAACGTTATACTACAGCGACTATTTCGTTGCCCGCTTAAAGGAAAGTTATTAAAATGTTAAAGGAACTTATTGTCATTGCTCTAGAAATTTAAGCTCTTCTTGTGGAAGCTTATGGCCATCATACTCTTGTTTGTAAATTAGTTTTATTAGAGAACACTACGCCAAAACATCATATTACTTTGCAGTCAAAGTCAAAAATTTAACATAACTGGGACGAACATCGAATTTCGCTGAGTAAATTCTTCGTATGAAGCACAACTACAACGAATAACTTACAGCTTTTATAATTGAGAAAATTGTTTGCTATTTGTGCAAGAGAGAGAAATAGTGTGACCAAAAATAATAACATTTACAAAATAAAACATTAACAAAAACACAACTAAAAACTATTTTTTAGATAACTACTAGGTACATTTATTTTAAATGTTATAAAAAAAAAACAATTACATATTAAATTAAAAAAATAACTTTATTAAATAAAATACTAAAAAATATGGAAATAAATCTGTTGCAAAGTCGCAGCCGCGTATGACGAATTTCGGCCTACGCCATGATTTTGTGTATTTTCATATACATATGTTTTATTTTTGGCGACGAATGTTCGCGGCCACAAATTCGTCGTTCGTCCCAGTTGTGTTCCTAACACTGTTATCAAAATGTGTGTAATTACACATATTGTGTATAATTCCTATGTACATGTGTTTCCCATGTGTAAATCGTGTGTAATTTTACTTTGAGTATTCCGGGGGCACATTTGTATGGGCGATACATTAAGGCCCTAATCATGTACAACGCAGCGCAACGCCAAACAATAACATTGAAAGCACAAACAATGTCATAAATATTTTGTAATTTTGTTGTTGCTTTCAACAGAAATTCATGTACCGTTTTAAAATTTTTAGGGCCTTAGGCCCTAATCATGTACAACGCAGCGCAACGCCAAAGAATAACATTGAAAGCACAAACAATGTCATAAATATTTTGTAATTTTGTTGTTGCTTTCAACAGAAATTCATGTACCGTTTTAAAATTTTCAACGACACAAGCAATGGAGCGTTTGAAATTTTAAGACGCAATGTGAATTTCTGTATAAAGCAACAACAAAATTACAAAATATTTATGACATTGTTTGTGCTTTCAATGTTATTCTTTGGCGTTGCGTTAGTTTTGTGGCGTTGCGCTGCGTTGTACATGATTAGGGCCTAAATAACACGTGCATTTAGCTGATTTTCAAAGACAAACAAATCTTATATTTAAAGAAAATTGCAGCTCCATTTGATCAACCTCGTCTGCTTTGTATGGACCCTATAGTACGAAATTCTGAAAGACACGTGTATGGGAACCAGGCGAAATAATGAACTAATTTGGCTTATTTTTAAAATTTAAGAAATATCTGCGCCAAATTCGGTCCTCCTAGCTCTTATGGTATGAGCGCTCATGATCTTTGATCAATATTGTAAAAATTACAAACGGAAAGACCAAAAATGTATATATCCTGTGGTGCAGGATATAATAAATAAATATTTGTGTTTTTTTAAAACTTTCCAGTGAACAATATGGGATGACAATAAATCAACTTCGCATATCGGAAGTAGTTTCATTACATTAAATTTTTCATAAAACATATTAAATGAAAATACTCAAGCTCGAGGTCTATTTGAGCATTTTCATTTAATACTGAATTTTAAAAGTCGAATAAAAATATAATTCAAGGAAAAAAAGTTTTCATAGTACAATTTTAAAGACGATTCGTTAAAACTTTAACTATTCTTTGATTCTTTAAAATAAATTTAAAATATTTGGCTGAGTGCTAAAAACTGCGTTTGCTTTAAATCACAAAAATTGTTTTTGTAATAAAACCTCAGAAATATGAAGCAACAATTCACAAAATATTAAAATTATAATGCAAGTTCAAGCATTAAAATGCTTTAACATTAAAATATTTACTACAGAAATATAATGAGTTGTAGTGTAACAGTTATACTTGTTTTTTTACAAAAAAAGATTGTAGATATGCTATTGATTCTTTACTCTTTAAAAAAATTCCTATTGGGTCTTCCAATTAATTGTCTATTGAATGCTGATAATTTTGTTAAAGATAAAGTCATGCATTACGCGAGCACAGCTTAAATTACTGGCAGCAGTAGCAGCTGTAGTTTTATATGTATGTATAGTAGGCCAGCCTAGGCCAAGTCATACTCTGTTGCTCCTCTTTTTGTGGTTATTACTTTTTTATAATCTACTTTAAGTTTCAAGTTGTTTTAACCAGCAGTCTACAAGTCAGCAGCTGCTGTTCGATCATTTTTTTTTCTTTTTCTTTATTTATTTATTCATTTAATTTTTTAGATTTATTAACACTTATTTTCAAATATTATAAATTATATAAACATTTTTCTTACCGAAAAAAACTAGTTTTGGTAAAACAAATGTTTTAAAGTATGTTGTTAAACGAATACATAATGTTAAATAATAAAAAAAAATAGTTTACGAAAGTGATAGATTTTTTTAATAATAAAATTAAAAAAAATTAATTTCAAAAAATGTTAAATAATTTTACTTTTTTTTTTTTGGTTCATTTTTTCAAAATTTTTAAGGAGTGTTTTTTAATAGTTTATTTATTCATGCTTTTACGCTTATCTTCTAAATTAAACTTAATACTATTATTAATTTCTTTCTTGTTGAATTCTATTGTTTCCTTAAAAGTTTTGTATTACAAAACGTTGAATTTTTAATTTATTTTAATAAGCCTTAAATAACACGTGCTTAAAATTTATTTGTATGTATTTCAAAATGTTAGTTTAAAAAAAAAAAAAAAAAAATGCTGTTAAAAATATGGCTTTATTTTTTTAAGATTTTTAATAAACATATCATTCAGAACTGGCCATCGATGGTTTTAATTTTTTCTTGCTTTTTTGGCAATAGACAGATTTACAGGAAAACAAATTTTAATACATACCTTCGGATAAAATAAGTCGAAGTTATTTTGAATCAATCGAAGAAAAGGAAATTTTGTCCGAAACAAATAGGTTAATCCTTCTTTAAGCTTTTTTGTGAAAGTTTGACCAATTTATTATATGTATAAACCACCCAAACATACGAACATACAACGCCCTTACTTCTTCCCAACTCTAATTTATTTTCTCCATATATGGGCTTGTCGTCCCCTTCAATGGTAACTCTGGTAATGTCGTTTCATTGTCTTCTAAGGGTATGGTCAATCCACTATTTGCGCCACATTATTTAAATTGATTAGACCTGTTGAACTGTTCTTTGCCATAGCGCGTGATTAGACAGAGATCTTAGGAAAAAAGTGAAGGGTCCTACGAAATTAACGGCTCACGAACACTTGTATCTTCCGCGTGTCGCGAGTGCAACAGTGAAAATGGGTACCTTAATTTTCGTGCGTTAAGGTAATTTCCAAATTCTACTTAGTCGACCAAATGTTTGAAGGGCTTTCTGCAAACGTTAACAAATATTTTCGCCCGAGCCTTCATTTAGGGATATAATAACTTCATATAGGTGAGTTGACGAACTTCCTCAATTTCGCCTGTTCCAATTACGAATAATTACTGGGAGGTTGTATTACTGTGGGCCCTTGGTCCCTGTTTATATATCCCGGAGTATTGGTCGTAGTAAAAGATCTTTGTTTTTTTCTAATTTGAATTTTTTTAAGAGACTTGTTGACATTTGCGTTTGTTTTTATCCTAAAATTGCCGATCGAATTAGTGAGCTCAGTAAAATAAATGGGTACGACTGGTCAATTATAAAAGGGCTTTTTGTATTTTGTTGTAGAGTAGTGTGTTAACCCCTTGTTACTCTTACGTAAACGCATACATTGCGGATAAGTTGTTCCGTTTTTCTTACCAAGCTTATGTTATAATAGAATTTATGGGGGTAGTGCACTAATTTTGCAGTTTCAACGCACAGTTAGTGATAGTTCAAAATTATTGCAATCATTTTGTTGATGTTGAGTGATCAGTTGAAATTTAGCAACCTAACGAAACATGAGTTAGTGATGCTAACAAATTTTGCACTAAAAAAAATTTATTTTTTTATTTAAGATATTGCAACTTTTTTTATTCTTCACTCATTTGAGTGCAACTTTAAATTTCAAAACAAAAAACTTGTTTTTTTTTCATGATAAAAGCCAGGAGATATTCCGTTTTTGATCAAATTTCATATTGTTTAATTTCCTTTCAAAAAATCAAAAGAATCAGAAATAATGCACATACAATATTAATTTTTTTTTAGATGTTAGTGAGAGTGTAATTATATGCAGCCTTTTTGATTGCAATTACAAATTTTGCACTATTTGAATTAAGTGCAGATTTTATGCATTCAATCCCCGATAGTGATAGTGAAAAAATTTGCAAAACCACAAATTTTTTTTAGTGCTAGTGAAAAATAAATTCCAATCACCACTAAAGCTGGAGAAAAAAAGTGGAAACTAATTTTTTTGCAGTTTTATTTAATGATAGTGCACTGCTGAATTAAATCAATATTTAGTGCACCACCCCCAATTATGATAAATAGGTACTTTTGTATAAACGTGACGTTGCGTGGCGTTTTTATGTTTGTGTGTGATATTCATAAAGCGAACATTTCGTCAACGTACACACGTTTTTCTTTTTTCTTTTAATTTTTTATACAAAATGTACAAATAAAAAAATCAAAATTTTTTTAATTTTCAAAAATTTTCTGTTTTCTTATTAACAGATTTCAACACGTTTATGTATTGTTAGTAACTGCTGGGGTATTCCATTAATCGATTAATTGCGCGAATAATTATTCGAGTTAAAAATTTAATTGAATAATAATCGAACAATTTAAAATGATTCGGTTAATCGAATCATTTTAATTTTGTCTAGTGTAGAAGTTTAAAAATAAGACCAACAATTTTATTTTTTAACATACATATGAATGATATTTAAAAAGTAACACAATTTAACAAAAGGTACTTCATGTAATAAGAGGAAAACTTTTTAAATAAAATATAACATCAAAATTTAAGCTAATCTTCTAAAATATTCTTTCAAAAAGAGTATAAAGTTTAAATGTTTATGTTTCAAAACGATTTCTTTTTTTTTTTTTTGTTTTGATGAAACTTGATTTAGAAAAGATTCTTTCACTTATTGTTGATGTTGGGCAAATTGAAAGTAAATCGTTATAAAGCATATCCAATTTTTCTGTTCTTTTTCTTATCTTTTCTAAAAATTGGCAGTCTTCAATTATACCACTTGAATCTTTTTTTACTACTTTTAATAATCTTGTTTAGGTCTGGTTTAAGGTTATTTTCATTCGTCTCAAAAAAATCATCTTCATCTGAATCATTGTGGTAAAAGTGTGTTCTAAACATTCTTAAAAATATATTATTCCCAAACTCTTTGGTTTCAGTCTTTGTAGTATATTTAAAAAATTATTACTCGAAGAAAATGTTCCTAAGTTAAGAAACAATAAAAGGGGTTTTAAAACGTGCCAGCTTGTTTTTTACATAAAAGAATAAAACTAATACTGTGAAAAAACAAATTTTCGATTAATCGATTAATCGTCATAAATTATTTGAATTATTCGTTAATCGAAAATAAGCATTTATAAACTATTCGAACAGCTTATCGCCCAAAATTAATCGATTATTTAAACAACGGTTAATCGTATGAATGCCCTAGTAACTACTAAAAATTGAATTCGACCGCAACGTGTACGTATGAGTAACGAGGCCTTTTGCCTCTTATTTGACATATAAAACGCGGTATTCTCTTGTTCTCCAAATCAATTTTTATTTTCCTTTTTTTTTTAAATAACAATTTTCATTTAAAAACAAAATATTTTTTTCGAAATAAAATTCGTTGAAGCGTCTAAAAAACAATTTTTGTATTAAATTTCAATTTATTAGTTATTTTCAAAATTTCACACCCTCATTTCACGCAACCGCATGTTTTTTCTGACTTAACATTAACTACTCCAATTTAGCTATTTTTTTTTTTTTTTTTTGGTTTTCTCTTCGAAATTTGTTTCATAAAATAATTATTAAATAAATTAATTTATATTTTATAAGATTTTTTGAATACATTTTTTGTATTTATACACTTGATTTCTTAATTTCAAGGGTAAACTATTGAGACTGTCAAGTGTACAAGTATCGAAATACAGTGTTTTGTTTTTTTCTAAGATTTTCAATAGCAGTAGCGTGTATTGTAATATGAATCAATCTACTCTAAAATAATTCTTATTGAGACTCGAAGTCTAAGTCTCTGAATGTTTTGTCTATATGTCTCAAAACAAAACAGAGTTAGAGAAAAAACCTACACTTAACACAGAAAAAATTAACATGAACATAATAAACTTAAAAGTTAATTAGTTTGAAATAACTTGATTTTATTGTTAATTTAATCTTAGAACGACTTTAAGACAATTAAATAACATTATTTTCAAAGTTTTTCACTCACTGTATTCTTAACCTCAAAAATGTCTTGTAATTTTGATGTTTTTTTTTTTAATTATTGGATATTTTTTATTAATTCATTTATTGCTTGTAATCAGTTTTATTACACAATCAATAATTTTGTTAGATTTCAAAAAATTATTTCATTTATTTTCTTAAGATTTTTTTGTTCAAGGTTTTCTTTTGTTAGTAATTTTTTTTTCTTGAAATAGATGTTCTCGTATTTAGAAAATATTTTTTTTTTATTTTTTTATTATTAACTTTATTCTTAATTTAAGAAATATCATCGTTAGTTTTAAAAACTTATAAACCTTTACAATATTTCGTTTTTGTTTGGCGGTAGTTGTTTTTTTTTATTTTAATTATGGCTTTTAAATGTATTTAAACATAAAATTTTTTTATTAAACATTTTATTTATATTGTTGTCAATTATTAAAAAAATTAAAAAAAAAACATGAATACTTTTTTCTACCTTACTTCATACATAAATGGAATCTTTGAATGATTACAGTGGGTCACAAAATTTACAATTTACGGTTGCCTAAATATTTATTGTTGGCAACCGAAATCGATATCAGTTGCCATCTGTAATTAAACCAGCGCAGTTGGCAACTCAATTCCAGTTCGATCATAACGCTGATGCATTTTGACATCACTATTATGACAAGTGTCTCCGTTTTTGACCCCATGACGGCCTTAACATCACTTGGCCAAATTGTCATCAGGTTCGTCATCACAGAAATTACGAATCGTTGCCATAAAACATGTCATCATTGCGATGACTCAGTAACATCGTAGAAACGACTAATTATGCTCAATTTGATGACAGTTTATCATTGGGATTGACTTAAGTCAAAGTGAGAGAATGTTATAATATACTTACTCATTACACATGTTTGTTTTACTTTTGTTGTATTCCGCCCTTTGTTTACAGAAAAACTCTACATTGTAAGACATCAGCAGCATGCCCGATATGGTTTTCGTAATCATTCTACTCTGAAAATTTGATTTATTTGACTAAAAATTTTAAAAAAATAGAATATGGGAAGTTTTGCTTCTCATTTTACTTTTTAAACATGCACAAATAATGTTAATAGTACACAAAATGTGGCATCGAATTGATGTCACTGTAGTCATAGCATAGATGACGCATAAAATATGACAACATTTTATAATGACGTTCGCCATTGGATTGATGTCACTTTTTAATTCATTGATGCCAATTTCTAATAATAACATTGATGTCACAATTCTGATGTTAGGGCATCATCAGTATGAAGATGCATTTGTGCACAATACAATAGTGGATAGGGTATTATGAGTTTATGCTGATGTTTGTTACAATTAAAATATTGATCCTACAGTCACCTTTAATACCGATCCACTCAGAATCTCTTACTGAGTCGATCTAACGATGTCCATTCGTCTGTTTGGCTGCCTGGCTGTCAATGTAAACCTTGTGCCCAAAGTACAGGTCACCATTTTGAGGCTGATTAAATGAAATTAGGTACATACGTTCTAATTGGCACAATCACTAAGTCTATATAAGATGGTTAGAATCGGTCCATCATAGCCCCTATACAAGCTTATTTTTTTTAAATGCTAAAATGAACCTTTTATACAAATTTCTACAAATGAGGGGCTCTAATGACAAGTGGTTTAAAGTGTCTTTTTTAAAAATTGAGATTATTATACTATTTCACTAAATGCGATAAAAAGCTTTCTTTCATATGTGTTTGTGCGAAAGAAAGCGTTCATTCGACATTGTCAAATTGGCAGTAGGTGCTCATATATCTAGTGAGCTCCAAGCGAAACAGGTATCTTAATGACAACTGCTAGAATTGGTCACCATATCTTGCTACCAGATGAGAATTCCACATTTCCCTCTTGTGTTCTGAACTTCTCTGAACTTCACCTACTAATTCCATATGTAATCTTCATTTAAAAAAAAGCACTTAAACCCCTCTTGCTTTATTAAGTCCCTCAAATGTCTTAAGATCAGAGGTTCCGTATTCCGTACCAAGCTTATGTATGAATTGATACTCTTAATGCCTTATTATTATGCCGACACAAGCGACACAAGAGCTTTTTTCTGTAAAAAATATATTTAAAAATGACTTCACCAAACCTTAAGATAATGAAAGTTAATTTTTTTTCGAAAGAAAATAACCAGACACAATAATTAGCATTTTTAAACTCCTTTAGGGGAATGTAAGAAAAGATAAATTCAATGTTTATTGTTGTGGCTTTGTTGAAGCTTTGATATTGTTATTAGTAAGATCTGAGTGTTTAAAATTCTTATTCACTTTATGATCTTATTTGTATAATATTTTTAGCTTTTCTAAAGTCTTTGGAAAAAGTTTCCTGACGAGCTGGCCTAAGCAACCAGTGAAATGCGCATATAAACTAGCTTTCCCACAAAAAAAAATTTCAGTGTTTTTATCAAAAATAAAATTTGGGAATTTAGCCCGTCATTAATAAATGAATTTTTTTTTTTTTTTTTTTTTTTTTTCAGTATTTGTTTATTGAATCTTCATATATTACATATGAACTAACAATTAGTCAATTCACAAGGTATCCTAACATTTCATATTGTCAAAATGTCCTAATATTTCACAATGGTTTAAAAATATTGTTGTACGGCTCAGCCGCTCAGCGCTGGACTTTTCTGATTAATTGCGACAGCACAATAAACACAGCAAGCAACGTTCTATTTATTTAAGACACTTTTTGTTAACAAACCAACAACAATATTTTTAAACCATTGTGAAATATAAGTACATTTTGACAATATGACAAGTTAGGATACCTTGTGAATTGACTAAATAATTAATCAAATCTTATCCTAATATTTACTTTATGTCCTGCCAGTGCTAGACAACAAAGATTTAGTCATCACGGTTTCTGTTCACATGTGGAGGTGTTTATCGCTCATCTGATTGGGTGAGTGCTGCAGTGTCTCTTCTTCTTAAGCGAGTGTGGCCGCCATAATTTAAAATGTTTCTAGCTAATGGATTTGGGTGCAGTTCCAGCTTTTTTAAATATTTTACTGCATATTTCGTTATCATAGTTTTTACTAATGGCACATGAGATCCTTGTGGATATTTGAGTTTTTGACGTACCAGGGGGCGGCTGTGATTATTCGAAGAAGTTTGTTTTGGCGCCTTTGTATTTATTCGATGTTAGAAGCCGAGGCAGTGCCCCATAACTGAATACCGTAGCACCAAATTGGCTTTAAGATAAAGTTGTAGAGTAGAAGTTTGCAATCGAGACTAAGAACAGAATTTCTTCCAATAAGCCAATTAATTTGGATTGCTTTAAGTTTCATTTGAGTCAATTTAGCTTCTATATGCCATTTCCACGTTAAACGCCGATCTAGATGTATACCGAGGTATTTTACATGCGTGTGTTGGGGTATTATTTGATTATTGATTTTAATAGGGGGGCATGTTTCCCGACGCAATGTGAATGTTATATGTGAGCATTTTTGCTCATTGATCTTTATCCTCCATTTTTTTAACCAACTTTCCAGTTCAAATATATGATCCTGTAAGTAACGAGATGCTTCTTGACAGTTTGCGTGTACGCTTAGAAAAGCTGTATCGTCCGCAAATGTTGAGGTATGGGTGTAGCTCCGAAGTATAAATTAAGTATAATAGAGGGCGCAGGATGCTGCCTTGTGGGACTCCAGCGTTAATTGGCTGAGGAGAACTTAAAAAATCGCCTTCTTTAATAATAAATTACCGACCGACTAAGTAGCTTTCTAACAGCTTGTGTATGTTTGCTGGTAAGTTTTGCTGCAATTTCAGTAGTAAACCTTCATGCTAGACTTTATCAAAAGCTTGAGACACATCGGTAAAGAGTGCTGAACAATATTTTTTTTCTTCAAAGGCTTTTCTTATGACATTTACTATTCGATGAGTTTGTTCAATTGTGCTGTGTTTTCTTCTAAAAGCGAATTTAAAATCGGTGTTATTTTTGATATTAGACAATAAGCTTATAGGTCTATAGACTCAACTTTTGTGGGATCCTTTCCTGGTTTAGGTATCATGGTAACTGAGGATACTTTCCACTCTTGTGGGTAGTATTCAAGGCGTAAAATAGCATTACAAATTAGTAGAATAATTTGCTATGCTGGGTAGCTCCAAAAGCATTTTGTTACTGATCTTATCAAAACCAGGGGCTTTCTTGGGGTTTAAATCATTAATAGCCTTCTCGATTTCTCTTATCTCAAATCTTAGTGGAACAGCTGATCCAACAGCAACAGGTGGTAATTCGACCGCAGTATCGAAAGATGTATGAGGGGTAAATACGGCTTTCAAATGATTAACAAAAACATTTCCTTTTTCTTCATCATTTCGTGCCCAACTTCCATTTAAGTTTCTTAATGGCGGTTTAGTGATAACTGGTCTTTTAAGATTTCTAGCTGCACGCCATAAAGAGTAGTCAGATTGGTGAGTTGCATCGAATTCCTTAAGATATTTTTCCAGAGAAGCCGTTTTTTGAGACTGCAGTAACTTTCTTAGCCTTTTTGTGCACTCTTTTAGTAAATTTTTAAGTTGAGGGGATCTGTGCAATTGCCACTCTCTTCGAAATGAATTAATAATAAATTTTGTATTCCCGAAAATAACTTTTAATAACTCCTTTAAGTTTCCTTTTGAAATCTTTTTTATCTTAAAGATTAATTCATCTCTGCTTTTAATTTTACTCTTCCAACACTAAAGTCCTCGTAACATTTACGTAAACGTTGTTTACGTAAATTGAAATTTTTTCTAATGTTTGCGTATCAGCTGTTAAAGAATTTTATGTTTGTTTATGTTTATTTATAAAGCGAACATTTAATTGACGAACACGACGTGTTTTTATATTTTTATACAAAAGCACAACAAACAAAAGCCAAAATTTATAATTTTTATAAATTTTTGTGAAATGGTAATTTGTAACACATTTCAACACGTTTACGTATTTTCAGTAACTACCAACCATTGAATTCGACCGCACTATTACGTATGAGTAACGAGTCCTCAAAGCACATTTTACAAGTATTTTCTACGTAAACTATGAAATTTTTTGAACTTTTTAAGAACATTTTCGTAAAATTATAAATTTGTACATAATTTTAAGAACTTCTAAAATTAAGCAAACGGTCTTTATGAAACAAGTTTTTAACGATTTTTTTTTTCAAATTATTTTATTTTAAAATTTTTACATAAACAAATCTTTTTTTATATCTATTGTTATTTCTGGTTACATTTAAAATCACTGTACCATTTTTCCTATAACCCACTGTATCCTAAACCATTCATGCACTTACTTGCCATATGTTTGAGCTTTAATCAGGAATTAAAAACGTTTGTTATTTCTTCTTGTTTCTGCTTAATATTTTGTTATTGCAATTTTAATTGTTTCGTTTGTTGTCGACAACTATCACACTTATTTTTTACTTCTAAGTCTAACCGTTGTCCGTCCATCTTTCTGTCAAATCTACATTAGCTTTAAAATTTGCTTTGTTTCAGCTTATTTTATCGTAATATTTGTTGTTGTCTGTCCGTCCGCCAGTTTTTGTAATTTAAGAATTTATCTTATTCAATTATTAATTTTATTAAATGTTTTTATATAAGTTTTTATTACACTTTCCTTAAATAATTATGATCTCATACACATAAGTATCTCTTTTTTTTTTGTTTAATTTTTAATATTTATTGCTCTTTAAATGGATTCTCGTGTTGGAATTAATTTTTTGTTTTTAACAATTTTGGGCAAAAAAAATGTGTTGCTTAATTAAAAAAGGGGTTCGTACTTTTAAGCCTCTAATTAGAAATATTGAGACTTAACATTTTAGATTATTTTTCATTAACTATTCTTTCCTTTTGCTGTAAAGAATCATGTTCATTTTGGTCGTAGCGCAATATTAAAGTTGAAACTATAACGTTTGTCTAAACCGTCTATTATTCTTGAAAACTTGTTAATACTCCTTTAAGTTTTAAATAAAACATATCGAGATAGTTTTAAATAGTTATTACAATTAAAGTCTCTTCTTTTTGTTTCGAAAAATCTTTTTGAAATTAAAATCTAGATTTTTTGGAATTCTGAAGACCTAAATCCAACATCAATTTTGAATCGACTTCAAAAGTTGTCCATTACCCAAAAGAAACATTTAAGATCGTATTATTTGTATTAACCCATTCTATGCTTTGCAAACAGATGTCAATTAGTCTTGCCAGTTTAGGCAGTTAGTGGCTTGAAAATGAATGAAGCAATTTGCCATTTTTATTTTACAAATATTTTTATGTTTGTAAAGCATATTTTTTTTTCAAAATTTAAATATGAAAACAAGGCGAATTCATTTCAGGTGAAAGCCCTGCTGATAACTTTTTTCTTTAGCTTTATAATTGTTGGATGTCAAAATTTTATTTATTATCTTGGTTTCTGATTTGATTTGTTTCAGTTTTTGACATTGTACAATGATTTTACAAAAACAAATTGCTTGTGGTTTTTGTACGAGTTGTACTTGTTGTACTACCGAGATGACCTGTAATAAATTCGCCTTGTATGAAAACGACTTTTATGAAAAAAAAAAAAAAAAAAAAAAAACAAATTATTTCGAAGGTTTTGATTTAAGATGTTCAAAAATTATATTTCTATACAGTTTTTGTTTAAAAATGTTTGTATTTTTTATTTTGAATAGAAAGTTATTTCCTAAAAAAACTTAGTCTTATCACATTTTCGTTATATGTTTTTGCGTTTAAAAATATTGTTTGATTATTTTTTTCAGCAAAGATTTGCTTTGTATTAAGAGTTGTCAACACCCTTGTTATTCAGCTCTATTATTGAAGTCAACGGAATAAAAATTGTATAGTCAAACCGCGATAATTCGTACCCCGTTAATTCAAAAACCTCATGAATTCGAAAAAACGGCTGGTCCCTTGAGAAAAATTATTTTTTTAATTCTCAAAAATGCCATTCATTTTGGTCCCCTCGGTAATTCGTATTTTTTTTTTTTTTGGAATTAAAAGTCTAAGGAGTCTACTTTAAATAGTTCTTCTTGAAGAGAGAGAACTTCTCTTAATACGTAAAAAAAAAAAATGTTTTGAAAAAAAGTTTAAAGGCAATGTTTTTTTAAGGTTCTCAAAAGGTTCTCGTTTATGAAAAACTAATTATTTTTGTTTTTGTTGTTTATTATAAACCTCATTAAATTTAACCCCCTATAAGTCGTTTTTATCTTTTTATTTCGCTAAAAGCAGTCGGTCCCTTTTATTACGAATTATCGGGGTTCTACTGTATTTTCTTAGCCGTTATTGACAACCGTCTATTACTATTGAAAGCCACTTGGTATTTTTTTACTGCGTTTTCAAGTCGACGTTAAGTTGAATTGTCTATATTCTCGACAAAAAATTATGCAACTACTTAAATGAAGGTTAAAAACGTTTAGTTAGAATGTGAATATATGTATTTATTAAATCAGCTACACCTCGGTTATCCAGGCCTCTATTAACCCATTACATATATTAACCGGCATGCTGCTCGCTTTCTTTTACAACCTCTATTGTCCGTGATTTGACCCCTATTATCTGTACTATTATCTGTCTATTATGCGTGCAACAAACATAAGATTGTTTGTATATTCCAATCAAATACATATATGTAAGCATAAGTCAAATTCGGTGATTCCCATTTTTTGTTATGTAATACACTCATGTTTATATTACAATGTAGGTACAAATACATACATAGAAAGTATTAACTTAAAATAACCCAGCTAGCACTTTCAATCGTCTAGAAGGCTACTGGGAATCTCATGAAGAGTGATTTTGATCGTCAAAGACCTCATTTTTTAATTGAAGACGATTGCTCGCACGGGAGAAACTGTTACACGTGCTGATTCGTATGAGAGATTCTTCCATAACACAGCAAAATACCCTTATATTAATCATAAAAGGAATAGTTAACGATGTATGTAGAGATTATCTAACGGGCCTTTCAAAAATCATGCCAAGAGTCGTATCAGACTCACGAAGGGATTATTTTGCATCTCGTGAAATGCTCAGCCGTAAAACTGAGCTACCTAAATAAAGGCACCAAGCGTCTTTTTCATGTCAAAACTTATAATTTTCATACAATTTATATGAAACAAACCATAAGGTCGCGAAATCAAAACTATCCTATCGGAAAATCTTATTTTACAGATCCTTCGGTCGGTTTGTTTTGTTGAAATTGTATTGGCAATAGAATTTTCATATTTAAAAAACGCTCTTATTTAGGTAGCTCAGTAATTGTTATACGACTCTTACAGAGAGTCGCAAAAGGTTCATTCCATAATTAAAAGACGAGCGTGTCAAAAATTAATAAAACAATTTATAAATAAAAATAAATTAGATGTTTTTGCGTTTGTTACTCGTCAGATAATCATCAAAGGATTCTTTTGGGAGTTGTATATTAAACAGAATCGTCTAACAAATAGCCTATGCTAACTGGGTTACTTTGTAAAATGTAGACGAACATTTCAAGTAAAAAAAAAAAATAATAAGCAATCTTTGGTGTTTTCATTTATCTATAAACCGTGTCTTCCGATTATCCGTGCATAGTCCGTCAACTGTTTGCAAATGTTTAAGAACTTATGGTTACAAATTTTGTGAATATCTAATAATTGTTAAAATTTCATGTTTAACCCTAGATGGTTACTGTTCGTCGAATCGACGAAGCTCATTTACACTTTACCATATTACCTTTTTACGTGTATTCAAACTACGCTCTTTTTTTTCAATAACGTTAGCTAATGACGAAAGCTTTAAAAAATTAATACACTTTAAAACACACAAAAATTAGTAAAAATTCGTATCAAGTTTTGAAATAGAAGGAAAAGTTTAATATTTTATGCTTTATTTAATTTAATTTTTTAATAAAATTCTTAACTAAAAAATTTTTTGTTGATATTTAACTTTAAAAATCGTTCCGCTAGAATTTTTTTTAATGTACTAAAATGAAGAGTAACCTTTCAGGGTTAAATTAGTCCATCAAAAGTTATTAGAGATGGCATTTTTTTTTGTCAGATTTTCGATAAGTAGTCGACACTGCACAAAATTCTTCGAAAATACCAAATTAAAGTCCAAGTTATGTAGTCGTCGACTTGATAATAAGGGTGATTATTTAACATTTGTTTGAAATCCAATTCAATTTGAATTAGATTTGAATTCAATCTTATGTTAATTTTTGATAATACCTATTTATTTTTGAAAATGATTTTCAAACCCAAAAATAATATTTAGTTCAACAATAAATCTATTTGATATGTACGTCGTTCTTAAACCTGTAGCCATGTTCTGTAACTTTGGTAAGAACTTCTTGCATCGAAAAGACGTGAAACAAAATATTCCATCGTTTCTTGAAAAGTGAGAAAAAAGTGTGTCTGTAACTCATGTCGAAAACTATCAAAAGAGATTACGTAATATTCCACTCGAAGCTGATATGAAATTGCAGATGTTGAGAACGCCAGTAAAACATATCATTGACGGCGACCAAAATTTACTTAAATTGAAAAGTTTTCAACGATGGCGGCGAAAATACAACCGACGCGTCGGCTAGAGCAAATAATGATGAGTTCGACTTTAATTTTTGTTGTTTAAAAAATATCTTTGGAAATATTCGTGCATTTTTTAAAAATGTAAAAAGCAAAATAATTAAACAATGATAAAATCTGACAAGAACAAAATACTTACCTCTTTCGAGTTATTATTCATTGCATTTTGAATTTCTTATATATTTTTAAGTGTTAACATTTTTTTCACCCCGTTTTTATGCGTGAGCTTATTTGACAGTTCAAAGCTGGAACTTTCACTTTCTCACAAAAATTTTACAGACACACTTTTTCTGTAAATTGGCGAGTATTTTCCTTGCGTGACAGCAATTTAACGCCAAAAATGTTACAGGCGCAGTTAAGTGAGAAAAACAGTTGGTTGTTTAAATTAATGGCATTTTTATTTCATTTCACACATTTCAATCGAAAAGTTTCTCGACGCGGGAGTTACAGAACATGGGCACTGATGATAATTTTGAAATTCTTCAGATCTTTCATAAAGTAATTCGCACAACAAGAAATTAAGCAAAATTTTGTCATATTAAGTTTTTTCTAGTTTGAGTTTTCTTTAAATTTTTTTCCCCCTTTTCTTTTAGTAAGTGGCGGATTTATTTGAAGTTTATTAAAATTTTGATTTTTTTGCATTCATGTTCTTCTAGCAATTTATCTAGTTCACTGTTAAATTTGTTTTATGACATTTTTTTGTATTTTTCTGTGTTAAGAAAAGGTCTTTTATTTTGTTTTTTGTTTAAACCTTTTAGTCATTCTTTTTTTTTTTCAAGAACTCTTAAGTGTTTGAGACAAAAATAAAGACCATATGATGGTTAGTATTGATTTTTTACTTGTAATTTTCTCTCTTAACATGATGTTTGAAAAAGTCACAATTATTGCTGGGTTTAAAAAACATAATGCGGGCAATTTATGTGTGTTTCTTGGCTGTAGTTCTTAGATTAACAATTGTTTTTCTTTATGGTCTTTCGACACTTTTCAAAATGCGAACAAATTGAAGACTGACAACTGCGTTCTGGCCACTATTTGTTTGTTTTATTTGTTCTCTTCTAAAATTCCATGTTTAAGGTAAAATGTCGAATGCTTTCGATCAAACCAAACGGTCATATTAGAATAACTCTTGGAAGCTTACAGAGCTGGATTTTTATCAAAGTGAAAATTTTGTAAAAAAAAATGTGTACAAGTTAAATGTAATAAAAAAAACTAATAATAATAAATATTCTTCTTTAAAATAATGAAAGTGTTTTCAATTTACAAAAAGTAATTTAAAATTTCTTTATTTTTATAGAAATATTTTAAGAAAACCTAAAAATGTGAATAAAAAGAAAATACTCTTTTTTTATAAATAATTTTAACTATAAAACAACGAATATTTTTCATTATTAAAAACATTTAAAGAATTTAAAATCATCTTTCAATTAAAAAAAAAACTGAAAAAAGTCTTGATTCAAACAACGAATTTTTTTTACTTCAAACAACTGAAAATCTATGGAAACATTTTACTTTTATTTAAAAACTTTGAAAACAAGTGCCTAAATGATTTTCATTTTAAAAACAACAAAAACCATGTACAAGTGTGATATTTATTAAAAAAAACCCCCAACTAATTAAATTAAATATTTAAACAAATAATAAAAAATTAAAAAAATAATGCCTGTTAGTGGTTTCCAGTACAGTACAAGGCCCTATAGCTCTTTTAGAGCTACAAGGGGCTCATGTAGTGTACAACAACATACAACAAGCTGTACTTTAAATTATCAGCAACAATTCCCTACAAACAGTTACAGCAAAACCTTACTAAATACCAACAACAACAGCAGCAATAATAACAATCATCATCCTTCAGCGGGTCATAGTTTACAGACTTCAGCTTCTTCTTCCTCGTTAGGTGTTAGAACTACAAATAATAACAGTAATAATTTCAATGTCATTTCTAGCACCTTCCAACGGCAACAGCCATTTCGTAGCAGTTATTATGGCACTCGTTATAATTTTAAAACGGGCGATAGTAATACACAAATGGCCAGTAAATTGAGTACGTCAGGAGGAGCTGCTACTGCAAATAATACCGCTAATGCTATAACAGTGAAGCCTTTAACACCCAAACTGGTAAAGCGCATAGAATCGACTTGTACCCATCATACAAAGTCTAAGGCCCCCGCACCACCTGTAGCGAATTGTGTGCGCTCTACACCACCCACTGCCCCTAAACAGTATTTAAGAACAAGAAATCAGCAACAACCACCCACGCCCCCATTAAGAAAATCATCGAATTTTGATCGTTATCATCAGACCAATTTAAGTATTAGACAAAAGACTAACAACAATGCATCACCGCTCATCAGCAATAGTCGTTCATCATTTATCAGTAGCGACTCCCAGGACTCTCAGGCTCTACAAAAATATCAGCAACGCAGTGTTGCTGCTGCAGGTGCCACACAAAAACGTGCCTATACTACCACAGTCAGTAAAGTTACTAAAGAAAATCAGCCAAAAGCAGCTGAAAACAATGGATCTCATAGTAATGGACCGATAAAGTCCATAAAATCTTATCCAGCTCCTTTGCCACCACAGGGAACACCCAAGGCCCTACCCCGGCGCAAATGCAAAGAAGATTCTAGGCTCAATTCAGTATCGGCCTCGCCCAACCTCAATAATCGCAGATTTATATCCAGTGTAGGAATAAATTCCTTTAATGCCGCCTGCAATCCTAAAGCTACACCGCTTTATAAAAGAAAAACGTATGTGGCTAGCTGTACCTCAAATCAACACTCTACAAATGGTACGGTGAATTCTCCTCTACTCTCAAACAAAACGGGCAGTAATTGCAGTAATTCTAGTTCAACCCAGTCTAGTGCTTCTCAGGGTTCACCCAAATCGAAAAAAGCCTTCTCCACCAAATTCCCTCAAGGTTTGCCATTTGAAGATGAATTTTATCGACGACATCGTTCCTATTCACACTCATCCTCCAGTAATTATTCATTTTATTCATCCAATGGCGCTCACACTACCGCACCTCATACACCCCATGACTATGAACGGGAAGAAGATGATGAATTCCAAAGAAAACCCTCAACAGATGATGCTTTATATGTGGATTTTTCCAAAGTCTTGCATAGAAATGAATATAAATCAACGAACTCAACAACAACTAACACCCACTATCAAACGACAAACAAAACACATGCATCATGGTTACGAAGGGACTCTCCCTCGACCAACAGAACATCGAATTATGATACTAGTCACGATTCACCTCTTTTGCCCCGACGCAATTATCTCCATCACTATTTACCTCCTACTCCCCCTGCTGCTCGCACGGAAACCAACGCATCTTTGCGTTCTAGAACGAAATATTCTCAATCTATAAACGATTATCTCTACACTAGTAATGGTGGGAAATTGTGTGTCAACGTTTCCCCTCAAAACACTAGTGATAGTAGAAAATCTCTTTTATATAATAACTCTACAATATCTTCATATTTGGATCCTTTACAAAATGCCGATAATGGTTACTATACACATGCTTCACCTGAATCCTCGCCTCCATCGATTACCAATAAAACAGGATCTTCGTCTAAACATACAGATTCTTATATGGCTGTTTCATCATCGTGGGCTCCAAAATGTTCACATCCGACTAAAGTTTTAATACCCGCCTCCTTATCTTCTGATGCAAATAACAATAAGGACTATCATCATCGTAGTCAACAGTATGGCCAGAAAGAGGACTATTATGAGAAATTTAAGAGATACAATAGTGGCTCGAAGGTAGCAGCTGTTACAGCCGATAAGTCGGATGACGTTTTGGAGCACACGAACAGTGAGTATAGGTGAGTAAAAAGAGGATAAAATTTTGTATCGTTATTATTTCAACATTCTTTGTCAGTTGAAGGTTATGATTTCTGTGGTGAAATGGAAGAGAATCTTAAGTCGATACAAGACAAAATTTAGTTATTACTGATATGAAAGGTGTATAATCTTTTATTACCATTTTTTTTAACATTTCCTTTAGCCTCTATTTTTAGTAATGCGAATGAAACTTTAGCAAAACTGGGGATATCTCGAAACTACAATATTCGACATAGCTACTTTTCCATATTGGTACAGATTTGTTCGACTGGTTGTATAAATATGTACTATGTCAATAAACTTATTTAAGTGTTTTTCCCTAATATTATCTAAAAAATTTTGGGCCACTATGTAGTGTCAATTACAGCTTCCAATGTCGTTGTTAGTGGTCTTTGGGTAGCAGTGCTTGCACAATTTAAATTTTGTATGAATACATCTTAAGGTTCAACTTTAAAATTATCTGCAATGCTGTTCTGGAAATGCCCAATTGGCATTTTCAGAGACGATAGATAATTTTCAACGCTCTCCCGCACAGCTTCCATGTTGCCTTCATTGCGAGTATTCCCGGACACAAAAAAAAAATATAAAAATGTGTTATATTAATTAAAAAAAATTTATTAAATGTGCACCAGTAAACAAATTAATAGTATCAATGAAACGTTAATTCACTTGATTTAACGTTTAATTCACTTGATTAAACGTTTAATTTACTTGATTAAACGTTTAATTCACTTGATTAAACGTTTAATTCATTTGATTAAACGCTTAATTTACTTGATTAAACGTTTAACATTACATTTTTAATTAAAACTAATTTTATTATTGATTAATGCTTTAGACTAAATTCCCAATCATAAAGGCTCTGGGAGCTGATCGTGAATTAAAAGGTGGACGATATTTTTGCTGCGTTAAAACAATTGATCGTTGGCAAGAAAATAAAAATTCGACAATTTTTCCGATAATATGTTTCCGATAATACATTTTTCGGAAATAAAACAATCGTTTATTTCAATGAATTCGTTTTCATCATCATGAAATATAAACTTTCAGGACTGTTCTGAAAATCACTTTAATTCAAATCACGCGATTTAAAATTCGATGTGATTTCCAATCGCCGAAAGTACACGAGGAATGCAAAAACGGTGTAATTTTCAAAACACCACAAAATCACAATTGTGATTTTAAGAGCACGTAATTTTTAGAACAGACCTGTTAGATTTAATTTGTACTGGCTGCATTAAAGTTGACAATTACTCTTAAACTTTAATTAATAACATTGTGTAACATTTTTCAAGGAATACAGTGCAAACTCTTTCTCGTGTGGAATTTCTCGCATTACTTATTGAAACTATCCAAACTCTATTTGGGGTTTGCCCAAACCCTATTTGGGTTTTGCTAGTTTAGCAGCCATTTTTCTAGCGTCTATATCTCGGAAGCCAATGGAAATTTAGTTTTCCTATTTTCGCCACAATTGCAGCTATACACTAGGAGAAAAAAGTGTGTAACATACTTACCCCAAAAAAAAGCTGAATGTTCTTCGAACAAATTAACTCTGAGCGGCAGTTAAACTAGCAAACCCCAAGTAGGGGTTTTTTATTCTCGATAAGTACTTCGAGAAATTCCACACGAGAAGGATTCTGCATTTTATGTGTTGCATAGTGTAATTATATTCAATTATTCGTGTATTGTAAGTGAAAGGTTATGCATCCGCCGTATGTCTTGAAAGGAGTTCTTCGCGAACTTTGAGATAACGTCTTTTCATAAAACTTGATAGCAATCCGTTACTGGCATTAATGTGTGTTCATATTTTAAAATTGCGAACTCGTGCTTAGCTCTTCATATTAAAATTGGACCGCTCATTTTTCAATTATGCAAACTTGCTTTAATATCAGCATATGTCGGTCTATATAATCACCCCTCTCGCGAATAATAAGTGGAATTTTTGTTCCCATGAAATTGTTATTCCCCTCAAAGGAAAAAAATTCTATTATGAATTTCCCGTGAAAACTTTTTCTATCGGTTCTCAGTGAATGTAAAAAAAGAAAAAGGATAAAAAACACTTTAAAATCAAAGAAATTTTTGTCCAAAATATACACGTGTAAAGGAAAGTAAAAAAAAACAAAGCAAAATATTTAGTATTGGAGAGTGGTTTAATTGCAACGTTAACTGCACGATTTAACTTCCATGCTGTAGAACAATTTCCAAAATTCTGTCACCACGTTTTTCAAAAGCTTCACAAATCCGCAGGCAATCGTCCTGGTACTTTGCATTTGGTAACTAATATATCGGTTTGTGACTTATCAACGGATCTTGCCCTTAAAATAAATTTTATAAACTTAAAAATTCGAATTATAAGAAGAACTACTTACATACATGATCTGTTCCCCAGCATAAATGAAGTGAGCAAATCAAAGGAAAAAGTAAAAAAAATACGAGGGAAAGAATTATTCACGATAACGGGAGGAATGTTTTGCCGCTAACATTTTTCACGTTGTTATTCCCCTTTAAATTTCCTCAAAAAAAAAATTTTTTCATGGGAGTTTTTCATGATTGGAAATACGTGAAGAGGGAAAAGTTATTATTGATAGGGGTGAAGGTTTTCTTCTCTGCTATTAAATACTTATGTGTTCGCCACGGCCTCGAGAATTTTATGATGTTTTTTTATGTTTGTAATGGCTACTTCAGATACTTTGTAAAATAACGCCAATAGTTTTCCTTGAATATCTTAATCACTTTAATTCAAACTCTGCTGTAAATCTTATTTGCGTTGTTTTTTTTTTATTGATTTGTTGTCGGTTAACTTTTTAGAGCGGCACATGACGTTAAACTTCAGTTAACTTAACTCCGATATTAACTTTTACGGGAGTACATTTTTACGCGATTTTAATCTATTCAACAATTTAGCACTACTACTCCTATTTATCGCAAATTTTCGCTTCCACTTAAAAATTATTTGATTCTAAATTCTACCTATAAAAATAAAAATGTTTCTATTAAGAAAATGGAAAGTTTAAAAGATATTTGTGAAGTTGGAAATTACAATTTTTAAAAAATGCACTCGCAAAAGTTTTTAAAACAAATGCACTACTCGTATGTATCGCAAATTTTCGCTTCCACTTTATTGTATTCTAAATTCTACCTACAAAAATTAAAAAGTTCAAACTCTGCTGTAAATCTTATTTGCGTTGTTTTTTTTTATTAATTTGTTGTCGGTTAACTTTTTAGAGCGGCACATGACGTTTAACTTCAGTTAACTTAATTCCGATATTAACTTTTACGGGAGTAAATTTTTACGCGATTTTAATCTATTCAACAATTTAGCATTACTGCTCCTATTTTTCGCAGATTTTCGCTTCCACTTTGAAAGTATTTTTCTAAATTCTACCTATAAAAATTAGAAAGTTTCTATTAAGAATATGGAAAATTTAAAACATATTTGTGAAGTTGGAAATTAAAATTTTTAAAAAATGGACCCGCAAAACTTTTAAAAACAAATTCAGAGTTTCGCAAATTTTTTCCTGGTATTTTCTTAGTCTGATCTTATAAAATTATTTTTTTTTTCAAGAATTTAGTCTCGACATTGAATTTTTGAAGCAGATGTGCGCTAACGAAATTTTTAGAATTTTATTTTTACTTAAAACCGGAAAGCTTTCTCTATAATTCATTATCAAATTTTCTAATGTCAAAGTATAAAAAAAAAACATAAAATTGCACCAAAACATAAAGATTTTTTTTATTAATAATTTAATTAAATTGTTTTTTCTTTTTTTGCTCATTTATAAATAAATATGGTAAATTCTACTTTTGTTTTATTTATTTTCCTCTCTCTCTCTGTCAGACACGTTTCTTGGCTCTAAAGCCGGTTCCGGTTTCAAACTAAACACAATAACAAAAAAATCGAAAAAAAAAACAATTAGCCAAACAAGGATAAATAGTGACTATATGAGTGATAGTCTGCTCCAATGTTGTATTTTTAATAAAAAAATGTATTCAATATTTTTTATGTTGTTGAACAATTTTCATATGCAGCCGCAGTAAGTCAGTCTGTCATATTTAACAAATTTAACTAAATATGTTTAGTTGAATGTCATAGTTGATGAGAAATAATAATAAATGTATGCCGAATCGATGTAATCAATTTTATTTATAGTTAATAATTATTATAATTATTTATTGAACACAAATACAAACAATTTTTAAATAAACCCAGATGGCGCTTATTTAAAGTTTTGTTGGTTTTTTTCGTTTTCAGTTCTAAATTAAGTTAGACTTGAGTTTACGCTTTAAAGTGTTTTTAGGCCGTTTCTAACAACTCAAAAAATCAGTTATTTGTTTTACATTTTGCCAAACCAAATAAGGCTACAAGCAAATTTGCCAAATATGGTCAAACCAGTGGAAACGACAGTTTTTTTTTGTTGTTTTTTTTTATATATAAAAAAAAGTAATCTAATAAACTTATTAACAATATTTAATGGATTTTTGTTAAAATTCTAACTCTACGGTTTAAAGTGTGTTTTATATTTTCAATATAATTAAATTTGAATAAATGTAAATAGATTTTGTCATAAACGACATTCGATTTCCCTTTTTGTGTTTTAAATTGCCTACTTTTTAAACTTTTAGTTTTTAAATCCACTTAGACAAAGTCTTTTAGCAGTGCGTACACGCAGAGAAAAACATTTTTCGACGTGGTTACCTCCAACAAAACAATTTATAGAGAAAAAGAATATTAATGTCAATGGCAACCATATTATCTCTACATTTGTCTTCCTTTAAAAAACCACAAACATATTATGGTTGCCTCCAAGCATGTTATCCACTAAAAATTTTATAGTTTAACATTAACAGTAATATTTTCCTCTTTCCTAAGATGAACATGTTATGGTTGAAAAACAGCCATGCTATTGTAAGTGGTAAACATATTTCATACACCCAGAGAAAAAATATGTTTAAAAATGATCACATCCAACAAAACTATTTTAAAGGAAAAATTTTAAACATATTATGTTTAATTTAATCATACTTTTGTAATCGACAAACATATTGTGGTTAAATTTGTCCTCCATCAAGAATCCACAATCATATTATATTTGCCTCCAAACATGTTTTGGTTTATAATGACTTAAATATGCTCAACACTTATAATAGGATGGTTGGTTTTCGACAATAGCATGTTGCGCTTAGAAAAGGGGAAAATACTATTGTTAATTTAAAGACAAATTATTGTCATATTTAACCAAAACATGTTTAAAGACAACCATAATATGGTTGTGGCTTCTTGATGGAGGACCAATTTAACAATAATATGGTTGTCGGTGACAATAATATGATTAAATTAAACATAATATGTTTAAAAATTTTCTTTAAAAATAGTTTTGTTGGAGGTGACCATTTTTTAACATACATATATTTTCTTTGCGTGCATAACATGTCCGAAGGCAATCATAATGTTGTGGTCGCCGGTTGCAATAATATGGCTAAAGTTATCATAATATCAAACTTGTTCCTCGAAACAGAGTGAACTAAAAATTTATAAATTTTCAGTAGAGACAAAAAACTTTTTTTATATGTATGCTTATATTACAAATGGGGATAACACTACGTTTTTTAGGCAAAATACTGGAGAAATAGATCTTAGATTTTTACAATGGTTAGCCACGTTTTCTTGCAAAAAGTGAAAATTGAAAAATTTTGAGTTGACGCTGTTTAGAGGAACAAGTGCGATATGTTTACAAATTATTTTATTTTTTTTTTAATTAAAATTAGTGTTTATTTGAGGTGACCATATCGTAAAATGTGTTTTCTCTGCGTGTACAAGTTAAATATGTCTGATGCTTCCGATTAAAGATTACAAGTTTTTTATTTCCCTTCAATAAATTGATCTTTTAACTGTCAAGTAGTCAGGTTGTCATAAAAACAGTTTTATTTATTTTTTGATTTATAAATATTTAAAGTCATTTGCTTCTAGTTTCAATTAGCTTTGATTGAAATCTGTCAACAAGTTTTTATAACTTTTTACAGAAAATCGTTTATCATTATTTAATTATACAATGAATAATGAATTGAATTTTTTGTTTAACTGCTTAATATTATTTCTAACAAAAATTTTACAATATCTAGATAGAACATCTTTAAGTTAATTACCAACACCAAAATGGTAAATTTTTTTACACATATATATCAGCTTTCGTTTGATGTATACAAACTATTTATTTCAGTCTAAGCGAGTTTGTTTTATCTTTACATTGTTTCACTGGGATACTCTAATACCGTGCTCAGATATGCATCTTAATTGAGTTTTGGGCAATTAATGCCATTATTGAGCTCAATTATCCATATAAAATTTCAATTTAGTTATTGTTAATTTCATACGAAATTGTTATAATATTGAGTCAAATTAAAATACAACACTGTAACAAGTGTGTTTAGTGAGCCGAACACAACTCACGAATGAAAGTGTTTTGACATTTGAGAACTGAAATGCCAACAAAACAAAGGCCCATAAAGATGTCAAAAGGTGTTTGCATTTTGCTTATACTTACATGTACATTTTTGTTTGCGATTTTACTTTTTTTGCCACACGTTTTTTCTTTTTTACACGGTCAAACGCTAATGGAGTTAGCTTAATTGTATATGTGTGAACAGAAAGATAAACCGAATATTAACACAATAAGAAATGTATATCTGAACACCATTTAACGGATCGATTTTCAGCAAAATTCTTCAAAGGGATTTGCCGGGCCTTAACGGTTTATATTCCTATTAGAGGTCTGCATCGAATAAGTTTTTGTTGTATACAAGAAGCTTTTTTTCTCGAGTAAGTACATACTCTTTTTCTTTCTCTTCACACAAACAATGAAGAAAGATCAAACGGGAATTATTGTATCTGTAGCTCAGTGATGCCGTTTGGTTACATTTGCTAAATTTTTTGTAACTTTTGAAGGTGCGATGTAACCATGTATAATTTTGTTATATTTGGCCAAATTTTCGTAACTTTTGGTGCATGACATAGAACGAAATAATATCTAAAAAAAAATACTTAATTTATAAATTAGTATTATAGCACGTTTCCACATGTTTTGAGCCACAAAACTTGTTTTGCAGAAAAACAAGTGTTTTGAAAGAGCAGCGCAACTTTTTAGATTCTTCACCTGGCAACACTAATGTAGCTCTCTGTGCAGGTGTGAAGCAGACGAAGAGAGACCCCCGTTTACAGAGAATATCCTTCATTACTACTCGTATTTAAGTTAAAAATGATCCCAAATTATTTTTTTTTAAAGAGTACCATTGAAAATGTTTATTTACGCGTATGGTTACTTTAAATAAATATTCTTTAAATGCTGACACTACTTTCCTTAGTTATTTACTAGAAAAATTAGTCAGTGATAAGGATCGTACACTTTCGTATCTGGCTCAAATGATTTCTTTTTTTGTTAATAACATGGTCTCAGAAAACCCTAATACAGATTGTGGCCACTCATCCTGATATCAAGTTATCAATAGAACAGTTAACAGTCGGTAAATATCGTCCTAGGAAGTTAGGACTCCCTATTTTTTGAAGGAGTCCCAATTGTAACCTACAGGAACTTTAATCGTAGAATGGTTTCGGACGGAAAAAATGTCTTTAATTTAATGCCCAGTATTAAAAAATAACTAAATTGTTGTAAACTAAAGAAATGTCGCTTATAGGATAAGACAGTTATTTTTTCTCTACCTATTAAATCTGAGGTAATTTCAAGCTATTTTTTATCTCGATATTTGCCTAATTGGTGCAATGTTAAAGCAAGCTCCTACTTGTCTTTAACATCATGTTATGAAACTAAAATTTTTAAGGTAAGTCCCAGCAGTCTTCTCAGAAACTTTTTAATGGAGTGGTTAATCACAGAAGACTTTCTTTAACTATGAACATACAACTATATTTCATACGAAGTAATTAATTGGTCCTATGACCAATACCTTTACAATAATATCAATAGGTAACAAGTTTTACGGTGAAGCAAGAAAAACCTCGAGGAATTTTTATTCATCAATGGGTTGTATCTAGTGCTTGCAAATTATGGATTAGTGGGTACCGATAATCGAGTATTTGCACTTATTTTTGGGTACTCGATGCCCAAAAAAGTACTCAATACATTCAGAGTTGTATTTTTTTAAACAAGGTTCAATGAAACATTAACGGGTTTCTTTTAAAATACCAAAATTTAACCAACATTCTAAAACAAGCTTACAATAAAAAATGAAGCTAAAGGAAAAATTTAAAAGAATTATACTGATTGTAAACAAATTTAACACAATAAGTTATTAAAATAAATACAAAATAGTGTTTGGCTATTGCGTACCCAAATGATCTGTACGACAAAGAAATAATTGGCAGATTAGTGCGGGGTAGCTCTGCGACAAAGTATAAGCAAATGAGGCATTGTGAAAACCAAATTTCTTTAATATGCAGTTTTTCGTTGGGAAAAAAGAAAATCGGCTAATGAGAAGACGGCCATAAAGGTCTTAAATCGTACGAAATTGGTGGCCAATTCACTCCTCCTCTACGAGAAATAATGCGATTTTCGAACTTTTCTTTCAAAAGATCTATTGTTTCTTTGTTATCATGAACAAAACCAGTGTCGTAAAATTTCTCAACCTTCTCTACCGAATTTTGTTCTTAATTTCCAAATACCTTGGCATGTGCTAGGAATTGAAATGAAGAGGATTTAAAATTGAGCAGATTTTAAAAACGACCCTGTAATGAAAGTTTACAAAACATATTCCTTTTTATCTACTTAAGTGTGAATTATTTTTACAAGAACAACGCTTAAAACCACGTAAAAATTAGGTAATTTTGTTAATAATAGAATTCTAAAGCTTTTGCCATTTTAATATTTTAATAATAAAAACACGTTGTTCCTTCGTACAACGTAATATATTAACTAACCGAAATGTATTTAGAATCTGAAAATAAAAATTTAGAATAAAAATTCCAGGTTGAAAACAATGACAGAAAAATTAAACTGATACTTCAATTTTGAACACCCTTTATAACTTTGTCATTCCATTTATAACTTAGACAATATTGATCCTAGACCATATAAAGTCAATATTAAGTCAGCTCAGTCAAGAATGAAAAATTATCAATAAATTTTAATTCATTTCATGTTGTAAAATTCCTTTCTTCATAAAAATAATTTAATGAAAATTAAATTCAATGAACTTTAAGCCTGATTAAAATATCGAAATTTGGATTAAAAACCATTAACAGTTCAATAAAATAACCACAATACTAATCATATAAAGTAGTTATATGTTCTGGAAATTATGAGAAGTGAAGTTAAAATCCGGTTGGCCGTCGGGCTTTTGAAATGGGTTTGCCGAAGACCGCAGATATGATGGGGAGTTGGTTGGTATATATTTATGCCAGATATGCTCATATAAATTTCGCTATTGAAATTCAGACAGATCTGGCTGAGATATGAGCAAAAACCACGACTTCCTTTAATTTTACCCATTAATTCCTTGTTGCTATTTTTATATAAGTATGGAGAACGGCAACAGCCAAAGCTTCCAAATTAGGTGCAAGCATCTTGGTTCAAATAAAAATGCACAACATCCGACAAAATGTGGGCGGGATTGAAAAGTGGGCGTGGTACAAATTAGATTTATTTATTTAATTTTCATTGCCGAATATAGCACTCTCACTTGTTTTTTTTTTTATTAATATTGATGCGGTTGGCAACACTGCCTCTTTAATCCTACCAAGAAAAATTGAGACAACTTTTCGAATTAAAAAAAAAATAATTAATTAAAAAAATTAAAATTATAAGACTTGCTAAGAATTTAATCTTGCAATTCTTTGGAATCTTTATCGATTATCATTTAGTCAGTCAGTCAGAATATTGTAGGTTATACACAAAACTGCATTTCCGATTTGTTTAAACTTTATCGTTGAAAAAGGCAGCAAACAGTCACCTTCTTGAAAAACGTGTTTTTAATGTAATTGAATTTATTTATAAAACATTTTCTCTATAAAAGAAAAAGCTTAAGAGGATTAAAAGCTTAAAATGCTTAGTTTTTGCTTCTTGACATGAAACTAGTGTCCGCCGAAGGTTTTGTTTGTTTAGTTTTTTAATGCCCTAAAAGACAATTATTCGATTCTGCAGTTAAATAAAAGTCAAAGTCGTTTTTCCTGTACAAAGTAAAAAATTTTCTAAAATTTTTGAACTTCCTACTTTATGCAATTTCTTCAACGTCTTACTTGCAGGTTGGCATTAGATTGAAAAGTGAAGAAAAAAATTGTTTTTACAAGAATTAAAAGCATTAGTGTTCATGCTGTACTGACTGTAATTGTAGCAAGTGTCCAAAATAAAATTAATTATTTTTTTTTATGTATTTTTTTTTTCTTTCAAATCATAAATAATTTTTGAAATAAAATAAATCTTGATTTTAGATTTGAAACAAAATGTCAAGTTACTCCAGTAGGTGTTATTCTTGTATTCGAAGTCAGCCAATGTCTTTTTTCCTTCTCTTTATTAGCCACTGTTCTGACCAAATTTAGTTGTACAATATTAATTTTTTTTTTACAGCCAATAGCTTTTGTGTTTAGTCTCTAGGGGTTTAACTTTTTTTTTTAAGCCGGCTTTAAAGCTTGAAAAAACTGTTGGTTTTTAAAGCAACACACTTTTTTTATGATTCATTATCTTTATCATCATGCTAGAATGTCTGCTGTTGTCTCTTAAAAAAAAATTAAAAAAAACTATTAAATAATATATTTTTTTAAAAGGTTTGGTTTGATTTTATGCCAATTTTTTTTTTTTTTTTTGTCTTTTTGTATGCGTGTATTGAATTTTTAAACAAATTAATAAATACATCATTTTAACAAAACATACAAACACAGACTTAAAAAAACTGAAATGTTTTAAGAAAACTACAAAAATTGCTAATTTTATTTGATTGTTTTTGTTATTGTGGATGGTTTTTATTGTGTGCTAGTGTGAACATTTCAATTTGTCTTAACGCGCTTTTTCGTTGGCTTTTTTTGAGGGTGTGTAATAAAATAATTTTTTAGTATACTTTTTGGTATAATTTAATATAAACATAAAATAATTTATATCAAAAACATATGGTAGACATAATTTTTATTATTGCCAGCCACCATTTAGCATATTTTTAGCTCAAATATTTGTTTACAGTAGTTGTTCTTAATTTGGTTGTAACATTTTATGCAAATATGAAAAAATTTGGAATTTTATGAATACAGTGAGCTCGGGATAACTTTAACTCCGCAGGTGTTGACGTTCATCAGATTGTTAACGTTCAAATTCAAATTCACATTCAAAAAATAGTTTAAATAGTTAGTCCCTTGCTTAAACACTTTTTCCTCATTGCCCCAGATTTGTAGACATAACTTTTCCTATAGAAAACACAAACAATTGTAAACACTTTTCCTATAAAAAAGACAGAATCTGAGCAACTTTATCTATCGAAAATAGCACAGAATCTTTGTTATAAAAATGAGCACAGACCAACTGAAAAAAGCACAGAATCTAAGCTACTTTTTCTTTAAAAGAAAAAAAAAAAACACAAAACTGTCCTGATTTACTATTGACTTTATCAAAAATACTGCTGATCAGACCAACCGAACCACTAAATTGTGCTATAGACATAAAGCATGCGCATGTCAATGAAAATTCGCTACTGACCTTAGAAGTAATGACAAGTTAATTCTTGTGGGACCATATGGACGCATTGGAACCAGTCCACGGCTTTAAATATTTTTCTTAGATATTTGGGCTTATTTTTGATTAATAAAATGTTTATTAAACAAATTTTCATAGAAAATTCATTTTATAAACCTGCTATAAAGTAAGTGGATAATGCAATTATATAAATCCAAAAACTTGCAAATATTTCGTTTGAATAATAAAAAGAAATTTTTTTTGTTTATTTTCGAACTTACTCTATATGTGACAGCGCATAGAGAAAGGGACCTAAGGGTAAAAAAAAAAAAAAAAAATCAATTTTCACTTTTTTTTTGTTGATGTGGATGGACAACATCTGAGCGCGTTTTCAAGGTTGACCAACACGTTCCTGACGTCATGAGATGTGTCTCGTCAAATGAGACCAATACCAACACGCTCAGTGATTGTACACCAAAGATACACGTATTTAAATCTTTAAAATGGTTTTAAATGGTTTTTACACTTAGGTCCCTTTCTCTATGCGCTGTCACATATACTGTTTCATCCTATTCATTAATTTTAGTTTTACAGCTGTCAAAAAATTTATCTTTTCTCTCGAAGGCAGACAAAAGTGTTGGCTTTGTTTACGGTCTAACCCTAAAGTCATCAAAGTAATCGATAATAGTCGCGACTTGAAGGAACTTCATCCCAGGATTCATGTAGGGAGATTTTCTTCAAATGAGGGAACAATGAGAGAACAAGGAAACAAAACGAATTGCCATAGTCAGTGTGGCCAGTTTGGCATTTTTGCAGCTAAATTTAGCATTAAAAATTTCTGCTTAGCTGCAAAATTTTCACTTAGCACTTGACATTTTATTTAGCATTTTTAAAAAATGTTTTTATCTTTTTTTAACATTATATATTTTAAAAATTTGGACGAATAGTTTTATTGACTTTTCTAAAAAAATTTTATAAATTGTAATAAATGTTGACTTTAAATACTCGTAGTTGTACCCAAAATGAAATTTCGTATGAAAATGGATAAAACTTATGTTAAGAAACCGGTCTTGTTAAAAAAAAAATGGATATTCAGGGAATTTTAGAAATGCCCTTATCATGTCGATTGTTATTATTATTTTCCCTTTGATATTACGATATAAAAGTATAAGAAAATTTCACTTTGTACTTAGATAAAAATTGTTTGCTCTAAACTGCTGAAAAAAAAAATTATTTTAAAGATTCAACTTATTTTAACTATAAAAAATAAAATAATCTAAAAAATTTTGTATATCATAGAAATAAATTGTTTAAAGTTTGCATATGTCAGAGGTTTGCGGCCTACATAAGTATTTATATGCATGCCTTACCAAAAATCTAGCCACTTGCTTAAATATAACAATTTATTTCCATTTCGTTACAAAATTAGCCACTAAAATGTATTTAGTTTCGAAAAATTTTTATACTGGTAATAGAATTTTAACAAAAATCTTTAAAAATTTTAGCATTATTTTAGCATTTTTTTAAAATAATTTTTAGCATTCTTTGGCCATGTCTAATGCCAGATTTAGCTGTACAAATTTCTTAGACCTGGCCACACTGGTCATGGTACATGCACTATTGTACCGAGTTTAATTACTCGTTATCCTCTCGCCTACAAAGTAAGATTTGTGCGACAAAAATTGCTCAGTACTAACGAGCACTAAGCTTCTTTTTGTATAAAAAAGAGCACAAAATCTAAGTTATATTTCTATAGAAAAGAGCTTCTTTTACATTGGAACAGGGCACAGACTCCGAGTTACTATTTCTTTCGGAAAGAGCACAGAATCCGGCAAGGCGAACTCATTTTTCAGGTGGCGTTGAAAGCACAGCTGAGCTACTATTTTTCTTACTTAAGCCTGGTACTCTGTTCAACATTTTACGTGAAATGCTGTCAAAACTCATATGAAAAAAACTAGTGCCGAATTTCTATGAAATTATATTGATAGAGTTGTACTCTGTTCAATTTGTACAAAAGTTACGAAATGTTTCTGGCAACATTTTTTTACAACTGCGAAATAATACGGATTAAGCGGCACTTATTTGACGTGAAATTTTAAGCAAATGGAAAAAAATTAAAATTTAATATTAAATGAGAAAGGAAAAACATAAATAACACAACCGCTAACAGTTTTTCATTCATATTTACTTTAATTTTTTATTAAAAAAAATACTTTTCAGTAAAATACATGTGGGCTTTGTTCACATACGCAAAACAATGTGCATAATTTAAAAGATTAAAAACGTCGAATTGTGTAAACTCGCGAGATAGGTAACATTGATACATGTCAAATTTTTCGTATGAAATAATAGATATTTCTGAAAATTTTTCACAAATTGGAGCTAGGCTTTAGGGAGAGGAATGTCAAAAGTTGCTTATGTTTTTGACATATCGATCAAGGAAAGCAACAAATAAAATACAACGTTGTGTTTTGGGTGTTGCACTTGTTGATGTCGCCTTGAAATCTGGTTTATAATTTTACCTTTGGAAAATTGCTACTTTTTATAAAATAGAGCACAGAATTTGTGCAAAATTTTTTTACAATGGCATTATAATCATGGATGTTAAAATTTAATTGCTCACGATTATTTTATGATTATGTTTATCTTTACTAAATATATTATCCTTTTAGGAACGATGGGAGCATTTATTAATATATTTTTTATTATTGTCTAGAAAATTAAACAAAAATAGTACATGGATTAACTTTTTAATAATATATTCTTTTCTCTCTTTCTAGGTAAGTGTCATATATTTGTTTCCCAATCTTAATCTTATTTTAAGTATGTAAGTACCTTTCTCTTAACAAAATATAAAAATTCCATTTTTTTTTTAGAAAATGGGTAATTCCATGTTAAATCGTCCAAGAGTTTGACCCGACCCCTTTCGATTTGAATGAAACCTTCTCACTAAATTTAATTCAAATCGATAGGGGTCGGGTCCCACTCTTTGTCGATTTGACATAGAATTATCCAAATATTCTATTTATTTATTTTTTTCTCATAAAATCACAAAATTATTGTAAAATGCGCAAATTTTTACCAAAAATCATTTGCATTTTTATACCAAAAATTTTATTCATGGCGATAAATATTTTTCAAAGAACAAAAAAAAAATTCTTTTAAATTTCATTATTTTACAAATTTCGTAAGAATTAAAACTAAATTTACACAAAAAATAGTATGAATTAATTCAAAATTCTTGAAGCATGATCTTAAATTTCCAGTTGCCATAATAAAGTCAAGAACAAAGAAAATTCATTGAAAACAAAACGAAACAAAATAATGAAAAATTTCCATTTTCGTTTATGTTTAAAGAATATTATATTTTTTTTTTTATTGAAATCTTTTTAATTCTCTTTTATTGAGATAATTCTAAAAAAAAAGATTCTTTTTTTTTAATAACGATGAAATAATATTTAACTGTTTTTGAAACATGAGTTATTCTATAAGTCATAGTTAAATGGAAACGTAAGAATAATAATTTTTTACTAGAAATATTGAAAAAATTTTCTTAAACCACTTCGAAAAATTCAAACAAGACTTGAATTAGAAATGTATAACATTAAACAATGATCGGTTGGGTCATATTTTTAAAAGCCAGCTTTTTCAAAAGTTGGAATTTAATAGCAGACAAACTGTCAACAGGCATCTGTCGGTTGGTTGACTTCTGTCAAAATATTAAAAAGCTGCGCCATTTGTTCTTTACAGCTACTGATAGCAGACTAAACAATTTTAAGTTACTTAGCAATGCCAATAAACCAGAGTTTTAAAAACAATCAAACGGAAATAACATTTTTCCATCCCTTTATACAACTGTCACATTTTGTGTTTTCTAAAGTTCTTTAAACTTTCTTCTCTATATTCTTTTGTTTTTGCTTTAAAGTACAGGTTTTTATTGTTCATATTATTACTACTTACGACGAGAGTTGTATTTGGTTTTATTCTAAAATCTGACTCATTTAAGTTCTACGTTGAAACAGAAAATTACTGTCAAGAGGGTCAGTGAGAAATGGGAGGGTGTTGGTAGGCGTAAAATATTGGCAAGGTGTTTTAATGTAGTGGTAGTGGTTTCTCTACCTCTCTTATCCATTCACTTTTTCATTCATTACTTTAGTTAAATTTCTAAGTTATGAACTCGCCTTTAAAAGTCATACTTAAATCGTGTTTGTGTGTGTGTGTTTTTTTTGTGTGCAAAACAGCATGACAACGGTTCAATGAACGTTTCCTATGTACACAATGATTACTACAGCGACACTACCACAATAATATTAATTTTTTTATTATTTTTTTTTTTATTTGATTCTTAGTATTTTACTTTTAACTTTATTGTAATAAAATGTGGTTGTGTGTTGTATTGTCCGCAGAACGGTGTTAATACCCTTAGAAAATGCTTGACTGTTAAAAATTGTTAACAAATAATAACCGTTATGAAATTAAAGAACACACATTCACCTGTTCATACGAGCGTGCCCAATATAATTATTGTAATTGACAATTATTCAAAAGCAGGGACTGCAAATAACGATGATTTTTCAAATGTAGACTTAAAAAATCAAACTAAGAGAGAAGTTCTACGTGCAGAAGGAATACTAAGAGATAATTCTTGTTACATGGACTATCTAAAAATGCATTGTTAGACCTGCACCACAATAGTGGAGAGGGTATTATGCATTTGTGCTGATGTGTGTAACACCTTAAAATAATGATCCTAGACCCACCTTAAATTAAACCGTTCGACGCAGAATCACTTTCTGAGTCGATCTAACGATTGATTTACATATATTACTCTAAAACAAATATTTCTTAATGTGTTGACAACATTGTCCAATTCGCACATGTGTGCGTTAGTTTTATTTACTTATACATGTTTTCAATATAAATTGCGCCATATATTTGTTTTTTATATTGCCCAACTTATTGAATTATGTGGAGCAAGTCGACTATAAAAACAGCAATAAATTTCTCAATAATATTTCAAATGTATGGGTACCTTGAGGAAATACAAAAAATTCTTGCCTTTTATTTTTTGCTTAGAAAAATAAAATTTTTTTTGAATTTTATTTATGCCTTATAAATATAAATTATTTTTTGGGTTTTATTTTTTGCTTAGAAAATAAAAATTATTTTAGAGTTTTATTTATTCCTCAGAAAATAAACGTTATTTCTTGATTTTTATTTATTCTTCACAAATAAAAGTATTTTTTTTTTAAATTTAATTGTTTTGCTTAGAAAAAAAAGTCATCATAAAAATAGGAAAAAAAAAAAATTAATTTTATTACACAAATAAGAGCTTTTTCCCGTACTCTGGGGATAAATTCACCCTCAAATGGGTTAATATTAATATGAGCACAGAAAATTATTTTTGCTTTGTAAGCAAAAAAATTAAATTCCAAAAGTAACTGTTATTTTTTGAGCAAAAAATTATTTTTTCTTTTGCAATAAATAAAACTCAAAAATAACTTTTATTTGCTGAGCAAAAAATAAAAATCAAGAAATAACTTGTATTTCTGAGGAATAAACAAAAGTCAGAAATTAACTTATTTTCTAAGCGAAAAATAAAATTCAAGAAATATTGATGAAATTGCCATTTTTAAAATTAAGCATATAACCGTTACGGTCCCTGTTTAATATTTGTCCAATTCACAATCTCTGTCGTATATCTTATCGTTTAAAAAAATACGATTCTTGTTTTCTTCTTCTTTAATAAAAGTTAACATTCACATTATACTGTTCCATGAAATTAAACCAGGTATGGAATTTTTCATTTGATGTAAAATAGTATTTGATATTACTTGCTATAAAATTTTAAGGAAATTCGTTTAAAAATAATTTGAAATGAATTAAGCCTCTAGTACACGGAATGTAAAAAGCCACATGCGCATGTGGTTCTGACGTAATTTTGACGTCAATGCAAAGCCACTAAGCATTTCGTGTTGTGTGATGACGTCAAAATTACGTCAGAACCACATGCGCATGTGGCTTTTTACATGCCGCGTACTAGAGGCTTTAAACATATATGAAGCATCTAGAAGAATTAAATTGATAGTGTTTTTATCACATTCTAAAAAGATTTTTACAAATTCACCAAACAAATCGAACATTACAATCAATCGTATGATACAACACTTTTGTATAAAAATGATCAACACAAAAATACAATATTGTATAAAAATTTGAATCAGTGTTGCCATAACTGAGAGAATATGCCAAAACCTCAAAAAAAAAATTTGCTAAAAGCTGCTTAATTGTAAACTGAAGGAAATATGCTAAAAATTAGATTGAATCTTAAAATTTTTACAAAAAATGCTGAAAATCTGTTAAATAAAAAGGAATTTCATTAAAACTTTTATTCTTTAAAAAAATATGCTTAGAAATTCTGCTTTTCTAAAAAGGAAAAATATGCTAAAAAAAAAATCTGCCTTTGGACAAGGAAATATGCTAAAAAGCAGTTGGCATATATTTCCATTCCCCACCCCCCATATTTACAATTCCCCACCGCAATCTTGTGACGTTACTACGAGCTTGTGAATTGGACAGTTATGTACTTTAAACTTGTTATTTTATTTTAAAAGACAAGTCCTTGGGAATTGCTCTTATTCCTTAAAATGGGCTTTAAATTCAATTAAGTTTTCTATGAATACCGCATATTATAAACACTTTAAAAATATAGCAAGTTAAGTAATTTAATGAAAATATGTGAAATTATACTAAAAAATGTGTCGGCTATATAAATATACAACAAAAAATATGCTTTTACAAATTTGTTGTTTACTTCCGAGTTGAAACCAACTGTAAACCTAAATATTCTTTCTTATTTATTTTCTTTAAATGTGTAACAATAAATCTTTTTAAAACTTCATTCTGACACATTCCCTTTCAAAGTTCAAAACAATTACCTGACTCAGAATATAAATTATAACAGTTCTGCTATACACTCATATCATGATGATTTTCTTTCACCCTGGCTGAACTTCTAAATGAAATAAAACATTTTTTCCTTTTGTTGTGTTGAGAAGTTCATTGTTTTCTCTTCAATTTTTGAAATGAATATTTTTATTTGAACAAAAATATGTATTAAATTCCCACGTTTTATTTTTTTTTTGTTAATTTTACATTTCTACTGCAATACCTTTATTGATCGCTACATATTTACAAAAGAAGACAACAACTTTACAAAATTTATAGAATCCAACAATCTGCCAGAATCCAACCACAAAAATATGTCCATCAAAAAAAAAAAAATTTATATCATCGGTCATTGTGTCTTCATTTAGCAGGTTATTAAATAAAGTTAGACGGACTTATTTCATCAACATCCAGATTCATGCCCTGACGCTGCCTTATTTTTTTTTTTTTTAATTTGTTATTAAGTTAATTTATATGCCTCATACATTGTTTTAACAACAAAATAATGTGTTTAAATTAAGAATATTTTAATAATATTATTGTTCCTTTTGAAATAAATCATTTTGCAGAAACGTTATTTTGTAATTATTGTGTAAAATGTTAAGAGAACCGAACCGAACAGAACAGAACTAAAAAAAATCAGAGATCAATGACCATAAATTTAAACGAAATCTTTATAATTTTTTTTTTTAATTTATTACTTTTAACTGACGTGCAAAAACATGTTTCTGTTGTTTTTATCGATATTGTGAAATTGAGAACACCTTTTATTTTTAATACTTTACAGTTGGCTAAAAAACTTTGTTTATTGATTCTGAAAGTATTTGTGTTATTTGATTTTAGTTATTTTAACAACAACATTTGTAACAAATTGTATTTTGTCATTTGTCAAGTTAATAAAATTATTCAGTTTAATAACAAATTGTTTAATTGTTTTAACAAAATTTACGGAAAATTTATATTAAAATATGTTGCAGAAAATCGCCTATTCTTGTTAAAATTTATGGCATGCCCTTTTTCTAGAACAACGTTTGACATTTGGTTTAGAGGCTAAGAGAAAGATGTGAATTCTTTGTGTTATGCGTGAATAAACTGTGATTACTTTTTATATTAATCACGCGTGACAGGGTGAGCGTAATTGAAATATAAAATCTTAAAATAACTTGATTTCTCTCATAGACTTTATTAACTATTAAATTCATTAAAAATAAAGAATATTTTAATATAATTGTCTAAGCTTTAGAAGTTTTACTGCCCGTTCGCCGATATCGAACGTTAACGTTCGCATAGTAAATAACATTTAAAACAAAAACAAAATTTCAAAAACTGTTTTTGTTTTAAATGTAATTTTCTATGCGAACGTTAACGTTCGATATCGGCGAACGGGCAGCAGTTAGTTAAAATTATTTATAAATATAGAATTGAATTTGATTTCTGATTGAGTGTACGGTGAAAAAAATACAATAGCTCTTTTCTGTATTTCTCGCATCGTAAAATTTCTCACATGAATTGTGAAACAAAAAATTTCAGCGTTTCTTGAATTGTGAGAACAAAGTGTTTCTGTATTTGAATGCAAAAATAGACAACACTGATTCTGGTTTTTTTTTTTTTTTTTTTTTTTTTTTTTTTTTTTTTTTTTTTTTTTTTAATTATTGCAGTAATTTAGATTTAGTGTCAGAAGCAAAAGAAGAAATAAATTATAATACCAAAAACAACGAAAAATTAACGATTGTGTTTCATTTCTTTTCATCATTTCAATTATTTAATCATCTTTAAAATTCTTTTTTTTTTTCATTCAAATTTAAAAAAAAAAATAGTTTAAAAACATCTACATATCTCTTTTAAAATTTTGTTTTTCTCGCACCACTTTCAAGTGTGATTTACTTGGACAGTTCTTGTAAAAAACTTTTCGTAAAATATTGTTACAGAAACACTTTTTGTAATATCTTTCCAATAATTGCTGGAAAATTATTTAAATGACAGATAAATCTCGCAAAGCAAAGATTGTGAAAAAAAACTATTTTTTTGTTTCATATTGTACTGTTTTTGTTTCAATTCACTCGTTTCATGAGGAAAATATTACAACTCGAGAAATACAGAAACGGGCTTTAGGACATTAAAAATTGTATCAAAGATTCAAAAATCATCAAAATTTACACTGTGGGCAGTGTTGGCAGAACATTTTTTAAAAACATCTTCGCAGTTAATAAAAAATCTAATTTTTTCCTACACAAATTCTCCCAATACATCTTATTAAAAAATATCAAATTTATTCTAAAAAAAGCTATTGGAAAATGTTCAATATACATAATTTAAAAAGATTTTGTTCTTGGAAAATGTCATTAACCACTATTTTTTTTATTAGAATTTTTCTACTATAAAATATTTTATTTAAACAATGTGCCTAAAATATTCGAAATTTAAAAATTCTGTCCAAAGTTCTCAAGTTCTGGTAGCACTGCTTTGGGGATATAAAAACAGGTAGTCATTAAAGATAGACTTTGCACATCGGAAATGATAGTTCATGCATTAAGTATTTTTCCAATAACATTAAAGGATTCCTTTTCCCCAAGTTTTCAAAATAATGTTTACTGCCTGGCCCACAATGTCGACAAGAACATTTCTTTCGTATATTTATATTCAAATCAATAACAAAAATAAAAAAATCTGCTTTTGTTTTCAATGTCATGTAATTGTTCACATATATCAATAAACGTTTAATAAGCTAAATGTGACTCTTTCAACTGATATATTTTTGCTGTTTTATTGGACTGGCACTTAATTCAGTTTTGGAAAAGGAAAATTATTTTCTTGAAAAATTTAGCGACAGCATTTTATTTTAAATTGCAAGGAGCAAGTTTTGGAAGTATGCACCGCAAGAAAAGAGTTTTGGAATTAACTTTTCTACAAGTAGCAAGTTTTGTTTCTTGCAAATTATATTATTCGGACATACTTCCCAGTGAAGGATATAAGACAGGATCATTACACAGAAAAAACTGTTTTATCAATTAAAAAATGGTTTAAAAAGTATTTAAATTTAATTAATGTGATAATTGAATCAATTATGTTTTTAGTTTAAAGAAAATTAAAAATTTTTTTTTGATTTAATTAGCATTTTAGTTGTTTTGAAATAAATTTTCAATTAAAATTTTAATTAAATAACAAAAAATCTTAATTGACTTTTTTCGTTTAAAATAAAATAATTTTAACATGTAGAATTGTTGTTGGGAATTGTCAATATTTATTTAAATAAATTAACAAATTGTTTGAAATGGCAAAGTTTTTTGATCACTTTTTTAATTAAAATTAAAAATAGCATTTATTGAAAATATTTTTTAAAAATTTTAAAATTTTTAGTAATCAATATAATCATTTTGGTAATAGGTGCAAAATCAACAAATTGTTTACTTGATATTATGAATTTGGAATAAATTTGATGATTGGAGAAATTTAATAATTTTTTCTGTGTATTAAATAAAAAAAAATATTTTTATGACTATTATAATAAAACTAAAAATTTAATTGGATTCTGCATTAAATGAAAAAAAAAAAAATTATATTCTTAAATCTTCATTTTCCTCAAAATTGTAACTTTCTTCATGGTTCTCGGTATCTTCTTCCGAAGCATCACCGGTGTTGTCCAAAATATCAAGGTAAAACTTTAAAAACATAAAAGTGTTTAAACAATTTGCGCCCGGTATTTAATTTTAAACGGTATCCAAACAAACCAAACTGAGGATATTGAAGCGTGTGTGAAATCGCTTGAATATACAAGTTTTTTTTTAATAAATGCCTGTGAATAGTTAATAGAATATTTGGCCTGTCACTATACGCCATTATGAACTTTGACAGACGGCTAATGAAGAGGAAATTGGTAAACAGATAAAAAGATGAAAATGGAGTTGGATAGGCTACACTCTAAGAAAATGTGCCACAAATATCACCAGAATGGCACTAAATTGGAATCCCGAAGGTTATAGTGGTCGCCCAAGCAACACATGGAGACGTTCGGTTAAAAAAAAAACTCGAGCAATATTGATTCTCGCTGGACGAAGCGGCTGCTGAAGCAATTAACAGGGTTCGTAGGAGAAATTTTGTTGAAGCCCTATTCTCCATTCAGGAGTGAGGGAGGGTAAAGAAAAGCGGTATCGTTTGCCAACATTGTTCAAAATTCATCATTTAATGCAGTGGTCTTCATTTATATTACTGGGCTTACGAAGTTGATCGGCTATCAACACCTACGCAACACGATAACAAATAAAGATCAATAAGCAACTCGTTAGTATCGTAAACAAACCAATACATTACCAAAATCCATTGTTCTCTCTTATTTTGGGTAGCACTAGTCAGTGCAAAGTGCGAAATGGATTTAATACTAAAACCCCTTGTTGAGGTTGGTAAAAGTTATTTTTAAATATTTTGTATATGCAAGATTTTTCTAAAATTGTTACGGAAGTGTCCCTTATAAATAGATATTCTGTTTAGCAAAATATTTTTATCAAAACCATTTCACACTATTCTCTTGTCCCATAAAACATTTTATACGCTTTTTTATAATTCTGAAAAAAAAAAAAAAAAAAAACAATTTTAAAGTTTATTTTTACACTTTATATTTTATATGTTTAAATGATGTTTTTTCTTTTCTTTTTTAAAGATACGAGTAAATAAAATAAAGCAAATTAAAAAAAAACTTAAAATTTTAAAATCAAGTAGTTTCCGCGACTCTGTTTTGGTATTCCAGTTATTGAGCTGTGTGTGTGCAAAGCAGCCGAATATTTGCTTTGTCAAAATAAGAACAAAGCAATAGCCAGTGTTATCAGATTAGGGGGCTTATGCCCAAATTGGCAATCTCATTTGTTAAAATAGGAATACAAATTTTAATTTGGGGATTAGGAACGCTTGATTCAAAGTTGATTTTAACACTGTTTGTTGACGACCAAAAGCTCAACCATAATATGCATTAGGCCGCTTAAGTCAACTTAATCAACTGTGTGAATACATATTAAACATAAGTGGCCAACTATAATGTACTTAATGAAACTTTTCGTTAAGTTTCGTCAAATGTGATTTGCTTAAGCAAACTGACCGCGCATTCCGTACGGAATCAGCTGTTTATGCGTTGTTACAAAAAATAAAATAAATTGGAATGGATAAAGAAAAACAAGAATTTAGAAAAAGAGAAAATTTAACATATTTTAATTTTGTATCTATTTTATATTAATAAGTATGTCCAACAATCACCAATTTTTTTCTTTTCATATAGTTTGCTGGCAAATTAAATAAAAGATAAATTAAACAAATACAGGGCTGTAATTCTTGTTACTTCTTTATTTGAAGTACTCGCAAGAATGCAAAATATTGCACAAATATGCAACATGGATCTTAAGTTTATGTAAGTACATTACGGCCACCTCTAAGTCTCTTTTAATTTTCTTATGCATTTGACAGTCTTTTCGTTAATTTATGACAGTACTTTAAGCTAACTTATGCATATTATGGTTGGGCCTCAACACTTTTTCTGATGCCCAAATTTGGGTTTAACCACAGCCACAACATGATTGTGAAATGGGACTTACCAACAATCTGTCTATGGAATATCTTATTCCCTGGGAGCTGCTATTCAGCGGAAAATTTTTCAAATGTGTTTTCTGCGCGCATTTTTTTTCCTGATGGTGCAACAATAACGTTCTACTAAACATACAATTTTGTAAAATTGTTATTGTTTCTACAAGGCCAATTAATAAGTTTAACGAAGAATAAAATTAATTAGTAAAATCAACGGCTCTTAAATAGAGGCCCGTGAGAGATACACTAAAAAAACAAATTGTAAATTTTTCATTAAAATTAAAAAATGTACAACTTTTATCTGTTTTAGTTTTTAAAGAGGTGCCTGTAAAGAAAATTTTTTTGGGAACCCATGATATACGAGGAATGGCCAATAATTTTTAATGGAACATAATTTTGTATAAAAAATAATTTTATTTTTCAGAGTAGTTTCCTTCGAGCTCTACACACTTTGTCCAACGTTTTTCCAATTTTTCTTTTTAATCCCATCAACGAAATAAGATTTGTCAGGTCTTTAAAGTAGGTATTCGTTTACTGGATGAATGTATCGTTGAAATAAAATCTTTCTTAACCCAAACAAAAAATAGTTACTCGGCGGTAAATCAGTAGAATATCGCGGATCATGGATTTTTACCATTGAATGATTACTGCCGGTTTTTAGAAAATGAAAACTAAATTTCGTGTGAGAAATTATATTGAAAAGAACAATTAAATACAAAAAGTTTATTTTCAATGTAATTTCTCACATGAAATTTTGTTTTCATTTTCTAAAAACAGGCAGATAATGAACACACGAAATTCACTTTTTTTTAGATTTTCTCCTCAAATCAAGGTAGTCTGCTATCAATGGCTGTCAAAGACAAATTAGCTTATTAAAATGTGGGCAGAAGTCAACTGACTGGTGTGTGTTGACAGGAGCAGTGTTGCCATTTTACAAATTTAGAGAGTCTTGAACTAATTAAGCATCTTATTATGTTAAATAATTAGATTTGTGAACCTGGTAGGAAAATTGTCTTTAATATAAATAAGCGGTAAATAACTTTTAATGTTTTATACTAACGGCCAATTGCACCAAGGTTAGCCTTAATTAACTATGACCGTAACTGTCGGTCAGCGTTGCCATATATATATTTTAAAAAACTTCTTTTATCTAAACAAAACCTTTTTTTTTTTAAGAAAAAAAAAAAAGAAAAAGAAAACACAAAATGTATATGTTAAAAAAAAAAAATAATAATAAGCCTCGTAGACACAGCAACATTTTCGCTGGTTGTCACAATAAAGCAACGATTTTTTCAAAACCACACACCTTTTCTATTAAGAAACCGTTTGCAAATTTTGCCTAAAACAATATTACGTATTTATTATTATTTTTTAAAACAATGTGTTGAAATTTTCATTCAAAACTAAAGAAAATTATTATAAACTTCATATAAATTTTCATACAAATTGTTGCTGAAGTAGAAGTAGACTCAACTTTTTAAAAAAACTTTAGTTACATTTTTGTTCGAAAAATAAAAGAAAAATATATGAAATACTTTGGGAAGAAATAAGATAAAAGAAGAAACGAAATTGTTGCTAGCACTGTGTACGAGTCTTTAAACACACAATACACACAAATTTATTTGGAATAAAAATTAGTTTTTTTCTTTGTAACCAATAAATTAGTTAACAAGGAAATACTTATTAAAAACCTAAAAGCAGCTACACCTTTAACGTGTTTAAGAAAGTCATTATTAAAACGAACTTTGCAAAGTTCAACATAAAACTTTAAACAATCAATACACTCTAAAGTGCATGTTATCACCTTCGATAACTTGTATGAATCTAGTGTTAGAGATACTTCAGCAAAATATAGTTGGGCTCTTATAGACAGGAAGGAGTAAACACAATTACACAATAACGGCCAGAGAAAATGTATAGTAAGATCGTTTAATTGCATGAAAAAGCAGTTAATATTTTCATCCAATATACTAACGGCTTTATTCATAAATAATAAAACAGGTTAATAAAAGGTTTATGAAACGATTTTCCTATGAAAATTTGTTTAATAAACCTTTTATTAAACTGTTTTATATTTTATGAATGAGGGGGTTAAAATTTTTAATTATGCATTTATGAAAAACTTTATATAAATTTAAAACTTTTTTTGCATCTCAATAAACTTGCAAACAAGGGAAAACATGAGAAATGACAACGCTGCTGTCGGATAACAATAATTAACATATTGTTAACGGACATATCTGGGGGGCTACTCTCTATTGCGATGCGAAGACAATTTTGATGCGAAAGCTATCACTTTCGCAAAATTTTTTGAAAAGTAAGCAAAACTGTTAATTAAAATCAAAGATAGCGCAGATTTCCAGTAATGAAATGGCAAAATATGTAAAAAAAATTTAAATGGAAAGTTTAAATAAAAGAAATAATGACGATGAAAAGGAAAAATGAAAAGATGCCAAAGACAAATGCGCAGACGCATTAAAGAGTACCAATCACTAGATTTGCTTAAAATTCCTTTCGCATCGCAATAGAGAGTAGCACCCCCTGAACTTGGTTAAATAGGCCGTAAGCCACCTTTTTGTGAGTATTAGATTACAAAAATTTGGTTTATTTTTGCTTTCAAATTAGGATTTTTAAAATTTTTCTATTAATTAATTATTTGTTTAAGCTTTTTCTAAATAATTCTACTTGTGTTACACCAACACGCATATTATTTAAATTTTTTTTTTCTGATTTAAATAAACGGTATCTATAAACGTTTTTTAAATTTTTATACAACCCTCTTACAACCTCTTTTATTAATAAAAATCTGTAGACACACACACAAACACCTTTTTTCATTTACTACTTTATTTGACGTTTTAAAGCCCTCCTAGTCGCTCATATTCTAATATTTTATCTTTTAGAACTGAATAAAATTGTTGTTAAACATTGAAAACATTTTGTTAAACAAATTTTTTTTATTTTTTACATATTTGTAAATATTAAAATTGAATTATATTACGAAAAAAATTTATGCAAAATAATTGCCACCAAATGCAATAAAAAAATTCTATCCACTTAACAAAAAAAAAAAAAAAAAAAAAAAATTTACAGTTTTATTTCGTAATAAACTAAAAATGTTGAGAAATCGTAAAATAAAAAAAAAATAAATTCTTCTATAAAAATTAAATTAATACAATTTCTTTAAAAGAAAACCAGTTTTTGTATTGTTTTAAACAAAAGCGCGTTTTGAATTGAAATAAACCTACAATATGCTACATTTAACACTTTATTAAACAAATTACAACAAAAATTAAATAAAAAAAATAAAACTGAATAGTTAATACTTTTTTGACCCTGAAAATTGTGAGAAATCTTTTGGTATTTTTTTTTTTTTTTGTTATTTAAAACACTGTCAGTGTTGGTGGGGTATTAGACGTACGATATTGCCAGATGATGGCTTAATTTAGGAGTTTGGTTTTCAGGCACAACATTTAAGATTAAAATTAACAGCCAGTCCCCCGATGGCGATCGACAACTTAAGCGAGCGACAAAAAGTCACTCATTATCGACAGGTTTTACGTGTCTAACGTAATTCATTTATTTATTGTCAAATGACTTTATTACCCCATCATAAATAAAACGCTGGTTTGGAACTAAAAATCGACAAGACATATAAATTAAGCCAAAAAATAGAACTCTGGCTACAAACAAATCAGAATTGACTGTATTGCCACATTATTTAGTGTTTGTGTGTAAAGAAAATTTTGTTAAATATTTTAAAAAAATGCCTATGTTGACAACTACAACACAAGTGACTGCTTATGACATTTGTGGTCGCATAATATTTCTTAGTGGGCCGCAAATTTGTATGAAAACTGTTGCGTTATCGGCCGCTTGCATTGTCGATCGACTTGTCGTGCAGAAAATTGTTAGTGGGCCGCAAATCAGCTGTTTGTCGTGGAAAATGCAAGTGGACGATAGCAGTCGACATTGGGGAGCAGGCTGTAAGTATTAAATTAAGTCTAGAAGGGAAAGAGATTGACTTTTGAAGATCCTATAAAAAAATCAAACAAAACTGCATAACATTTTCAGTAATTATTTATTATGGGCAGTTTATTATCTCGTATTTCAATACGTTTTTCATTTCTTTTTGAATTTAAGTTGTATTAAAATACAGTTAAATTTTTTAAGTGCTACTTGATAAATCTTATTTGATTAAAAACAAAAATATTTATTAATTTTTCACTTGCACTTTTCCTTTAGGTTTACACCAAAAATTATCTTGCTTGTGTTTTTGTTTTTTTTTATATATTTGAAGAGTGCTGATTAGGGAAATCACTTCGTTTGTTTTTGTTACATATTTGGGGGATTCACAAAATAGTCATAAAGTTGTAAACTCATATGTCTTAAAATAATTACAAGAAATATATATGACTACTGTGGGCAACCACATACAATTTAGATTTCTACTGAACATTTGTGACGAATCAATGAACACAGCATTACAATTTTTATTTTGTTTGAAACACAAAAATATTTTTTGTAAACAATTGAAGCACAGCCGCTAATAACGTTGTAAGCTACAAAATAACAGGCAGGATTATTTTTTTTTAATTTTTTTTTTGGATTATCAATAATAATGACAATAAAAACTTTTATGCGAAATATCAAGAAAATCGAATTTTAAATTGCATGCTAAATTGCAGTTTATAATTTTTTTTTTAGTGGAAAAACTTTTCACATCCACAATCGCGATGTCATTTAAAACGTTTTTCCACTACGCAAGCGGCTTTTAAAACGTTATTCCACGTTACAAAACCATTTCGTTTGTATCAATTTGTTTGTAACTTACAACGTTCTTCCACTGCCTGACTCTTTGTATCGCATTTTGACGGCATTAAGGTGCATAATATTGGGTGATTTGATGTTTAAACACAGTGTAAGAGAGTAATGCTAACGGTAATATGCAAAAAAACTGTTTTTGAAAAAAGTGGCTTTTACAACGTTATTCGCGGCTTTGCTTCAATTGTAAAATAATATTTAGGACATTATGACGATATGACTTGATAGCACACCTTGTGAATCCCCCATTAAAATATTTTCTTCATTTGATGAGGTACATACATACTTAAAGCTGGTTCAACTTAAAACCTGGTTTTATTTTGACTATATTGGATTACAAGTTAAAAAGAGGATATTTATTTAAAGTTGTTTTTAATAAGAACCAATTTTTTTGTTTAACTTTGATTAGGGGCCAATATATTCATGAGTGATTTACTATGCATTAGTGATATTAAGTCAAATTTTGCGATTTGCGAAATGAGCGATTTGCGAAATGTATTTATTTTGTTCAATAATTTGAAAAAAATTAAAATGCATATACTCATAAAAAAATTTAAAAAAATTATGGTGTTAATTACCTCCATACTAGTTATAAAAGAAAATTGTGAAATAATTTCTGATGTTAAACGTGTAAATTCGAAAGAATGAAGCACTATTTTGTTTGCAATGACGTCTTCAACATTATATATATAATTTCATCTCTTTGATTACAAATAAATTTTTGAATTTGGTTTGCGAATTCAACTCGTGTTATTCCTCTGGCAGATTAATTTAATTGAGCTTTTAAGTCCTGAAATATATTGTTATAATTAAATGCTACTGTTTGATTGTGTTTTTTATTTTAGGAATCTATAATTTGTATAAAACTTGGCATGCAGATTTAGCCTTCTTTAGAAAGGGGCTTAGAGTTTTTTTTTTTTATAAGAAACCTTTATCATTACCTTGTGTTAAGCTTTTCCACTACTCAATGTTACTTTAAAAGATTTGTAAAATTAACTTCAAATTCATGTTAAAAAAAATTGTCGTCGTCGTCCTCATCATTATTATCAATGTCCACGTTTTATTTTTTTCCACTAATTTAACATTCACTTATAAAAATTGACAATTTTTTATTTGCTAAGCTGCGAATACAAAAGTTTTTAGTTTCACAACATATGCACGCTATTTTTACTGACAACGGGGCGTTATCTATTTGACAACACGTAGTTGTCAAATTGACAACACCTAGTTTGACAACAATTTGTAAAAAATTTGACAACTGATGTGGTCGAAATATTGGCAACGCTTCGTTATCGTTTTTATTCCATTGGTTGACAATTTTTTTTACCGTATTTTTCGCTGTTTGTATTTATTTACAAGGTGTTTCTGTTGTTTTTATATTTTTCTAATATTGAGGCAACTTTTTCAAATACACCATTGAAACTTATTTTTTTTCATAGTTGTTTTTGGGAATACAATTATTTATTAAAAGATTTTGTTTGTTGTGCTTAATTCCCTTTTTTAATAATTGATAAAAAAAATACTAAAATTTATTGTTGGAGGATAAGCTGTTCCTAAGCGCATTTTACTGGCTGCTTAGGCCAGATCATCAGGAAACGTTCTCCTAAATAATTTTAGAAATGGCAAAGCTATCAGCAAACAAAACTACAAAGGGAATGAGAAATACCTATATACACTCAAAAAAGTCTTATTTGCAACGATATCAAAGCTTAAACAAAATACCAATAATAAAACAGTGAGTTTATCTTTTCTTACATTCCCCTCTTAAAAAGACTAAATAATAAATAAGCAAAATAGGATATAAAAGTGTTATTTACGTATAATTTTAAATACACTGACAAACTTAATTTAGTTTTTAAATAAAACTTACAAATTAATAATATTTAAATACAAAGTCAAAACTGGCTCTTAGACATTTTTTTTAGTTCAACACATATTTGTTTAAAATGTAATAAGGTTTTTGATCGATATATTGGAATTTCATTTAGTCATCAATCAGTTCAGTTTTCATCCGTTTTCTCAACACAAGTAAATCGTAAAAAAACGTTCAGCATACACCCAGAGAAAAAATATGTTTAAATATGGTCACCTCCAACAAAACTATTTTTAAATAAAATTGTAAACACACTTTGGTTATTTTAACCATTATTGTCATCGACAACCATATTATGGTTAAATTAGTCCTCCATCAAGAAGGCACAACCATATTATGGTTGCCTCCAAACATGTTTTGGTTAATAATAACTAAAATATGTTTAACATTTATAATAGCATGGTTGATTTTCAACCATAGAATGTTGCCCTTGGAAAAGAGAATAATTCTATTGTTAATTTAAAAACAAATTTAACCATAAAATGTTTAGAGGTAACCATAATATGGTTGTGGCTTCTTGATGGATGACTTATTTAACAATATCATGGTTGTCGGTGACAATAATATGGTTAAAATTTCCTTTAAAAATAGTGTTGTTGGAGATGACCATTTTTAAACATATTTTTTCTCTGCGTGTAGAAGATTAACTAGATTGGAAAGAAAGAGAGAGAGAGAGAGAGAAAAGCAGCTGTCAAAGAATTCAAACTCTATGATTATGTTAAGGGCATAATAAATCACACAAATTGGTTGTGCAAACATGCACTTTGTTTTTGCTTTTGTTTGCCAATAAATAACACAATCATATTTCGTACAAACCTTAATTTTTCATATTTGTTTTGTTTTCAATGAACGCAGACGAGGATTGTGCTACGGCAATTTTGCCTGCTATTTGTTAAAACGGAGAAAAATATATAAAAAAAGAAAAAGAATTTGAAGTTAAGGTTGTTCTAAACTTCGAGCTGTTTTGGGGCAAACAATATTGCTAAAAAAATTAGAATTTACGGTCGAAAATTATTTTATTACTTCTTCTTCTACGTCTTTACTCTGCAAAGTTTTCGCAGAAATTATTACTTTTAGCACTAGACACCACAAAAAGTTTGACAATTATCCAACATGTCGGCGAAATATTAAACATTTTTAATATTTCTGCAATCATTGCTACAAATGTTTGTCCAAACAGCAAACAATCCAAAATATTTGTGTAATCGCAAAATTTTGAAATGTTATTTGTGTGGTTTATTATGCCCTTTAGTAAAAAATGTATGTACTTTGTTGTTGTAACTTCGCACGTACAGAATTTTGAAAAATAATATTTTATTTTGTGTTGAGAGCGGTTTCGTTTAAAGGGCATAATAAACCACACAAATAGCTTGGCAAACATGTCAAAATTTTACGTTTGTACAAATATTTTGTGTTGTTAATTAGGGTGTTTGCTGTTTGGACAAACATTTGAAGCAATGTTTGCAGAAATATTAAAAATTTTTAATATTTGCAGACATGTTGGATATTTGTCAAACTTTTTGTGATGTTTAGTGCTAAAAGTTATCATTTTAGCGAAAACTTTGCAGAGTAAAGACGTAGAAGAAGAAGAAAAAAAAAATAATTTTCAGCCGTAAATTACAATTTGTTTTAGCAGAATAATTTCCCTCAAAACAGCTCGTTGTTTAGAGCACTCTTTGCTCTAAATCCTTTTCTATCTTTTATATGTTTTCTCCGTTTTAAACAAATAGACCTTATTTAGGAAATTGTATACAAAATTGAGGACCATTTCATTCAGATCCAGTACCAAAGTTTGTAAAAGTAAATTATGTATAACAGTTTCAGAACGCAAATATTAAACCAATAATACATGTTTATAGTTTCAGCTGTAGGGTGATATTAAAATAACATAAACTTCCACTGCAAATGTTTTGATTACATTTGCTGAGAAATATACGCTTCAAATTCAATTTCTTGTAAAAAGTGTTGTTATTTTTTCAGATTTAATTGAATTTTTTATTTACATTTAAATAAAGGTTGTTTATGGTTAAATAATTTTCCAAACGACTACAAAAACAAAAAATAAAAAACAAAAATTAAAAATAATAGTAATAATGAATCATAGCGTATAATTATTCTTAAGCAAATCAAGTTTCACAGCGTTTAAGTAGAATTACTCGTAATAATTAAAATCTGTGAAAGGTACTTTTGTAAAAGAACTTTTTTGGATTTTTGCAAATCTTTGTGGTAAAAACTTTTTTTCTATTAAAACAACAATTAAAGAACTGGGGGAACTTCAAATTAATTTCAATAGAAATAGAATCCCATGATTTACATATTTAATTGAGATATTTCTTATAACAATTGAAAAACAACTAGAATGCCAATTGCAAAACATCTAAAGTACAACTCAATTACTGGTTTTTAATTATGTGTAACTAAGTTGAAATTACATCCCTGCGGGAAATTTGTGTCAATTGCTCTTAAAGCACTTATCCCGTGACCAGTGAACAAAATTTTATAATTAAAAGGAACGAATTGTGATATAAGAAAACAAGACCTATCACTTAACTGGTGATAATGTGTTTATAGTGTAGCTAGTCAAGAGGAAAGGTAATTGGCGCAAAACTATTCATATGACTGGATTTTGTGCGGGTAGTGGCTGATTCTCTCTAGTTCTATTACTTTATATGAAGGGGATCTATCATATTTACATGGCTCATTTGGGACAATATCTGCGACAGACATTATTTCAACCGAAATTGGAGGGTTATTTCATTGACCTGTAGCTCGTTTCTGTATTTTTCGCATCGCAAATTTTCTCATATTTAGAGTGAAACAAAAAATTCCATCGTTTCTCGATTTGTGAGAAAAAAGTGTTTCTGTATTTAAATGCGAAAACAGACAACACAGATTCTGTTTTCACTGGAATACTTCCAGTAATTAAGTGTCAAATGCAAGCGAAACGTCAACGAAAGAAATATATATAATAAAAATAAGGCTGCCACATTTAAAGATTTATCGACATCTTGACGATTTTTTTTGTTCCAAAATTGGCAAAGTGACAATTTGCTGATTTTTTCTAGTGACGATTCAGTCTTCGAAATAAAACCATTTTAAATAGTTTTATATGTTTGTGTATTAGGCACCACAGAAAACCGATATCTTTAAAACCAAGGCAGATTAAAAAATATATCGGCAAAAGCAAAATTTCGAACGAAAACTCTTTAATTTTTATTTGCTTGGATTATTTAATTTAATACATTTGTTTGTGTGATCAAAAGATTAAACTATTACCCCATTTTTCAGTCAATGCAATTTTTGCCTTTTACTTTGTCCAAAAGTGTTTATTTTATTTTAATATGGTATTTTGTCACTCCTTTGTGTGATTTCTGCAGGGAAAAATAACAATCTGAAATTTTAAACTCCTATCGGATTAAGGAAAATAAAATAAATAATTTTATTTAAATAGACCTCAAGCTTATGTATGTATAAAATATGTATTTTACCCATGAACTTAATGTTTTTTTTTTTTTGATTATGTGTTTATATGATAAAAATTTGTGATTATATGATAAAAATCGAACAAAATTCGTCAAAATTAATTTTAAATTGTCCGAAAAAAATAGACGATTTTTTTATTTTTTCTTAGGATATTGACGTTTTTTCACAAATTTATCTGGCAGCCCTGCATAAAATAAACACAATGAAAGGCTAAAAAAATTAAATAACAAAATATAACAATTGTGTTTTATATACTTATTTTCATCATTTAAATTCTTTCTTTTAAAATAAAATAAAATAATACACATTCTTGTGTACATACATACATAATTTGGGCTCCATTTTTTTAAATTTTTTTTTCTCGCATCAATTTCAAATATGACTTATTTTGACAGTTCTTGTGAGAAACTTTTTGCAAAATATTGTTACAGAAACACTGGTTCTCACATCCTTCCAATAATTGCTGGAAAATTATTTAAATGACAGATAATTCTCGCAAAGTAAAAGTACAGAAACACTTATGCGAGAAAAACCATTTTTTGTTTCATATTGCACTGTTTTTGTCATAATTCACTTGTTTCTTGCGGGAAATTTTACGATGCGAGAAATACAGAAACGGGCTACTGGTACAAAGTGTCAAAAAGGTGCCAATTAACCCCCCCGTAGGACATCGCCATGTTAAAGTGACTTGTCACCCGTAGGGATGTTATAGAGTTATTCTTTTCCCGTATTTTTTCAATGCCCGCGAAAGTGGGATTGATTTTTAAATTTTTCGGAAAGTCCCGCGAATTCCCGTCCAATACAAAACGGTGCAAAATATTATTAAAAAAAAAAAAAAAGATCTATTTAATCTATATATCGTTATGGTTTTAAAAAAAGCACTAAGTTGCATTGAACAAATTTTACAGGGGAGCAAAAAAAATAATACATTGAAAAATAAGCTAACATTTTTAAAATTTTGTTTATTTGTTTATATTTTTGTTTTTTTTTTTTAGAAAAAAAAGAGACAAAACAGATAAACTTGTATTAATTAATACACAACAAAGAAAAATTAACATTCGATAAAAAAAAATATAAAATTTCCTTTTTTGTGGTTTTTTTTATTATTTATCGACGAAAGGCGTTTTCACTAAGGCTTTTTAGAATTTTGTTGATAAGAACGCTATTTTTAATTGTAGAAGTGAACAATTTTCAAGAACATATGCTTTGATACGGTACATCATAATCGATCAAAAAGGCGATTTGAAATTTTTTGTATTTTAGGGCTTTTTTTAAATCACATTACGACATATAAAATTCTAACGGTAATGACTGACTGAATGAATGATTCATCATCGCACAGCCTAAATATCCGAAGGTAAAAATTTTAAATTTGGCCCGGAGGTTGGTCTCTCGCCAAATAGATCCACTAAGACGGGATTTTTCCCGAACCTCGATATATCCTAAACTAAAAGCAATACAAAAAAAAAATACATCGTTTTTCATTAAAATTCGGCACTTTTGGGTAGTAAACGAGTAAAACTTATATGTTTGAACTTTTTTGTCACCCCATCTGTCTTTTAAACCAATAACCACAGAAATAAAAATATCAAATTCGTAACTTATCTAAAAAATGCAAATATAAATTAAGTACTTTTTCGAAACTCGAACGCTTAAAGGGTAAAAATCCTACATTTTTTGTACGGTTTTTAACAAAACATTTTCTCCGTTCACTGACACACATATACTACAATACTGAAAATTTTGATATTTCAATGGGGGGAAAAAGTATCAAAAAGGGGAAATACGGGAAATTAAATTTCTTTCTCCTACTTTTCCATTATACATCTACTTTTTGAATTTTCTAAATTATTGTACTTTGCAACATAAAATTATACGTACAGGGTCCTGACTGAATGAGAACCTATAAGATAAAAAATGTTGGTACTCTTTTGTTAAAACCTATAAACATAAACTTTGGCACAGTTTGCAAGTTTTGTTTTGGCATTAGTGTTAAATTTGCCTGATCTGTCATCTGTGTGACAATTTAATCACAGTTTTTAAGAAAACGAGACGTTTTATATTAGAAAAGCCTTTTTTTTTGAATCTTCTTAAAAACGAGAAAGAAAAACTCTCCGGATAAATTGAGTTTATTATAATTATTTTAAGTACGAGTCGTACTTTAAAGTTTAAGTACGAATAACAATAAAACGTACTTTAAAATAAAAAATGGGATTACTTTCGAAAACCAATCCCGGAATTTCTTAAAATAAGTATAACATTTTTAAACCAAGTAAAAAACGGATTGAACTTTTCGTTTATAGTACCACTCTGAGTGTAAAATTACAAAGTGAGCATTTAAATCTCATATAAATTATTAGTCGAATCTCTCAGCATTGCATTCTATATGCGTGCATACGCGTGTGTTTGTCACAGTTTGTTGTAAAAACTACAACAACACCACACAAAAAGCTAAAAATTGATTTGCTTGTTTTGTGAAGAAACAACAACATAACAAGAAGAAAATAAAATACATTATTTTCATGTTAAAAAAGTAAAATAAAAAGCAAAAGTTCCCATTTAGTTTATATTTAGTTAAATGCTTCATTTGCAACAAAATTTAAATAAATATGTGTAAAACGGTTAAGTAAATCAATCATAATAATATTTTCCTTCTGTTCTAGGGAAATCAATCTAATTTCACTTTTGGATTATTTCAAGTACTAATTCGGTACCAAATCAACTTTATAATCCTTGATTCAAGCGAATTTTGAGATTGATTCAATTTAAGTTTTACTTAAATCAATCTCATGTAGTAGTAGTACTAGATTCTTCTTTATTTACAATAAATTTTGTTTACAAATTTCATCTTAATTTATAAAATAAGTTCTTATTGAAAATTAGAAGATTGAAAGTAAAATTCGACAATGTTTTATAAAACGTCTGTTGATAACCTTAAGAAAAATAAACTTTAGAATTATTTAACAAAATAGCTAATTATATTCTTGTATTAAAAAATTACGATAATGTAATGCTGACTTTAGAAATTCAACCAATCTTTCCCAATATGTATTTTTTCACCAATCATTTCAGTGTAAAGTAAATTCGGTTTTTCAAAACTAGCAATTCGGAACTCCTTGAGGACTGGACAAACACCTAGGAAATGTTCAAATGTTTCCATTGAACCCATATTACAAAGCTTGCATATATTGTTCTCAGTTTAGGGATGGGCAATAAATATCGATATATCAAAATATCGATATTTAAAAAAATAATAATCGATATATATCGCCGATATTAAAAATACCGATATATCGATATTTATTTACGACTATCGAATTCGATATTTTAAAGATTTCTTTCTAGTAAAATTCAACATTTTAACCGTTGCTGAACTGCTTACAATACTGTTGTTTTTTAAAAATTGCATCATATGTTTTTTAACTAATAATAAGAAAATAAAGGCGCTTTTCCATTGTACTTTTTCATAGATAGAGATGACAACAAAAAAATAAGCGCGGATTAAATATTCTGGAAAGGGTTCCCAGAATTAAGCTAAGAACAGTCTTAATTATGGCGTATAAGCAGCAACAAACTCATAAAAGTTGGAATGTTAATAATAAAAAAAAAATATTTTGTTTCTTTTTTATTTGAGCATGATCCTATATATTAAAAAATAATTTTGCACAGCTTACCTTGTGTAGTATGTGTCACAAGTTTCGTTTACCGGCAGTATATAATCCGGCATTATTTTTTTTAGATTTCATATGGCGAATAAATAAAAACTTTTTTGTATTCTTTACTTTTTTTTTTTTTTTTAATTTTTTTTATTGTAGAATTAACTGCCGGTCCCTCGATTTCAAACGAAAACTTCGTTCGCATAACTTACCTTAAAAATTTTAAAATGGTTTTTTGTTTTCAATAAAAGTTAAGCGAATGAAAGCTTCGTTCGAAATCGAGGGACATGCAGTAAATTTGAAATTAAAAAAAACCATAAAAAGTAAGAATGGAATTTCATGTAATATGATTGTACTTATGTAAATATGTATTGATACAGGTATATAAGTTTTTAAATTTGGTGATAATTTCAGCTTAATACGTTCGATACATCGATATATCGATATTTTTAAATAATATATATCGATACACTTAAAAAATATCGATACGATATATATCGATATATTTTTTCAATTTGCCCATCCCTATCTCAGTTGTCGCCCCGAATGTGTTGTAATTTAGCTTAATGACACCACACCTTGCTTTAAAGACCCACGTTATTTTAGATTGATTCATGTTGTCGATAAAATAACTTGAACCTCTTTCGAAATCCAAATCTTTATAAATTCTAGAGGTTGCAGCTTTATTCTGTAACCACAGATTAAGCTGATGTTGTTTTATACTATTTGTTAGTTCATTGCATTGGGTGATCCATTGTTGTTTATAAGGTTGTGTACTGGACCATAGAATATTTAGATTGTCTGCCACCTTTTGCAATTCTTTAAAGCAGAACAAATTTTTTCGGACAAGTATATTTGCAGTTTGAAACGGTTACCTATTAGCCGGGTATTGAAACATAAATCGAGATAAGTACAGCAGATTTAGTTCCAATGTTTATAAATGGTTGTTTACCGCAGCAGTATCAAGCATCAGAGCATAATTAGGTGTAAAATCTGGCAGCATTAAAACTTATTTCAGGAAATATCTTTGTAATAAATCAATCTCCTTAAAATACCCATAACTCCAATATCATTTTCGGATTATTTCTAGAACGAATTCGGGATTAAATATGAATAAGTGAAATATTTCACACTTGGAATTATCCGTACTTGAGTCAATCTTGCTGTACTTCATTCAAGAAAATCCGTACTTACCGTACTATTGATATCGCTTTGGATTGATTTAAGTATGGATGGATTGATTTTTCTTTTGAGTGTATAAAAGTACTTATTGTATTTCTTTTTTTTTTTTTTTATTAAAAAATTTCAAAAAAGTTGGCTGTTAGCTTTATATATGAAACTTTTCAAAAGTACTTTGAACCTTTTTAAAAGGTACTTTCATAAGAAAAGCATTTTTATTTATCAATTTTTTCAAAAGGTCCTATTTAGAAAAGGATTTTTAAAGAAGTGGTGGTATATGTTCAATATTTTTCTGCTTTAATATAAAATCTGTTCAATATGAATCTTCGAAACAAGTTTTTATTTACGTAAATATTATTTTATTTTTCGTTTTTGATAAAAAAAAGAAAACTTAATGCAACAGGAAACATGTTTCTTATGCCATTTTACATGTTGATAAATTTTGTTTTTTTTTTTTTTAATACATTTTGTGTCGATACAAACAAAGTGTTAAAATTGAAAAACAACCAACCAACTGTAATAAATATGAAATTTATTCAATTTTTATTTATTATATGAGTTGTATTTTGTTATTATCAAATAGGAAGTTATATGCAATTATGAGTTTATAAAGTGCATTACAAAAATTACAAAACAAATACTTGAGAAAAATAATTACAATATTTAATTAAAAAAAAACCATTTTCTCACTCAATTTAACGAACGATGACAAGGCAGCCAATAGTTGGCGGGTTTTGTTTTGTAGTTTTTCCATAATTTGTAATTATGTTGTTGAATTGAAATTTACAAAATAAATAAAATTACTTGAAAGATTTGTAGAGCAGATCATAAGCATTTATGTAGATCATGGAAATTTTCCTTAAAAAAAATTTATGTTTTTTTTGTTTGTTTTTTTTTGTGTTTATAAAGAAGATAATAATTATCGCATTTTAATTATTTTGAAAGTATAAAAGTGAATTTAAAGGAAATGTTATCAATATAATTATTTTAATTTTGCTAAAAATATTTTTTGAATAGCATTTAAACTACTGAGTAGCTGTTGAATTTATATGCCCGAAACTTAAAATCCCGAATTCCAAAATCCCGAATTGCTAACTAAAGATTATCTGCATAGCCGTCCTTTAACCGGGCAAAAGTATTTTCTCCACTGTGGTATAATAAACAGTGGCCACGCTATCTAAAACTTCTTAGTTCGGGAGTTTTTAAATTTAGGATATCAAATCTCGGGATTATATAGTTTGGGATTTTGAGTTTCAGAGATTCGGGATTTAAAAGGGCGGAAAACAAAATTTTGGCTGAATAAAAAGTAAAACAATCTCAAAACTTTGCAATGAAACAACAAGCAGTTTCTGTACAAAAATTTGGAGTTAAACCTCTTTTGACTAAGGTGTGGAGGGTCTTAAAAAAGATACCAGTTTTAGTTCTAATACTTTATATGAGTGGGGCCTATCACTTTTGCATGGGGTTGTCACTGCAGGTCTTTAATTGACACCTAACAGATACCATTCGACAAGTCACACATCTAATCTCAATGAACGTGTTTAGTGTTAGTTACTACACTTCTACCTGTTACAAAAACAGTCCTTATAAATAAATAGAAAATCGCTTTTAACGTTTTTTATTAAAAAAAGTTTCGATATAAAGATAATAAATTAATTAAATTAAAATTGAATAAAATAACCAGATATCTAATTATTGTTAAACAGCTAAGTTGTGCTGAAAAAGGTCAACGAAAAAAAGAAAGACATAAAAGAAACATAAAAAAAACAAAAAAAAATGTACTTTGGACTTCAAATAGAATTCTTGACCAAAAGTATGAAAAACTGAAGTAAGGAAGAACATGTAAATCAATTAAAATAGATAATCATTCACAACAATCTTCGACCCACCAAAAAGGTGAAAATAACATTTTGTTTAACGATTGATGTTTGACTATTGATTGCCAGCCGTCTTCAATGGCGGTGGGTGTTAAACGGCGAAGATTTCTGACGAAATAGTGGGGTTACTATCGCAACATATCCAATCGACCTACACGTGATCGTGGGTTCGATTCCCCGGTCATTCAAGAATGAAAAAATTATCAACAAATTTTAATTTATTTCATGTTCTAAAATTCCTAAAAATTTGAAATAAAAATGATAAACCACATTTCTTATTATAAATAATAAAAATTGAATTCATTTTTTAATTTTTTGTTCTTATTATACCAGTTAAGTGATTAGTTATTCTTTTACTGGTCATGAGTTCTGTTTTTTGGTCCTAATTCTATTTTCACAAACCCCAGGACCATCTTAATTTAAAAAAAGAAAAAAAATAGTAGAAAAATCATTAATATTTTTGCTTCCATATTTTGTTTTAACACTTGTTATGCCCTCCTTATTGCTTCAAAATGTTTCATTTCAATAATTTGATATTTTCAACTCTTTAATTTTAATTAGTGTCCGACCGAAGTCGCTTTTTTTTAGGTCGAAGTCGAATTTCGGCCAAATTGGCTTAATGCGGCAGAACCGAAGCCGCACTAAACAGTTGCTGGTGCTGACAGATATTCATCGAGTTTCAATACTCAAATATAAATGTAAATGCTTTTGGGCTTATATACATAAATACTTAATTCCTTTTCGAGAATCTTTTCATTATGTTCTTCCACTTCAATGTGAGAAATTATGTCCTGGTATCCCATACACTTACACAGAAAGAAAAACACTCGGCATAAATTAAGTTTTTTATAATTAGTTTAAGAACAAAAATTCATGTACGAATCACTCTAAAGGCTAGTTTACACGGTAATACAATGTATTACGACTTTGTAGAATCAAAATATTATGAAATTCTCTCCGTATTTAAAATAAAAAAATAAAAATCGGTTGCAAGTATTTTTCATCTTTACACGGATGGTATAAGTAAGATAAAAGCAAAGATACTTAACAGCTGAGTTAATAACAAATAAGCAGATGGTTACAGTTTTACAATATTTACAAAAACAACATGAAAATTGCCTGAGTTGATTTTAGTTTTATTTGTAATAGTATAAAAATGTTACCACCTTAAATATATTTAGTTAAAATACACCTCTGGTGTGATGAGAATACAAAAGTTTCTAAAATGTTTTAGAAAATGAACATTTACCGACCGCTTGTCAAAGTTTGTATCCGTATTCTCTCTTACTCAATACATTTTGCTTTTACATGATGAGATTTTTCTCATTCTACATAATTTTTCCACATTTCGTAATACATTGTATTACCGTGTAAACTAGCCTTAAAACGTACTCAGAACAATTATTTATTTGCCGTACAGATAATCGGCTGACTCCCAACGTTTTACATGTATTTTGAGAGGTGTTGCTAACTGAAAACAATATTTTTTGTCGGTATATTGAGAAACCCAAAATCTTTAACTGTCAGTTTATCGGTCTAATAAATATATGTCGACATTAAGTGACAGTCACTTTGTGGATACATTGAGAAAATTGCAATTAATTAATTAATTTTGCATTATTTTATAATGCATATAATGGTATAAGAAAGTTCAGCCGTCGACAAAAATCGGACAAATTAATGCCGAACACCGATTATTGGCCGCTACCGAAGCCGAAGCCGTTTAATCGGTTGGACACTAATTTAATTGTTTCATAACATGAACAAAAATAAATATTTTATTGCTACTCAATTAATTAAGTAATTAATTTGTTTGATTAAACTTGCATTAAAATTAAACGAAAAACAATTTGCTTTAAATTGGATTTTTATTTTGCTTATCAATTTATAAATATTTATTTTGTGCTGAAAAATTCAGCCATAAAAATGACACCCAAAAGTCAGTCCAGCCAGACCTGTTGTTGCAAAATCTTGTTGGCTTTGTATAAAAAACTTTTCGGAATGTAACGTTTATTTTTTGTTTTATAATTTTAATAAAAAAAAAAAAAAAAAAAAAAAAAAAAAAAAAAAAAAAAAAAAAAGTTTTTTTTTGCTTCCTAATAAAATCGATAAACAATGTTTGTTCAATTAAATTTTTCGTTTTTATCATACAACTGAAACAATCCCATCTTTTTGTTGTACAATTTTTTTTTAATTTGTGGGTTTCCTGATATATTTTTATTAAAGTTTATTATTTACATTGACTTTATCGTTTAAATTTAAAATTTCAATCACGTTTTTTGATACTTTTTACTTCAGCACTTTTCGTTTGTGTGGCAAACACATTTTTTTTTTAAAAGTTTTATTGTGTTTTTAGATTTTTTTTATATTAAAATTGCGATTTATTGTAATCTTAATATTTATCAAGCTTTTCTTAGACAAAACAGTGCCTTTTTTGGCATCTGCAATTGTTTTATTGTTTAATAATTATTTTTATTTGGTTTATTGCAAATACGAAACGTTTTTACATAATGTAGTACTTTTTATGTTGAAGCTACAGAAAGGCAAATTGGGTTATTTGAATTTATAATATATGTATATATATGTTAGAAGTCGCTCAGTTTGTGTTTTTTTTTTTTTTTTTCAAATTACTTGGTATTTTCGTCAAGTCTTCTCTTCATATCACAAAAGATTTCGAAAACAAATCATAATAGAAAGGAGGGGAAAAAATGTAAGGAAAAAAAACAAGTAAGGAGTTCTATATTCGGTGTGCCGAATCTTTAATATCCTTCACCTAACGCAGTGCAGAGTCTTAGACCACTCACCTAATAACACACGCTATCAAATAAAATACAATTAGTCAATTCACAAGGTATCCTAACATGTCATATTGTCAAAATGTCCTAATATTTCACAATGGTTTAAAAATATTGTTGTACGGCTCAGCCGCTCAGCGCTGGACTTTTCTGATTAATTACGACAGCACAAGAAACACAGCAAGCAACGTTCTATTTATTTAAGACACTTTTTGTTAACAAACCAACAACAATATTTTTAAACCATTGTGAAATATTAGGACATTTCGACAAACTTCTTGCGATTGCGATTTATAGAACACCTATTATGCGGTTTCAAATCAGAATCGCAAATGTTAAGCGCTTGAGATTGTGAGAACATGCCCGTATTTAAATACCGTTCTTTAGATATAAAAAAAAATCCATTTTGTGCCACGCCCACTTCTCCAATGCCGCCGACCTTTTTTTCGCGTGATATATATTGATAACCAAGATGCTTGTACCAAATGCGGAAACTTTGGCTTTTGCCGTTTTTCAGATATACTGAAATCTATAATGTCTTTGTTTGGAAAGTGCCACGCCCACTTCTCCAATCCTGCCTACATTTTGTGGGATGTATTGATAACAAAGATGCTTACACCTAATTTTGAAAGTTTGGCTCTTGACAATAAATTTATGGGTAAAATTAGAGGCAATCGTGGTTTTTTTGCTTATATATCAGCGATTTGTAGAACGATTTAGCTGAATTTCAATAGCAAACTTTTACGTAGGATACGGAGGAGCTCAGACGGACAACGTTTAATTAAATTCGCTACTCGTTAAGACTCAGAAAATATATATGTACTAGGGCCTATGATCATTATTGTAGAAATTACACACGGAATGACAAACTTATATATACCCTTTCCACCTGTGATGAAGGGTATAATAACAGCACAGAAAAAAATATAATTTCACCAAACACCAAATTTATTCCAAATTCATAATATCAAGCAACCAATTTGTTGATTTTGCACCTATTACCAAAATGATTATATTGATTACTAAAAATTTTAAAATATGGAAAAAATATTTTCAATAAATGATACATATTTTTAATTTTAATTAAAAAAGTAATCAAAAAACTTTACCATTTCAAACAATGTGTTAATTAATTTAAATAAATATTGACAATTCCCAACAACAATTCTACATGCTTAAATTATTTTATTTTAAACGAAAAAAGTCAATTAAGACGTTATGTTATTTAATTAAAATTTTTATTGAAAATTTATTTGAAAACAACCAAAATGTTAATTAAATCAAAATTAAATTTTTAATTTGCTTTGAACTAAAAAAATTAATTAAATTTAAATACCTTTTAAACCATTTTTTTAATTGATAAAAACACTTTATTCTGTGAGGCAATCGTGGTTTTCTGATTATATTCCAGCTATTTGTAGACCGATCTGGTTGAATTTAAATAGCAAACTTAAACGGAGGATTGGTGACCTAAATATATAACAAGCCTGCCCCATCATTTCTGGGGTCTTCGGAAAACCCATTTCGTCATACAAACGGATAGACGGACATCGTTATTCAACTTCGCTGCTGAAAAGGACCCCGAATATTTGTATGTATATTATAGGGTCTTAAATCAATATTGTTGAAATTACAAACGGAATGAAAAACTTATATATACCCTTTAAACCTGTGATGTAGGATATAAAAACAATCGAACACCGTCAGCTTTAAGCATTTGCTTCAAATCAAAAGTATTGGCATACATTTTTCATTATGTTAAACATATCGTACAGTTTCTTTCGGACAATATATCGAATAGCACGCCCTCACCCAAAAGTTGTAATTTATTTTTATATTTTTTCTAAGACGTTTTTCTTTCTTCACCTTTATCTTGTTGAAAAAAATCTCTTTAAATTCTAACTCCCATAGTCATAAAAATATTTTTGCTTAACAAAAGGTTTATAAAACAAATTTTCATAAAAAATTCGTTTCATAGGCCTGCTATAAACCCAAAATATTTTTTATGAATATGGCGGTTAGGATTTTTCAAATGCTTTTGAGAACTGGATTCTATCTTGACATACGTATACAAAGTTAAGCTTTCAAATGGCATTAAGATTCGTTACCATTTATTTACCTCGGTCAAAAATATAATTCTTTAACTTTTTTCAACATTAATAAACTGACGGTAAGTAAAACTCATGGATGCAAGACTCAAGTTTAGGTCAGAAGTTACGAAAGGAATTCCCGAAATTACCTGGCTAAACTTTTCCGGGAATTTAAAAAATATCTTCACGGAATTTTCCGAAATTTTTCCCCGAGTAGGAACTTTATTAGGTCCTTATCAGAAAGTACTTATTGGTAAAAAAAAGTTAGCTTCTTCATGACTTTTTTCGCTTTTGAGATGAAACTTTTAAAAAGAAAATATCCTGTGATTTTGTCTTTATGTAAAAAAAGTACGAAATGAAAAATAAACGAAACGATATAGGGTGCGTTCGTAAATGCATCACTGCGCTGCATCAGAAAAGCAAACTTTTTTTAATGCCAATAAAAAAGCAATTATAATTTTTTTTATTGTTCGATGCACAACGAAATTTTCGACAGTGCTGCCAACTCATAATACCAAATTAACATTCGATAGTCGATGTTCGATAGCCAGCGAAAATCGTTTATCGAATGTAACTCATAATAAGGGCCTTAGCATTTTTGGCCATGTATAATGCCAGATTTAGCTGTAAAAATTGTTTAAGACTGATTGTTTGAGACTTTTGAGCACAAAACGTTCGCAACTAGTAAATAACATTAAGGAGGAAATATTTGAGCAAAAACTTTTTCAAAAGTTTGCTGATTGATTTGCTCCTTAAAGTAACTTTTTTGAGAAGAACAAAAAGACAGCAAGCATTTTCCACATGTTTTGTTTATTTTCAAACACTGATGTGAACATCTTTGGGTTGATTTTAGAGAAATATTAGAGAAATTGCAGATTAATTTTATTTTAATTTTGAAAATAGATCGCATGCTAAAGTTAGTCTTAAAACCCTAAACCCTACCCTAAATTGATAAATTCATATTCAAAATTGTATGCCAACAGTGTTTGATTTAAATTTGGGCACCCCGGCTGGATCAGATTTAACATGACCAATCAATTGATTGATGGCTGATTAATATTGAAAATAAGCCAAATCAACCAAATATTGCATTCTTACTTGCTCTTATTAATGTACCGACTGAGTCGCATTTTTAAATGGTAAACCAAAAAAAAAAAAAAAATTTATGATGAAGATTTGACAACAGTATAACCGGTTAATTTCGGTGGAAAAATGAATCCTAAAAAACACTGTTTATCTACTTTTTCACCATTTGTGCACGTTGGACTTAAAAACTGAAATTAAGTCGAACTCACACTGAATTATATATCAAGCAAAATTCTTTAAAAATTATTCAAATTTAACTGTAATCTGTATTCCTAGAAATTGTTGCTTTTAAAATATTCATAAAGTATACAATAGCGGTATTCAGAGTTTTGTGCGCCTTATGTTGCAGCTGTTTGTTATTGCAATAATTTTGTCGTTGACAGTGAGCAGTATTTTGAGCAAATTTGCAATGCTAGATACAAATTATTTAACAACTGAAAATTTGCAAAATCGTGTGGGATTATTTTTTTTAAAGTGCCTCCAAATAAGCGAGAACAATTTCATCTGGCGTCCACTTTTGGTTGGGGTTTCCTCTTTTTATTAATTTTTATTTATAAGTGCGTTCGGCTCCATTGTTGAAATTTGGCTTGACGACTCGAAATTATTACTTACAAATGTCACCTATTAGGGAAGCAAATTTTACCAACACACGTAGCAAAAAAATCTAAACATTTTTAGTACTGCGCAAAAGCAATAATGTGACAATTGAAATTTTGTGTATTTTTTTGTAGTTTAACTGTAAACAAAAGCTACAATATTTTGCATTTGCACTTTCGCAAGACCATTTGCCTCAAACACTGAACTCCGCTAATTTTCTTTTTACTTCCCCTTAAGACTCACAATTCGTGCGAAAACATTTCATCAATTATCATAATAAAACTAAACATTTAAAATTTAGTTCACCTAAATAAAAAAAAAGAGAAAAAAAATTCATTAGCATTCAAATGAAATTCAATGACTAATTAACACTTTCCTAATAATAAGTTAAACTTTACAGGTTTTTATTGATAGTGATTTGGCTAAAGAAAAAAGTAAAAATATTTTATTCATTTAAATCATTTTTGCTTTTTCACATTTTTCCATTTCTGTGTAATTATTTATTTTTTTCTTTAAAACAACCACTTAATGCTTGATTGGTTTTGCATCATTAAATCTCGTAGAAAAAAATGGAAACTTAGAAAAAAAAAAAAAACTCATCGACATGATTACTGACCACCAATAATCACTAATAAGTTAATGACTCTTACGACTCTTAAAAATGTGTAAAAGAAGATTATTATGAGTGAGCGACGCTAATGAAGTCTAAAAAGGCCAGCCGCAAGTCAGCCACCAGCTTCTTTCTTTCACACCTAAACCCTCGTACAATTGAGTAATCGTCTCAGAAAAAATGTTTTCACTTTCATTGCAGAAAAAAAGTGTGTTAAAAAACACAAGATTGTGTAAATAATTTTGTTTTTACTTAAAAGTGTTTATCGATTTGTTGTTATTTTACGTTGACTGCCAATAAACTTATTGATCATACATCGTGTCGGTTATCTTTGAAGGATAATATACACCATTTACAAGGAGAATTTTGATAAAACATTTATTAAGGCTACTGCTTTTGAAGTATTTGTGATAATTTTTTGAGCTTATGCCGAATTTCTAGTTATTTGCGAAGCTTCGGGCGACTTAAGATTTTCTATGATTATCTTGCGAAAAAATATTTCCGATTGGCGTTTTGTCCTCGATTAATTTTTCCGAAAATCAAAATTTTTTTTTTAGTCTAACTAAAACTATTCACGGTATACTGACTAGAGTTTTCACTCGATTAATCGATGATATTTTTCGCCATTACTTGATCGAATAATTAAAATAGCCAATATAAAATACCGAATAAATCGGACAATTTCTGTTAATTAATCGATTAAAATTAATTTCTTAGAAAATTCTACTTTTTTATGATTCAAATATTTTTTTAGAATTCTAGCGGATTAAATAGATTAAAACTAAATGACATGTTGATATATTCTGTATCTATTGTGTAGCACATTCTTTTGAACATGTTGTAATCCCTTTTTAAAAGTGGGTGTGTGTAAGATGAATTATGTAATAAACGATAAACGTTTAATTCCATTCGTAAGAATTATGGGTTACTTATTTTTACACGACCGTGAATTTCTTTATTTTTTCGTACAGCCCTAACGGCTGGATGGCTTTTGACTTTTGAGGCATCGTAAGATTCATCTTGAAACCCGAAGTGTCCTCAGATAGATGCCTGAAAACAAAAGCACTGATTTTTGGCGCGAAAAGTAATATGTACGCTAAAAAACACATTAACCAAACCTATAGCGTAGAGCTTTAAATAAAGATAAATAAAAGGGGATTAACAAATTTATATTCTATATATATAGGTATATAAATAAGTTGTCCTATGTTCGTAATTTTATAAATCGAGAACCACTCAACCGATTTTTAAACGAGTACATGCGTTGGATGGTTTATAAAAAAGAAACCATCGACAAATTTCTACGAATATGCGTTATACGCGCACTTTTATGATGGTGTGTTTTCTCTATATAAAATGTTTTTTTTCCTTATGAGAATTACATTTTGTCGGTATAAAGCTCTGCTTGCTCGCGTCAGTTGACTTATTTAATTTCTGTGTGTTTATTGATTGTGTTCTCACTTTTAAAAATTTATATTATTTTGGACTTCTTTTTCAGGAATTTTAAGGAAGACGTAAAAGTATGTTATTGTATTGTCCAGCAACGCGGGCAGGGTTACTCTAGTATAATATAAAGTTAACAGCCAAATTCGGTTAATAGAATACATACGAGTGAAATTGAAATTAAGGCCCTAATCATGTACAACGCAGCGCATCGCCACAGAACTAACGCAACGCCAAAGAATAACATTGAAAGCACAAACAATGTCATAAATATTTTGTAATTTTGTTGTTGCTTTCTACAGAAATTCATATTGCGTTTTAAAATTTCAAACGCTCCATTGCTTGTGTCGTTGAAAATTTTAAAACGGTACATGAATTTCTGTTGAAAGCAACAACAAAATTACAAAATATTTATGACATTGTTTGTGCTTTCAATGTTATTGTTTGGCGTTGCGCTGCGTTGTACATGATTAGGGCCCAAGTGTTTAAAAAGTTTACGAAAAGTCCCTTTTATATGCTTCATACTTTGAGTTATAATCTTTACCAGAACTTCTCCTAAAATCAGGAAAAACTACGGTGATTTAAAAAAAAAATTAAATTAGAATCTCCATCGATTAAAACTTTATTCGATTTTCAAAAATAATAAATTGGTTAACTTTAATTGCGAATAATAAATTGGTTTTAAATAGTTTTTCGTTACTAAAATAAAATAAAAATTTTAAAAATTATTTAAAAAAATAATGCCCATAAATTTTTGAGTAACGCGAACATATGTTGTGCAACCTCCTCAATTTTTTAAATAACGGGTTATCTCGAAAACTAAGAGCTAACCTAAAAAAAAAACAGTTAGCACCACTGGATTCAGAGTACCCGAATTATGTTGTAAAGCCATGTCCCCGGCTTTTCTGTGTTTTCAACTAGCACAGTATACTAGTTAAAGATCAATCAGAAAACTTATAGTAAAAAATAGCTGTTATTGCGAGCATGGCAAAAGTTCGCGAAAAATTTAAAATCGGAAACAAACTCTAAAATTAATTTGATATCGCTAAATCGGAAAAAACCAACTGTCGGAAAATAACATAAATGGCGTTAAAAAATAAGCTTTTATGGTGAAGAACAAAACGAAGCGATGTAGTCGTCGACTTGATGTGACAAGAAATAAAAATTAATGTCGACGTTGACAACGACTAAAATAATAGGGGTGAATATATGAAAAAGCTTATGAATAGTTTTAGAACTTTAAGATATAATGAAAAGATCCTGCATTTCTGATATGTAGTTCTTAAAATATCCATGTACAATTTTTTATTATCAAGTTTATGTCTCAAACTTAAAAAAAATTAGTATATTAGATACGCCTTTTCTAAATTAAAGAAACGATATGTACCTTATAAGTTAAAAATGGGAAAAATATAAGTTCACTGCTCTGTTTCCCGATAGACCAATTGATTAGGGTTCCTAATTTTCGAATTTTTTTTTTCATTCCTGAATCCACGCATACAATAAAGAAGAATTGTTATGGAAATGTATGAAGTAAAATTCCCAAAAAGTTTTTATTCAATTCTATCAAACTTTTTCTTCACTATTTCTCTTTTGGGAAACAGTGTAACGTGTCGGCAGTTGCCGACTAAAACTAAGCGTGAACAAGGTGTAAAGAAAGCTTGTTAAATTACTTAAGTTAATTGATAAAGTATTCGCACATTTTATTGAAACAATTTTCTTACGCTTTAATATTTCAACATAGTGAAAAGGTAAACAAACTTGCGATGTTTGTTGTTAAAAGATTTAAAAAAAAATTTTTTTACAGCTTTTCTTAGGTGAACTGTATTATTAAATTTTTTTAAATAAATATTTGTTTTTTAATTTGAGTTGATTGTGCCCTTCTCTCTTGTTTACAAAAACAATTTGCAGCAACAAGAGAACAAGTAGATCGATAACCACTGAACAGAATCAAAAAAGCTAAAAGCGTCTGAAAAAATTACCTGACCTAGACACTGTTTTTTTTTATTGTTTTCTTCGTAATTTGTTTAATTGACAATTATGAGAAAGTGAAATGTGAGTGAAGGCAGTGAGCAGGCGTATTTTATTTTATATTAAGAAGAAAGTGTTTCTTTTTGTTTTTATAATGTCAAATGTTTTTAGAAAAATGAATGTAGAAATATGAAAGTACTTTTAATATAACGGAAATAAGCTATCAAAATAAAAAAAAATTATAATAATAATAAGAATAATAAATATTATTTTCTTAAACGTTTAAAAATTTCATGAATGAGTAATAAGCAAAAGATTTGCAATGGATATTCCATTAAATTAAACTTTTTGCCTTTAACCCAGTTACTCTTGCTACTCTCATTTACAGAGTATCATCGAATCTATTTCAGTCCCACGTTGGACATATTGTCCAGACATGGCAATTCCGGTCTCCCGAAATGTCTAAGCCTAATATCTCCGAGACCGGGGCATTGGCAGAAGAATTGAAGCACCGTCCCCTCCTCATTATGACAACTTCTACAGTAGTCATTATAATCAAGATCCATTCTTCGCGCATGAGTCCCTATCGCCCAGTGACCCGTTATGACCGATGTCACCGTCCTTATCCGGTCCCTGCCGAGACCAAGTAGCACGCGAGTTCTCGCCGCTTCGTAGCCAGGCCATAAAGTCCTGGCCGCCAAGCAGGTATGCTCACCCTGCCATCTCTCCTGAGCCCTTCTGTACGACTCACGCCCTATGAGAGTCTTGCAGCGGGCCATTGAAATGCCGATCAGGCCGTCGACAAACATGTCGTCCAAGAGACAACCCTTTTTGGCCAGACCGTCTGCAGTTTGGTTATTTAGAGACCGGAAAGCACTTTATTATGCCTAAAACCGAAACGAAAAATGCTATTGTAATAAAATTTGGTAGGTTACATTTTTATAAGACTAGCAAATACTGTCAAATTTCGTGAAGATCGGTCGATAATATACCATAGGTCCCATATAAAGACCAAATATGCATTTTGTGGTGAAATTTTATACAATTATGCTAGGAACACAACTGGGACGAACGACGAATTTCGCCCAACACGACGAATTTTTCCGTAAAAATTCGCTGAGTAAATTCGTCGTATGAAGCACAATAACGACGAATAGCTGGCAGCTTTTATAATTGAGAAAGTTGATTACTGTTTGTGCAAAGAGAGAGAAATAGTGTGACCATATTCAAAAAAATTATGCTTAAAAATAAAAACATAATCGAAAACACAACTAAAAACTATTTTTATAGCAAAATACTTTGTATACTCATTTTATGTGTTATACAATAAAAAAAACAATTATTAAAGTAAAAAGTAACTTTATTTACTAAATTACTTCTTAACTAAAACCAAACATGGTCACCTAGTACTGATTTGTTCGTCGTTCGCCGGCGTATGAAATAGAAATAAATCTATTTGAAGTTCGCCGCGTCTGGCGAATTTTCGCCGGCGCCCTGATTGTGTGCATTTTCATATACACAAACGTCTTTTATTTTTGGCGACGAATATTCGCGGCCAAAAATTCGTCGTTCGCCCCAGTTGTGTTCCTAGCATTAAGCTTAACATGGCCGGTAATAACAACATTAATTTCTTCAGTTTTTATAAATATTGGTTAATAATTAATATATCCCATATAGAGCCCAATTTTGAAATATTCTAACTGTCGGCGGAGGGTGTAAAAGATTCGGCACTTGCTTGTTTTCAAAATATTTTAATCTGATGGATACCGATCGTCTCATTATCTGAATCGATCCGGCAGACTGGATATACATAGTTTGATATTCAATTTGGTATGTACGTTTTAATTGGCATAAGGACCAAACATATTGAAAATGGTGAGAATCGGCCCCATTTAAACTTCTTACATGTTTTTTTTAATGATTTTTTTAATCAAATGTAATGCTTTTATTAAAGTCTATGAATCCATTGATAACTTTTGAATTGTGATTTCCGGAGTATAAACATTTCTCAAGAAACAAGTCAAATATTAAAAAAAAGCAGTTTTCGTCCTCAAAAATTGCGGCATGCCGGTTAATTCAAAAATATAAAATTTTTGTAACCAATCGATATGTTTTCAGTAAAAGAGCGTTTAACTGGCTTTCGGTTTCGGGTTTCGAACTTTCTACTTTAAGCAGAAACGTCTACTTTCCCGAATTTATATTCAAATAATAATGGCAAAAAAAAAAAAGTATTCTTCAATAAAGCCAAATCTCAGTTAATAATTTAACCCAAAAAGAGTGAATGCTGGTGATTATACTAACCGGTCGGCGAAAAATGGGTTAAACTCGTCATTTGGAAAATTCTATAACAAACTACTTCCAATACCTTAAAACATTCCCAACAGACATTTTATTTTTTTTTAAATCATCAGATAAAACAGCTATTAAATCTCATGATGAAGTGATCTGCAACAAAAACTCCCACCTCCATCTATTTCCAATTAAAAAAAGAAACCTTTTATAGCAACACCCCAGCTGGTAATGCATGTAAACTGACCTTTTTTTATCTTCATCATAATTTATTACTTATTTAAATATTTCACTTTCAAGAAGAAAGTAAAACCACCTTAAAAATAAAAATTATGTTTGAAATTTTTTGAGCCTTTCAAGAGTATCAGACATAAAATTTATGATAATAAACTCCGCTTTTACGCAATTAATAACAGATTTTTATTTACTTTTGTTTTGGTATATTTTACTACTTTGGACATGTGAAAAGAGAGAAAAAAGAAACATAAATCCATCGAAAAAAGTTTTAAGACTTTTACGCAAACGTAACGTTTTAGGTCAGTTAGTTAGTCACACATATAAAGATACAGATTTAAACAATTAGCACCATGAAAATTTTAAATATAAAAATTTTAATAAAAAAAAAATCAAGTTAAAATTAAAATGAACAACGCAACCAGGCACGAGTTTTGTGTAGTTTTTTGTTTTCTTTATTTGACACAGTTTTTTTTTTAATGTTTTTTACTTAAGAAAAAATAAATAAATTTACATACATGAAGTTAAAGGCAAACAGAAAAACAGGAGGGACGTACAAACCCAAAACTTAAGAAGTCATAGTCCATACATTTTCAGAAAATTTCACTTTTTATTTAAAACACATGGAGCAAAACTTCTTCAATGTCTTTCTTTATTCTCAGTCTTTAATATTTTGTTAAGAGTTTTTTTTTACTTTTCAAAACAGACAGGAGGAAAATTGAATAAAAAAAAAACTTTTAAGCGCCCAAAACTATAAATATGATTCATTTTTATTGCGGACTTATTTCTCCAGCACGTCAACCCATTTTCATAAATATTGAGGTTTATAACTGATAATTAACCCACTTTTAATTTTTTTTTGTTATTTTTTTTTTTGCTGCTACTCAGTGAAATGAAAATTGAGAACAAGTTTTCTTTTTCTACAACAAGTTTTATTTGGGATAAAATAGAATTGTTTTTTGTCCAAGCGCAAATAAAATAATTTAAAAATTATGTACAAATAGTAAAATAAAAAAAAAAAGAAAAAAAAATTCGACAACCAGCTGTCAAACCAGGGTATAATTAACCTTTTTTTTATTTTTTTAGAAACTTTTTTAAATGGTTTTTTCCAACATTTTTGTGCCATTTTTTAATTATATTTACAAAATTAAAAATGTTAACAAAATAATTACACATTTTTCATTGTTAACTTGGGGTAGAAGAAGGCCAGTTGGGTTAAAAAAAAATATTTAAATTGCAAACTCATAATTACTACTCAGTTGTCTTTATGCAATAAATGCAGTAAAACTTTAATAAAATGTTGCTTAAAAAAAAAAAAGAAAATCTTGTTAAATAAATAAAAAAAATGTTCTAATTATTCGAAGGCGTTGCAATTCATATAATTATACCCTCTACAACTATTTGCGAAGAGGGCATACTAAGTTTGTCATTCAGTGTAAAACTTTTTTAATATCCATTTAAGACCCCATAAAGTAAATATATTCTGGGTGCTTGAGTAATTTTAAGTCGATTAAGCCATGCCCAAGCCATGTCTGTCCGTCTGTTGAACACACGTTCACTTTAGAAAAATTCAAAAGAAAAGAACAATATTAGTGTCAAATTGTTTCTAGTTATCCTAAGCAGTTTCGGATTTGAATCCAGCATAATCGGTTCATTAGTATAGGAGTTATGAATCCACCACCCTAAAAAAATGGATAATTTTGTTACAAAAACTTATGCTAGTTACAAAAACTTAAGCGGAGTTTACATAGTGATATAAGATTTTTAGATTCGTTCCATATGACTAGAAATCATGGAATGAAATTTTGTTTGTAGGTCCATAAATAACCATAGGCCCCATAATAAGCCCACTCCCGGACAAACTTTAGTACGCGTAAAACCGTAACGAATAACGCTATTGCAATAAAGTTTTGTCCGCCATAGTTTCATATGATTAGAAATCACAGTGTCTTATTTCGTGAAGATCGGTCCATAACTTACCATAGGCCCCCATATAAAGCCCGCTATCGAAGAACACTTTAATCCATAATTACCCATATGCCCCATATAAAGCCTACTCACGGAAATCCGTAACGAATAATGCTGTAGTAATAAAATTTAATCTATCACAATTTTCTAAGACTAGAAATCGCACTGTTAAATTTCGTGAATATCGGTCCATAACACAAGGGAACAATATTGAAAATTTTTTGTGCGATAAATTACACTGAGGAACAGTCATTTTGCGGCCTGGAGATTTATTGCAAATTTTTACTAATTTGAGGTCGCTGATTTCAAATCCATTTTTCGCTACCAGCTCGACTTTTCGAGATTTACCGTTATGTCCAAAATTAAAGCACTTTCAATACAAATATTGAAATAACTTGTAAACGGTTCACCGTATTCAATTAAAAAAAACTTGAAACTCGCCAACAATATTATCTTTAAGCCGTGCTTACATTGTTACATTGTTTCAGAGATATCGTTGAAGTTTTGAAAAAATAAAAAAAATTTTTTTTTAAATACATTTTTTGTTCTTAAAAAATTCATAATGACAATGCATTTGATTTGCAGTTTTGTTAAGTATAATTGCTAAATGTAAACACTTACTTGACTAACCGTTGCATACAGATATTTATTAAATCAGCCTATTTAATTTTAAAGAATTTTGAAGTATAAAATAATTATTTTATCAGAAATCATTATTTTTTGATTCAAAGGAGAAAAAAATATATTTTATAAATAGTTACCCTCGTACAAATGCTTCTTTATTATTTTAGAAAATTAAATTTTTTTAAAGCCAATTTCAATTAACAAAAAAACTAATTTGAAACCATAAATGATTGGAATTCAAAAACTAAACATTTGACGTCAAAATTTATTTGAAACGAAACGGAAAGTGATTTTTTTTTTGTTCATCTAGTTAACAACATTTAACATTATACGAAAAAAAAAAAAAAAAATAATTAAGCACCTACACAGTCGTATATTTTCAACAACAACAAGAGAACTCTGCACACAATCAAATAATTTAAAAAAAAATTATAGAAAAAAGTTCACAAGCCAACAAAAAAAAAAAAAATGTGTAGGGGTTCATGTTAAAGATTGCAACATTTTAAATTTGCTTTTGGAAACGTTAAATAGTAGAGACTTCTAAATACCTTACAGGGAGTGTTTAAAGTAAGGATTAAGAAATTTTTATCCGAACAATTTTCATTTATCAGGGAAAAGTCGAAAAGATCTATTTATGGATTAAATATTTATTCAATTAAGAAAACAAAAATTGAGGGTAAAAGAATCAAATGTTTATTGAAACCAGGAACAAAAAAGAGATTTTTTGTAGAAGGAAAATTTATAAACAGTCTTTATTTAGGCGTTTCCTACCTTAAATCTTATAAAACAAAATATGTGTCAGATATCTTCCAAAATTGTTTAGTCGTTTGAAAGATCTATCGATGCTTTTATGTACGGAATAAGACATCGTCACCCAGGCTACGCTGGGTGGGGCCCGTCGGAAATGTTAAATTTACTATGACTCCTGCGTATAAATCAGGCTGAATTTGACTGTTAGCTCTGATGGTCGCTGTGGTTTGTGGCTTTAATTTGCATAGAGCTGCGACTTAGAAAACTTCACAAGAAAATGTCTAACGAAATCAAATCTGTGTGGCCAGTTCACATGTGCATGCCCTCAAATCGTAGTAAAAAAATGTGTAATGTGGCATTAGCTGTGTAGCACGTTGCACTGACCTGTTGAAAGAAGTGTTCGAAAATAAACATTATATACTGTTCTTTAGTGTTCGGTTCGGTAGATAAGTGGAAAACAGAAACGATAACAGTGTAAAATATTGCTTTTATTAAGACAACAAAATTGTTTATTTTTTTTTTTTTTTTTTTGCTTAAACGACTTTTACTTCCAACTGTAGGGCATACTGCAATTAGCAAGAGTCTACAAAGTGCAAGGTAGAGAGGTAAACTGAAAAAACTCTACATAAAAGGTGTTCTTAGAAGGCAATATTAAAAATGTCAATAGACTGCTGATTTTTTTGTCTCCTATACTTATAAAGAGGGAAACAAACAATAATACAAACATAAAATAAGATTTTATAATGACAACAAAAAACCAGTTAAACACTTTTTTTTTAGTTTTGATTCGTTTATTTAAATTTTGTTTGCATAAATCGAAATTGATTTTGATTTATTTTTTAAGCCAAACTTAATTAGTAGCAAACTGTTGAATTTGATTTCAGTTAACAACTTTGAACAAACTAGAATTGTAGAATTTTAAATTAAATTCAAATCAATTTCAGTAGATTGTTACGGTCAACTAATAACTCGAGAAATTTAAATAATGAATGGTTATAAAAACTTATCTAGAAAAAAAATTGATTGATGGATTGTTTATTTTTAAACTCAGGTAAATTGTTGAAACAATAAGTAAATAAGGAATAAATTAAAAAAAAATTGTTTAAATATATTTTTTCTTAAAGAAAGATCTTAATGCTCAAATTAGGATATGCGGTATCGACTGCAATTATAACACAGATGAAAGTTTCTTTTTATACGGAATGACGTAATTTATCTCCAAAACTAAATAATTAAAAACTAAATCGAAAATGGACTAATGCGGTTTTGGTTATAAATAGGCTTTAAGTTACAAATGATTAACTTGAGTACTTACCTCTGTTTTGTAGTTGTAAATTGCAAATTCTTCGGAAATTAGAATCAGCGCTTTAAATACATCGATCGCATGCTCTGAAATTAGAATCGCCGTTTTTTTTTTTTTTTTTTTTTTTTTTTTTTTTTTTTTTAAAAAAAGGACAGGCAAATGACCATACTAGTTCGCCAAAGACTTGTTCATGAAGATGTTTGGACAAATAGTTCATCAATCTATTTCAGTTTGCAAAAATAATTTAATAAGGGTTATCACGATGGGAAGTACAAAGTGTGCAAACGATGCAAATGTGTGCAAAAATACACACATTTGAACAACACAACAACAAAATGTACGTATTTACAATTTGTTTAATTTTACTTCGGTTGCACTTATAAAACTTGAGCAAAAATGGTAGTGTATATCTGCTCAGTTGCAAATAAAAGCAAACAACAACTTTCGACAATCCTACCGCCAGTGAAAAATATTTTTCACTGGTTTTAGGCATTCTAATTTGTTAGAAAATTTTTTTTAATACTTATGATTTTGCATAATTGTAAACAAAAGAAGATTTTTGATAACTTATGACAGTGCTGCCAGAAGTTTTTGTGTTGCCAGAATAAATTTTTAGAAAAATAACTCATTTGCACCAAAAATAAAATCAATCATAATTTACACTGAAAATTTACAAAGTGCAAATTTGCACAATGACCATCGTGATTAATGTTTTTTTTTTTTTTTTAATAAAATTTTGTTACATTAGGGATGTATAGACACAGCTTTTTGCCGATACGATACCGATACTCAAACCAAAATATCGCGGTGCGATAACGATACCTATACCGCTACGCATACAAAATTACAGTGTTAGTGATTATTAATATCTATATACAATTGATATTATTAACAAAGAATTAAATTTGAATTCAAGATAAAATTAACAAAAAATTAAGACATTTTCTTACAAAAACATTATTAATAAACAAAGTATTCTCAAGTTTGGCGGAGATAATTGATTTTGCAAGTTCGTTTGAACCAGGGGGGCTATTCTCTTTTGCGATGCGAATAAAATTTCGATGCGAAAGCTAAATGTCAACTTGGTACTCTTTATCACTTTCGCAAGATTGTTTGAAAATAAGGCAATGCTGTTAATAAAAATCAAAGATAGGGCAGATTTCCAGTAATGAAATGGTAATATATTTAAAAAAAAAATTTAAATTGGAAAGTTTAAATGAAAGAAATATTGATGATTTGCGAAAAGAAAAAAAGAAAAAGATGCGAAAGACAAATGCGCAAACGCATTAAAGAGTTCCAATCACAAGATTTGCTACAATTTTCTTTCGCATCGCAATAGAGAGTAGCCTCCCAGACCTGCAGCGGAAAATATGTAGTATCTCAGATGCGACTGAACTCATTTAAAAACTTAAGAGTTTCTTCGCCATTTTTTACAAGTTTGGGTAAAACATTTCATTGCGCCCGTAAACAATCGGATCTGCGTCTCTAGAAATATTAGATCTAATGTATCTCTTGGCTTCTTTAGCATAATCACAGCATAGGATGGAAAAAGGCTCATCCTCCTCGGATCCTTGTATTATTTTGTTACAACTCCAAAGGCCAGTTCCTGTAGGTGTGCACACCTTCGGTATGCAGAGACGTGTTAAATAGCTGAATAAGACGTTTTTTTTTCGCTACGATTGAAGCCAATTGTCTTCGAAATATTCGAGCATTGTATTGATGGTGAAACATTGCAGATAAGCAATAGGTTTCAGTATTATCTAAAGCCTCAAAACTTTTAGTTAGAACTAATGCTAACCCAGCCGCTAAATTTTGAGACTCCGAACCATTTTCCAACTTCGTTGATTCATTTATTATATGAAACAATTATATTATTCCGTTTTAATTTTGTTCTCTGCTTTTTAATGTGTAATTGCTCTTAGTTGCTATGCAAAAAACAACCATAGAAAATTTTATTATTTGTTTAAAAAAACTCCAAAAAAATATAAAAAGGATTGTCGGTCGTATCGACAGCGAACTATCGCCGATACCGATATATCGGAAAATCTGAAGTATCGCCGATATATCGGTTTTCGTTACTTCCCTAATTACAAGCAATTAATTACCATTCAATACACTAACTAAATTGCAAATTTCTATTAAAATTAATTTACAATAGTTTTCACACATCGTGTCTTCTCTCTTTATATTGTCACTAATATATACAATAAAATTGTTATTTATATTGTAATTTCCTTCAATGTCACACTACTATAGAAAAATTTATTTAAAAGATGTATAAATAATAAAATATGCAAATATCTCCCATCCAAGACATTGACTTCTCCTGCTAGACATGTCAAAAACGTCTTTTTCCACTTTTTTTTTTGCTTGAATTGACGCCTTTTTTTCTTTAATGATTTTTGATTATAATTATTAAAACTTTGTTGTTGTTGTTGTTTTTACTATTTTATTTCTGGTTTTACAACACGATCTTTTAAAGACTTTGTGAGGCCTCATGATATCAAACCATTTAATATGTACATATGTAAATTGTATATGAGTGTGTATTTAATTGCTTTCTTTGTCAATATTTCTTTATTTTATTTTTCAAATTAAAATATTGAGAAAAATATATGATAATATTAAAATGCTTGATTGTAGCTCACCAGGCAACAACAATCTAAGTTGAACTTGTATGTAAAAAAAAAAAAAATCAAATTGATCCTTAAACAATTGCTACAATTAGTTGTAAATTACAGCGATTATAAGTTGAGTTGAATGAATGTCTTTGTAATGAATAACTAAATTTATGATGTTGCAAAAAAAAAATGTACATTATAAAAATATTAAACTTGTACTTAAGCGTGAACGAACACCCGGTTAAACAGTCGGTACTTGATCTTAAAATCAGTGCTGTAAATAATGCATTATTCTTTGAAAATCAGGGGCCTAATTCTGGCAGTCGTGATCGCGTGCTTTCTCGATTCGAAAGCAATTGTATTTCTTATTCTTTCAGTCGATACTGAACGAATCGAAATTATTTTTTCAGTATTGTGAGACTCAAATTAATGCTCTACAACACTGAAAATATAATTCCGATTCGTTCAGTTTTGACTAAAATAATTAGATATTAAATTGCTTTCGAATCGAGAAAGTACTCGATCACGACTGCCAGAATCAGGCCCCAGATTGTTTTTCTGGCAGCATTTCCTTTTTTCGTAATTACGTCTACAAAAGCTGTTTTTTATTAAGGCCCGATCGATACCCGATCCTTTTTTTTTTTTTTTGTTAGGACCAGCACTCAGCGGATGACCCCTACTAATACGTTGCATTGTGTTGGAACTAGGAAAATAGGTTATGGGAAGCAGGAAAGAGGGAGTAGTACTTGTGGACATTCGACTTGAATTTATTCATGTTGATAGTGAGACGGAAGACTTCAGCAGGAAGGTTATTCCACATACGAACAGTCCGGCCAAAAAACGAATTTTCTCTGTAATGCGTTGTACTATTCACTGGCCAATCGACCACAAAAGGATGGGCTCTTGAGGGAAAACGTGTATTTCGATCAAAGCTATGGGTTTCGGGAACCAAATCCCTAATTTCATCAAAACACATCCCGTTGTAGTAACGATAACATAGGCAAATACAACCCACATTGCGACGGTACTCAAGGGAGTCAATAGAATTGGATACCCTACTGTCGCGAATGAGAACCTTCGCCCTCTCCTGCACGCGGTCGAGCAGCTCCAAAATAGACTGAAGCACCGGCCCACACATAAGAGTTGTATTCCATTGGCGGTCGGATATAGGTGGTATAAATTGTAAGGAGATCAGATGGAGAGAAGTATATCTTACACCTTTTCAAAAAACCTAGACACTTGAATCCTTCTTTCGACACCTTAAATATATGTTCTGTCCATCGGGCATCACATTGTATCCTCATGCCCAGAACATCAAGAGATTCTGTTTCCTCAATAATTATACCACCAATATGTACAGATGAGGCACCTTGATCCGTCGTGCGCTTATGCGTCAGCACGCAACTTTGGGTCTTGTTTGAAAGGGTTACGAAAGGGTTAGCTGTCAAACAATTTGTCATTCAGCGCTCACTTTTTAACGTTCATGATCAGTATACACTGGCAAATCATTATGAACAACGCTACTTAATTATTCAAATTAAGTTTGAAAATCAGAAATAGAGTAGTTCAAAACTGACTCGATGTTTTATCGCCAAACTGTGGACCTTATTTTTTTAAACAAAGTTTTCGTTTTGTAAATAAATAAAGACGAGTTGCCCCGATTTTCTATTGTAGATGTTGTATTATGTCGGGTGATTCATCGTGAGGCTGAATTTATAATGTAAATTAAAACACATGCATTAGAAAGTGAACTTAAAATTTGTATTATCGGTTTAAAGAACCATTAATGGCTTTTACTATTTGAAAATGATATCATGTACCTCAGAATTTACATATCCCTAGAGAAAATAGTCCAAAGGTGTGTTTTCGCCCGATCTAGGTAGCCAGTTTGCCGTAGCAAAACGTGAAATTAAGTGCTCACCAAAATGATTTCGCAACAAGGTCATTATCTCAAGCTCTGTATGGCTCGTAGCCCTGTCTTGTTGAAACCAAATCTCACCGTAAAATACGCTTTTTACGCAAAATACGCCAAGTTTTCGAATACGACAAGCCAAGCTGCAGAGAACGACGACGTATAGATTCGCAACGGTATTCGCGTACACTCAGCTACAGCTGCTATATTCACTTCACTAAGTGCTGAATGTGGTTTTACCGGTCGAGAGTCATCCACCAATGTAAACCTAGACTCAAATTGGCGAATGATATTGGCAATAGTGGTTTCAGTAGGTCGACTATGCGCACGTTAGTTCCTCGAATCAATTTGTAGGCGCCGTTGTGGTGTGAGTCTTTCTTGATGACTTGCCAAACGATACTGAACAAGATTTGTTTGATATGAGTCACACATGATTTGTAAAAAAGCATATTGAAAATCAAATCTCAGGATAAATCACCCTTTAGTGTACATAAGTGACTGCTGATTTTCAATATAATTCCACTGATTTTCCATTGTCAATATTTAACAAATATTTGATAAAATTGACACCCAATGCCATTTAAAATATAATTGCAAAAAACTGAGCTCTTTCGCACACGCAAACTTTTATTTGCAAGGGTTGAGTTTGATCCAGAAACGAAAATCAAAGTAAACTTTGTGTGTACAGAAATGAAAGAAAGTTTAATAAGATATTGAAACGACTTGGTCAAATTAAGCTTTGCGTATGCAACAGTGCTCTTTTCTTATTAACTTCTTTTTGAGAATTTTTTTTTTTTAATACCTTAACATCTCTATTGTGATTTTTCTACCTATACCACAATAGTTGAGAGGGTCCCAGCGGGAAAAAGAGGAGTGGGTATCTTATCTTTTATACAAAATAGCCGAGGCCTTTATCAGTTAGATTAGAATGGTAATTAAATCAAAACAAATTTCAAGCAGACGTTTAATAAGGCCTGAAGAGAGAAGGTCTTCTAAGTTTTCCCGCTGGGGTACTATGTGTTGATGTTTGTAACTTATTAAAATATTGGTCCTAGACCCACTTTTAAGAATGTAGATCAACTAAGAATCACTTTTTGAATTGATCTAACGATGTCCGTCCGGCTGGGTGGCTTGCTGTCCATGTAAACTTTGCGCGCAAACTACAGGTCGCGATTTTGTAGACAATTTGATAAAATTTGTTACCAAGGTTTTAATTGTCACACATTGTTCAATGGTTATAATCGATCCATAATGTTACATAGCTTTCATACAAGCTTTTTTCCGAAATAGATTCTTTCTTCCCATTAATGATCTCATTTTGTTGGTATTTAGATTACATTTTTTCCAAACTTATTTTATTACAACTGAATCACCTAATCAAATTTTATTTGAATCTGTCGATATTCGACCAAATATCCTTTAATGCCATAACTCCTTTATAAATGCTGATATTGTCAATTTACGACAATAACTTCTACGATAGCTACTATGTCATGACAAAATGTTGTGCTGTCCAAAATCACCCATCGGCCCCATATAAGCCCCCTTCCTCAAATCACTTAAAGACAAACAAATTTCGTATAGATGAAGATATCTGAAGAACATTCGGCACAAAGAACTTTTACATGAATCTTAACATCATACTATAATTTTGTTCTGGCGGGTCCATGATTGCTCATTGGTCCTAAATTGGAAACATCTCGAAAATTTGTCCTTAAGCACTGCAGTGTAAGGTATCATATAGTCGGGCTGGACCGACAATACTTACTTACTTGTTTATATTTGTATTAGTGTTTTCTTTTTTTGTAAATTTATTTTATAGTTTATTTTTTAATTCTTATAAACATGTGAAGAAGAATTATCAGTAATTTACAATAACACAATTTGTTTAACGTTTATTAGTTCAACAATATTATATTGTACTATAATAAACACTATTCAACAATATTAATTTTTACACAAGTCTTAAAAACGAGCTACTCGATATGGATTAAATTTTGATTTTCAAAAACACACAACGTTTTACTCATAATGAACGTGAGTTTTTGATTTGCTTTGAAATTAGTCGGTTACTCAAAATTTTTTTCTTTTAAAAATACTGTGCACTTGCGGTACTGGGGGTTATTTTCTAAATCACTTAAAAATTTGTATGAAAATATTTTTCAAGTGAGGTGAAGTGTTTTAGAAAATAGCCCCCAATATGAACTAATTAAAACCACGCCAGTTCGCTTTTGCAAGATTGTTCATATTTACGAATGGCAACTAATTTCCCCACAAAAATATTTTCCGTGTCCGCTAACGGTGATCTTTTTGTCTCTCATATTCAAAAACCATCCGGAGAACGCATTTTCAATTTTTGGGTACTCGGAAGGCCGCACTTTTTTCTTTTTCCAGGTGAAATAAACGTATTGTTAGCATTTTTATTTTTTGCCCACATATTGTAGAATATTTCACCACAAATTTATAAGCTAAATTAGTAACAGTGAGACCTTTTCCTAAATGTTCTAAATCTTCTACAATTTCTGACTTTTTAAAGTTAAAAACTTATGCTTTTGTATGCATATTGAAGAACTATTCACATGCAAATTATGTTTAAAGATGAATATGGAATTCTAGTTGAATGTGAGCATTAACTAAATCGTGTATGCAAGACAGCAAGCAACTAGAAAAACCCCTATTATTATACAGTTGAATCAAAATTTATCCACCACCCTGTTGATTAAGACTTAAACACTGTATACGTAGATAAAATAAGTTAAAAATACAATTATAAGTTGTTCATATCTTAAAGCTTTCGCACAAGTTAATATTTTAGAGTAGTCAATGGAAGAATATAAGTGTTCATATTTTGGGGTGTTTATATTATCGCGAGTTCACTGTAGCTTAATTTTTGACAGTCAAAAATCAAGTTATGTAAAAGTTTTCTGAACTTAGAGTTCACATTATCTGCGCATTTTACTTGAACAAGAGTAATTTCAAAAGAACATTTCTTTTTTTTTCTTTGACATTTTTATGATTTTACTCCTTAAAAAATCTGGATTCCTTCTTAATATTTTTAGATTAAATTAAATTTTTTTTTTTCGGCTTAGAATATTGTAAATCTCGTTGTTTTTCGAACTGGTTTAAAATAATTTTTCATTTAATTTAAATAGACAATCAGTTTATTTTATTCAAATTCTGTCTTGTTTTCATGTTGCAACAACTACAAAATATCGATGACATTTTGCACTCACAAACAAAATGCCGCTTTTGCTACTGTTGCCTTAAATTAAATGAATTTTATGTATGTGTGGCACCTCCCAAGAGGGGGGAGGGCGGCAAATAAAATACTTTGTTAAATATGTGTTCTAGTCATAAATAATAAATTGAACATAAATTAAATGCAAACTATACAAAACAAAAAAAATTATACAAGTTTCAACAAAATTTATGTTTAATTGACAAAAACGCCGCTTTTAAAGTTAAATTAATAAATAATTGGAGCTCATGGCAATTTTTGACTTAAATTGGGAAACTTGGGAAAACATGTCCAGGAATGCTTTAAAATAAAAATTTTGCAAAACGGTTGTCAAAAAAACTAGTTTTTTTAATTGAACTAACAGATATCTGTGCCATCTATCTAAGACAGTGAATGTGTTCATTTATCTATTAAATTTTAATGCAAGTTTTATTTTAACTTTAGAAAGATTAAAACTCAGATTTCATATTTAACCTCCGGAAATTCCCTATTTTAAAAAAACACTATACATTTTTTTTATTTTCTGCATAAATTTTTATCTTGCAATAAAATTGTTTTTAATATTTATAAATTTAATTATAAGAATTGTTGTTCATTTATGTGATTTTTTCTCTCTAAAAATTAATTATAATGCACTTTTTTTATTGACTAATAAACAATATTTTCTTTATTCTGTTTTTTATTTTTAGGTAAGTAACCTTCTCGACTTATTATTTATTCAACACTTGGAGTTGTTTTTCGCATTCAATGCCCATCTGTTAATAATTTTTAATGGCACAATATTTACAAAATAATAAAAAAAAAAAAAATGTATTCGTACATACAACAAATGTCCGTAAGTTTTTAACACAATATTTATTTATTAATTTAAGGAATTTTTGGTTTCCTTCGTTCAGGTAAAATAATATTTCAAGATTTATTTCTAAGGTCATTTTGGGAAAAACTGAAATTTCATATGGAAATATTTTTGGTCATAAATATTTTTAAAGCTGTACAACAAACAAATTTATTTAAATTAGCAATTAAGATTTTTTTTTTTGTTTTCACAATTTAGAGTTTAGCACTCCTAAGGCTAAGAAATTTAAGATAAAATAATAATGATTAATTAAGGTCAGAGATTTAGTTATAAAATTAGGAAAATGAAAAACAATAACAGGTTTCAAAAAATCTATTAACAAAATGAATTTATTTGAAGGCAGTACTTAAAATCTTTTATAATATTAATGATGACGTTTCGTTCAAAATATTTTTGATTATTCGATGACTACTTGTTCTTACATCACGTATGACTACTTGTTCTTACATCGCGTTCACATTTGACAGTACTGGCAAGATAGTAAGAAAATATAGGGTGATTCAAAGTAGATATACTTTTTTCAATAGCCTTTTTTTGACAGATCACGTGTGAGTCGTGTCATTCTGTCATGCTATTTTTGTTTAGTATTGTTTGGCATTTCATAATGGAAACACTTACGCCTATGGGCTCTTGAAAAGTTCCAACAAGATCCGACGTTTTCTAGGCAAATTTTGTTTAGCGATGAGGCCCATTTCTGGCTCAATGGGTATGTAAACAAACAAAATTGCCGCATTTGGGACGAAGAGCAACCTGAAGAAATTCAAGAACTGCCACTTCATCCAAAAAAAACAACGGTTTGGTGTGGTTTGTGGGCCGGTGGAATCATCGGTACATATTTCTTTAAAATGATGCCGGTGCGAACGCAACCATCAATGGCGACCCTTATCGTGCCATGATAACCGACTATTTGATGCCTGAAATTGATGCTCGTGATCTAGGCGACATTTGGTTTCAGCAATACGGCGCCACTTCCCACACATCGCATCAATCAATGGATTTTTTGAGAGAACACTTCGGTGAGCACATAATTTCACATTTTGGGCCGGTCGATTGGCCGCCAAGATCGTATGATATCACACCGTTAGACTTTTTCCTGTGGGGATATGTAAAGTCTAAAGTTTATGCGGACAAAACCGCTTCGATTCAGGTCTTGGAGGAAAACATCACGCGTGTCATTCGCCAGTTGCCAGTTGAAATGCTCGAACGAGTCATCGAAAATTGGACTCAACGGATGGACCATCTGCGACGTAGCAACGGCCAACATTTGATAGACATAATCTTCAAAAATAAATGCCAAAGTATGTTCTTTCAAATGATAACAAACATTCCCCACTAAATTTGAATTTTCTGTGTTTTTTCTTTAAAAAAGTAGGGAACCTCGAAATGGATCACGCTTTACATATTAGTTGCCCAAAACACTACTAACTGTCTTTGTAACGTAGGCGTCCAGACAGTAATTAAGACAGTTCACTTTTAAAAAAATGTCAAACGTGAATGCTGCAGAGTAAGTCGAGCTAAACATGTTTTATATCAAACATGTTTTATATTAAAAAATAGCATATAACAACTATATTGTGTGAACAAAGATAACACTTAACTAAAAAATAAAAAATCAACTTTTGTATTTTTTCTTTCTTCTGCAAACAAAACTAAAAATTACTATCAGCAAATATCAAATCACTGTCCAATTTTACTGTCTGCGAAATGTGCAGACAGTAGACAAGACAATTGGAAAAGTGTGTGCATGTATTAGTGAAAAAGTTTGCATGTATTGCTACTGTCTTGCTAGAACTGGCAAATGTAAACTCCGTGTTAAATCACAACAAACTGTGGCCTTTTCTATGCATATTGACAGCCCTTTTATTATTCGGCGTACTATTGACCTGTGCTCACCATGCAGCAGAACATAGCAATTACATCCTCGAAATATCAAAGCATTTTATTCTCAAAACAAGTAGTTCTTACATTTTTAGTATGAAAAAGTACCAACTAAATTCCATAAAAAAATGCTCTAACAAAATCCAATGAAAATCTAAAGACTTGTAGAACAGTGTGAAAGGGCCTGAATTAAAGTTTATGCATTTTGTGTGCTCCTGTTAAATATTTGACGTCCTACACGTAACCTAGTTCTATTACAAAAAAATTGTTTGCTTTTGCAAAGCGTTTGTTGGATCAAACATCATTTAACAGTTTCTAAATTAAATTATACAATTATCTTCTTACAAATAAAGATAATGAAGTCAATACAAATTGTTAAAAATAAAGCTAACGTTTGATCAATTTGCTGGTCATGCTTTTTTTGGATTTGTTCGTCAAATATTGTTAAGGTCTGAACAAACCTTTTATAAAATAACACTCTTACTGATTTACAATAAATGAAAGTTTGTAACAAGTAAGAGTTCTATATTCAGCTGTGCCGAATCTTATATACCCTCCACTATTGTGCGAGAAGAGCAGAAAGTTATATGAATACCGGTCTTTAGATAAAAATAAATTTATTGTGCCACGCCGGATGTCAGATGTTGTGTATTGATAATCAAGATAATTGTTCGTTATTTGGAAATTTTGGCTCTTTCCGTTCTCCAGATATACAGAAAAAGGAAATAAAAAAAACAACAAGAATTGGTTTTTATGGGCAAAATTAGAGGTAGTCGTAGTTATTTTGCTCATATCTCAGTCACTTATGGATCGGTCAAGCTGAATTTCAATAGCAAAATCCAAATGAGCATATCTGATGAATATATACCAACAAATTCTCCATAATGTCTGGGGTCTTCGGAAAACGCCACTTCTCTTCTCATAAGTATCCAGAATAGATTTACTTTATAGGGTCTAGGATCAATATTGTGAAAGTTACATACGGAATGACAAACTTATATATACCCTTTACCGAACGCTATAATATACACATAAAAATAGTTTAAAAAATATGAAAAACTTAAGTAAACAACTTTTAATATAAAAACTGTTTTTTAGGCCCAATAACACTAACGAAAGGCTTAGGTGTCAAATAATTACCATGCTACGCTCACTTTTTACATTTAAGATCATTATAGCGCCTGTTCTGAAATGCATCACTGCCCTGCATCTGTTGTGCATCTGGGATTAATTTCGGATGCTAATGCAAATTAGCTATTGCCAATGCTTGTTTGTTGTTTTTGTTGTTCTTGTAGCAGCGAAACATGAAGAAACTGGTGTTGATGAGTTGCCAATCCTTAGTCCGTGTTCGTTCAACTCCGAATCGTTCCGGTGCGTAGAACCGATTGTAGTGGAAACGACAATCTTGTTTGTTGTGCAGTCTGTTTACATTTTTGACACAATATGTATCAGCCACTTTTTTGATGCGTTTTTTATTTTTGCTATGTACAGTTGACATCTGCAGTGATGCTTTTACAACCGCGATGCGAACCAGATGCAGCGCAGTGATGCATTTACGTACAGGCTCATACTCTGGCGAATCATCATGAGTAGATTTAGGCTTGAACGACCCTAATATGTCATTCCCATTTGGTGTGAAAATCAGCTGTAGATCAGATGGAAACTGATCCGATGTTTTAACGCAGAGTCGTGTTCAGCGATGAGGCTCATTTTTGGTTAAAGGATTTTGTTAATAAAAAAAATTTTCTCACGGAGTGAGACAAATACGCACCCGACCCTACAGACTCCATAACATCCAAATAATGAACATTACATTATTTCTCCAAAAATTAAGTCATAGCTCGCGTTACGGTCAATAGAGATCGTCACCGCACCATGATCAATGATTTGTTTTTAAAAAGATATGGCTGACATTGATCCAACCGATATGAGGTTTCAACAAGATGGCGCTACGTACCATTCGTCCACCACAAATATTGACTTATTGAAATAAAACTTTCGCGATAAGTTGATTTCGAGAAATGAACCTGTCAATTGGCCTCCAAGATCGTGCGATTTGACACCTAACGATTATTTTCTTAGGAGCTACATAAGTCACTGGTTTATGTGCCCGGTGGCCGGAATTCGGCCATTTGACATTTACAGTTAAAATAAATCTTTTTATGCACGTATGGAATATGCAATTCTTATTTAAAAGGGCTACCTAAATTTAAAAAAAAAAAAAAACAAATTTCTTTTCATGTTTCCTTTTATTCGCTATTAATAAAGCATTTATTTACTATTTTACTACTTTTACAATCTTTTGAGTATAAAAGGTGAAATAAAGTTTAAATTGCCTGTTCTTAAAAATAAAATAAATAAAACAATATGTACATTAGGGGTATAACCAAAAAAAAATACCTATCACGACGGGGTGGCCACTGATGTATATATCAAGAAAACAGTTTTTTGAGATCAATTTGGATAAAAAACCTCCCCCCCAAACCGTTTTTTCTAAAAGCTTCCAAAAAATAATAATATATGAATTTTTATTTTTTAAATACCATACATACAGTCATGTTCTAACTTCAGATACTAAAAATTATCTTTGTTGAAGGAAATAAACTTTAAGTTCATAGTGCGTGTTTTTCTGCAATGTTGAAAAATATCTTGCACAAGTTTGATTCCACGTTCCGCGCAAATGTTACTTCGTTGTTGTTTGTGAATTTTAGAGTCTTCTCTCACCCAATGTTTAAGAAAGCATTCCCGAGCATGTGAAAATTGTTCCAGTGATTGCTTTAAAGATTCAAAATCAATTTCATTAAACGAGTATATGGGATAGAGAACATCTCTGTCTTAGCAAAACTGCAAACAAATGAAAATAAAAGTAAACAATTGGGATTGTGAGGTTGGTTCCATTTTGTTCAAAAAAATAGTTTCCGTGTTATTTTAACATACTTTTAACTGTTTGGATGTAGTATAATTGGGGGTATAAGTCTTATTTCTGAAATAGCATAAAAATATAAATGAATGGTTTGTGTTTTTACAATAAGGATATTGTATTTTTAATAAACAAAAAAAAAATCCAAATACTAAACTTCAAAGTGATTTGGGGGGGAACTTTTTTTACGCCCGCGAAAAAGTGACCCCACTTTTCATCATAGATTTTCATGGTCTATATGGCATGGATAAGTATTTTTTGATAATTTAAAAAATTGTTCAAAAGTTATACCCCTAATGTACATATGTATATTGAAACAACAATAATAAAAAAAATACCTATAAATTTATGAACGAAAAATTTAAATCCTAAAAAAATTTAAAAAAAAGTTTATATTGTGTATATCTACACAAAAATACTTTTAAAGCAATATATATTTCATTAAAATCCGAAGACGATAAGGTACTTAAAAATCAACTACAAAAAAATTGTTCCCGTATTTCTATATAAGATAAGTCAGCAGCAATTGACGCCCTGAAGGCCAACAATGCTCGAAAAAGCGGCCCAAAATTAGACGTTCAGAAGGCGATTCGTGCAAAACAGCCGTCCGAAATATTTTTTAAATGTTAAGCCCACATATAGACCATTTAAAATTTTGATTAAAATTAAATTTTTTATGTGAATATAGAAAATAAAAAATTCATATATATTACAGCGACAGCAGGCTTTAGGCCCATATTATGCATGAAGTAGTCAACTTAATTAAGCAACTGTGCGAATACATATTAAACATATGTGGCCAACTACAATGTACTTAATAAAACGTTTCGTTAAGTTTAATGACATTTGCTTACGCAAAGTGCCAAACTAAACGCACATTCCGTCCGGAATCAGCTGTTTGTGCATTATTTAAAAAAATAAATAAATTGAAATGAATAGAGAAAAATAAGAAAAAAGAAGAAGAGAAATTTTACATGTTTTAATTTTGTATCCATTTTTTATTAATAAGTATGCACAACAAGCACCAATTTTTTCTTTTTAAAACGTTGCATGCAAATTAAATAAAACATAAAATAAACAGATACAGGGCAGTAATTTTTGGTACTTTTTAATTTGAAGTACTCGCAAGAAAACAAAATATTGCACAAATATGCAGCATGGATCTTAAGTTAATGTAAGTACATTATGGCCACCTAAAAGTCTTCTTTAATTAGCTTTTGCATTTGATAGACTTTTCGTTAATTTTTGACAGTACCTTAAGCTAACTTATGCAAATTATAGTTGGGCATTTATAGTTTTGCAACATAATTTCATCCTTGATACCTTTGCTAGCCGCTGATAAATGGAATATATGGCTAATCTGCAAATATCGATAAATGGACTATAACATAAATACTTTCTATTAAATTTACTTATAGCGTTATTAAATAAAGATAAAAGGACTATATCGCTAAAAAAGGTAGTGACTATAAAGGAAAAAAGTACTGTAATTTTATTACAATATAGTTTTTTTTTATAAAATTTTATTAAAAATAAAATTAAAATTGCTAAGTTTTCTGCTCTTCTGGCTGGATCGTGTCTAATGCTAATTCCTAAAAGAATCATTAATAAAATAACTAAAATTTTTAACAATATTAATCTTAAACTAACGGAAATTTCAAATCATCAGCTCTATCAAAATTAAAACAGAAATAACTGTAAATATTTCAAATATAATAAAAAAAAAATTGTTTAATGACATTTCGTTTTCACACGTTGTTTTTGTACAAAAAATAAATAATATCAATCAATTTTAATCCCCACTTCTCATCGACTGACATGTATCTACGTAAATACTTAAATTAATATTAGCAGTGGCTTAAAGTCTAAACTATGAATCATTTTAATTTGATTTTTTTTTTATTTCTATTAATTTAATTATAATTTTTTTTTTCAATTCTATACATGTGAACAGCAGTTAATTTGTTGATTTTCAATTAATTCGATTTCTTTTCGTTTTAAACACCCATATTAAGAAATTTTTTTGAAAAACAAAAATGTATTTAAATTATATGTTTTTATTTCTTTAAGGTGCCATAATTACTAGATATTTATTAATAATTAGTTCAAGTTATGAATAATTTAAAAATAAACCACACGAAAGAGACAAGTTCTAGGGTAACTATTTAGGAATTGATACAAAGCGTGAAAATATATATTAATAATAGTCCATTTACACTACAACGAAATCTAGTACTTACGAGGTATCGAGCAAAATCTAGTTGTTTTTGACTAGATTTCCCATAAAAAACCAAATATTTTGAAAAATCTACTTAAAATATAGTAGTACTTTGTGATGCAACTATGGGGTTTTCTATATAGCACTAAAAACAAAAACAATAATGGCTGCAAAACTGTTAAAAAAAATTTAAAATGTTAAGAAAAAACAATGGAAAAGACAAACAATATTAAAAAAATAAATAAAGTTAATTATAAGTAAAAAGTAAAGCTGATTTTTAAAAGCCTCTTTCTTTATAGGTATGTCTGCGTAACACAAAAATTTTTCAGTCAGCTGTTTTTTATGCAAACAAAATCTCGCTAATGTCAAAAAAGTACAATCTAAACGCACTACATTTTGAGAAAGATTACAAATCATCTCTACTAGATTTCGTTGTAATGTAAACGGCCTATAAATGAAACTTCCATTGTTAATTTTTCTTATACATATGTACTTTAAAAGTAAAAAAAAAATTTTTTTCTTAAATACGATTGACATCCAAGAAATTTTTTTGAAAAAATAACTGGACAATTTAAAAATGCTCATAAAGTTAAAAAAAATGGAAAATTTTATAGCGGAGTTCAGTGTTTTGTGCAAATGGTCTTGCAAAAGAGCAAATGCAAAATTTCGTAGCTTTTTTTATGAAATCTAACGGAAACTCTGTGTATTTTGTTGTTGGATTTAACAAAAAAGCTATGATATTTTGCATTTGCTCTTTCGCAAGACCATTTCCACATAACACTGAACTCCGCTTATATAATTTTTTTTTACAAAAATAAAAAAAATAGTACGAAATTATGTAAAGTCGGCCAAGCCCGACCATATGATACGTACACCACAGTATATACAGACAAATTATCGAGAGTGTACCCTATTTGGCACCCATGGCCAATCACTGACCCTCCAGAACAAAATTATGTTAAGATTCCTGTAAAAGTTGTTTATTTTATATGAGATTGGTTTGCCTTTACGCGATTTAAGTAAAAGATTTATATGGGACCTAGCGGCAATTTTGAACCTACCAGCCCAACATTTTGCCGTGCTACAGCTAACGTTAAAGTTATTTCATACAAAATCCGTTTCATAAACCCTTTATTAATCTGTGCCCATGTTTTGTGATTCCCGCGGCGAGAAACTTTTTGATTGAAATGTGATAAATGCAACAGAAATGGCATACATTGAGACAAGTAGCTGTTTTTCTCACTTAACTTCGTCTGTAACATTGTTGGCGAGTAATAACTGTCACGTTTTGAATTAGTAATCAGAGTTCCCGTTTTGAATTGTCAAATAAACTCACTCGTAAAAACGGGGTGAGAAAAATTTTTAACACTAAAAAATAAATTAAAAATGCAATGAATATTAACACGGAAGAGATAAGTATTATGTTCTTGGCAGATTTTTTCATTGTTTAATTATTTTTTAAAAATATACGAATGTTTTCAAAGCAATTTGTTCATCAACAAACATTAAAGCCGCACTTTACATTTTTTTGGTATAGCCGACGGTTGTTTTTTCGCCGCCGTCGTTGAAAATTTCTCAATTGTAGTCAAATTTGGTCGCCGTCAACGATATGGTTGACTGGCGTTCTCAACATCTGATACATTAAATTCTAATCGGCTTCGAGTGGAATATTATGACATTTATAGCGTAACGACGTTATCTCTTTCGATAGTTTTCGACATGAGTTACAAACACACTTTTTTCTCACTTTTCGAGAAACGATGGAATATTTTGTTTCACATGTTTTCGATGAGATAAGTTCTCACCAAAGTTACAGAACATGGGCACTGTTTTATTTTTTAAAACTTAGGCCGATTGATGGAAAACGATTTTGAAAACAAAACTATTTGAAATCGATAATGTCGTTTTCAGTATCTTTAAAAATTGATTTCTAAAGCCTATAGTACACGGCATGTAAAAAGACACATGCGCATGTGGTTCTGACGTCATTTTGACGTCATCACACAACACACAATGTTTAATGTGGCTTTGCATTGACGTCAAAATTACGTCAGAACTACATGCGCATGTGTCTTTTTACATGCCGTGTACTATAGGCTTAATACATTTTTTTCTTTACCCTGACTTATTTATCTGTATATATATTAAAAAGTTGTCCTATGTTCGTCATTCTATAACTCCGATTTTTAAACGAGTACATGCGTTGGAAAGGTGTGCTTTCACTGATGACAAATTTCTACGAATATGCGTTATACGCGCACTTTTATGATGGTGTGTTTTCTCTATATACAATGTTTTTTTTTTCCTTATTAATTACATTTTGTCGGTATAAAGTTCTGCTTGCTCGCGTCATTTGACTAATTTAATTTATGTGTGTTTATTGATTGTGCTCTCACTTTAAAAGATTTGTATTGTTTTGCACTTCTTTTTCAGGAAAATGTCTATTCTACGTTAACGTATGTTATTGTATTGCCCAGCAACGCGGGCAGGGTTACTCTAGTATTATATACATATTTTAATTTAATTGTATTTTGAACAAAAATTAAAACTTTAGAAATTACTTTTTATACACTACCAGACTATTATATTGTATCTTCTTGTTACATTTTACTTTAGCTTTCCAACGGAAAGCCATTTCTAAAAATTTAAGGAATAGAACTATTACAAAAAAGCTTTATAAAAAATTAAAACTATATTTCAGAAATGGATATTAAAATCGGACGAAATTCATCACACCTGTTTAAAACGATTGTTTTGAAAAGGACCGATTTTTACCAAATACCTGAATAATTACAGATATAGGTAAAATCACTGATGTATTATAAAGTGAAAGTGTCTTAACAAATTTCTTTGCAAATTTTTAGATAGTAAATTCTGGGTCTTTTCTTAAAATTTACAAGCCAACCATTACTGACATTGTTTCTTCAGGTTGCTGTAACACGATCTCGTACTTAACTTCAAGAAAAACATTTATACAACCCTGCTTTAAGATCAGCATGTTTCGGTCTATGGCAAGTTTTCCTGTATTCCTTTAAATATGTGTTCTCCACAGCCTCGAGAATTTCCTAACTTCGGATACACCATAATACAAAGCCAATGGGTTTTCTTGAATATCTTATTAATTTCTGTTGAAATTCTCCACATTCTGCTTTAAATGTAATCTGATGTATAATGTTTTGTACAGATTTGTTTACATTTTTTTATTAATACGCTTAGAAAAGTTAACTTAGAGTTAACCTTTTAGAGCGGCACATGGGCGCTACAGTTTGGTTAACTTAACCGCGAGATTAACTTTTACGCGAGTTAACTATTTCGCGATTGTACTGAAAATTATTTGTAATTGTTATCTCTCTTTCTCTCTCTATTTTAGAAGGCCGGCTTTCATTAATTGCAATAATTTTTCATTTTCATTGTCTGAATGCTTTTATAAGCTTTTGTTTACAATTTGTTGTTGCCATTTATATTCAAAGACCGGTTTAAATCATATTCATCAATGTAATAATGACTTGTTATCTGATCTCTTGACATCTAAATCGATTAATTAATATTCTGCACCCCCAAAGCAACAATTTTATTTAAAGACATATTAAAATTATTATTATAATTGGACATTTTTCAACTTCTTTCAGTTGGACCACTTTTAATATTTATAGTTTTTTTTCTAACTAAAACTCTGATTATAATGTTACATTTAATTAAGTTTTAGTTATTAGATTTACTCTACGTAGAAAAAGAGTGTAATACAACACGCATTTCTCTTAAAAAGACGATTCATCACAATTTGAATTAAAACTTCACACTTGGAATATATTTTAACTATAAAAATGTAAAAGATACGATTTTTAACACCAACTACTTCTTCTTTTCGTGGTTTTGCTATTCGTATCAAATATAAAAGGGTGTTTTTTATAGAGGTATAAAATCCTAAGTTGGCAAATTTTTTTTACTGGTGTCCATTTTGTCATGTGTCAAGTGATTTATGTTTAGTTTGGTTTGGCATTTTAACATGAATAGAATGACGCCTGAACAACGCCTCCAAATTGTGCAAATTTATTTCGAAATACGAATTTTGCTCACTCTTGTTTGAATGGATAGAGTAAGTGCGGGTAATGTGGTATAGGCTGGTAATGTGGTACAGTGCCTTTTTTCTTAAACTAACAAATCAAGCGTAATGAAACCAATCTAAATGGTTTGCCGCTCTCAAAAAAATTAAGAATGCTTTGATCTGTTTTATTTTTGAAAGTCATTCTTAGTGTAAGTGTCGAAAAATTCGATTGCGAAGTCGACTTTTTTTTGGGTGTTGTTAACAAATAAGGTTTTGTTGTAAAGGTGCATTTAAAAGTTTTTAAGTGTATAACTAAAGTAATTGGGAAGTACCAAATTAGTGAACATTATATGCAATTACTCAATAGCTGTAGTAAATAATTTAAAATTAATAAATATCTGCATTATCCTCCAGTGCGCCTAATGTGGTATACCTTAAATAAACTTATTTGTTATAGTATACCACATTACCTGTCAAATAAAATATTAATGAAATTGTTATTTGTTTACACGAATTGTTGTTGTTTTCTTGTTTTTTTTTTTGCAATTAAGTAAAAATGTATATATAACACGACTAATTTAAAAAAAAAAAAATACTATGATTTTATAAAGTAGTTCACTATTCCACATTACCAGCACTTGGTGTACCACATTACCCGCACATTTTTTAAAGTCGTATCTAATGAGATTTGCAATATTTTCTTATATTCCTCTGAAAGTGTGGGTTTAATATTTTTCGCAAATGGCTTCGTGGGAGCCTAACATATGAAGCATGTTAAAAGATTAACCATATTTTAATCAGACAAAAATTAAAAATTTGTCAATCTAAAAACAAATACGTATACCACATTACCCGCACTTCCTCTACGTCAATAAACATATTTGGAGTGATGATAATCCTAAAGCGTATGCTGAGACACCTTTACATCCAGAAAAACTATTTGTTTGGTGTGCTTTATGGGCTGGTGGAATCATTGGTCCGTACTTATTTAAACTCGATACTGGTCAGACCGTTACCATGGTGACCGCTATAGAGCCATGATTACTGACTTTTTCGTGCATAAATTGAACAACCATGATGTTCAGGAGCTGTGGTTTTAACAAGACGGCGCAACATGCCACACAGCTCGTGCCACAATTGAACGAATCGTTAACCGCATAGTTTCACGTTTCGGTCCCGAGAATTGGCCTCTAAGATCGTGCGATTTAACGCCGCTTGAGTCTATGCCAATAAGCCCAAAACGATTGACCCTTGGAGGACAACATTCGTCACCTTATTGCCGAAATACGGCCACAAATGTTGGAAAAAGTCATTCAAAATTGGACCTCCAGATTAGACTACGTCCGAGGCAGCCGTGGGGGTCATATGCCAGAAGCCATATTTAAATTATAATGCCAGAAGATGCTCTTTACGGCCACAAATGTTGGAAAAAGTCATTCAAAATTGGACCTCCAGATTAGACTACTTCCGAGGCAGCCGTGGGGGTCATATGCCAGAAGCCATATTTAAATTATAATGCCAGAAGATGCTCTTTAGAATAAAGCTAATTTCATGTCAATTTAAAATATTCATCTTTGTTTTATTCCTTTTCAAAGTTCTATACCTCTATAAAAAAACCACACTTTATATCAATCATTTGATTCATTTAGTCAGTCAGTCGGCATTTTAATCATTCATTACACCACCAACATTTAATTCAAACACCAGCCAACCAGCCATACTCTAGTTATTAAGCAATTATTCAGTTTTATATTTTTTTATTTTCAAATCATTTTCAAATAATTTTTTAATGCATACCAACAAATGTTTTTCCAAAATTATTTTTTTCAAGTTGTGCATCTGTTGTTGATATTTTGAAATTTGGCGTTTATTAAGTTTTTTATTTCTGTTACTCGAATGTTGCATGTGTTTTTGGAACATTTTTTATTGCTACAATTTTATTTTATTTCTGTTAAGATATTTTCGTTTCGTTTTTTTTTTCAAAAATTTCAATTGTTCTGTCAAGGCGTTTTAAATCATTGTTCTATTTTATTCCTTTCAAACTATTTTAATTCATTTGATATTGACACAGTTTTGTTCTAAAATTTCAATTAATTTGGATTTTCTTTTATGTGAATAAAACAAATTTTTTGAAATGTCCAACTTTAGTAATGAGGTCTTAAGATAATAAAGATTTTTAGTTAATGATTAGAAATTAGTTTAGATTAAAACCTAGTAATTTTCGTGGCTGTGTTGCCTTTCAAATTAAAAACTTGTAGATGGCTTTCTTATATTAAATTCTTTATTTTTCTATTGTCCTGTTAAATATCCATTTATTTTCCTTTTATAATGGGCATCTCTGCTAATAATTTACAACTTTATCATCATGTTATCAAAAATTATTTTCGGGAATGAAATATTTTATTAATTAATTCATTTATTAATGATGTGCTAATAATCCCAATTTTTTAATGAAAATACTGACATTTATTGTTGTGGGAAAGCTAGTTCCTATGCGCATTTCGCTGGTTGCTTAGGCCAGCTCGTCAGGAAACTTTTTCCAAATACTTTAGAAAAGCTAAAAATATTATACAAGTAAGACCATAAAGTGAATAAGAATTTTAAAACACTCAGGTCTTAAATGTAACAATATCAAAGCTTCAACAAAGTCACAACAATAAACCGTCAATCTTTTCTTTCTTACATTCCCCTACAATTGGCTGGTTTTTTTTCCAACACGAATTGTAGTTGTAAGCGGATAGAAAGAAAAAAACAAGTTGCTTAAATAAAGCAGCTTGCCATTTCAGTTTTTTATTTGCCGGGCACATGCAAATTTATTATCAAAAATTATTTTCGGGAATGAAATATTTTATTAATTAATTCATTTATTAATGATGTGCTAATAATCCCAATTTTTGAATGAAAATACTGAAATTTATTGTTGTGGGAAAGCTAGTTCCTATGCGCTAGTTCCTATCATCATGTTGTTGGCAATAATATTAGAAATGTAATGTAACTACAAATTTTGTAACCTATGATTTGGAACAAGTTTCAAATATACTATAATATTATTATTTCTGAATGTTTTCTATGTATTTTTAATCACATAAACAAAAGTCCTTTTAACATGTAAGCGAAACTGTTGTCACTAGAAAAATTTTGCTTTACTTCCATTATCTATAAGTGATTTTAGATTCACTTCAGACTTCGATTACACACCGGCTATGCCGAATCTTATATACGCTTGCTTCACCATGGTGCAATAAAAAAGAAAGTTGTCAGATAATGTGTAGTGATAACAAAGATGCTTTTACCTAATTTGGAAACTTTGCCCTTGCCTTTCTATAATTTCTTTGTTTGGGAGGTGTCACGCCCACTTCCCCAATCCTGCCCATATTTCAAGAGAGGTTGTATATTGATAACCCAGCTATGTACACCAAATTTAACCAATTTTCCTCTTGCCGTTCTTTAGATAAAAATAAATCGATTTTGCGTCACGCCCACTTCTCAATTCCAGCCCACATTTTGTCGGATATTGTGATATTGCTAATTAAGCTGCTTGCTTGTTATTAATTTGGAAACTTTTGTTATTGCCGTTCTCAAGATATATATATAAAAAAAAGAAAAAAAACATCGAGCGATTTGTAGGTAAAATTAGAGGCAGTCGTGGTTTTTTGCTCATAACTCAGCCATTTGTGGACCGATCTGGCTGACTTTCATAGTATTGTATATATTAAGCACTATAAATTGCATTAAGCTATTAAAGTTTCACTGTCGACATGTTGCTAGCAACTATATGTACTTGTTTATTTAAAAATTCCCGTAAGCTTTGTGTATTGTTTAAAAGCAATTTGTAGTTAATAAAAATCTTTGGCCCTTATCATGTAAAACGCAACGCAACGCCATAGAATTATATTAAAAGCAAAAACAAAGTCGTTAATATTTTTTAATTTTGTTGTTGCTTTCTTGAAACAAAATTTTTATTTTCCAAAAAGTATTTTTTTTAGCGATTCAGGGGTTTCCAACATTTTATGGTATTTTAATGTCTAGCAAGCGTGTGTGCTTCTTACAGGTGCCCTGGAAGGCTCATTGGCAGTGAGCTAGTCTTATCAGTGCGGGGGTTGCGGGTTCGATTCCCGCCAGAGACTGGTCTCCTGCAGACAAGCGTAGAGCATTGCGGGATAAGCATAAAAAGAATATAACGAAATGCGCGAAACCCCATCATAAACAAAATGGTTTTTTTTACAATTTTCCATGAAAATTCATTTTTTTAAAACGTTTTTTGAATGGATTATAAAAAAAAACAATATTTGCTGTGAATCGAACAGTTCATCGTGTGTTAGTCTTAAAGTGGTGGTGTGTTGTTGTGGATGGTCGTGTGTTGTCATTCATTTAAGTTTTCGATGCTGTGTATGTGTGTAGTGAATGCTGCTAGCACATTATGAATATGAACTCACTGCGATTCTGTGAATGGTCTTTACAACAAATCTAAAGGCATAGTGATGTAGATACAAAAGTATTAACCCTTAATGGGCAATCTTGAATTTTACTGGTTTTAGTGCTAAGTTTTGGGCTTTGGTGTGTTCAGACATATATTGTAACATTTTATGGCCAACATTTTTGTAGATCATTTCAAACCCGGCCCCCTTTTTCGGAGTGTTTTTTACTATTTGTTACAATAAAGCCAAAAAAAATGCCGTTATGAAGGGGAGCTAGAGGTTTAATATGTTCCACAAAAATATTTGCCATAGCATTTTCTACAAAGTTGCTGAGCATACCCTACACCTCAGATTTAAAGAAAACATAGTTTTATATACCGATAAGCTGCAAAAACACTCCAAGCTGGTAAACTTAAACCGCCTCTAAAATAATATACCCATGTGATCTTTCAAAACGCCGACACACGTTTTTTTTTTTTTTTTTTTTTTTTTTTTTTTTTTTTGACTACCACAATCCGTTGTCAGTACTTTTTTTGGAAAAAGTTTGAAATTGCTGTACCGCAATTAGATACTGCAGCATTCAGTTAAGTTATGTTTTATGAAAACGAATTTTTAATTTTTATATTTAGTACAAACAATTTAGCTATGAAAAGGGAATAAGAACAAAAGAAATAAATAATGACATCTGAAAGGAGAACTAATCACTTAACTGGTATATTAAGTAAAAACAAAAAAAAAAGTTGGATATTTTAATTTTGTATTAATTTTGTTTATCGATTTTTTTTTATAAATGATTTTTTATTTAGTTATTAGGAGCAGGTTCAGTATTCACCGGTGGTGTGATACATATCTTTTGGACTATGTATTTAAACATTTGTTCTTAAAATTAATTCTTGGACTTTTTTATTGGAAGAATACCAAGGACTAGCATTGAAGCAACTAACACTTAACCCCCCGTTTATTGACAAAAGATGTGTGACTGGTCGAATGGTGGCTGTTAGGTGTCAATAAACCACCTCAAATGATAGGTCCCATTCATATAAAGTGTTAGAACTAGGAACGGTCTCTGCCACCAAAGAACCTATTACGGGACTACTCTAGTGACAGTTGGCTTCCCTCTAGGGAACTAATAGAAAAGTTGCCAGTAACAATACTTTTTATGTAAATATTTTATATTAATGAAATTGTTCAAATTAATTTTATTTTTGAAAAAAACACTGTTATTCGATAGAGTCATTCAACTTTAGTTACGGTGTTCTTTTTCGCAAAAGTTCATTCAACTTTTTTCAACGTTACTTTTCTCCCTCCACATTGATTTTAAACACTATTTTAACTTGGGTCTGACTTAAGTTAATATTGATTTTATATAAACATGAGTCTTAAAAATTGACAAATAAAAATCCCAACAATGTAATAACCAGGGACCGGATTTTTATGCAAATGCATATTTGTTGTCGTCAGTCTAAAATCAACATTAACTAAATATCTTTGCGAATCAAGAAATTTGCAGTAAAACGGCATCGATTTGTTAGTGCATATTTTTGCATATTTTGCTTTAAATGCATAATTTTGCATATTTTGCTTTAAATGCATATTTATGTTGCATATTTTGAAAAAAAGTGTTCTATTTGCTTTAATGACTTTTTCATTTCTTATACTAAATATTTTTTTTATTTTATAATGTATGCCTTAAAGTATGTGAAGTAATTTTTTTTATATTTTATTCACTGTTTTGCTGGGATGTATTAAAAAGTACATTTTTCAGAAACTTATTTAAAATTAACAATATATTTGCAACCTAGATTAAAAAAATATGAAATTGTACAATTTATACAACTATGAAGAAGTAAGACAAAAAAGAAAATAAGCAAAACAGTCGCATATTTGATTTTTTCCTAACGACAAAACAATACTTCGAAAAGAACATTGGTTTTGACAAAAAAAAAGAACATTATTTTGTGTATTTTTTTAATTAATTTTTTTAGTTAATCTAAACGTAAGTATATTAAATCTTAAGTGCATATTTGTTGAATTAAATAAATTCATAGTTTAACTACTTTTTTCAGAGAAAATGCCGAAAGACAAAAGATCCAGCAGCAATATTTTGCATAAATACGTGTCTGAAAACGGGGCTGTATTTAAAACAGACGGAAAGATTCTTTTTTGCAATGTGTGCCTTAAAGGAGTTGCTTTTGAGAGAAAATCCCAAGTGGATCAACATTTAAAAAGTCAGAAACACAAAAGCATAGTTGACAAAAATGCAGAAAAGTTATCTCAACCTCTAATTTCTAACCATGAAAGTAAATTAAATCAGTTTAACATGGATCTATGTCAAGCTTTTATTTGTGCGGATATTCCACTTTTTAAACTTAATAATCCAGAACTAAAAAATTTTTTCAAAAAATATATAAATGAGAGCATTCCCGATGAATCGACTCTTCGAAAATATTGTGTTGATAAGTTATACACTGCGCAACAAAGTAAAATAAAAGCTAAAATAAACTCAAATTTCCTGTGGATTTCTATTGATGAAACGACAGACATCGAAGGGCGTTACGTTGCCAATGTTATTGCAGGAATTTTGGATGAGGACGAAGAGAAAAGCAAACAAAAATTCTTAATTAATACGGTTGAGTTGGAAAAAGCAAACCACGAAACAATTGCTCGTGTTTTTAATGACTCTATAGCTTTATTAGGTGAAAATTTCAATAAAAACCAAATACTGCTGTATGTGACTGATGCTGCGCCATATATGGTTAAGTCTGGAAAGGTTTTAAAAGTATTTTATCCAAAAATGATTCATGTTACATGTTTAGCCCATGCGATGCACCGTGTTGCAGAAGAGATAAGAGATAACTTCGATGATATTGATTTATTGATTTCTTATGGAAAAAAAATATTTTGTAAGGCACCTTCGCGTGTTGCCATATATAAAGAGAAGTATCCCGAATTATGTCTTCCTCCACAGCCTATAACAACCAGATGGGGAACGTGGTTAGGTGCAGTTATGTATTATGCTAAAAACTTTGACCAATTCAAGGATGTAGTGGAAGGATTCAACGATGATGATGCAGTCTCAATAAAACGAATTAAAAAAATTTTAAATTTACCAAATATAAAAGCTGAAATAGTGTTTGTGTCTTCAAATTATGGTTTTATCTCTGAAACTATTGTAAAGCTAGAGGAAACTAATCCATTGAGTAAGCAAATTAAATTAATTGATGATGCAATAAACAAAATTTATGCTGTGGAGGGTAACTTTAGTGAAAGTATTCGTATCAAACTTGATAAAGTTTTAAAAAAAAATGAAGGATTGAAAAAAATAAAACTAATTGCAGATATATTTAAATTAAATTTGAGCGAAAACAAAGAAAATGAATATTCCACAAAGGAACTATCAGCATTTAAGCATGCACCGATCACTTCTGTCGACGTTGAACGGTCATTTTCCATGTTTAAAAGCTTTTTAAGGCCAAACAGACTCAACTTAACTTTTGAAAATATTAAAAAAATTTTGTGTATCTATATTAACAAAATTTTTTCTTATTCTTAATTCGTTTTATATGTACTTAGATTCAAATATATATGTAACTAACAAGTGGCTTAATTTAAGTGATTGTTTTACCTTTATTTTAACTCTGTACTTTTGTGTTTTACTTTAGTTTAACTTGTGCTTTTAAGTTTATTGTAACTTACTAAAGTTTATGAGACTGAATTGTTACTTTTTGTTTTTTATCGTTATTTTGATGTTTTTTTTATCATTAATAAAAGTTATAAAAAAAAATTTTAATGCATATTTTTTAAATTTTTAGCGCATATTTTTCTATTTTTAGTATATGTTTTATGCGCATAAAACGAGATTTTAACTGCATAAAAGTCCGGTCCCTAGTAATAACATTAATAGCCTTTTATGATGAATAAACCTCAGTGATTTAAAATTTGTTGCTGGGTGTTTTATATGTTTACAAAAATGTATTAAAGTGTACCCACGATACTATTATTGAATTTTGTTTAATTTTTTTTTTTTTTTTTTTTGCTTTTTTGTTTTTGTTTATTTTAACACCATCGTTTCCTTGAACTTTTTTTAAATAAACTTTTGCTATATTTACAAAATTTTAGTTGCTTTTAAAGAGGAAACTTACGTCGTCAACATTTATATATTAATTGCTTTTTATAGTTGTTGTTTTAGTTTTGTTGCACTGCAATATTTTATATTAAAATCACGCATTTATTAAAGGCAAAATACTGAAATATTTTGTTATGATTACAAAATCTTTGTTGCCACCATAATAGAGAGTTTACGAAATGCAATAAACGTTAAATGTTATTTTGTTTTCTATGTTTTATTTAATAGATTTTGTTAAATTATGTTAGAACGGGGTAAAAGTTTTTTATTGATTGGATGGCAACATGTTGAGACCGGGGTAAAAGTTTTTAGTTGATTGGATGGCAACATGTTGCCCAAAATTTTTTTTTATGTTTTTTATAATTTTATTTCAAATAAATTTTGCAAAATCTTAAAGAGGATTTTTTTTCCATAATTTAAATCATAATTGTCTATATGAGGGAGGACATGTTGCACAGTGCACATATTAGTAATTTATTGGCAACATATATTTATACGATGTTCTTTTTGTTTATTGCAACATGCTGATATCACAAGTATTGAAAATTTTGCTCAACATTTGCACAATATGCATAACATTCTTAATTTAAAGTGGATTTTGTATGTGGTTTCTAATAGCTGATTATAAACTAGCGTATTGTCGATTATTTAAAAATATTAACATGAAACCAAAATGTTTTTAAAAAAAAATTAAAAACTTTAAAACTCAAAAGTAGTTTTGTAAAAATGGGTTAGCCTTTTTAACATAAGTTTAAGAAGACTCTCAATGTAATAAATATTTAAAACAACAAGCTGAATTTTAAACATTAACCCTTTCAATGTTTTTGTCGAATATATTCGACATTGCATTGTACTCTCTTTCTACGCACTTTTACTGTATAAAAATGTATAGTTAATTATATTTTTTTTTTATCTGAAAGAGGGACACTTTCGATATTTTAAATTGTTATTATAGTAGACATGGACTTTATTTTCTTATTATTGAGTGCATTTTCGTACCCAAGTCAGGAAATTTGTAAAAACCTTAGATTTAGGAAAAAAAAAAATAATTTCGGGGACCAGGCGATATTAAAAAAAAATTTTAAGTATTGATACATGCGTAAATAAGTATTTTCTTGAAAAAAAAATATTGCAAAAATAAATTGTAGGTTCTTTTGTGGACAATTGAAGGTCAATTTTGAATAAATTCGGCATTCCCTAAAAACCAGGGGAGCTGCATGAGGCAAAAACTATTATTTTTCCCGCATTTAGCGCCATCACATTAACTTAAATACAAATTTTCCGATTTTTATCTCGCCAAAAATTATTTTTGACCCTGAAAGGGTTAATGCTGTACAAAAGATAAAAATTTTTCAACAACATAATTTAGAACTTTCTTTTAGCTTATTTCTTGCAACTTTCTATCTATTAAATACTAGGGTATTCATTCGGTTAACCGATAACCTACTACCCGATTAACTGAACGGTTAATTTTAAATTGGCTTTTTTCGATTAACGTAAACCGGTTAATTTCAGTCGATTAACCGATGTAACAAAATTTTTAATTTTTTGTAGTATTATAACACATTTTTTTGTGTTTTTAATTATTTGTTTCGTCTCATATACAAAAGGTATGTTTTTAGAAAATATTTTTTCATACAAACAAAGAAGGTGTTCAGTGATCTTCATTTTAAATAAGTGATTGCTGTCAACAGATTTTTGTTTCACGTACTTTTTATATGTATGTATTTAGTTATTTGTTTCTTCTCACATTTTCTCATATCAATCTTTTTAAAGAATTGACCGAAACAATGAGAAGAGTTAAAAATTAAAAATTTTAAAACAGGACTATAATGGATTTTATACGTTTAAAGAAATCCAGGAAAAGGACTGAGAAATTATATACTCTGTATTATGGTTTGCTTTCGATTTCAACAACATTACCGATAAGTGAAACGAAAGAAAGGAAAATTATCGCTTAAATCCTAAGCATTTAAGTGAAATTATCCATTTGCCACCTTCTCCTTTTTTAAAATAACGGTATATCTCGAAAACACGAGCTAACCTAAAAAAAAAAAAAAAAGGTTAGCACCACTGGATTTAGCGTACCCGAATAAGGTTAAAACGCCAGGTCCACCGCTTGTCTCAAAAAAAAGAGCCAAATTCTAGCACAGTGTAATTATTGGTAAAAGTACCATGTTGCTGATAAATGTCAAGTACTCAAACGAAATGCTTTTGTAGTTTTTTTTTTATCATTTCCAAATATCTTATCAAATTATTTTGGAGAATTTTTCTTGCTACTATTAAAGTGCTTTAAATAAATTAGGAACTTATTGCAAAACGGCATGTTTTATTTAATATTAATATTCACTTCCATTTGTTGTACTAGTAAATCAAATTGTTGACCAGTGGTAATTTTATCAAGCTTGTTAACCAAAATGCGAAGCTTTTTCTTGTAGCAAACGCTGTATCTCGAGTTTTTTTTTTTTTCAAAAAAATTTGCTTCTGTGAGTATAAGAAATTACTTTGACTCTTATCTGCTAATAACTGTATGACTTAATGAAAAGTTTTCTTTATTAAGTGCAATGGAAAGTGATGGTAAGAAGGAGGAAAACTTTTTTATATTTTAAAGTTGTGTATAAATATTTTTTGAACAGTTTATTATATCTTTTAATCTAATTGCTAAAGTTTTTGTATAAAGCATTATTATAAAAGGTGGTGGTGTTGTACTCGTATGCATACCATAAATATATATGTATTATGGAATTTTTTTTTCTTCTACCGATTGCTCACCAAAGCATTAAAGTGTAAAGTTAAATCGAATTATTGAACTTTCTTTTTTTATAGCATAAACTCTATAAAAGAAATAGAAGAAAAAATAAAATAAATTCATACAACATACTTAAGCATATATAATTTAGTTTTAAACTAAAAAACGCCAGAAAGAAGCTGAAAAACTAATAAATCATTTAAAAGACGGACGTAGAAATAATATTTTGTTAGTTTGTAATAAATTGAAAGTATGGCTATTTTCAAATTGAAAAAAAGGCTAAATGTGGCAACGCCTTCAGGTATTTAGTGCTATAAATTTTAACTAGTGCTTTGCTTGTGCCAAATAAATGCTTAACATTTCTTTTTTTTTATATTTTTTAAATTTCGTTAATATTTTTTTTTTAGTTTTAAAAATAAAACTCTTACCTAATTATTACAAGTTAAAAAAGACCAACCAACTTTTTATGTTTTCTTTTGCCACTGCTGTTTCTTGTTCTCTACTTTAATCATATTCATTTTGATTGACAGTCTGACACAAAATGCTTTGGGTGTTTTTTTTTTTCAACTTTTGTAAAGATTTATTTAAATGCGGCTGTTTACTTAAGTAATTGATCGTTATTTGTCATAAATTGCAATGTTTTTATGCATTTTTTCTTGTTCTTAAATAACATTCCAAGAAAAATAGAAATGAACTCAGCGGGTATAAATTTTATATTTTATAACTTTTTTTTTAATTAAATAAATAAGCGGTTTTCACTCTTGGTTGTTGCTTTTGTTTTAACAGCATAAATAATATACAAAATTTAATCGGGGGGTTCTGCCATACCAAGTCCAAGGAATTGACCTATATCCACAGGAAGGATGCAAAAAAGACATATCGGAGTTGGGCTGTCTGGCCAATGTTATATGTGAGGGGTGACATGAGGACTCTGGCCACATGCTGAGCATAGGTTGGGAATGGCACGGTCTAAGCGTGACCAGAAGGCATTTAGCCTGTTGCTTCATCCTGATCTGAGTTGTGCCTGCACGAATCTTCTTTTACGCGGCAGATTCATTCCAGCGTCTGCTATAGGCGGTGGGCGACCTCCAAGGACGCCATTTGTGCGATATACTGCTAATGCAGGCGGCGAGTTACGGCATTCGATCGCGATCAAAACTTCCATTTAAAATGTTTTGTAATTTCGATCGGCAGCGAATGCTATAATTTGCCCCAGAATTGGTGGCGTCTCTATGAATATACTCTTAGTTGTAAAGAACCCTTGTAAACCTAGTTAATATTGATAATGTAGTTAAAGTACTAATATTTACAACATCGCAACAACGAAATCTATTGAACTTTAATAAAGTACGCTGTTTTTAAAAATAATCACAAAAAAGCTTTAGTAAATATGTGTGTTAAATTTACCAGAATAAAACAGTTGCCAAAACTCTCTCTTGCTCTCAGCAGATTCATTAATTTACAATAAATACGAAAAAGACACTCACGCTTTTAAGCGAAAAATCATAATTAGTATAACAGAGTCATAAACTTAACACAAAAAGTGAAAACCGCTATTATTTGATTTACAGGTAAAAGAAATAGAACTTAACACCTCTAAATAAAATAGCTTTGAAAAGTTTATTGGTATTGTAGTGAATTTTTTATACTTTTTAAAAAAAAATGTTATGTTTTATGCCATAACGTGCCCATTTAACATTTTTGGGGCTAAAGGTTGTCGTGTCATAACTTTTCCTGGGATATGCCCGCATATTTTTATTGTAATTTCTTTTCATTAAACTTTTTAAAAAAAATATTTTATTCATACAAAAAAAATTATTTTTGTAGACCGCACACCGAAGGGACTAAGAGGATGTCCTTTCAAAGGAACTCAATGTTTTCGTTATGAAAGGCTGTCTAGACCATGCAACAGTGTTCGTCATAACGAGTGCTTCCGCTTAAAAAAGGGGTCCGTTTAGATATATTACACCATATATTAGAAAAGGATAGCTTAAGATTCTTTCACACGTTCAATAATTTCAGTAATGATTTCAAAAAAATATAAACTAATTTCATTGTTGATATTAAAAGTTATAAATATGTCATCGGCTAGTGGGTTGAAAAAGTGAAAAAGGCTTAGCAACATTGATTAATTGAAGATTTCTATTAAAAGTATCAAAACTCTGTTTCTTTTGTGAAAAAGTTACGAAATGTTGCTAGCAACATTTTTTTAAAAATGCGAAATAATATAAGCTGCACTTATATGTCGTGAAATTTTAAGCAGTGGAAACTCGACGGAAAGTTAACATTGATAAATGAAAAAATTTTCGTATGAAAAAATAAATGTTGCTAAACATTTTCCACAAATTTAAGCTGAGTACTAGACTTAATGTTGTATCTAAAAGTCAGATAAAGATTTGTTTGGTTTTGCTCATGGTGAAATAACTAGAAGGTGGCTGCACTACGGAATCTATTATTTTTTGCTGACAGATTTATTGTGTCAAAATTATTTGTTTATTCATAGCAAGTGTCAAAATATTGATTGCTAATGTTAATTTTCTTCAAAAAATTTTTTGTTCGGTATTGTATTTAAAATAAATACTTAAAAGCAATTGAAATATAACATAAAAAAGGACGTATTTTATGATAAAAGAACTTGTGAGTTGTATTAAAACTAATCGTTTGTAAAAGTTACATTCTGTTGTGAAAATTTGCAAACAGTTTGAAATATAACTTAAATAAAATACGTATTGTATTATTAACGTGCTTTTTATTTGTTGCAAAAAGCAACTAGTGTTTTAAATTCCAAATTAAATCCAATCGTTTATAAAGTAGCTTTTTGCATCGTGGTGGAGGACCAACATAAAAAACTAATTACAAAAGAAAACTTTTATTAAAATAAAAATCAAACATATTTTAATTGTGAAACCTTTGTGCGTGCTTTTCAAAAATGCGTAAATGTTTATTATGCGGTAAGGAAGAATTGCCTGGCAATCTACAATATAACCCTAAAAAAGTTTAAAACTATTTTATTATAGGTGACAATTTGGTAGCCTTGTAACTTACTTCCGTGATTAATGTTGGCAACTTAAACTTGTCTTTTCTTGCTTTTATCCGATTTGTATTCACTGACATCTAAAATTTAAGCTGATATTGATATTCAGTTTTTGATAAAAGTATTTTTAATTTTAACGTTATTTTGTAAAATCCAAGCTTTCCTTAGAGACTTTTCTTAAAGTTAAAGCTACTGATTCACACTTTGATTGCACTTTACACTCTGCAGCAAGTTGGCTTGTACTTCTGCATTTATGTATGTAAGTCATTTAACTCGGTATTTCATAATGTTAATGTTTTTTACTTTATATAAATTTTTATTACTAAGTATGTATATGTTTATATGGCTTTTATTTTGTAAGGAATTGACGTTTCAATAAGAATAATATTTTGGTGTGGTGAAAATCAATATTTTTGACACTAAACTTTTTTAAAACAAACAAATTTGCCTGTTTTTGTTGTATTGTTGTACAACAAATCCTAGTGCTCCCACCTTGTAGTAATTTCACCATGGTTTTGCTTCTACATATACAGCCCAATTATGAAAGAAAAACTCCCCGGGAGTTTTCTCCCTTCTCCCATTTTTCCTATGTTAATTCAATTGTAGAAATGGGAAAAGGGAAAAAAATCCCAGGGAATTTTTATTCATAATTGGGCTGATAGCTTGCAAGTTTCTATACATGTGTTCTTAGCAACATATTTTTGCAACATTATTATAATTTTTTATACATAATTTTATATTATTTTATATATTATTATAAATTATATTATTTTTTAACTTATATATTACATTAGGTAAACAATTATATATATTAGAAGTTAAATTATGTCAGTACGTTCACCTTTTTATTTCATTGGCAACTATGATTAATTGTGGGTTTGACCTATGAACATACCAATGAAACATGTTGCTGCAACAACTATATATAAACAAATAAATTATAGAAAAATATTTTTAGTTTTGGGTTCGTATCCAATCTTTAATTGGGTCTTGTTTGTGGTTATAAACACAGTTTTAACATAAGCAACATGTTGCTGATAAATTTATTAATTTTTATTGTTGTTATTTAGAATATTTTAGCAAAAATCAGGATGTTAATGAGGTTTCTCTTAAGGACTTGCATTATCAACATGTTCCGAAAACATATGTATGTATATGTATTAAAGCCCTCAAAATCTTAAACAACAAGCGTATGTAAACTTAGAAACTAGCAACATTTTGTTGTAACTTCCATTGGGCGAATGTTGCTTTAACTTTTACGATTATTTTTGGTTTTTCAGCGGAAATCAAGATTTTTTATTAGTTTGAATAGCACACATTAAAACCACACATTTTTTTCTTTGGTTTTTGTTGGTTTATATGTATAATTCTTCGGTTTTTGCTCTTATTATGCAAATTTTGTCGCGTGAGTTGAGTTGGTTACATGACAACTACAAAAATTAAACACATGTTGGCTGGCAATTTTTGGTAGCCAGTCATAAGGTTTATTAAAAAAGCCGGTTTTTTTTTTTTTTTTTGTTACTATTTTTTGTGCAATTAATATAAAGTGTGAAAAATTCAATACAATTGCTTCGCCGTTCTTCTAGATACAAATGTATGGAAACTATCTACAACTTGAAAAACAATTTAAAATTGTTGAGAATGTAAAATCACAACCAGTTTTTTTTATTTATTCAATTGTATGTTGAGTTTCAACTGAAGTGAAGTGTTTAAATGAATGAGTGGAGTTTTATTTTTTGTTTGACCACACTTGTTAATTCTGCATGTTCTAGTGTCTTTGGTTGGTTTTTTTTAGGTTTTTGGCTATCAAAACATCAACTTTATATTAAAAAAAACAAAAAAAAAATTATACCATTAACTTTAAAAAACAAAAAAAAAAAAGTAAAACAAGTAAATTTTAAAGGCGGTAGCTGACATGCTGTTGTTGTTTGGCGTATGAGTTATAAAATTTTAAGTATTTTGGGTGTTTGACAAGGACGTTTAAAAGTTGAAACTGAAGTACGTTTCAGACTTAAGAGACCAACGTGCAGACAAACTCAGAAAATCCAGACAGACAACAATTTGTCGCTATAAATTTTGATAAAAAATTAAAGATAATTTGGTTTTTCTTAAACATTTGCTGTTTTTATTATTTTACTTTTTTTTCTAAATATTTCTTTAGAAGATTTTTTTTGTTGTCTATCTTTAAAAAACTTTACTTTTTGTTTAAATTTTAAAACAAATTAAAAAAGTAATTACTTTATGATTTTTAACCTTGATTTAAGTTTAACTTTATAATCTAAAATTTTTGTTAAATCTTAAATCAATTTTTGTTAGCCGTTTTAATGACAAGTCATTGAATATTGAAATTCTACTACCAGATAAACATTTTAAATTATTGAAATTAAAATGCCATTAAACGGAATTGAAAAACATATCAAATTCTTTATAAATTACATTTGACTCTTAAAATGAAAACCTTGTTTGTCTCATGTTTTTAATTGTAATTAATTTTTTCTAAAATTTGTTAATTTTTTCCTTTTTGTTTTAAGTCATACACTTGAAACATTTTATTCATTGATTGACAGTTATAATTTGTATTTTGATTTCGATATTTTGAAATATTAAAGAAATGTGTTTTAATTAAGAAAAACAAATATTTTTCCGATTTTAGTGGTGGGCATCGCAAACGATTATATTTACACTTGTTTGTATGAACAAGCAGAATTTCCTTTGCAGAAACAAGAACAACGCAACGGCACAGCGAAAACAAGTTAATAATTTTGTAGCTTTAGTGAGAACAAGTAAAAATGCTATATTCGATGATTTGTTTTAGAAATACTATTAGGCGTAATAAAGTGATTTTCAGGGGGGGATTTTGTATTGAACACATTGATGATTTATAGTAATAAAAAAACATAAATTATACCAAATTGCAATACGGTAATAAAATTGCTTTTCGGAAGGCCGCTATGGTAAATTATAGACGAATCTTCACGAAATTTAGCAGTGTGATTTCTTATATGATGCAACTATGATAGACTCAATTCGAGTACAATTTTATTATTCGTTACGATTTTAGGCGTACTAAGGTGTTTTCCGAGAGTGTGCCTAATATGGGGCCTATTGTAAATTATTTAGTAGTATATAATAAATTTAATAAGAATCGGTGCATTCCATCACCAATTTATGTTCGGTTTTGTATCAAAAATATCCACTTTTTAGGGAGGTTTCTTTCACATTAATGGTGTTTTCTTTTCTACAAAAAAATACCACATTGTTAAAAGGTACATGTATAAAATGTCTTGCCGACCCTGTAATAATGCAATTTTTTATTTGACAAGAACAAAACACAAAATTGGACCGCCCTGTTTTTAACAGCTGACAAAAAGTTTGTTCTTCAAAATAAAAAAATAAAATATATACATAACCTAAAATTTGTTAATATGTAGATTGATATTAAATAAATAAATAAATGACGAAATGCCAATTTCTTTAGTTTGTTTTTTATAAAATATGTTAACAAGATAATACCAAGTTTTTCAGATTTCTTGATTTGACGTTTTTTTTTTTCAAAAACAATTTTGTAACACCGAATCCACTTAAATTGTATATCACTGACAACCTATCATTAACCATATAATGCATTCTTATGTTTTTACTGTTAAATAATAGAAAAAATAACTATTTAAATTTTTACTGTCCTGATTAGAAGCGATTTTTTCCCAACTTCGTCTGGTAACCCTATATATAAACAGAAGCCATCTTTTTACAGGGCATTATCGACACTGTCGATTTATACGGGGCGTAAATGCAATGCCTTTTGCCATTAGTAAGGGTGCATTTTTTAAAATAAAACAAGCCACCCTTTTAGAGTGCGAAGCATTTTAAAGAAACGAACTCCAAATTTAATTTTTTTTTTTAAATAAAATGTCACATTTTTTGTAGAAAAGAAAACACCATAAGGTGTATGTACGCGACATGTTTTTAAAATCGAACTTGTTAAATTTCCCATTGCAAAATACATACCTACACAGAGTCAGATGCAAAGCCATGTGACAAAATTTAAATTAGAACGTGCTCTATTTTTTTTTTTTTTTTTTTTGCTGACAAACCATCTGGCATCAGCTGTGTAAGAAATGTATGCCGAGAGGAAACCTGCAGCGGCGGTCTACTATTGACGGAATTATTAGCCGCCTGAAGTTTATATTTTACAACACCGATATACATATGTATGTATGATCATTTCACCATTGTACAGAAATTATATACGTTCCATTATTATATCCTAAATTGGTATCTTCGAATTTAAAGAAATAATTTTAAGATGGCTATCATGCAATTTTGAAACCGAGAATTTCTTTGGTTTCTGCAAAAACTAAGCGAAAATAAACAACGACTATGTCAGAAGCAAATAAAATGTACGTTTGTCACCGAATATTAAAATAACCTTCTGTAAAACAGCAATTTTGACAGACACACAAGTACATGTGATTTGAAAAGTTGACAAGTCAGTTATAAAAAAATGTCGTAGGGTTCATAATTCTTTTTCACTGAACCGATTTTGCTGGATTTCAGTCAATTTGACTGACACCAATATTGTTATTTTACTTTCAGTTGGTTGAAAGTATGCGTGACGGACATGACTAAATCGACTTGGAATTACTCAAGAACCCAGAATATAAGTATATACTTTATGATGGGACTTACACAGAAAAAATTAAAAATTGTCTCTAATCACCAAATTTATACCAAATTCATAATATCAAGCAAACAAGTTGTTGATTTTGCCCCTATTACCAAAATTATATTTTTAATTTTAATTAAAAAAATTATCAAAAAACTTTGCCATTTCAAACAATGTGTTAATTTATTTAATTAAATATTGACAATTTCCAACAGCAAGTTTAAATTATTTTATTTTAAACGAAAAAATCAATTAATATTTTTGGATATTTAATTAATATTTTAATAAAAAATTTATTTCAAAACGACTTTATATTAAATCAAAATTATATTTTTAATTTTCTTTCAACTAAGAAAATAATTGATTCAATTATCACATTAATTAAATTAAATCCTTTTTAAACCATTTTTTTTAAATGTTAAAAAATTTTTTTCTGTGTAGATGATTATTAAAAAAGTTTTCCATGGAATGACGTACTTATTATACCCTCATTCACCATTAGTTGTGGAGGGTATACAATATATGGCATTTTAATGGTACGCGTGGCGACGACGGGTATTTAAAATGTCTCACTACTGCTCTTAATTTAAAAATTGACTTGCAAAACAAACTCTATTAAGCAATAAAAGACATTCGTGATAATAATCTTATCCAACCTAAAAATTTTTCACCAGACTAAGTTAGTTTGTAAAACTATATGCTTTTTGTTTTCGTTTTAATTTTGGAACCTATTTATTTAAATTTTTCTTAAAAATTTTTGTACATTTTCTTATTGTATAAGTACAATGTTCAAATGTAAAATTTTAATAGAAAAAAAATCAGTCTCAAAAGCCCACATTTAAAAACAAATGTTTTGAAACCAAATTGTATTACAACGAATTAATAATGTTACAACTTTTTTCAATCATTCTGCTCAAATAAATTTGAATGATTGTAAATAAATCCATTAAAAAGAAAACACATTTGAATTTATGCAATTGAAACTATTAAACGAAAAAAAAAAAAAAAAAAAAAAAAAAAAAAAATTAAATTAAAAAATTACCATGTTTGTCAAACGTGTTTATAGAAACGTATGGAATAAAATGTTCACAAACGTTTGATCTCTTTTCTTCAAATGCAAAGCAACAACTGTATGTATTGCTAGATATAACGTGTATTATTAAAAATAATAATATAAAAAAAATAATAATTTCAACGGTGTGCTAATATAGATATTAACACAAAAAAAAAAAAAAAAAAAAAAAAAAAAAAAAAAAAACAATAGCTGCAATCACATTACAAGACAATAACGATTAATTGCAACCAACCATCATCATAATTTGCAGCTAAAAGAGAGCTTCATCATTGCAACCATCCATTGAAAAATTATTGTCACCCCCACCTTGTTGTTTGATTGCTGCAGCAAACCACCACCAACATCAAGTAATACCAATAAATTTGATCATCATGTGTGATTCATAGTCTGAATGTTTGGATTTTTTTTAGTATAACATATAAAACATGAGTTTTTAAAGGCAATATTAGTTTATCAACAAATTTAGTACCTGTAAAGCAGTTTTATGATACTTTTTAGAGCCTTTTATTACCTTAACTGTTCACCATCGTGATGGATGGTATAATGAGCGAAGTGTTTTTTGTTTAGAGAGAAGAGCAATTAAAACTCGAGGATTTGGATTACGCGGATGATATTTGTGTATACTCTCGCACAAGATCTCTAATTTGCTAACGAAACTAGAAATTCTAGAAAGATTAGTGCGTAATGTTGGGCTTGAGAAAAAAATTAAGAAAAGCAAAGCCATGACTATAAATAATGTTTGAGCAGAGAACATCATGGCCACAAGGCCAACCAGTTGAATACGTAGATATATTTTGCTATCTAGGCAGTATAGTAACAATAAATGACGGCGCAGAAACAGACGCAAGCAACAGGCTCAACAGAACAGTATTCGGGCTACTACAATCAGTGCCATGTTCTGTAACTCCCGCGGCGAGAAACTTTTCGATTGAAATGTGAGAACTGAAACAAAAATGCCATAAACTAAAACAAACAGCACTTAACTGCGTCTGTAACACTGTTGGCGAGTAATAACTGTCACGTAAGGAAATTTCTCGCCAATATACTGAAAAAGTGTGTCTATAAAATTTTTGTTAGAAAGTTCCCGCTTTGAACTGTCAAATAAACTCACTCGTAAAAAAAGGGTGAGAAAAATTTTTAACCCTAAAAAATAAATTAAAAAAGCAAAATGCAATGCAGTTTGCTCATCAACAAACATTAAAGCCGCACTTTACATTTTTTGGTATAGCCGACGGTTGTTTTTTCGCCGCTGTCGTTGAAAATGTTTCAATTTCAGTCAAATTTGGTCGCCGTCAACGATATGTTTGACTGGCGTTCTCAACATCTGCAATTTCTAATCGGCTTCGAGTGTAATATTATGACATTTATAACCTAACGACGTAATCTCTTTTGATAGTTTTCAACATGAATTACAGATACACTTTTTTCTAACTTTTCGAGAAACGATGGAATATTTTGTTTCACATGTTTTCGATGCGAGAATTTCTCACCAAAGTTGCAGAACATGGGTACAGTAAATATCCAGACGAACCAAGCTAAGGGGCTTTATTCTGACAGTCGTGATCGAGTACTTTCTGAATTTGAAAGCAATCTAATATATAATTATATTAGTCAATACTGAACGAATCGGAATTATTTGTTCAGTGTTGTGAAGCAATTATTTCAGTTTCACAATAGTGAAAAAATAATTTCGATTCGTTCAGTATCGACTGAAAGAATTAGAAATGAAATTGCTTTTGAATCGAGAAAGTCAGAATTAGGCCCCAGAATATTCAATGCATGTGTAAAGTAAATCTTGATAAGTGTTTAAGAATTACAAATATGGGGGATATTCTGGCCCAACACTATCAGCAACACGGATCTATAGATCCACGAAAACACATAATGAAACAAACTTAACTCAGAAAATTGAGGCTGATCTCGCATACTGCCAGGAAGATATCAAATCGTATTACAATAATGGAGGTAGGGTGGAATCCTTAGGGCTCAAGAAGCAGAGGTCGACCCAAGCACACCTGGAGATGCACGATACTCCAAGGACTAAGACACTATAATCTTACATCATGGGAAAGCGCAAGAACAACAAGCAAACCGAGTAAGATGGTGAAGCTTTCTAGAAGACATATGCACCAAAAAAAAAAAAAAAAAAAAAAAAAAAAAAAACTTTTTTTTAATCAATCCAAACCAAATCATTTTGAATTAATTTTTATTAGATATTTTTAATTAGGCTTAAGTTCATTGAATTTGATTTTCATAAAATTATTTTTATGAAGAAAGGAATTTTACAACATGAAATTAATTAAAATGTTATTGATAATATTTCATTCTTGACTGCGCTGAGATTTGAACCCAGGCTTTCACGGACAGGTTGCCCAGACTAGTTTCGATTGTAACCACACAATCTTTTCAGTGGAGTTTGCCGTCTTTACTCACTCGGCTATTGAAGCCGGATGACGTCAATAGTCAAACATCAATCTTTAAACCAAATTAAACGAAATTTTCTTTTGAATGAATGATTATCTATTTTAATTGATTTACATGTTCTTCCTAACTTCTGTTTTTTCGTACTTTTTGTCAAGAATTCTTCTTGAAATCCAAATCTCAGTGCAGTCAAGAATGAAAAATTATCAATAAAATTGATCAAGAGTTTAATATCAGAGACAACTTAGAGATTTTAAAGTACTAAAACTTTATATCGATATAATTTTTATCTTGCCAACCAGAGTTGTCAGTTGAGGGGGTTTCCCCCCAAGATTTAGGGGGTTTTATTTCATGTGATGCAAATTTAGGGGGTACAACTTCTTCGGTGGAGGGGGTTAACTACTCGCTATTCTGTACAATAACTAAGTTATACGTATTATATTTTACAGCTCGTGTTTGGTTGAGCAAAAATTGCTAGCTTCCCGCTATACGTGTCTGGAAATCGGTGGATTTTATGGGAAAATAGCTAAATTACCATCTCTGAATATAATTGCTAAACGCCCAACCATTATGCGCATGAGCTGACCTAAGCAATTGTGAGAATGCATGTTAGTCATATCTGTCAAACCATATCGAAATTAAGGAAAGTTTTTGTTAAGTTTTATGAAACTTTTTTTGATTTTGTTATATTCACCCCTATTATGTAAGTCGTCATTAATTTTTATTTGTTGCCACATGAAGTCGACGACTACATCACTTCGACGTTAATTTGGTATTTTATAAGAAAGTTGTGTCGACGTCGACAAGTTATCGAAAATCTGACAGAAAAAAAATCTCATCTCCAATTTTTTTTTCTATTAGTTTTGTTCTTCATCATTAAATTTAATTTTGCTAACGGTATTTAACCGATTAAGCGATATCAAATTAATTTTAGTGTTTGTTTCCAATATTGAATTTTTCGCGAGTTTTTGCCAGGTTCGCGATAAGAGCTATTTTTTACTGTAAGTTTTCTGATTCTTTATAGCTTTAACGATTATTAATAAATATAAGACTTTGCTATCATGCCGCTGTTAGCAAATTTCTGCGAGTTTCTGCTAATTTTGCAATTTTTACCGAATTTTTTACATTTCTTATAGTTTTAGAAACTTTTAATTAATTTAATGGGTTGTTTGAAATATTGAAATTTTTTGCGAATTTTCGCTATTTTTGCAAACTTTTCCATATTTTTGCAATTTTGGGTAGTTTGTTACTCTTTGAGGCAATCGTCTTAAGTTAAAAATTTTCGCTATTTTAGCAAACTATTCCGAATTTTCGCGTTTAGTTTACTATTAAAATTTGTGCCCCTAACTTCTTTTAAATTTGCATTTTTTTTATTTTAATGTACTTAATAAATATTTTTACATTCTACTCAAAATTCCTTTAACTTTCATTCGAGTCGTCGCATAATTTCCTGTCGACTAAAACAGAGACAATTCTACTAGACTTCGACTTAAAAGCGCCCTAGAAAATATCAAGTGACTGTCAATAGTAATCGATTATTGTCAATAACGACCCAGAAAATATAATTACTCTTCCGATGTCGACTTTCATAATAGGGGTGATTTTCTTTAATACATTTAAGGTCTTTTTGACACTTTTTTAATTTTTGACACTTAGTTGGACCTTAACTACTCAAGTTTCAACTACTCAAGTTTTTCTTCGTAGTAGGTAATTAAGAATCAACATCTTTAAATCCTGCTCAAGTTCCAGTTTTTCCTTGTTTCGTGGAATTTAAAAATGTCAAATAAGCAAAAGAAAGCTTTTTGAAAAGATATAAGAAAGGAAAGCGTTTTAAGGGTGAATTATTCATTAAATAATACGTGTGACCACTTTGATCCAACGCCTGAAATGCTGAAACTTTTTAATTTCGTTACCTAAATGATTTGGCAACACTTGATAGTTTGAATGAACTTAAAATTTAAAAAAGAATAAAAAAATTATAAATATCAGATGCATATATAATTTATACATGCACATATGTTAAGGTCTTTTTAAACTGTTTTAGATATTTTATTAAATACAAATATTCATGAAACAATTAACAAAAAATTTTTGGGAAATTTCAGAAATATTTAAAACTTTTGCTATATTAAGATAAATAAATTGAGTCAAATTAAATAACTTGAAATTAAATTATTATCTTAATAAGTTGTTTATGATGATAAACTAGTTGAAGAAACTTGTTTATCCATACAAATTATAAACACGTTTGTAACTAGCTTTTGAGATAAACTAGTTGCAAACAACCAGTTTTTGTTAATGCAACTCTGTTCTTTTCAAATTTTGCTCTGGCAACGCTAGTGATATTTGACATTTCATAAAAAAAAAAAATAAGTTAAAAAAGTTTGCGTTAAAAAAAGGAACACATCAAGAAAAAGTTTAAAAAAATTAATTGAAAATTGTTTTATATAATATGGATAACGAAAATAAAAGGTATGTTTATCGTATGTATAAATGTACGTGCACCAACGTTTTTAAGTTTTTTTTTACTGAAGTCAGCTGTTTTGTGACACGGCTGTTAAACTGTTAACTGTCAAAACTGCTGATGTAAACGATATAGTTTATGAAAGTAGTTTACGATCATAAACTAGTTTGAAAATTACAAGTGTAAATGCACTATAACTTTTCATTTTAGGCGGATATTGTTAAGATACGTCAAATTTGGTGGGTTTTTAAATTTTTTTTTGGGGTGGGGGGGGGGAATAAAAAATATTACCTGGCAACACTGTTGCAAATCTTGTTCAAGATTGTTATTGCTTTATATAAATTTAGACCAGTGATGGACAATACATATCCTATTATATTGACGCTTGTGTGAGTGAGGCAGCAAAAAATTTGCTTAATTTACAACACAAAAAGACACCGATAACAGCTGATTCAGACTATGCGATATGTCGAACAGAATTATTTAATGAAAAGAATAGTTTCGACAAAGGATGTAGAGACGTTTGCGGGGTAATCAATGTCACACGAAATGTCAAACCAACCAACAATTTTATGTTCCTCTTTAGTATGACTCGTTTATATGATTCGATTTTAAGACTTGAACGTCAAATTGTAGCTTGCAGCAAAAAAAAAACGTAGTCTGAACTTAAACGAGCTTTCGAAGGTACATCAAAAGAGTCTGAAACAGGTATACATTTCGTTCCAAATTAAAAGAAAGGAAACATTATACGACAAATATAGACTTCTTAAGTTTTTTAAAAAGAATTAAATACGCTTTATTTCCAAAAAAAACAAAAATGTGCCAAGCGACAAACCACCAGTAACCACCCAAGACATGTACGAATGTATTTTTTTAACAAAGTTACGTGCTCGACGAAAATTTTAGCGAACGCCGAACATAGCTTTTTACCAAACTTAGACAACGAACCCGAACTTTCGGTGGGACTGACTCTATAAATGTTTATAGGGCAGAATATATTCGACCTATTTCGACAATACTTTCTTACAGCTTTTTAACTTTTAAATTCGTTAATTTCAAATTCATTTATAATTATTTTTGTTTATTTAAATTTTCCCATGTTAATTTTTTTTTTATAAATTTTAATTAATTCTGTATACAAAATCGTCTTAAGAGAGCTGTTCTCCATTAAAAATTTGATTTGTTTAACTGCAGTTTAATTACAATTTGTGTAGGCCTAATTTAAAATAAAATCACTGCTGCTACGCTCTGAATGTGTATGAATTTGTGTGATCACCACTAAAAATACAAACAGACAAACACGAGATGACGGAAACACCTAGTTTTTATATTTTCCAAATCAGTGCTGCTGTCTCGTTATTGCTTACAAATTCGACTTGACATTTTCGCCTTAGTTTTGCCGATGTTGCTGGGGCTGCTGTTGCAGTTAACGCAACGTCACTGGTGGTGTGTAAGATTTATTGTTTCGGAAGTATATTTGGTAATTTTTGAGTTTATTTCTTTATTTTATATAGTTTTATTGCTGTATTTGTTTTTTCTTATTTTCTGGGTGTGTGTTAAGTATTATAAAAGAGATTAGGAAATTCGTTTGGCAAATTTAATTTTACATTGGAAACGGTTTTAGGCTATGAATTTGCACTTTAATAAGCAATTGTTTTTTCCACAAAATTATTACTCCCAAGCAGAAGTTACACCCAAACGTTTTCGCATTCAAGTGTCACAAACACGTGTTTTCAACCAGCAACCAGCCACTTTGCTTTAAGTTGCTAAGCTAAATGTGTTACAGGGCATTATGCAGCCAAGAAAATATTGTCCACCTTTTCGTTTTTAAAAGTTGGGCTAGGCGATTTTTATTGTAATAAATAAATAAATCGATCATAATGGATTTTTTTTTTACAAATTTGAATATGTGTATGCATTTTAATGCTTGTTATAAACGTTATTAAACTTATAAATGTTGTGCAACATGTTGCCGGAAACAAAACATTATTAGAGTTTGATCGTATATTTGAATTGGGTCCAAAATAGTCTTTAAATTATACATTTTTCGCTTAGCAAATGAAATCGGTCAAAAGAAAATTTATATAATTATGACCAAACCACAATAGTGGAGAGGGTATTATGCGTTTGTGCTGATGTGTGTAATAAAATTGGTCCTAGACCAATTTAGCATACCAATCGACTTAGAATCACTTTCTGAGTCGATCAAAATAAATCAATTTATTTTGTTGCATCCAAAGAACGCAAACCCCAATTGGATTATGAGGGTGGAAAGTATTGAAATGAAATAGAAACAAATATTTTAGAATTAGGAAAAAGCCGTTTTATTTACTAATTTCTCGTATGGTTGTAGCTGCTAAAAAAATAAGAGTTAAAAAATTTATCGTAAAAACGGAATCAAAATCTTTTTGCATTTAAGCTGTTTGACATTAGGATTAGGGTATTCATTCGGTAAACCGTTAATCGGTTAACCGATTAATTACTACACGATTAACTGATCGGTTAATTTAAAATTTCCTTCTATCGATTAACGATTAAACCGGTTAATTTCAGTCGATTAACCGATGTAACAAAATTTTTAACTTTTTGTAGTATTATAACACATTTTTTGTGTTTTTAATTATTTGTTTCGTCTCATATACAAAAGGTATGTTTTTAGAAAATATTTTTTCATAAAAAAAGAAAGGGCGATCTTCATTTTAAATAAGTGTTTGCTGACAAAAGCTTTTTGTTTCATTAGTTGTTTCTTCTCATATCTTCTCAAATCAATCTTTTAACAGAATTAACCGAAACAATTAGAAGTGCTAAACATTGAAAACAATTATAACAGGACTCTAATGACGTAATTTTAATTTTAACTATATTATATTTTCTAAAATATTGTTTTATAAGATCTTCTTAAACTATTCAAATAACTAATAAAATGATCTCCAATTTATTTTTTATAATTAAAAAATATGTATTAGATATTTATGAATTATTCTTTTTTTTTTTGCTCGTTTTAGTTTAAGAATTGTTGTGTTTCTTATGTTATTGTTTTTTTTTTTTATTAATAAACTCCAAATAATAAATAATTTATGCATTTTTATATATTGAAATTACTTAATTTATAAAAAAACTTTATTATTCGGGTAATCGATCAGTAACAAAATTAACCGATTAAACCAAAACTTCGGTTAATTTATCGAGCGATTAACCGATTACAGCATATCCTATTACTTATTTTTTTTTTTTTTTTTATAAATAAAAGCATTCATATCGCACCAGTTCCTCTAAAGGACGTTAACTCAAAATTAATAAATTTTGGGTAGAAACAAAAAACTTTTTTTTACAAAATACTAGAAAATTTGATCTTAGATTTTTACAGTTAGAACTATTTATTTAACTTTTTTGAAACTGTGGGGGCTAATACTGGCACTCTTGATCAATACTTTTTTATTCGAAAGGAATTTTATTTATAATTCTTTCAGTCGGTACTAAACTATTTTTCCAGGGTTGTAAAGCATTTATTTGAGTTTTCACAACACCTATTTCGATAATAATTTTTTTTTTAATAAATACAGAAAATTCACTTTTTCAATGAATTTCTTCACAAATTATTTAGAGAAATGTGTTGGCTTGAATCGCTGTATTTTGTAAATACGAACTAAACAATTTATAGAAATACTTAATTTTAACATCAAAACATTTTTTTAAAGGAGTGCAATAAAAAGTTTATAAAACTTATAATAAATGACTTTTAACTATTATCATGCTCATTAAATTATTTTTTTTTAACAGTAGTCGTTTTATTTTGAAATTACATCCTACTTTTTTTCTTGTTATTTTTAAAAAGATTGATTGTCAATTTGGATTAAAATATAATAAAAAAAAATTATTAAATAACAGTTACTTATTATTACAACTGAAACCAACTACTGCCACAATAACAATGCAATCATTACAATAAACTTATACTATTACTAAATATTTATTACTTTTTACACGCTTTTCTGCCAATTTTGGTTTGACTTAAAAAAGCTGGTTTTTCTTTTTAATCCCATAAACATACCGAAAATCTCTAAACAAAAAAATTGCCAACTAAATTAAACCGACTACGGTGTGAGGTGTTCAGTAAGTGTACCCAGCAAAAACTTTACTCACACTTTCAAAAAATAACTACATACTTTTGTAAAATCTTGCTTAATGCATTACCTCTCATACCCAATCGCTACTCTCAACATTACATTACATCATTTTATTAAGTTCTTTCTCGTAATGCACACAATAATAGCTCAGTTGGATTCAGCGCAAAACTAAAAAAAAATCAAAGAAAGACTGGAATTCTAATCTTTTATTTATTTATATTTTTATATGGAAAATTATATGTTAACTGTCAAAAAAAAAAAAAAATCCCAAATGTTGTTAAAATTAACAATTAGTATTTTCGTTATTTTATTGAACTGTTTATGGTTTTTAATCCAAATTTTGAATATCTTAATCAGGAGGGCTACTCTCTATTGCAATTCGAAAACGATTTCGATGCGAAGCCAAATACCAACTTTGTACTCTCTATCACTTTCGCAAAATTGTTTTAAAATTAAGCAATACTGGCATAAAAATTAAAGAAGGCTCAGATTGACAGCAATGAAATGCTAAAATATGTAAAAATATTTGAAATTGGAAATTTTAAATAAAATAAATACTGATGATTTGCAAAACGAAAAAACTAAAAAGATGCGAAACGCAAATGCGCAAACTCATTAAAGAGTACCAATCGCTAGATTTGCTAAAATTTTCTTAAGTTCTTTAAATTTAATTTTCTTAAAATTATTTAAAGACTGATGTTTGCCTATTGACTGACAGTCGCCTTCAATGGCGGTGAGTGTTAAAATGCGGTAAAGACTTCTGAGGAGATAGTGTGGTTACTATTGAAACGTGTCTAATCAACCAGCCCGTAAACGTGGGTTCAATTCCTCGGTCAGTCATGAATGAAAAATTATCAATAAATTTTAATTAATTTTATGTTGTAATATTTCTTTCTTCATAAAAATAATTTAATGAAAATTAAATTTAATAAACTTAAGCCTGAATATAATAATAATTTATAAATTTAAGCTTTTGTTATATGTGTGTTTTGAATAAAAACATAAAAAACGTCGTGTGCGTCGATGAAATTTTGTGTTTATCAACAAACATAAAAATTTTTAAGGCTGATACGTAAAAACGGAGATTTCCGAAAAAGAGAAATGGTAATGCTGCTTTTAAAACAAATGTCATTTTGTCAGTGATGCTACAATAATAATAGAATTTATTGCCACTTTTCTAGTTATGACACTAAAATTATCGAAAGATGTAGAATGGAATACAATGAGATAGGAAACTCTTGTAAAAATGTTGACTTGTAGCTGTGTATGGGATAATTTAAACATCGTCGCAATTTATGGTAGTTTGGCACTTTACAGTGCATATGTGTAGTGTATGACTTTATTTTTAGTGTATGTTAAAAATGTTTAGTTTTGTCGCGTTTTTTTTAACAGATGAGAACAAAAAATGAGCGCGGATAAAATATTCCGGGTTCCTAGAACTATGCAAAGAATCGCCTTAGTTATGACACATTTAAAGCAGCAAAAGAATAATGAAGTTAAAAAAAAATGAAAATTTTTTATGGCGTTCTTCGCTTATAAATTAAAAATAAAATATTGCACAGCTTACTTGTATAGTTTTTGTCACAAGTTTCGGTTACGCAGTGCCAGCACTGAAGGAATATGAAACAGCTGATTCGCAATGTAGAAGCTTACCTAAAAATAACGTGGCCTTAACAGGTATAGACGTTGTTTGCAGCAGCCTGGATTCAATTCTCAGTTGAGCCAATTTTATCAACTTACAAAAAAGGTTTTCTGCAATAAAAGACAAATGCTTTCAAAAAGTGGCATTCCTTGTAAAAACAATGAGTTATTGCAGTTAAAATGTAAGTAGTGTTTGACGACATTTCTCATTACCGTAAACGTTACTTGGTAAGAAAAGCTTTTGCTGGGTGTATCGACGACAGACTGCATTTGAAATATATTTTTTCTTTGTATTTGTTATTGTAAAATTGACCACTTGTTTTTCAAAATGAAAAACAGATTATGTTGCAATTATTGTTTTTTCAACAACAATTGTTATTGTTTGAAACTGACTCTCCTTTTAGTTTTATAACAGCCTCCATTTACTTTATTGTATTACGGCTTTATTATTCTTTAACTTTTTTATTTTCTGTTACAGTAGATTGAATAGAACTGTCATATTGATCACTGACTGACATGTAGAAAAATAAAAACTCTCGTCGTAATTATTGCTGTGGAATTATCAGAGATAATAAATCACTCTTGCTGTACAAGGAACATAAAAAATTGTACAGAAAACATTATTGGTTTGTTAAGCTTTTGCTACTATTGTTTAAGTGTTTTAATTTTTTTCTTTTTTGTATTTTATGATCAGATATTTTTTTTTTTTTTTTTTTTTGTTTTTTTTTTCATAAAAACGATACAAAACAGCAAAAACGGAAAATTAAGAGAAAAAATGTTTTATTGTTTAAAACATCATAACACTTAACAATAATAAGTTTTGGGTTGGGGGAACATGTTTTATGCTTTTTTTCTCTCTTAATGTTTAAAATTAATTATTATATTCGCACAATCCAAGCGTCAAAGTGTCTGGCAAAAATTAGAAAATTTGAAATTAACCTTAAAAAGGCAAAAACGGGTTTTTAGCTTTAGTAATATCGCTCATTTGCAACAACGTCGTTATAACTCAAAAAATTTAATTTACAAGTAGTGACGCAGAATTGTTCGCTATGTTTTTCTTTATATTTGTATATAAAATTCATCTTTTCTACTTTCCCCGTTTGAAGAGAATGTGTCTTTATTTTTTTCTAAGTGGTACGAACAAATTAAAAACTTTAAACACGTTTATGGCGACGTTGAAGTAAAAGAGCGGTATGTGCTTTAATATATACATAAAAATAAAATGTAATCTTATAAAGTTAATTTTATATAAAAATGTACTTTTAATGTAAAAATTTTCTGTAAAAATTTTATTTTTCTGTAAAAAATTTTATTTTTCTGTAAAACATTTTATTTTTCTGTCAAAATATACTTTTCATGTCGCAGGTACTTTTGTTGTTAAAAGATACTTTTCATGTAAAAAGATACACTTTTATGTAAAAAGATACAGCTTATATAAAAAGATAATTTTTATTATACTTATTATGTTAAAAAACACTTTTTATAAGGAAAGGTACTTCTTATGTAAAGAGATACGTTTTATGTGGAAAGGTACTTTTTTATGTAAAAAGAAGTTTACTCTTAAGAGGCCTCCACCAATCGTCAGTCCGGAACCAACTCACTGGGGGTACTGTCTGCCGTTATACCAAATAGGATCTCTGGTCAGCCGCGATTTTAAGAGTTATTGACTGCACCTCATTTCCCCGGAGGATATAACACCAGAAGGGGAAATATACTTAATATCATCACTTCAAACCCACAAGGGGAAATAACGGTTAATAGGCCGATAAAAAATGTGCTCTCATAACCGTTTAACCGTAACCGCTTAAGGGTTAATTTTAATTTTACAAAATAATTTCTTAATTTTCCTATTTGGTCGCTTTTTTGTATTAGCAAAACTTTTTTAAAATTTTATGCACATTCTTGTTAACAAAATAAAATCAGTTTTTTTAAATTTATGAAGTTAAAGTTTTGTACAATGTTCGGAACTTTTATTTTAGAGATTTGTTGCTGTTTGTGTAAATTATCGATCAGTTGCTCATGCGCATACAAAATTTTATGAAAACAAACAAATGTCTTAAATGTTGAAAAAATATTTTACTTTCTTTTAAACAACTGAAATACTTTTTATAATTACTTTATCAATGATTTATTGGGTGTGTATTTGATTTAGATTTTTATTATTGAAATTGAATTTAAATTAACCTTTTTGATTTATAATCGTAACAGGAAATGTGTGGTTAAAAATATACTCAAATTTTGTTTGTTTAGTATGTTAATTGTGTGTCATTCGAATTTTTAAAAATTTATTTGTTATTAGATATAAAGGAAAATTTATTTTCCTCGTTTAACCTCTTTAGTGTTAGCATTTTTAAAAACCCCTTTTGAAATATTGTTGGCTTAAAAGACCTTTGACATTTTAATAATATTGTTCTCCCCACTGAACGATCAAACATTTCAATATTGTAGTGGAAGCCCACAATTTAATACGTTTATGCCAATGATTGGACAAAAATATTTTGTAAAAAATGTACCAAAATATTGGTTCGATTTTTACACCGTAAACTTTCAAATTTCGAAAAGGTACGAAATTTACATTTGTATATTTTCGATAAGTTACGAATGTTATTGGCTTAAAAGATAGATCGGGTGATAAAAAAAAGTAAAACAACTTAATACAGGTTTTACCTACCTGTTTACCCACGTTTTTATTTTTTTTTTTTTTTATCCCCAAAACATTTTAATTCCCAAAAATCCCGTCTTAGTGGATCGATTTGGCGAGAGACGCATCAAATTTTTCTTCTTAAAGTGATTTATATGAACTACGATTCTCAAAATTTAAAAAAAAAACTTTGAACCTTATGTCATTATGTTATCTTAACAATTGTGACCTGCACTTTGCGCAGAAGGTTAACATGGACAGACAACCAGCCGGCAGGTAGCACGACTCGGATACTGATTCTAAGTCGATCTGTATACTACAAAAAATATTTGTATGGGTTTAGCACTTTATTTCTTTATTTCTTAAGTCTATGGAACAAAAAATCCTTACAGACTATGGCTTTAATATTCTTTAAATATTTACATATTTTTAATATTATAAAATAAAAGTTCTTTAAAATGTGATTTTGATGCATCAAACTCCACAATGTATTTATTATTTAATAAATTAAAATCATTAAATGATCTAATAAGAGGACTATTTAAAATGTAATTAAGACGATGGCATCCAACACTGAACAAATTATTTTGACGAAGCATTCTACTTGGTACATGAAAAGGTATTTTTTCCAAAAGAATTGAACAATCAATATTATTATTGATCAAGTCATAAATAAATAGCATTGAATGAACTTAACGACGTAATTCTAACGTTTCCAACCCCAAATGCATACAGCGTACCTCATATGACACTTCAGTATAAACTCATAACAAATACCCTTTTCAATTAAATAAGATCAATATTAGACATACTATTAAGATTCATATAGCAATTCAAAATATTTTAACAAAAATAGCATCAACAACCTCAAATAAATTAATAAAAATAAAATCAAAGCTTAAAATATAAGTTCTACTTCCATTTATCTAGGGAAGCTTTAAAATGTTCGTTTTCATCTTCTGTATACTTTATTAAGTTATTCAGACATTAAATATTTCTTAACTTAATCATTTTTAATGTTAAAGCAATCACAACTTTTTGTAATATTGGATGTTTCTCGAGGGGGGTTTTTTTTAGTATTAACACCTTTTTTCCGATAAACTTCGTGTTTTAAATCACTTTGAAGCTTATATTTATCGAAATCTAGTTGTCCATCAGGGGTCAATCACTATAAATTTTTTTCTTGGTAAACTATGGAAATCATTTGGTTTTAAATAAACAGTGACTTTGGTTGAATATACTGTTTTAGACCAACAATATCTAAAATGGTATAAAATTTATCACTAAAATGAAAGAAATCCTTTTATTATTTGTTTTAAAATGAAAGAGAGTAAAAATTACACCAAATTCGGGTAATTACCACAAAGTGGCAACACTGAGTAGAAGCCCACAATTTAATACGTGTATGCCAATGAATGGAGAAAAATATTTTGTAACAAATGTACCAAAAAATTGGTTTGAACTTTAAACTTTCGAATTTCGAAAAGGTACGAAATTTACATTTGTATATTTTCGATAAGTTACGAATGTTATATAATTTGTATTTCTATGGTTATTGGCTTAAAAGATAGATCGGGTGATAAAAAAAGTTACTAAATATAGGTTTTACACACGTTTTTATTTTTTTTATCCTCAAAACATTTGAATTCCCAAGAATCCCGTCTTAGTGGGTCGATTAAAGGAGAGACGCATCAAATTTCAACTTTTTAGCTTTAAAGTTAAAATAATCAAATTTAACTTTTTATTATTTTAGTTGATCACTTTTTAAAGGTTTTTCATCTAAAACTGTTTTATTCTTATGAACTTATTTTGTATTTTTTTAAGTATTAACATTAATTTCCATTTTTTCTTATTTATTTGTTTACGATATTTAATTATAATCTTAATAGCGTTGTATTGCTGTTTAAACAAATTGTGTCAATGTTAAATAAAATTTAAAAAAACATGCAACAAGAAAAAAAAATGTTTAAACAATTAACAAAAAAAAACTTGTTAAATAAAACCTTAAAATTCATTTTGCTTTTTGTACTTCTGTTACAGTGTGAACTAGTATATTTTTCATACGATATATCGTACACTGTCTCACAAATATTCACATGCATAATTTATTTATGAATTATTTATGATTTGAAATAAATAAATAATTTATGTATAAATGTTTTTTTTTTGTTGGTTTTTTTTTTATTTGATTTCAGTTGTTTTATTAACTATAATTATTTGTTAAGGTAATTAATTAAGACAACCAAATCATAAAAAACTATATTTATTTAATAAACCATGACTGTCTGTATCTGTAAGTCTGTTCACATAACAACATCGTTTGCCTCCCTTTTTCTACCACAGCTCAAAATAAGTGTGTAGGTTTTTATCTGCCACATTTGTGACTTTGATTTGTCAACATTTTTTTTTTATTTTGTAGCAAAAAAAAATAGGTGTTTCTAGTTTTTTTTTATAGAAGTTTTATGTTTATTTAATATTTATTATAAAAATTTTAAGTTGTGTTCGTACGGATTCGAAATTGTTTGTTTTGCAACTTTAAGGCAATTGAGGCTTTAAAAAATTAATATGTATATCGCCCATTTTTTCTTTAAAAATATGGCCAAGCGTTCGTTTTTCCTTTAAACAAAGTTGGCTTAAAAAGACAAATGTAATTAAATCACGATTATAAAACTTATGTTTCTTGTTTTTGAAAGGGAACAACTCTTGAGCTAAATGCAATTCGTAAATCGCAGAATGCAAAGCTGCTACCAGAGCTCTCTCTTTACATTTAAAATATGCATAAATATGGCGGAAAAAGCTATCAAAATATGCAAAGGTGGATGGATATACGAGTAAATATTTCTTTATGAAAGCCTTGGTGCAAAATAAAAATACGAATAAGCTATTACCTGGCTTCAGTAAAAGAATATGCAATAATATGTTTTTAACTGTAAAATATGGCTGGTCAATATGTCCATGAATTTTTTATTTCTCACCTCTTAGCTGAAACACTGTTCTTGCCAGCTGACTTCTGTCAATATTTTTAAAAGCTGCGTCATTAAGATTGTGTATGACAGCCATTGATAACAGATTTCTCATAATTTAAGTAGAAAATGAAAAAAAGGGATGCGCATTAATCATTCCATTAGGCAACGAGTTGCTCCGTCGTCCGCTCTTTTCTCCGGATTTAGCCCCGAGTGAATATTTCTTGTTACTGAAAGAGATTTGACTCCAACGATGAAATAATTTTACAAAGAAATAAACAAAATTGGAAAAACGTTTATATACAAAGTTTATAGAGCTCAAAGAAGACTATGTTGAAAAGTAAAATATTTTTTTTTTTATTATTAATATATCAAATTAATGCTGATGCACCGGCTACACAATGACTTCGTCCAGATGTCTGACTTTACATAACTCCCGATGAAAATAAACCGAAGCCATTAAATCGGATGTTCTAAGGCATTTAAAAAAATTACGTGTTCCCAAGTGCGGCGACTTTGATTATTGACTAGTCTTATTAGCCAAAAATTAGTTTTGTCCTCACTTAACAGCATAATCAGCTTTATTACGGTTGTCGTTGTCGTCAACCGTGTTCTTTAATATATTACAAAAAACTATACAGATGTTGACGACAACCGTAATAAGGCTGATTATTTTTATAATAAACTTTCACAATCTATTATTATTAAGCGAATTAATATTGTCGTTACACAGAAAAAGTTCTCGCAAATGTTTCACCAATTAATGCCTTAATAAAAAATAAAATCAGTCCACTAAACGTTTAATAGCCCAGTGAATTAAAGGTTTAATCAAGTGAATTAAACTTTTAATTTAAATTAAATTTAATGAAGTTTTTAATGAATATCACAAATTTTTAATTGAAATCAAGTTTTATTTTGTTCTGCATACACTTCAAATATTTTTCAGATATTTTTCTTAATCTGGCGGCTACTCTCTCTTGCGATGTGAAAGAAAAATGGTGGAAAATCGATTGATTTAATGCATTTGCGCATTTTTCTGTCGCATATTTTTTCTTTTTTTCAGGAATCATCCCTATTTATTTTATTTTAATCAAAAAAAAAACACGTTAAGCGGCTTAGCTTCCCAGTAAAAAATGGAGCTTACTGGTTAGCAGTTTTGTAAGGGGGATAAGCATAATTCCCCCTTACAAGCCTGCTTACAAGATTTATGACTTTTATGTGGCGAATTTCCACTTGGATATAACCTGATAACTGAAACTCAGTTTAAAATAATTGCAATTCAACCTGCTTCCATGTAAGGGATTAACAGAAGCACGTTGAACTTTGTTCATGAATTTTTTCTTTGAAATAAACCACCTGCTTACCTTTAAGAAATAATGTAATGTTAATCAGCCATACTACAATTCCGTTCAAAGGGATTCCGTTCGGAACCGAAGAACACATACTTGGGTATTATCTGAAGCACCAAAATACAAAATTTCAATGGGTTTCGCTTCTCTACAGTTTCTAAGGGGTACTTTACACTATCACACAAGTCTTACGTATTTTGACGAAAATGCTTCCCTGATCTTATTGTTGTGTGCAAATTTTAAATCAAACGATAACAACTTATCATGACAGTTGTTTTTTTTTTTTTTTTTCAAAATCCGTAATATGTAACAGCCAGGGCATTTATTAGCGCTTGTGCTTCGGGAAAGCTTACATTTTTTTACTGGGTTCCTGTTTTTATTTTTATTTTTAACTTATGTTGACATTTCATTACTGTCAGTCTGGGCCAACTTTAATTTTTATTGCCAGTATTGCTTCGTTTTCAAAAAGATTTTCGAAATTTGTATTTGCCTCGCAATAGAGAGTAACCGCCCTGGCTAAAAAATGAAATAAAAATTTACCAATGACTTAACGAAATTTATTGATTTTACAATTTAGTAATATTATTAAGCAACATGCTGCTGGCATCGTTCGTAAAATCTTATAATCTTTAAACTAAGTAGTTTAACATTAACAATACACTCTTTAATCGCAGAAAAGCAATGTACAACTAAAAATATCATTTACCCAAAAACAAAACACCAACTAACTTTTGTAGTCAATTGAATTCCAATCACCTTTTTTTCTTAAAAACAAACATTCAAGAATAATCGACAAGCAAATCTCAAGTGTATAATAAATAAAATATACCTATACAAATGTATTAATATTTATATTTCCTTTTCAAAATCTTAATATAAAAGTAGCCGACTTTTGATAAAAAAAACGCCATTAAAAGTGTATTAGTTGAGGCGACATAAACTGCCGCTAAAGTCTTTGTCGTCATCATTTGTTTATACTTATACGAGTATATTAAAATAAAAAACAGCAAGACATAATAAATATTTAATGTGATTTGTTCTAATTAAAATACAATATAAAAATGACAACAAAAAATATTTATATTCGAGAGAGAATATTTACATAAAGTCTTCAATTGGCTTGAGAAAGAAAAGTTAGGATTCTATTTTAAGATAGAAATTCATATTAAATAAATTTGATTGGGCATAAAATATTTAAAAGATTAGTTTTATCTGCAGAAACATTTTTGCAAACATTAGTCGACAGGTGTATACAAATTTAGAAATATGTATTATAAATATTGTTAATATAAATTAAATGATTTGATATTAAATTTTTTTTTGGTTTCTTCAATATGCTGCTAGAGAATGAGACTACCTTTAATATGTTTCTATAACTGTTATAAATTTGTACTAGTGTAACTAACTTTTTTTTATTATAAGTTTGATTAATTAAAGCATTAAATATATCTAGAAGAGACATGTTGCAAAAACATTTTTAACAACTTCCATTACGTTAACATTAAGCATTATTAAAATGAGCGTAAAGTGAATAACAAGGTCATCATTATGTTGCTGTATTATTTTTCCTACAAGGATTAAGCTCTCATGAGTTGTCAGAAATAAGGTGCCCGTAGACGACATGTTTTTTACATCTGACTTGTTAAATTTCCCACTGTAAAATACATATGTACATGTCGTGTGTTACCTTTTAAACATTGCAGATGTAAAAGTCAGACGCAAAGTCATCTGACAAAATTTCAATTAGAGTGTGCTCTATTTTCTTCTGGCAAATCATCTGACATCAGCTGTGTCAGAAATCTATGCAGGGAAGAAACCGGCAGTGGCGATGCACTACTCACGGAATCATTTGCCGGCTGAAGTTAATATTTTACAATACCAATATATGTATGATAATTTCACCATTGAATAGAAATTATGTTCATATATATAAAAAATTATAATTATAATATCCTAAATTGGTATCTTCGAATTTAAAGAAAAAAATGTTAAGATGGCTGAACTCTTATGGCGCAAATAAATATTTTTGTGGCGGCAGCACGCTATTTTGAAACCGAGAACTACTTTGGTTTCTGCAATAATTGGATAATGTAACCTTCTTTCTTTATATATAGCAAAGAAATTTTCACAAAAATTTAATCACTTTTATTATTATTCCAGCCGAAGAAGGCTTATCATCCGTATCGCTCAACTCTATCAACATTACTTCATAGATATTCCGTACAAGTTTTTTTCATATGAGTTTTGACAGCATTTCACGTGAAATGTTGAACAGAGTATCAGGCTTTATTTAATATATGTACTTTTTCCAATATTCTTTTTTTAAATTTAATCTATACAAAACTGTTACGATGATGCTTAAAATTCCGCGTGAAGTAAGTGCAGCTCACATTATTTCGCAGTTAAGCCTGGTACTCTGTTCAACATTTGACGTGAAATGCTGTCAAAACTCATATGAAAAAAACTTGTGCGGAATTTCTATGAAATTATGTTGATAGAGTTTTACTCTGTTTAATTTGTGAAAAATTTACAAAATGTTTCTGCAACATTTTTTTGCAACTACGAAATTATATAAGCTGCACTTATTATTTCACGTGGAATTTTAAGCAAATGAAAAAAGTTAACTTAATGTTAAAATGAGAACATAAATAACACAACCGGCAACAGTTTTTCATCCATATTTACTTTAATTTTTACTTAATTTTTTATTTAAAAAAAATACTTTTTAGTAAAAAACATGTGGGTTTTGTTTACATATGCAAAACAATGTCGTATACTTTGAAAGATTAAAAACGTCAAATTGTGCAAGCTCTCGAGATAGGTAACATTGATACATGTCAAATTTTTCGCATGAAATAATAGATGTTGCTGAACATTTTTCACAAATTGGAACAGAGTACTATAAAAGAATATTGCCAGAAACATTTCGTTACTTTTTCATAAAACAGAGTACAACTCGATCAACATTATTTTATAAATGTTCCGCATCATTGTTTTTTTTTTAAATGATTTTTTGCAGCATTTCGCGTGAAATGATAAACAGAGTACCAAGCCACATACATATATATAAAAGTTTTTGCTGTTGTATTTATAATTATAACTTTTTTGAACATAAGTCTAATGTTTTTATAATATCTGCTTTGATATCTTAGTAATTTCCTTAAAAAAAAAAACAAAAAAAAATTGCAAAACTTTATTTTAATAAGAGTCATAAATTTCTTGTAAGCAAAAAGCCTGTTTAATATTTACACCCCCTGTAAAATATTAACCAAATATAGTAATAAATGTCTGACTTTGTGTCATAATACAATTAATAATTTACACAAAAGATTTTATTCTAACAAATTACAAAAAGATCTTAACAATGGCCATAAATGTTAGAAAAATGACAACAACAAATCATTTATGTACAAACAAATTGAGTTTTATTTTCTAAAAAACAGTAAAACCAAATGCAACATATACAAATTTTATTAACAAAAACACTAAAAAAAAAGTACTGTACATTTAATTTTTTGTTAAAAAAAATTAATTGTGAATCATATTTTCTTTTTTTTATTATTTATTAATCAAACATTTGATTTTTATGATTTACTAGCTTATTGTGTACTTTTTTTTGGCGCCGACTCTTAAATTGGAAGTAAAATTCACTGGTTTAGAATATAATTTTGCCATTTTTTACCCTACACCACTAGTGGTAAATGAGGGTATACTTAGTTTGTCATTCCGTGTGGAACTCTTTTAATATGCTTTCATTTAAGACCCCGTAGTGTGTACATATTCTGGGGCCATAAGAAATTCTAGGTGGATTTAGCCATGGCTGTCTGTCCGTCTGGGGAAATCATGCTCACTTTCGAACAACTAAAAAGAAAAGAATAATATTGGTGTCAAATTGTTTCGGATTGATATTCAGCAACATCGGTATAGTAGGATAAGAGCTATGAATCAAAATGTGGAATAGTCACCCTTAAAAAATGGATACTTTTCTTACAAAAACTAACATAAAGCTTGCAAAGTACGGTCCATAATTTACCATAGACCCCATATAAAGCCCACTCTCGGAAAATATTTTAGAACGCCTAAAACCGTAACGTTAAAACTATTTTGATGAGTGTTGGTCTGTCACAGTTTTATATAACTGGAAATCACACCGTCAAATTTTGTGAAGATTGGTCCATAATTTACCATATGCTTCATTTAAACCCCCTCACACAAGGACAAATAGCCAAATTAGGACGACAAAAATAGAATTTTTCATTTTGTTAAATGTAACCACTATTGCACTTAATATGTTCTATATACCAGTACGCACTCAACCTATAATTTTTTTTTTTTTTAACGCTTCACATTAGTCTGTACGTGCGTGCAAAGTATAAGTATCTGTTACATGCACTTATTCCTGTCAGCAGCATCTATAGCGTTTATTGTTTATACACTCGACAATTGTTTGTAAATTTACAGTTTGAAGTTTTTTATAAAAAATTTTAAGCATCAGATATTTAATTTAATTTGCAGTTATTATTAAAATAACAATTTTATGTAGTGTAGATATAGTTTAATGTTTTTATTATGAAATATATTTAAAAATTTACTTTAGCTAGAGCTATAAAAAAAGTTCCACAGAGTTCCACGACGTTTCCTTACAAGTTAAAACAAACAACCACTAATAAGTGTAAAAAAGTCAAGTGGAGGTCCCCCCGTTTCCCCCTTCAATAGATAGAGCATATTTTGCTTAGGTAGTACACCTAATTCTGAAAATCCCACATGCAAATGACATTTTTTTAATTCGTTCCAAATTCGTTTAAAAGTTCCAAACAGTTCAACGACTTTTCCTTATAAGTTAAAAAAAACAACTACTATAAAGTGTAAAAAAGTAAAGTGGAGGTCCACCCGTTTCCACTTTCAATAAATAGAGCATATTTTTCTTAGGTATGACATTTTTTTTAATTCGCTTAATTATTCATTCTGTGCAGTCTGCTCACAAAATACTTGTGTGCATCATTGATGTATACTTAAACTGCTACGAAAATATATAAAAAGGGGAATTCCGTTACTAAATTGTAACTAACACAACCGCAATAGCAAAGTTTTTCATTCAGTGCAGTCTCCTCACAAAATACTTCTGCGCACCACTGATGTATACTTAAGCTGCTACGAAAATTTATTAGAAAGGGGAATTCCGTAACTACATTGGGTGTACTGAGATCTGTGCTTCAAAAAAGATGAAAATGAAGAGAAAGGAGTTATTTGATGTACTAAGAAACCAACAATTTTATAATTTGTCTTCATTAACGTGTAATGAACAACTATTACAGTATATTTTGGGCAAAATTGGTGTTAGTGAGCTTCCTAAAGATTTAATAAAACAAATAAAACTGGAAGTTAAAGTGTTTGTTTCAAAGATGTTTACGAAGTGGCGTGAGTGTGGTTATACTTATGAGCGTTTTAACAAGAAGCACATAAACTGGCTTGACGGAAACCTAAAACTCCCGGAGATACAACCACCACTGCTTCCATTATCGGTAGGAACACATTCAGAACAAAAGATGCGAGGCAGACCCAGAAAATCATTTGAAGAAAGTTCTCATCGCAGTAAGCAAAGACATGTAAGAGCAATTGTATCAGATCTTAATTCAGAAAAATTATGTTTGGCTGCAGAAACAAGCTTGGTGAAATCAGGCAACAGAAGTAAAGCTGAAGTTGTGAAGTTAGCCATCAATTCTTCACCCCACAGTTTAAAAAGAATGAAATTGGCACATGATACTTCTGCTTCTATAAAACCTTACAATCCTGAAGAAGCTTTAGCTCTTATGGTGGACCTTGGATTGACAAAAGAGGATTATATAACGCTGCGACTTGGAGCAAAAGAAAGAGGAGCTAATATGTATCCCTCATATCATGTGATAGGAGAGGCCAAAAGAAAGTGTTATCCAGCAAATATTGAGATAAACGAAAATGAGGCTGTGGTACCGCTTCAAGATCTTCTTGCACATACTACGCAACGTCTGGCTCAAGTTCAGACTGATGTGATACTACAGTATATTTCCACTGACTGTGATACCATTGAAGTTTATTATAAATGGGGCTTGGATGGCAGCGGTGGACACAGTATATATAAACAAAATTTTGCGAATAATTCAGTTTATGCAGACTCTAATATAATTTTATGTACGATTGTGCCACTGCAAATGTGTGAATCTAATGGCAATAATGACAAAATATTTTGGAAGAACATGTCACCATCATCGACCAAGCATTGTCGACCAATTTCATTCAAGATAAAAAAGGAAAACGTCCAAAATGTGAAAGAAGAGTATAACGAAATTCAAAATCAAATATTGCAATTGGGGCCCACATCAATCGTACTTGACGGTAAAGAAATAAAATTTAAACATATCCCTATATGTACAATGCTGGATGGAAAGGCTGTCAACATTTTGAGTGATACTGCAAGTTCACAAGCGTGTAATATTTGTAAAGCTACTCCCAAAATTTTAAACGATTTAGAAAAATTAAGGAATAGAGTCTGTAATGAAGACACCTATAAGTATGGGATTTCGGTGCTACATGCACATATTAGATGTTATGAATATTTACTACATATAGCATACAAATTGGAACTACAGAAATGGCAAGCAAGAGGTGACAGTGCAAAACAAGAAGTAAAAGAAAAAAAGGGTGAAATAGCAACTAAGTTTTATGAACAAATGGGCCTTGTTGTTGACCAGCCGAAACAAGGTGGAGGCAATAGTAATGACGGTAATACTGCACGAAAATTTTTTAAGAATCCTTCGCTCGTTTCAGAAATAACTGGAATTGATAAAGATTTAATAGAAAGATTTGCAAATATACTGTCAATAATTTCTTGTGGGCATTACATCAAGGAAGAAGTATTTAAAAACTATTGCTTTGAAACAGCAGAAATGGCCATTAAACTTTATGGCTGGTACAAAATGAGTGCCACTGTTCATAAAATTTTAATTCATGGAGCAGATATTATAAAATCGTTACCTTTACCAGTAGGCCAACTGTCAGAAGATGTACTTGAAGCAAGTCACAAAGAGTATAAAAATTTAAGACAATATCACTCCAGAAAAACTTCAAGAGTCAATACCAACAGTGACATATTTAACTGGATGCTGGTTTCTTCGGACCCTGTTGTGACCGATAACCGAAAAAAAGTAAAGCAAAATTTAATGAAACTGTATTAAATATGCTAAGGCTGCCCACTTTCTGTGGCAACGAAGAAGAGAATAATGAACAGGAGTTCGATGACGTCCAAGACGATGAAGATGTTAATATAGAATAAAATAAAAATTAATATTGTAATTAAAAAAAAAATGTAAAACAATTAATTATAATTCTTATTATTTTAAGTAGTAGCATCACCAGTTGATCAAATTTAAATAAAAACTTTTAAAAAATATAATTATTAATTCCGTTTTTTATAAGTACATATTCTCGTTTTAAGTTTTTAATTAGGCCTTATGTTTTGAAATTTGAATTTTTAATTTTTAAAAACTGATATCAAAAATCCCGTGTAATAAGTTTTAAGCGAATTCGATAAATTTTTTTAAAATTGTCCGCCATACTGAATCCGCCATTTTGAATTTTTCAAAACTAACATCAGATTCGTAATCAGCGACCCAAAAAAAATCCCGTGTAATAAGTTTTAAGTGAATTCGATCAATTTTTTAAAAATTGTCCGCCATATTGGATCCGCCATTTTGAATTTTTAAAAACTGACATCAGATTCGTAATCAGCAACCCTAAAACCTTTAACGTACTTAGTTTTATTAAAATTTATTGAATCCATATGAAGTAAATAATATTGTCGCGCTAAATCCTCCATTTGTCCCTGTGTGCCCCTCTCGAAAAACACTTTAATACGCCTAAAAACGTAACGAGTAATGCAATTGCAGTAAGCGTTGGTCTTCCACAGTTTTATATATAGAAATAACACTGTCAAATTTCGTAAAGATCGGTCCATAATTTACCATAGGCTTAATACAGCCCACTGTCGGAAAATATAATAAATAATTATATACTAAAATTTTCTGTCGCAGTATGACAATCACATTTGGAAATTTCGTAAGGATCGGCCTCGTATTTACCATAGGTCCCATATAAAGCCCATTCCGGAAATATTCTGGCGGTGGAGGGTAAAAATGATTCGGGATAGCCGAATATAACGCTTTGACTTGTTTTTTTTTTTAAATCGACTACAAAATTTGCTATGTTTATTTGGTTTTGGAAGATTGCCTTGTGTGATACGCCTATTTGGTATAAATCAATTTATTTATATTTTAGTTTTCTAATGTTTATATACATTGACAAATTAATTAAGTTTCTTTATGCGTGGTTTAACTTTATTTTATTGGAAACTTTTTGCTGCCTTTAGCTTTGGTTAAGGCCTTAAGGTTATTTCGATGCAGGCATTAAGTGTTAAATGAGATTTTAAAACAGAAATTGATTTCTATTTCTAATAAATCAGCTGCAATTGCATTTGAATATGAAAAACCTTCATTGGTAATTTGATAAATGACTTATTTTCTAGACGCCACCTGTTTTTATTATTAAAATGTGTGTTTTTTTGAGTTTAAAATCGTTTTTAAGTTTTCAAACACGTAAGGTCTTTGGGGTTTTTTAACTTTAAATATGGATAATATGAGTTTTTTTTATCAGATATTAAATTACAAATAATTACGCTAAAGGCCCAATTCTTTTTAATTTAGTTTAGAGCTAAAAATGTTGTTAAAAGTTCAAATCAAATAGAGTTTAGTCACAAAGAGGTGCCAGGTTGTATAAACAAATATTAAACATTTAATTATTTAAATGAAATGTTTGAAGGCAAACTGTTTTAAAACCCTTTTGTTTACCTCAAGTGCCTCACTGTCAGACAAGACCATTTACATTAGTATTAAAACAAATTAAAAACTAGTTCTAAAACTTTTGCCATTAAACTTGTTTATATTTAACAATTTATAAGACATCTTCTTGATTACCATTTATTTTTGATACAAATATTTTCGAAATTTTTAAATTTAAATTATATTATTATGTTGCATTTTTTTATAATTTTCAAAATAAAGTTAGAGATTGCAGATGATTATAGACGAACCGATATAGATAAAGCAACAGGCTGAAATAGGTTTTTTCAATAAATTAATTAATAAATTTTTTAATGATTTGCATGGAAAAAGATTTGATAATCCCGAAAAGAAACTTGTTTGTTAAATTTACTACCCAGAACTCCACAGGACTCCAGAGGGTTTTGCACAGTCTATGCACTATAGTATCTCCAGAGTTGTATTCATATTCTGCTCCTTCGAACGACTTTAACAAAATATCACTAATGGCTGCTGCTTGGTCATTTTAAGGTGTGAAAATCGCACGATCACACATCCGGTCCGCATATTTGCTGGATATGTTGTGCACATTTGTATATTTTTGAGTTATTACGTCTTCAAGGGTAAGCACAACTATATCAAGATCTGCTGTAATTGTCACCTTGCCGTTTGCAATTTTCAAGTACACACGCATGTTTTTGGTTAGCTAAAGTTTTTCTTCAATGTGCCAAAGATTTTTTAAGGCCTTAATGCAAGCCTTCGTCAGCCCGCGTTCCTCTCGGCAATATCGGCAAAGTCTTACTAAAAAGTCTTCAACTAATTATTTTCCTATCAGTCCGGATTTCAGAAAAGTTCGAAAACACATTCCAAATGTTTTTAAGAAGAGAATAATTCGATTTCAATTTAACTCCTATCCTAAATACTTTACAAGATAAATTAGGCACAAAAAAGTTCAAACTTAGATCAAAAAAAAGTATTAGTAAATTAAAAAAAAGTATTATTAAATTAAATACGTTTTGGATTTTGATTACATCTGTTTTAATTTCGGAGCTATTAGGTTTTAAATTTTTATTGCATAATATATGTATATGTTTTAGTGGATCTGCTCATGAAAAGAAGTACCTGTGTACCGAATTTAAAGGCTCTAGTTTTAAGCCTGGTACTCTGTTCAGTGAAATACATACGTAAAAATGTTGATTGAATGAAGACATACGAAATGTTTCTAGCAACATTTTTGAATTAAAAGCAACAACTGATCATTTTTTTGTATGTTTTTTTTTTGTATATTGGTTTTTATAACAAACAATACAAAATGAAAAAATAAAATGGAAAAAAGTTGTTGATTTTTGTTTACCGTCGCATAACAATGTTGTATACTTGAAACTTATCTTCTTGCAAAACCGTGAAATGGATAATTTTGATACATGTCAACATTTTCATGTGCAATTATCAATGTTGCTCAAAATTTTTCGCAAGTTCGGACAGAGCACTACGCTTAAGCCGTTTTAACTGAGTGTTAATCAGTGAGAGTTGAACATTTTTTTTTATTATATACACTCATAAAATTATTACAATAACTGATTGTAGGTTATTAAATTCGTTTTCCGTACTGTTAAAATTTAATGAAAATATTATTTAGCGAATGAATTTATTTTTTTTTAAATTTATGTTTATTTATCAAAAAACAAACTACCAACAAATAATGTTTTTCCGTACTAATATTGTTATGTAGTTTGATTTTTGTCAGTTAAACTATATTTTTGTTCTATTCTATGAGTTAAATTTCAGTTATGTATTTTATACAGCTTTTTGAAATAGTTCTATTCCTTGAATTTTTTAGGAATGACTTTATACACTACCAGACTATTATCTTGTATCTTCTTGTTACATTTTAGTCTGGTAGTGTATAAAGTCATTTCCAAAAAATTTAAGGAATAGAACTATTACAAAAAGCTTTATAAATTCGAAAATTAACTGCCAGGCCCACAATGTCGACAAGAACATTTCTTTCGCATTTTTATATTGAAAACAATAATAACAAAATTAAATTTGTTTTTGTTTTCAATATAAATATAAGAAAGAAATGTTCTTGTCGACATAGTGGGCCAGGCAGTAAAAAAGTTGAATTAAAAAATTTATTTAAAATTCTTTTATTTTAAATGAAATTTAAATGATGCATTTTTAAATAAATTTTTTGTTGTTTTAAATGAATTTTCTGTGGGATTTACCTACATAATATTTTGAGTGTACATATCTGTGGCAATTGATAACAATGGCTTAAGTTGGCATAAGCGCTTTTTATTTAATTACATATTCTAAAAGATCACTCAACTAAATTTCAACACAGAACAAATTAATAATTTTCTCCAATCAGCAAATTTATACCAAATTCATAATATCAAGCAAACAATTTGTTGATTTTGCACCTCTTACCAAAATGATTAACTGATTACTAAAAATTTTACAATTGTGAATATTTTTTTTTTTTTTTTTTTTTAAATAAATGATAGTTTAATGTTTAGCAACATTATTGCCATCAACATTTCTTTATAAATTCTTATAAAATTTGAACCGTTTCTATTTGGTTCAAATCATCTAATGGTTCGATTGCGGATCACTTCCGTTGCGTTGCTTTTTGACAACATTTAAATTGGTGTTAGGTACGGCAACATTGTTTAGTTTCCAAAAAGTTATCGATATTTCTATTTTAACATTTTTGCAACTAAAAATAAATGTAACAATTGAAAAAAAAAACGAACAAAAATATGATTTAAAGTGAATAAAAAGTAAAAAAAAAAAATAAAAAATTAAATAATATGATTAGATCTGTCCACCTATTTTTTGAACAAGAGGTGGTAAACGTGGCATATACATATATGAGGCTGTATATAAGAGACATATAAAAGCATCTACCGCTTGTTGTTGCCGCTCGTAAGTACATCAGTCTCTTGTTCCAATATTTCAGCTAAGTTTATCCAAAAGACATGGCCTTTAGGATTTAATGTCAGCTACATCTGCGAAAGTTCGCTTGCAACCTGTGCAATCGGGACCAAACTTTTTCTTCTGACGGTTCTCCGCCGGTAGTTTATTCATTTTTTCTTGTTCTGCGAATTTTTTTTTTTTTTCTTTATTTTTGCGCTTAATGTGCCCACTCTCGTTACAAAACTGTTGAATTTTTCTACGATACGCTTCCATGTAGCTTCAGTGCTGTCTTTTGTTTAACCAAAAGGCCGAACAACACGAGCAATTTGACTATTATCTTTCCATTTCATAGATTTAAACTGTTATCGAGTTGTTATTTTTACCATGTTGAAATCTAAAACTAAAGAAATATATACATAAACTTTTAAAACACAAATTACTTTATAAAAAATATACTTATTAGTTTTGCCGCCTTCTTTACTTTAAAAAATACAGGGGTCCGCCGCAAAGGTAAAGTACTTTGTTTGTTTATAATTTTTGATTAAATGAAAGAGAATGAAATGAAGAGAAATAAATCTTAAATGGAAACAAATGCAAATCCCTGTGCAAAATTGTGGCCAAAGTTGTTCTTTGAAGAAGAAGCTCCTGAGCACGGCGTCTAATTGAGTTTGATGGATTGTTTTGAACACTTTCTTCAGCAGCAGTAATGTTTTCAGCCGATCTTGCAGTGCGTTGTGTTCCATGCTTGGGCCTTTCACCTACAGACCCTCATTCTTCGAAATCATTCACTACACGATCTTGCAGTGCGTTGTGTTCCATGCTTGGGCCTTTTACCTACAGACCCTCATTTTTCGAAATCATTCACTACACGATAAATAGTGCGTTTTGTTGGCACGTTGTTTCTGCCAAAAATTTCACGTAACTTTCTCATCGTCACAGTAATCGATGATTGATTTTGATAAAATGTTTTAACGATTAAAACACGATGGCTTATAAAATATTTTTCCGTTATAAATTTGCCACGTGTCTACCTCACGACTGCCAAATACAAACTGTCAAGACTAATGTTTACTAAAATGGCGGCAAAACAAATTAGTATACCTTTCCTGTATTAGCAGCAACTACAAATTTGTGGTTGCAAATATGTTAACAATATGGCAACTTAAATAACAAGCTGTTTGTTGACAGTTGCCATATGTTATATAAATTTGTCAACTGGCAACACAACTTCAGTTGTGTTTCCATCCTTAATCGACCCATAAATTTGACATTTGATAAGACAAGTCAAAAATGTTTAGCCACATAATAGACATCAACATTTATCTCGTAATTCTAAAAAAAAAAATTATTTAATGGAACCCACATTATTTGTTCCAATTTTTCTCAGACCTTTAAATTTCACTTTGTACATTTTCTATTTATCAATAAGAATTTATATATTTTTATTTTGGTTTGTCTGCAGCTGTAAACAACTGACCTATTGAATAACAACGTCACTAACATACCGCAGTCCAACCAGAGACAAAAGATAATTTAATTGCAGAATTTTATTTATTAAACGTATATAGATAGTTTATGTTGTTGTTTTGCAAAAATAATAATTGCAATTGAAAAACTTGCAAAAATACCACCAGACATAGCAGCTGACTAGAGAGGTAGAGGTGGAAGGATACACAAATGAATGAATAGATTCGCTGGTTGGTGGCATAAGCCGTCAAAAGAACATAATTTTATTCTTAGTAGTATTTAAGCTTTTAAAAACAATTGAAGGGAAAACATTTTGTAGAAAAAACTTATATTTAAATTTATTAAACAAGAAAAGAAACACCAAAAATCTTCAAAAAAAAAAAAATATAGAGTTCAAAGTGGCCCTGAAAAATGTGTTTTAAATATTCTTTGTTATTGGGAAGAAATTTCAATCAATTGGCGTTAAAAATCAGATTGTTAAAGTGTGTTAATACAAAAATTTTTCTTAAAGAGTAGTTTTTCTTTTTAAATTTTTTTTTTTTTTTTTTTGTTTTAATTTACTCAATCCAAGAGAGCTTTCAAATTTTATTTTAAACTTCAAAAAAAAACAACTTATTGTAAAATAAATCAAATAACTTGATTTGTTTTCTAATTTAATGCAATAGTTTTTGAATAAATTGTATTAAAACAAAGAAAACATACAAAAACTACATAAATATTTGAGAGGAATCTGAGCAATAAGAGAGAAAGATTAAGGAGTAAAGCAAGAAAAAAAAAGAAAAGACCGTGTTGTGCTATATTTTCAAAAAAGTGGGCCTGCTGTATAAACAATTAGGTCTTTGTGTATTGTGCCATTAATTTCTTTTTTCAATTACTTTTGTTCTATGCTTCCATTAACCTTTAAAATCTCCTCTATTTTTAGCTTTGACAGTTCATCACGACGCCGTAAAGAGCGTTCAAAACGTTCACACCGTAAGTCTCCTACATCGGGCCGTCGTGTCCATAAATATCGTTACAGAGATGATGCCTCCCATTCTAGTTCTCGTCGCCGGCACCGTGATCGTGCCAAGGACGAACGTGATAGTGGACGTAATAACAGGAGATCACACTCTAAGGTAAAAACTTTTCATTTTATATACAGGTTCTCTTGTGTTAGGTTCTAAATTTTCTTTGAAATTCTTTTTTTAACTTTTGTTGCGAAAATAATTAAAATTAAAGTAACTTTTTTAAAATCGATTTTAATTTATAACTTTTTTTAAGAAGAAATTCGTAGTCATTTGAGTTATTTTTTCTCATAAATAATTCTTCTTCAAAAGAAATGCATAATTTAATTTTAATTTTTTTTTATAATACAATAACATAGAGCTGTTTTAATTTCACTGTAAATAAAATAAGGTTATTAAGTTACAACAATAGGTAAGCAAAAGCTTTTCTGCCGTGTTAATACAAATATTATTAATTTAATAAATTTTCTATGTAAATTTTTCTTAATAACCGTTTGTGAAATTTAATAATCGTATATGAATACGATTATTAAAGCTTTTTTTTGAAAGTTTTTAAAGACCAGATTACTAAAATGAAAATATGTTTAAACTCATTTTCCTTAATTACTCATTTTCCTTTATTATAAAATTTTAAGCTTTGCAAAAAGAATTTTGCATAAGTTTTAATGAAAAAAGAATTTGCAAACATACAAAAGATACAAAATGTAATTTATTTTAGCTTTATTTAAAAATTCTTTTTTTAAAAGCTTAAAGTTATTAACCTTTTTTGGACAATTATGTGAAGAGCGTATGATTTTTTAAAAATACTTATTTATAAGAAAGAATCATAATTATTTTTTGTAAGTTGATTTATTGATCTTTTATAAATAAAATGCTCTAAAGTGATTAAATTTTTTTTTATTTTCATAAAAGCTTTCTACAAAGTTTGCTGTAAAAAGCTCTGGTTATTCTAGAATAAAAACTTAACTTTCATGGTAACTAGGACTTTTTATGAAAAAGCTTATATATAGCTTTAATTGATCAGTATAATAATCTGCTTTCTATGAAACTTTTATGTGATTGTTTTATAACTAATCCTTCTGGCCGTTTTCACATTATGCGATTATTTTTTTCCCCCCAACGAAAAACTGCCCATTAAAGAACTTTTGTGTCCCGCTATCATATGCCGATTATTTATTTGCCGTACAGATAAATTCAATCAGTTGACTCCGAACTTTTGCATTAATTTCGAGAGGTATTGCCAACAAAAAACAATGTTTTTTGTCGGTATACTGAAAAAAAACAAAATCATTAACGGACAGTTTATCGGTTTAATAAATTTTTGGTCGACATTAAGTAACAGGCAGTTTGTCGATAAATTGAGAAAATGGCCATAAGCCTGAAAGAACAGTTACTGTCTGTTTTTAGATGACTAGCGCAAGATTCGTTTAACTTGCATATAAAACAAATACAAAATTTCAATTTTATCAGCCATGTCACAGAGTACAATTCCGTACGGAAACGGAATTCATTCTGTATTTTTGTGCTTCAGAAAATTACGAAAATACTTTGCGGAATGAAACCATTTTTATTTTCATAAACGAAATGGGAGTTTTATGTATTTTAAAGACCAAAAAACTATCAAAATATACTTTCTATCAATAAACAAATATGTTTTCCTCGATTCCGAACGGAATCATTCCGAACGGAATTGTACTCTGTGACATGGCTGTATATTTTGTTTTTATTGTGACTTAAACGAACGAATTTTGCACTCGTCATCTAAACAGACAGTTGGTTAAATTTAATTGAGCTTTTCTATAAAAAGTTTTAATTGAGTTTTTTATTATTAAATTTTGTAGAGCTTTTAAAAAAATTTATAAATTTTATAAAACTGTTATATAATTGTTAAAAAGAAGCCTAATTGAGCTTTTCTTATAAAAAGCTTTTATAAAGTTTTAAAGAAAAACATTACTCAAGAGATTTGTTATTAAATATAATTAGAATTTTTTTAAAAATGTTCTTTATTTTGTTTTGTTAAACAATGAAAAACGATTTTGATCCGGTACTGAGGACAAATTAAGGCATTCAATAGCTAACGAAATTTCCATTTAAACAGTATTGTAATTTCGATCGAAATCGAATGCCATAATTTGTCCTTTGCTCTTAAATCTTAAAGCGATTTTGAAATTTTATGCCTAAAACGCAAAAGGCCCAATCTAACATTTAAATTGATAAATTTCATTAACTGTTTATAATTTATTTTTTTTTTCTAGTTTTATTTTAAAACCTACCAGTTGTTTTGACAATTGACAATGTTGCATATTATACAAACTGTTTGTTTGGTCTTTTCGCGTTTATCATATGATCTTTTTTAGATAAAGTCGTTTGTTTTTTGTTTATAAATCGCCAACTTTAGTCAAAAAATTCCAATTTTCTTTTTTGGTCATTTGTGTTGATGCAATACATAAGAATTAATGGAAAAGTAAATTATTAATTTTTGGTTAGTTGGGACCTTTTGCGCTTTAGGTAACAATATGTATGATTAACATTTTAAAAACAAGTCATTTCATTTGTCTGATATAAAAATCGTCCTTATAGCAAAACTATTTTAAATTTAGTATTTAATCGAACTATTTTTAATCTGAACACCTTCAATTAGCCACCATTGAACTTGACTAAATGATGGATACGAATTTTCATTATTTCGTATTCCACCACCTCCCGCAAAATGCCCTCAACCAATGAATTGAAAAAAATACTCATCTCAACTGCAATATATAAAACAAAAATAAAAAAACAATGCATGTGATAAAAAAAAAATCCGCTATTTTGTTGTTATAAACAAAAAAAAATTTATAAAAAGAACAAACGACAGAATCATTATTGTCTGCCATTGTTTTCCCCCAAAAATAATTTACTAAAATTTAGTTGATTGAAAGCAAACAGTGACAACGTATTCGCAGTTTCGTTGCCTCGAGCAGCAAATTTCATTTTTAGAATGTTATTCTTTAAACGTTATTTGGAAAAGTCTCAATTGACTTTGAATCAATTCGAAAATATTAAAGTACCGTGTTACGTTAAAATGCGTGAGTTACCAGCTCCGAAGAAACTCGATCACATGGATGATTTGGTGTATCAGACCTCGGTGCTGTACAAACAATTCATCGAAGAAGATTGGCTAATAGAAGAGTATTTTTATGATCATGATTCTGATTATTTAGTGAGTTAAAAAAAGTATCATTTCAATTTAAGTAATTAATCTACTGATCGTTTTATTAGCAATTGAAATTTTTCAAAATACAGTCAGCATGATAATGATAATGTATGTAGTATGTGGGTTTATGTCTTGACTTATGTTTTATCTTTTTTATAAGTGCTCAAGAATATTTTCTAACTATTAACAGACGAACTTCTCTATAGTGAACTTCTATACAATAAAGCTCTTCCTATAAAGAATTGTTTTTAAAAACACTGCTTTTTGTTTAAATGTCAATGTTATTTAATCTCCATACAGTGAATTTTACTTTACAAAGAACAAGTTTTTTAAATATAAATTTTTGTCACCATAAGATTAATTCTTTCAAAAAATTTATTTAAAGATGAAAAAGGGCAAAAGAAAAACGTCTTTGTGATAAAAAAAAATACAGCAATCGCCCGTGCTCAGTGAACGAAAATATCCCACCAAAATAGCATTTCTCTTGAAAAATTTATTAGGCACTTAATAAAATTGAAGAAATAGTGACACATACTACTTTGGGATTTTCCCAGCACTTAATCAAGTATATAAAAAAAAAAAACAATAGCCCTATTCACAACCTTTGCATTTCAGATGGAAAATAAATGCGATTGTAAATATTTGCTATCGATTGTTTTTGCTCTCTTTGGTTAAGTTTACAATACTTGTTGCAAAATACGAAATTCACAGTTGATTGATTAATTAAGGCCGGGTTTTTGAGATGTGGATTAAGTTTAAACTAAGTTTAATCTATTCTGCAACGCGAATTTTTCAGGCGAAATGTGACTTTTTTTTATTTTATTAAAGACCAACATTTTAAGCAAAACTAAGCTGTTCCCTCAAAATTTTGTATACAAGCTTGGTAATGGCGACAAAAATCTTTTTTCAGATTAACTAAACCTTGTTTAACTGAGATCTCAAAAACTTAGCATAAGTGTTGCATGCTTAGTTTTAAGTGCTGTATTTTAACAAAACGCAGACAGTCGGGCCTGTTCTGAAAATCAAGTAATTTCAAATCACATGTGCTTTTAAAATCACACGTGTGATTTTGAGGTGTTCTGTAAATCACACCGTTTTTGTGTTTTTCGGTGTGATTTTCAGTTGTCGAAAGCACAACTAAACACAAGTTTTTAACACCCGCTTGTTCTACAAAGGCGTATCTCATTTTTTAACGCTTTTTATGTTATTTTCCGATAATTTGTTTTTTTAACCGATTTGGCGATCTCAAGTTGGTTTAATTTTCGCGAATTTTGGCTATTTTTGCAAAAATATTTTGTTGTTTTCCGATATTTTGTTTTTTTTTAGCCCATTTAGCGATTTCAAATAAGTTTTAGGGTTTGTTTACAAGTTTGCAATTTTTCGTGAATTCTAGCCATGTTCGCGGATAGAAGCGACTTTTTCCTGTGATTCTTCACAGCTTTTACGATTTTTAATAAATATTAGATTTTGCTATTATACCGCTGTTAGCAAATTAGCGATCTTTTATTCAACTAAAAAACAAGCCTGAAATTACAACAGAAGTCACAAAAGCAAATTTTATTTTAGTACTGTCTTCGAATTTTCTTATTTTTAAATGATTTGTTGTAAATTAAATAGCGTATTGCATAAAAAATTTAATAAACAACACATTGAATATTTTATTAAGTTATTTATTATGACGGTCATCTTAAATATCGAAGTGATTTTAAAAAGTTGTGTACGTAGCTAAACGTTTTGAAATCACAAAATAATTTGCCCAGAACAGCTTTCTTGTGGTTTCAAATCACTTTGATTTTCAGAACATGCCTGAGTGCATTGCTCTATTGCAAATGCTACAATGCCAGACCATTTGCACAAGATTGTAAATAGGGATAATGAAATTAATCTAAAAATGTTGAAGACGAGCAGTTATGCACTTAACTTAAAAGGCTTTCAAAAGCCATGCTCAAATGGAAAATCGCCGCACGTTAAATAGTTGGATTGTGCACGGAAGGCGGATAATCAGGTTATGTGGTTATGTAGTTATTTTAACAGCAACAAAATATATATAAACAAAATTAAATAAATGTATTTTGTTCTTGTTTATAAACCTGAATAACCGTATAACCTGATAACCTGCCTTCCGTGAACAACCCAAGTGTAATCCAGACTAAAATATCTGATAACACCGAGTCACAAATTTTCAACAAAATCGTGACCAAATTTATCTGACACCAAATCTTTGTCTGTTCTACTTTTGACCATTCTGACTTCATATTCGGATTGAGCGGAAAATTTTACATAAGATTAGCTAGCCGCCTTATACAAAAAAAAAGTTAAAGCTCACATAAGTTAACCAAGACATTAATCCCATTCACTTTTGCTAGGCTTAATGTGTTGGTTAACTAATCCCAGCTAGCATAGGCTGTTTGTTAGACGATTACGTTCAATAAACAACTCCTAAAAGAGTCTTCTGATGATTATCTGACGAGTTACAAAAACAAAAACATCTACATTTTTATTTATTTATTACTTTTTTATAAATTTTTGACACGCTCGTTTTTTAATCTTGGAATGAACCTTTTGCTACTCTCTGTAAGAGTCATATAGCAATTACTGAGCTACAAAAATAAGAGCGTTTTTTAAATATGAAAATTCTATTGCCAATACAATTTCAATAAAACAAACCGACCTAAGGATCTGTAAAATAAGATTTTCCGACAGGATGGTGTTGATTTCGCGACCTTAAGGTTTGTTTCATATAAATTGTATGAAAATTATAAGTTTTGACATGAAAAAGACGCTTGATGCCCTTTTTTAGGTAGCTCAGGTATACGGCTGAGCATTTCACGAGTTGTAAAATAATCCCTACGTGAGTCTCATACGACCCTTGGCATGCTTCTTGAAAGATTCGTTAGATAATCTCTACATACATCATAAACGATTCCCTTTAGGATTAATGTAAGAGTCGTTTGCTGTGTTATGGAAGAATCTCTGATACGAATCAGCACGTGTAACAGTTTCTTCCGTGCGAGGAATCGTCTACAATTAAAAAATGAGCTCGTCGATGATCAGAATCACTTTTGATGAGATTCCCAGTAGACTCCAAGACGATTGAAAATGCTAGCAGGGATGTGAACTTTAAATTTTTTTTGCATAAGGGTTAGGGATCAGATAAGTTTGGCCAAAAAACTGTCACGTAGTGTTATTTAAACAAAAAAAGTAGGAAAATATTTTGTATAATGAAATGATATTATGGGCCCATGCAGATTCATTATAGGGAAGTTCGACTGTATTTACTTTAAATAACATATTATTTTGGCATAAACAGAGCGATGTAACGATCTCTTTTTTTCGAATACTTCTCATCCATTGTGTTCAACAATTCTATGTTAATTATATCAATTCAATTGAATTGTCCTCTTTAGTCGTATTTCGTTCTTTTTATTTCGTGTTGTGTGCGTGTGCTTCTTAATTTATCATACAAAATAGATTTCTTGCATAAATTGGAAGGCATTATTGCCGCCCAGCATAGAGCCATACAATATGCAACTTCAAATGTGCCGACTTTATACGTACAAAAATTATCACAAACAAAAGTACCACCGCCCCAGCGACGTTTAATTTCCATAGAGCCACCTCGTTTATCAACTGTCGCTCCAGTTGATGACGATAAGGAAGGTGATAGTACAATTAGACCCTGGCACAGTTGTTTGTCTCTTAAACAAGGCGATTTAATTGATTTAGTTTTGGAGGCGGAATTTCAATTTGAACGTTTCGCGGGCGATTGGTTGCAGGATAAGTATTTTTTACGACACGAACAGGCAATTGTAAGTAGAAACAATATAAAAGTTTAATTTTTTTTTTTCTTCAAAAAATGTTCATGTATTTTAAAATTTATTTTGATTAATTACTTTAATGTTTTATTAACAAAAGATTGCTAATATTTTTTTTTTTTAATTTAAACCGATTTTTTTTTTTTTTTTTGAAATTGTCAATTTTTTTTTTATTTTTATTTATATAAATTGTATTGAATAACATAAGGCGAAAAGAAAAAAAGAAATAAAAAACCAACAGAAACACTTAATACTATGGCATCGTTTCTTTAAGAAAATACTGCCTTTTCTCATTAGAAGAGAGCACTAAATTTGAGCTTTTGTTTTTATTTGTTTTTTGCGCACTACGCAAACACAATTGCTCCGGCAAGTTTTTTCTATATTGATTCATATGGTTTTTTATAGCTTTTACCACAGGTGGAAGTGATATATGTAAGTTTTCCATTATATTTGTTATTTCCGCAATATTAATTTCAGACCATATCGAGCCATAACCGCAAAAAAAGCTTAAGCGACATCATTTTAAATTTTCGTTTTTTTAGTAAAAGAATTTATTGGCAACACTTGCATCATCTCCTAAAATCTCATGGTGACAGAAGGTACCGTTGCTATTTTATAGCAAAAACAATTTTAGCTTAAGGGCCAATTTTCATACAACATTTTTATGAAATATTATAAAAAAAACCTTCTCCTGTAAAATTTTGTTTTTGTCGCTTGAGCTTTTTTTGCGGTTATAGCTCGATATTGTGGGTCATTATGAGCAGCGAAGTTTATTTAATGATGGCTGCCCGTCTGTCTGTTGAAATGGATTTTCCGAAGACCACTGTAATTATGGGGACTAGTTTGTTATATATTTATGCCATGTATGCTCCGTTAAATTTTGCTATTAAACCATGACTGCCTCTTATTTTACCCATTTTTGTTGTTGTTGCGTTTTTTTTTTTTTTTTTTTTTTTTGGCAAGAGCCAATGTGACCAGATTAGGTACAAGCATTTTGGTTATCAATAATGTAGGCGGGATTGGAGAATTGGGCGTGATACTTCCCATACAAAACCTGTATAGATCTCTGTATATCTGGAGAACCCAATTAGGTACAAGCAGCTTGGTAATCAATAGACAACATCAAACAATATGTGGGCGGGAGTAGAATAGATGGCGTAGCACAAAACAAATTTGCTTATATCTAAATAACTGTAAGAGAAAAATTTTCCAAATTTTGTACACAAAACTGGGTTGTCAGTACATAATATCCGTAAAAAATGGGTGTTATTTGATAGATAAGCGTGGTGCTTCTCATACAAATACAAAATAGATCAGTAACAATAAAAGTTATATAAATTGGTAAAAATAGCTTCGATACCACTACAAGACAAACAAACAAAGTGGGCGGGCTTGAAGAAATGGACGAGGTGCCAAAAATTATTATTGAATTTTAATCGCGGGGTAGTAAAGCCCAGGGTGTAAAACTAGTACATATATGTCGTTACCTAAAACGAAAAATGTGCTATCTGACATTTTAAATTATTTATACAGCAGAAGCAAAAAACTATTTAAAATTAAATATTGATGAATTACCTTAAACTGCTTATAATTTATTTAACTATTATTTGTCTTGTAACAGCTACCAGTTGCTTTGACAATTGATAATATTTCATATTATTCAAACAACTAGTTGGGTCTTTTAGGGCTTATCATATAATTATTTGTAGAAGGGGATTTATTTTTTTTTTTTTTTTTTTTTTTTTGTAAAATCGCATTTTGACATTCTGTTGATGCAACACATCAGCATCATTTGTTTTAATAAAATAATTTTTCAACATTCGGTTCACTTTTAATTAAAAAATCTCTGAGTCCTTCAAATAAGCAGATCGTCAAAGATCGAAATTGAGCGGAGTACAATTACAATCTGTTACAACGGAATCCATTAAGTCGGGAAAGTTTACTGTTTCTGGTTTGTGGTGAGACAAATGAGGTTGTTACTTGGATGCAAAGTTTTGAAAATGTCAGTTCTTTGACTGGTCTTTCTTTCTGTGTTGTTGGATATGGTTGGTAGGGATGGGCATTAAATATCCATATATCAAAATATCGATAATTAAAATAAAATTATAATCGATATTTATCGCCGATATCGAAAAATACCCATATATCTATACATCGATATTTATCTACGACTTTCGAATTCGATAATTTAAAGATCTCTTTATAATAAAATTCAACATTTTAACCGTTGCTCAACTGCTTACAATACTGTTGTTTTTTTAGAAATGCTTATTTGTATTTTAATTAATATTAAGAAAATAATGGCGCTCTTCCATTGTACATTTTCATAGATTACATAGTTCAGTTTTGTCTAGGTTTTTTTAGAGATGACAACAACAAAATAAGCACGGAAAATATATTCTGCAAAGGGTTCCTAGAATTGTGCAAAGAATCGCCTTAATTATGGCGTATTAGCAGCAATAGACTCATGAAAGTTGGAATGTTAATAATAAAAAAACATATTTTGTTTTTTTTTATTTGAGCATGTTCTTACATATTAAAAAAAAAAAATATTGCACAGTTTTCTTGTATAGTATGTGTCACAAGTTTCGTTTACCGGCAGTATATTTAATCCCAATGATTTTTTTTTTAGATTTCATATGGCGAAGAAATAAAAATTTCTTTTTATTCTTTACTTTTTTTTTAATTTTTTTTTATTGTAGAATTAACTGCCGGCCTCGATTTCAAACGAAAACTTCGTTCGCATAACTTGCCTTAAAAACTAAATTTTAATTTTGTTTTAAATAAAAGTTAAGCTAATGAAAGTTTCGTTCGAAATTTCCAATAAATTTGAAATTAAAAGTAACAATAAAAAGTTAGAATGGAATTACATGTTATATGTTTGTACATATGTAAATATGTATTGACATAAGTATATTAACTGCCAGGCCCACAATGTCGACAAGAACATTTCTTTCGCATATTTATATTGAAAACAATAATAAAAAACTGAAATTTGTTTTTGTTTTCAATATAAATATTCGAAAGAAATGTTCTTGTCGACATAGTGGGCCAGGCAGTAAGTTTTTAAATTTGGTAATAATTTCAGCGTTATACTTTCGATACATCGATATTTTTTATTAATAAATATCGATACTCTTAAAAATATATTTTTTCAATTTGCCCAGCCCTAATGGTCTGGTCTATATTAGGAATTTCCAACGATTTTGCTATACGTTTTCTTAAATGTTATTTGGCTACAAAAGGTATTGAGAAATATTTGTTTTCCTCCTTAAGCCAATGGTTTTTTGTTTTGATATTATCCTTGAACGATATAGGTAAATAATATGTATTTAAAAAATCTAAGTTAAATATTTTAAAAATTTTAAAAAGGAAATTTATTGTATTCATATTAGCGAATCTCCAAGAAATCTTTTATGGATCCCAATCGGGCACCATTGGTCAAGGCAATCAGGTACCCACAATTATCTTGAATGCATAAGTCTGAAATTTTGGCATGTCTCATTAAGTAAACCAGAAATTAGGTGCAGTAGAGAACATAAGACTTTAAGTTACTGATGCCGCAAATGTATTCGTTCTGTAGAGGTTAATGGATTACTTGATGGATGTCGATTAACAAATTTTAATTCTTACAAAAACCCAAAACGAAACTTATAGAAATTAATACTTCATATTATTTGAGACTTTCTGTAAAAACAATTGAATTTTCGAAAATTTTTTTTGGTAAATTAGGAATTCGTCAATAAGAATTAAACCATTGAGTATATACCAGATTTTAAAATTTTTCGAACAAGTATTTCTTTTTTAGAGTTTTGGATAAAGGCACAAATAAAACGAAAAGAACTACCGATAATGCTCTTAATTGCATTATACATTAAACAGGGTGACTATTGAATATTTGGAGTAGTAAGAATTGAAAACTTTTCCTAAAAATATAAAAAAACTTGGAGTGAAAAGCTTTTTTTTTGTTGCTGACAATTTCATTAAGCACATACTCTTTCCTGACATTTTCTTTCTCTTAAAATTTGATAAATTATTTTTACTCTTTAAAACAAGAGATTTTCCTTAATAAATGTTTGCTCCATTTCAATAGTAGTTTTAGTGTTGTCTATTGGTTATTGTATAATCTAAAGATGTTCAGAAAAACCATATAGCGATTTTTATTCAAACGTTCATTAAAAAAAAAAATTACATTAAAAATCTCAATCAATTTCACTCGATTTCAATTTCTAGAATTTGATATTAAGTAATTTCCAATTACAGAATAAAACGCATTTAATGCAGACTTGGGCGATTTTCACTTCTTTTACATTACCATTAAGCAGCTTAGAGCTTAACTTTTGCATTACCACTAAGAACAAAGCACTTCAGTAATTTTTTTTATCAAAGTACTGCATTACTTTTTAAAAACCACTTAAGTATATGCCAATTAATGCACTACTTTTGCGGTTTTATTAAAACACATCAGAAATCGTGCATTATTATCGCATAATCAATAGAGTAGTGTAAACATGAACAATGCATTATTATTGTTTTATTACTAAAACATGATATGAATAATAAACTTAAAAAAAAAACTGGAAATTTTTTGTTAATAATGACTCAAAAGTTAAAGGAAAGGTGATATATCGCACACTTAATCATAAACAGCCACAACTCAAAATTCAAAAATGTTCAGGATAGGCAAAAAAACTGGCTTCAAAAACATGGTTGCAATTTTTAATGAAATTTATAAGTTAAAATGACGCAAAAGAAATTTTCGTGGTCTTTAAGGATTTGAGTTGTGAACTGGTCTGTGAAAAAATAAAATATTTTAATAAATTTTTAGTTGTGACTTAATTTTTTAGTGTGCGATATGTAAAAATAAAAATAAAAACAACAAAAAGAGAGCTAAGTCAATCTCCGATATATTTTGTTGTTGCTTTTTCCTTTAAAAATTCAAAAATAATTATTACTGCAAATAAGTTATAAAAAACAGTGAAAACTAGGAATGTAACGATACGGCTTTTTGTCGATTTTTGTAAGATTTTTGTTTAATAAACTAAGTATTCTTAACTTTTGAGGAGTTAAAGCAAGTCCGTTTGAACCAGACCTGCAGTGGAAAGTGGTCTCTTAAATGCGACAGAACTCATTTGCAAAATTAAGACTTCCTGTGCCATTTTCGTCAAGTTTGTGTGTAACATGTCATTGGGCCCGTAAACAAACAGATCTGCGTCTCTAGAAATATTAGGAAATCTGATCTTTAGCAGGATCACAGCATAGGATGGATAGAAGCTCATCATCTTGTAGACTTATCAGAACTTGTACCGCCTTTAGGTGTGACCCGGTTTTTAACACTTTCGGAATGCAGAGACACGTTAAGTATCTCAATAAGACGATTTTTCAATACGATTGAAGTCGATTGTCTTTGAAATATTCGAGCATTGCATCGAAAGTCAAGAATTTTAGATAAACAATAGAAAGCAGAAATAATAAAAATACTGGACTACTTGTCTGAAAATAGAAATTTCAAGGTAGATTAGCTATAATTCGGCTTACAAATTAATAAAATTAATAATAGAAATTTTAATCTTGTTCATTATTTAAAAAATTGTTTGGAAAAAACTAAAAATTGGAGGTGCACACAAAAGTTTACGTTAATACATTTAATAAAAAAAAAAAACAATTATATTTTGCAATAAACTTTCTTATCCATTGATTTAACTAAGGCCTATAGTACACGGCATGTAAAAAGACCCATGCGCATGTGGTTCTGACGTAATTTTGACGTCATCACACAACACGCAATGTTTATTGTGGCTTTGCATTGACGTCAAAATTACGTCAGAACCACATGCGCATGTGTATTTTTACATGCCGTGTACTATAGGCTTTAGTGTTAAAAAATGTTCAATGCATAAGCATATTAAATGCATTTGTACCGGCTCGAATTAAAGTTTATGCCTTTAAAACCCATCAAAAATCCAATATTTTCTTATTACAAAAATCACTAAATGCTCACTACTCTATTTCCCCCCCTGTTCTATTTTGAAAATTTTGCAAAAGTTCAAAATAAAAATAAAAACAAACTTCTTTTTCCTTCGATTATATTCAAAAAGAGAACGTGTTAAATGTGACGTCAGTACTGTTTTAAAATTTGTTGAAAAGCCATACAAAACTGTCATGTGTCAAAATGAACTTGTAAATTGTTTGTATGTGTTTGCATTTAGATGCGCGCGCATGTTTTAAACTTTTTTTTTTCAAAATTGTATATTTTGAAAATTTGTGTAAATATCATCGGTGGTGGTATATATTTTTGTACACAATCTCTTGTCGTCTGTGGTTAGTGAAGTTTTTCAATGTTTTGTTTATAAAATTTTCAATTCGAAAAATTTGTATTTTGCGATTTTTTTTTTTTTCGTTTAGTGTTCTTTTTTTCGGTTTTCCTCTTCTTTCGAAGAGCAAACTAGAAGAAAGTTGATGATGATGATGATGTTGTTGTCTTTTGTGTGTATTTTATTTACACCTTTATAAAAATTTTCATTTTCGAAAATCTTAAATCAGACGAAGATTAAAATCTTCATTAGACGGTTGTGTCTGTCGAGCGCGGTGGCCTTTAAACTCAAGTGGTGTGTTTTTTTATTACAATATTTAGTTTTTTTTTCTATATCTATTTCCGACGTGTGAAATTTGGAAAAAAAGTTTTTTTTTTAATATGGTTTATTTTAAAAATAAACTCAAGCATTCGGTGTTGAAACTATAACAATATGTTTTTAGTTTTAATATAATTATTTAATAATTTACAACTTGATCGAAAATATAATGAACGGGTTTTGTATAAAAATGTTTGTTGAAATAAAGTGTTAATTAGTAAAGTCTCTTGGATATTTAAGTTATTTCTAATGAAAATTGGGCGGCAGATGTTGCGAAATCGTGTGTTCCTAATTTTAACAACATTCAAAGAAATTATTTTTTAAAGACATATAAATCTTGTGCAGGTGTATTGGAAACAAAAAGGATAAAAATAAATATAATGAAAACATGTTTTTTGGATAAAACCGATTTTTGTGTTATGGAAAAGTGTATAATTTTGGTTGATTTGAAAATTAAAATTTTTCTCGTTCGTTCGTCGTATCTATATATACATATATACAGATTTCGTATATTCTTTGGTTACTTAAATAAGTGGTGATATAACCCAGAAAATTAATTTTAAATACAACAACAATAACACATAAAAAACAACTAAATCTGTTAGTGGGATTTTGAAATAAATAAAAAAAAAAACCGAAACGACAAAGTAAAATTTTCAAACAATTTCGTTATATTTGTTTTTTGCCAAAACCAGAATGAATTTAAAAAAAAAAAAGTGCCAAAGTGTATAAAAAAATAACAGAATAAAAAACATATTTTTTTAATAGAATTTTTTTTTACAAATTTTACTACATCTACAAATACTTTATTTTCAATTTACGTATTTATTTAGTTTTATTTTCGTAAAAAAAAACTAGAGGAAAAAATTAAAATAAAAAAAGGAAAAGTGTTGCCAAATAGTCGCCCCCTATCTTAATATAAAAAAACAAATTTCTCCTAAACTCGATATAAACCAAATTCAAATCAACTCTAAACTTAATAAAATTCTCAAGTAAAAACAAAACCAAAAATTGTTTTTATTAACTAAAGTAAAAAAAATTTTAAAAAAATTAAAAAATTTCCAAATTAGATAAATATATAAAGTGTACGATCACTGGAATATAGAAGAAAAAAAAACTAAGTTGGAGAGCAAAAAATACAAAAAAAAAAAAAATTAAAACATAAACATCATCTCAAATAATAATGTTTGCGTGAAACCTAATAATGATCAAAATATGGAGATAATGAAGTTGCTCTTCGCATAAAAGTCATGACGATCATGATCCAAAGTTATTTTTAAAATATATACAACACTATTTTTAAAACTACAAGAACTACAAGACAAAAAACACACAACAAAAAAAGGAAGCAAAACTAAAACAGAATAAACAAAAAATAATATAAACAGTGAAATTTATAGAAAAAAAAAAAAAAATATTAATAAAACTTAAGAAAATTAAAAACATTAAAGTAATTATAGAGAAAATTTCAAAAGTTGTCGATTTAATCGAATTATTATTAGAATTTAAAAATATTTAAAAAAAAATTAAACATATAAAGCTGTTACACAGTAAAACGACAAGAGGTTTTATAAAACAAATTTTCATTGCAACTAAAGACGAGTTGCTGCCTCGTTTAATTCTCTAACACCGGAAATTTTTAATTAAATTCGAGTTTATGTCACTGTTAAATTAGAGAAAAAAATTTTTTATTTAAAAATTACAATAAGAATTGTATTTCTAAATAACTATCAACATACCTACTTTTCAAAATTATCCTAAAGGCCCTTTTACAATATTACACAAGTCTTAAGTATCTGGACGAAAATGCTTTCCTGATCTAATAATTGTTTTAAAATTTTCAGTTAAAAAAAAATAAATAAAAAACGGTTGTATTTTTCTCAAAATATGCAAGACTTGTGTGATAGTGTAAAGTTCCCTTAAATAACAACTTATTGGCCTATAAAATGGGATCATTTAATTGAAAAAAAAGTTAGTTTATTATAAAACTCAAACTACAGGCTATAACTGCAAACCCACAGAAAGTCGTTTAATTTAATTTTATGCAAATTTTATAAACTCCTTCCAAAAAATAATACCAAACTTCTAAATAGTGCTTTCCTTCTGAATACAGGGTGGCGCTGATGATATTCTCTGAAGTGATCCAAAGCATCCAAAGGCATGTTAAGATGGTAAATTACGACTTTGTAAAACCAAAATATATGAAATTCTCGTCGTGTTTAAGAAAAGAGAACCCAAGTTGAGGTAATAAAAAAAGCTGATGTTTACATTACAACGATATTAACAAAAAACACATGAAAATTTCTTGAGTTGATTCGGATTGTTTTTGTAATTGTATAAAAATGTTGGCATCTTCAATACTGTTGAAGCCGCTAATGTTTACTTTAGAATACATCTCTGGTCTGATGAGAATAAAAAAAAGTCTCTAAAATGGCTTAGAAGATAAACATTTAACGCCGACCAAATTTTTATCCGTATTTTCTCCCACTCCATACATTTTGCTTTCACGTGGTTCAGACGGTGATTTTTTCCATGTTTTTTAAGACATGATTTTTGGTGTTTGTAGGCGAACGGTGTAGTGAAGCAAGCGGGGTAGAGAAAAAAACACGTTTTCTGATCTATGTGTCTCTTTTTATATTTTTCTTTGTACCCATTCGTATTTTTGTTATGTTGCTTCATTTTATTTTTTATTTCAATGTGGCAACATCTCTTTACAAAACAAAACATGGAGCGCATTAAAATTGCTTGTTTTTATAAATAAGCAAGTAAAGAAGAATTAGAGATAATGGGGAAAAAAATCAACCATAAAATCATGGGGAAAAAATCTTCGTTTGAATCTGTTGTGTTTTTGGAAGCAACTTTCAAAAGGAATTAAAAAAAAGACATGATTTTTAAATCACGGTCTGAATCTAGCCTTTAACAAGATAAGATTTTTTTCATTCTACATAAGTTTGTGAAATTTTATACATGTATTACCATCTTAAGTGGGTGCAGCTGATGTTCAACAAAAAATGTATTCACTTATTAAATAATAACGTTACGTATGCGCCACCTGTTACAAAGGAACATCGATAAGCTCATCACTTTATTATTTAAAAACACTTAACTAACTTAGCAAAAAGGAGTTCGTTTATTTAGTGCCGAGTTTCATCAATTGCGTATTTCTTTGATGTTATATGATTTTTTAAGTCCCTAAAACTGGGGGCAAATTTCGGCCTTCGATATTGACTATTAAAATTGTGTTGTAATTTTAATCGGTATGTAATTTATCCCCAAGTATTTGTTTCCGCAGTTATTTAGTTATCTCACTGAATCATTTCATATGCAGGTAACCCCCGTATAACACGGTACTTGTACAACCCAGATTCGCCCTAACAAGGTTGACCCTTTCATGCACTTGTTGTATGTGTACAACAAGACATTTTAAACAAAATTTCTAACGGTAAATTTTTGCAAAAAAAAAAAATTGTAGTCCCTTACTTCAGCTTTGCTTTCAACTTGCACATAAGTAAATGCTTTTTTGTTTCATATTTAACTTTTGAAAAAATAAAGCTGCCCCAAAGACGTTTGGTTCATGAAATGGTGCTGCATATTTATTAATATTCAAAATGAATAAGTTTTATGTTTTAATTACAGAACATTAATTTTTCTGCTTTTATATCATTTAGGTTACTTGTGCGATTGGGGTGAAACTACCCAGCTGCACTACACATTTGCTCGCTGGCAACACTAGTTGATTATTTTTTCTTGGTTTTTTAAAAATCTGCCAAATAAATGCCGAACACAGATTCTTAGCCGATTAGCAAATTTTTGGTCGAAACCGATGTCGATTAATTGGTCGGAAACTTATACCGATATTTTTCCAGTTAAAGAATACAGTGACACAACCAAAAATTTCGTGGTCGTTAGAGATTTGATTTGTGAACTGATTTTGATCAATTTTGAGTTGCGTTTATGATTTACTGTGCGATATATTTATTTATAAAGCAAAAATATGTTAAAAATTTGCTCCAATTTAAATGCCTTAAAAAGTCTCGCGATTTTTTACAAATTAAAAAATTTAGTACAACCCAAATTATAAAAAAATTTATTTGAAAAAAAAAACAGAAAATTTCGCAAAATCTATCACCCGCCTGTTGATTTTTTTTCTTCGAGTGTTCGTGTATTTCAACAAACATTTATTTGAATTCAAAAGACGAAATAAAAACCATTTTTCGTGTTTTAAAATAATGACGTTCAAAACATTTTTTGCTATCGTGTGCTTGTTTTTTTTTTTTTCTTATTTTAATTATTATTTATTTTTATATGCTGTTTTCATTTATATATATTTGTAGCTTAATATCGGGAAAAAAATGTTTATAATCTTCATAAAACATTTGAATTTTTTTTCCAATATATTTTGGCATCCAGCTGTATTTTATTTGTTAAAAAAAAAACAGCTGTAAAAGTTTGATTTAATGTGGAAGCAAATGCATTTGCGTTTTTTTTTCAAGAGAAATATTTATAAAGTAACGGAAAAGTAAATTGATTTTTGTACATTAATAAATTAGCCAGCCCACTTATAAAGCAACATTATTTGAAAAGAATTTGGAAAAAAAAATATTTAAATAAAAGACATTTAGTTAGACGCTTGTTTTGTGTTTTAGTTACATTAACAAAAAATTTATGTTTCTAAAAATTTTAATATCTAAAAATATTTTAACGAATTCACTCGTATTGGATTTGTAACAACAAGATTTTTTTAGTTGAACTTTTGTTACATTAAGCAGCGTGTGGCTTTTGCAAAATTAAATTAAACCATATTTTATTTAGCCAAAAATTTAAATTTACTTAGTGTTGCTTAAAAATATTCTTTGGCAACATTTGAAAAAAATAAAGCAGATCTAAATTATGGAGCAATAATTAAATTTGAATTTGTTATTGCCATCTCAGTACCAGGTCGCTACCGGATGTGTAGGATTCCATCCTAATGATACTTCACCTTTTGGTGTTACATACTCCTGAGGATCGGCAGAGTTAAAACTTACAGATCTCTCGATATCGCTGCTGGTCAGAGATCCCACATACATATCTGGTACCACGGAAATCAGTGGGTCCTGGAACATCGAGTACAGTACCTGCGGGTAATCTCTGTCAATTGTTCTTAAAACACTTATCACGAGACCATGGAACGCAATATTATAATAAAAAAGAACGAATTGTATTAGATGAAAACATGACATATCACTTAGCTGGTGATAATGTGGTTAAAGTGTTCTTACTCCAGAGGAACGGTAATTGACACAAAACTAGTCATGTGATTGTATTTTGTATGGGTAGTGGCTTATTTTATCTGGTTCTATTACTTTTTATGAACATGGTTCAATATCTGGGGGGGCTTCTTTCTCTTTATTGCCATGCAAAAACATCCTCATGCACACATACATACTCTCTATCACTTTCGCCAAATTTTTTTAAAATAAAGCAATACTGGCAATAAAAATTAGAGATGGCGCCAATTGGAAGTAGTGAAATGTCAAAATATGCAAAAAAATAAATTGAAATTGGAAACTTTAAATCAAATTAATAGTGATGATTTGCGAAATGAAAAAATAAAAAGATGCGAAAGACAAATTCACAAACGCATTAAAGAGTACCAAGCACTAGATTTGCTACCATTTTTTTCGCATCGCAATAGAGAGTAGCCCACCTGCTACAGGCATTATTTTAACTGAAATTTAATGTGTGCATTTAGATTATTTCAGTGACCTGTTACAAAGAGTCAAGAAGGTGCCAATTAGCCCCCTCCTATGACTTTGGCATGTTAAAGTGACTAGTCCCTTTCATATAAAGTGTTAGAACTAGAACCGGTCCTTACCACTTATTAGAACTGTCAACTGGCAAGTTGGTTCTCTTACCCCTAGGGGAATACGTATACTATTGGTTGAGGGCCCATAGGGGATCACGTAGTAGTTGTGGAGATCTTAAAAAGTTGGCTGTAAAGGCTGATTTTCCACTTACAGGGGAAATTCAGCTGCTTACTTCATAACGGAAGCGAAGCTTAGATAGCTCCAGCTTCAAAGTAAGGGGCGTATAAACCAGCAGTTCTATAATGCTACTTATGTGTATTGGTTGCGCTTAAACATCGTGGCTTTGGTAATCGCATTATTCTCATCAAATACGAAGAGAACCGTGGGGTTAGGACACCATAGCAGATACTCACGTAAATCCCATCCGACTTAAGTCCGCTCAGGCTTAGAACATATTCAGAAAGTTCTTTTAAGAAACATGTCGATAAATTTAAACAAAGGAACTTATTTATGATCTAAACATATTTCTAAGTTTAACTCAAGTGAATGCATGTACCTTCAAAAATGTTTGCAACATTTTATGTATTAGCAACATGCTGCTAAACAAAATTTTTGTATTTATTTATTCCTTTCTTTACATTTCAAAATTTGTGTCATTATTTTGTTGCAACTGGTCATACAAACTAAAATGTTTGTATGAACAAGTTTTTAAATGAAAGGTATTTATTCCATATATTTTTACAGCGGAATACAATTTTTCTGAACATTAAAAACATAATTTTAAATTTATTTTAAACTTTATTTAATAAACGCTGCTTAAATTTATATATTTACAAGGCAAAATTTAATGTTGTTTCTTATTTAAATTTTAATTACAAAACAAAACAAAGTTCTTCTTTGAACTTTCGACGATTTTTCTTTAAAACAAATGCCAATTATTTTTTATTCCTCTGTAGCCTTCAATAATGTTGCTAAACAAATGTTGCCAGGCATTTCTTTGTTTAAATTTTGATCTTTTATTTTCTGAAATTAAATACATTTACGACATGCAAACTTTAATTAATAATGGCGCCCTGTTTAGCAAATCTTAAAAGATTTAAAAAAATCTTTGAAATATTTTAGCACGCTATAAATCTAGTATTTACAAATAACAAATTAAAAACATTAACGACAACAACGAAAATTATACCGAAATTTTGCCAAAAAAAAAAAATCGAAAAATAAAACGAAGAGTTCAAAGCAAAAAAAAAGTAACAGCAAAAATTTTTAAAAAACATTGACATTGAATTAATTGACAAGTAAAATAAAATCGAACTACAAAATTTTCAAACGTCTGTCATGCGTAGATAATTTTTAGATAAATCTTTTTTTTCTTGCGAAAAAAAATTACTAATCAACAAAAATTGTTTTTAAGAAAACTCATTAAGAAACACCTTTAGTTTATCAAAAACTGTAAAGAAAACCAAACGCATTGCAAGGCAAATTGAAATAAAATCAATTAACAAATATCTAGACAGAAAAAAAGTTGCAAAGTGATTAAATAATCAATTGATTTTAAGAAAAAAAAAAAAATTTTAAATATTTCTAAATTAAAAACAAATATTATTAAATGAAAACAGTAACAAATGGCTTAAAAATAATCTTAAAAACAGCCCAAAAAAAATTTGTAATATCAAGCAAATATAATTAAATTTTTATAATTGCAAAAAAAAATAGAAACCTTGAGCGTACAAACAAAAATTTAATACCAATATAAAATAATTCATTTTTAAAACTTATAAAAAAAGGCATAAAAAGTCTTAGTAGTTTAATAGAAAAAAATGTCCACCAACGAATTAAGCGAAATGATCGCTATGGGGTGTCCTGACCTTGGGTCAGCGACTAACAGTAACGACGGCGGTAGTGCTAGTGGCAGCAGTACTCAAATACACATCTACGATGAAAAACGTCGTTTGAGTGTTAAACAAATGACGGCCACAGAATTGGCAGCAGTTCGGGCAGCAGCAGCTTTGGAAATTAAAAACGCCCTAGCAAAAGTCACTGAACCTGGCCAAGTTTCAAGTGCCCCGACAACACCTTCTGCTAAAAGTGGCATTAATTATTTAAATCTCAATAATACAAAACCACCTATAAATTTAACAGCTTCTGCACCAACTACACCATTGGCGACAAACAATTCTGCTTTGATGATAAAACCTCCAAAAATTGTTATGGATTTTGCTGAACCCATTACGGATAATGAAGCCTCCCAATATTCAAATCAAGCATCACGTTCTTCTAGTCCTAGTGAGGCCCAATTAGATGCCAAGGTTAAAGTATTACCCTCCTCACCGGCACCCAGAGAACGCATTACCTCTTTACCCTCTATATTAGATGAAGGCATGGAAGAACATTTTCTTAATCGTAATGCAGCAGCTTTGAAAAGTTCTAACATATCGATTAACTCTAATCATTTAACCGCTTCGGCTAATTCTTTGCTGCAACAAAATTCGGATGAGTCAATTTCACCTAAAGAAACTAACTATTCAACAATTATGGACTCTATTGAGTTCATGAGACAACAGCGCATAGATCGAGAACATTCGCGAGAAAGACGTTCAGATTCTTTGAATTTAGACGAAAGACGTCTGAATCAAGAAAGAAGTGCCGCACCCGATCGTTTACATTCGTCCAGCATTAGTAGTATAGGTTCAGCAGCTGGTGGCGGTGTATCTTTAAATCCCAGTAAAAACGCCAGCCTTCGCAATAGTAGTTCAAGTGTCGTAAGTGAAGCGTCTACTCCGGCCACAGCAGTGTTGCCTACTACACCTGTATTTCCCTTATCAAAAACCAGCTCGGCTCCTAATATGGAGAGACGAAGAAGCAGTTTGTCTTCGCTATTTCCAGGACCCTCACCCTTAGTGGCTCCAGAGCCAGTTTTACATACAGATCCTAAAGTTGATGCAGTTTATACCAAAGAGGAAATTAAAGAAATTGTAAAAGATACTATTAGCAGGGAAATACCAACTGGAAAGCAAGTACATCGTACTAAGACCCCACCTCCAGTAGGTATGAAATTGGGTGTAAATTTGAAAAAGATTACGCCACCTAGAACTCAAATTACTGTTAAGAAAAATGAGGGACCTATGTTGGGTGTAGTACTACGTAAGGTGGAGAAAAAGCAGGTGCCGCAAAAGAGTATTTTAGATGATGACAAACCCTTGTATCATCTCTCGATTGTACGTAGTGATGGTAAGGATTATAAACCTTCCTCCGATCACCGTACCACTTCAAAACCCAAACCTAAGCCGGTACCTCTACAAAAATCCGCCACTGTTGCTGTCAAACCAAATCCTGGGGGCATTTTTACCGGCCCACAGACCGTTAAAACTGCTGTACATCCTGTTCCCCAAGTACCCGCTAAGCCGCAACGTCCAATGCCAGGGGTACCCATTACCATACAAAAAATTGAAGGCGATAAAATAATTATAATCAAAAAGTATATAGTGCCCAAAAATAGCAAACTACCAGAACATCTTATGAAAGTTGGGGTTCGTATTCTATGTCGACTGTGTGTGTCACTTTCGTCTCAACCTAAATGTTAGTGTTGTCAATTGTTGTCACAGAAAATATTTTTTTTTTCATTGTTTCTATTATTCATACGTTTCTGTTGTCATTAGTTATTTAAAGAAAAAAAAAAATACATTGTGTATCATCTTTGTTTGTACGTTCAATGGTGAAGTCTTATATACTATATGTGGGAAAAATATTCAAGAATTCAAACTTCATTTTACTTTGCTTAAGGTAACTTTTAAAATAATGGTAACTTCTTTACTTGTCAAATATACACTTTAAACCGTTAAAGATTTTCCGAAATATACACTTTAAACCGTAAAAGATTTTCCGAATGCTTGAGTTTTAAATTAGACAAAATCTGTAACAAAGAAAAAACACCACTGTCGTTCGCGTGTTATAAATTCTGGATTTCCATTTGCTAAATCTCAGCTCAGACCTAAAACCAAAGTTTAAACTTATCCACTTAAAAATTTAAAAAGAAAAACTTTTAATAATCAAAGAAAAGTGTTTTTTAAAAACTCATATAATATTTACATATTGAAACGCCAATGAATAAACATGATTCTAGTGGCACAAATAACAAAACAAAATCCACCATCAATAGCAGCAGCAACAGTAACATTATCGAAGAGACCATCCAAAATTTTAATAAAGCACAGACAGTAGCAACTGAATTCAATCAGAATAAAAGTGTGTTACAGCCAAATGATGCTAAAAATTTAGAAGATCTTAACACACAACCAGGCCAACAAGAATCAATGCAAAACATGCAAAAATCACAGGCTCAACATCAGCCACCAACAAGGGATGCTAATCCTCAACTGCAGCCCTATCAAATGATATTTCCTCAAATGGCAACGGTAATGTCTTCCAGCAAGGCTGAAACTAAATCGGGTTTGAGATCTCCTATTTCTTCACCCTTAGCTTTGCGCAAGAATAGAGGTTTACCACCGGTTAGTCCAAAATCTACACCACCTTTGCCGAGAAAGCATTATCCCTTGGGTTACAATACCAACACCACGGGTAATAATGCATCAATGCCTATAACTATACCGGCAGTGCCTCTTAGAATGATGGCAGTAGCTGCAGCATCAAGTCCAGCTTCTAGCTTATCATTGTCTTCCTCAACATCATCGCCTTCGTCGTCGCCACCACCACCTCCTATACCCTCCAGAGCGCCGAAGATACCTTCAAGCGGCAATGTTCACAGATTATTAAATGAGTCTCCAGCTGCTGGAAAATCAAATACTAAATCTCAAAAACCCTCTTCCCCTAGAACTCAGCAACATGACAACACTCTAAATGATATCAATAAGATCGATCTGGATAAATTAATAGCTCAGCAAAAGAAATTGGAAGAGAAAACAGCCGCCGTCCAAGCCTCCTCAAAATTAGATGCCTCATTTTATGATGCAGAAATAGAAATGATGAACAAGTATTTAAAAAGTTTGCCCGATTACAGTGAATTAGATCGTAAACTACATCAGGAGTTTCAAGAATGTGAGGATTTATATGACAAACTCAAAAAGAGGCAGGCTCCTCTTAGTAAATCCAACTCACAGCAAAGTTTTGTAGGAGAGGTACCAAACAAAACTATAATGCAACCTATAGAAGTAAAGCCAACTAATAAGAGCCTTTCAAAATCCTCTTCTATTAACTTTCAACCTCCCCACAATGTAAACAATCAAACTCGTATACAATATCCATCCATCTTTCAACAGAAACCCAAGTTGCAAAGAAGCATTTCAAGTTCTAATATGCCTTATGCCAGCTCTTCCCTGCAACAACCTTCTCCTGCATTACAGAAAAGCCTTTATTACGATAATCATCAGTCTTTGACGGAGGAGAAGAATTCCTCTTTGAATGGCTCAAATTTGTCGTTAAATAAACAAATGTTAAATGATTTTTGGACCGAAAATTTAGCACAAAAACAAAAACGTCAAACTCCCAAACGTTCATTATGGAACTTTGATAAAATCTGTAATCCCACTGTGGGGGCCGATGGTGCTCCTTTAAAAGTTGATGCTCAAACAGCTAAGAAATTGGCCATATTTGATCCTACAGTGGCAGAAGCCGCCCAAAAAGAGTTACACAAACAACCCAATAAGTTGCAAAAAAATGCTTCTCTATCTCATCTCGATATGAAAGTACGTCAGGCAGTTACCAAAGAAGATCTCTATAAACTAATATGCAATGAACCCTCCTCACCAAAAGCTGTGGCAACTACAAGCTATTCCTCTAATTTTATTAGTAAAGTACCTCTAAAAGTAAATGCTGAACCTACAGCTTCAGCTCTAAATAAAAGCGTATCAATGACCCATGTGCCTCATGTAGTGGGTCAACCCCCCGCGTTTAATAATTCCTCCTCTAATGCTTCCTTTGTCAGAAATCTACGAAGATCTTCTAGTAAAACGCATATACCTTCTTATATGAAACATTTGCCTTCTCTTAGTCGTAGTACCTCAAATAGTGCCATACTATTGCCACTTGAAACTAAACCTTCAAATGAAGGCAACCAATTTAATAATAGATCTTCATTCAGACCAATTAATCAGCCGACAATGAACAACCCAATGACAATGTCTGCGTCATGTTATGATACAACAACGTCCTCATCGTCACCCAAAACAAATGAGACATCTTCAGTCAATCCATTGAGGGGTCTATTAAAAAGTCTCTCAAGTTCAAATGTGTATGGTGCGCCTAAATATAGTCCGTTTTATGGTAGCAAGCAGCAGGCCACTACTCAATTAGCAGCACGTCCCGGTGAATCATCACAACCCATGAAACAGCCAGTACAAATGACAACTTCTTTGGTTGCAAATGTTGCAGCAACATCAAATTCCAATGAAATGAAAGGCACCACAGCCTTAGATGATGAAATCATGATGTTGCGACATCAGCAACAACAACAGCAAATGAAACTCAAAAATAAACAAAATCCCAAGGAGAATCTTAATAAAAATATTTCTAAAAACCATGCTGTTAAGACATCAATAGACTCACCCTCATTAGAGCGGAAATCAGAGAAAAGTAATAGTACTATAAGTACCAGTAGTGTAACTGTTACAAATTGTTGCGCCACTCACTTGCCACAATTAACCAAACTGACTTCATCATTTCATATACCAGCCACACAGGATAAAACATCTGCTGCAAATGCACATTACACACAGGCGACAAATTATTCAGGAGGTGAAGGTCAGGGTGAACATTTACTAACAGCGAGCCAAATTAAGATCTCTAAAACTCAAAGTGCTGCCAATTTAGAATTGTCAAAGCGTCAAAAAGATGCCGATAATAAAATCGAAAAAAGTTTTAATGATATAATAAGAATATCTCAACAAAAACCCTCATCAACAACAACATTTTTAGCTTCGACGCCGGCGTTAACCACAACAGCGAACACTGCAACGTCAGTAAATTTATCTGGCAGTGGTTCTACACCGATGTCATCATCAACAATAGCGAATAATCTAAATGGTAAGAAAGTGAATATTAAACAAGAGCCAATTAATAATGACAAAGCCACGACCGCATTAACAAATCTACAAGGCATACCAACCAACCACAAGGATAGTGAAAATACAACCTCTGAACCCTTAACATCTTTAGCATCAGCAGGCGGGAACGTCTGCAGGAATTCATCCCAAATACCCGTGGCTGTTGCGAATTTACCACAAATCCCTACAAAGAAAAATTATCCAATAGGTAAATCGAATTCAACATCTCAAATACCGATGGCGAGTTTTCAAAGACCACAACAAGTCATGCAAACAATACATCAGCAACAAGTTGCTGATACAAATAGTGCAGTGAATATACAGCCAAATTGTCCACAACATAAGAAGACCTTTTTAAATTGGAATTCCTTTGCTTGTAATACAAATGATCCCAACTATCAGCATCCCAAATTGCAACAGTCGGGTTCTGTCAACAATGTTGCCAGGAAAATGCAACATTTTCAACTCGTACAACCTCAAAATACAGTAGCAACGTTTAAACCAGACTTTTTACAAAAGAATCCCAATAAAGAGAATAAATTTCAAATTCCTCAGCCACAGTTGTTTAACACGCAGCAACAATATTTGGTAGGACAACAACAACAAAAACCTTCGGCGTTTGTTTATCAGCCGCGAACAAAAAATCCTTTAACCCATTCGGCCTCATTTTCGGCTGTACAAAAACCCATAGCCTTGCAAATGCATTTGGGTCAGCCCCCAGCCGTGGAACAACAAAATAAACCTCAATATATTGTTAATAATTTAGGCAACATGATGCAGCAGCATCACATTCGACAACCTCAACAGGAACGTAAAGTTTTACAAACCTTTGATCCTTTCTACACCAACAAATCTCTGGAGCAAAAGTATTATCAACCAAAATCAAATCAACAGAATACGCAGACAAATGTTGCAGTTACTGCTGGTGGTGGAGGTTTTAATCGTTATCAGCAACAATTTATACCCATTATGCAACAACAACATACAAAACATAATCCATTAATTCAATCGGCTTCAGCTTCGGCCTTAAACTTTTATCAGACTCAGCAACAACAACAGTCTCAACAACAATTAAACAAAACCACGCAAGTATTTCATCAACCTTTATTGTATCAGCAACATGTATCTCTACATCAGTCACAAAAACAGCTGCAGCAGCAGCAACAACAACAACAAACACAACATCCTTTGCAACAAAGTAATTCAATGATTTTAAATCACACAAAAACCTTAAACCAAATGTCTCAATCCGCCTTAGGACTCCACTATGTTGAGGTAGATTCTTGAAGATTTTTCAAAAATTCATTTGTGTCAATTGCTTTGTTTTTCTATTGTATTCGTTAGATTGAACTTGTGCTCTTTGTAAATGTTTGTGTGTGCGTTTCTTAGCTGTGGCTGCAACATCTTTCAAACATTTTCTACTAAAACCAAGCAAAAAGGTGCATGTAATTAACTGCTAACATTTTTTATTGTTATTATATTTTTTAATTGATTTTTTTTTTTTTTTTTTTTTTAATAATTTTTTACTAAACAAATAACATTATCAAAATATCTTTTGAATATTTATTTTTAAAGGGTTTTTAACCTTGTTTATTATTTTAAATTTTTTTTATTTATTTTTACCATTTTTGTGTTTGACACCTGTCGTGATGATTTTTACGCTGAAATGAAAATAAAAATTAATTTTATTATATTTCTTTTTTTTTATACAACATCAGAGATTCACTCAGCATATTTAATTATGTCCAAAATTATTTTAGGGGAGCTTTTTTTAATTTTGCAAAAAAAAATTTGTTTTTTTTTTGCAATTTGTGTCGTGTTTCATTTGAATTTTATAATTATTATGATTTAATTTAATTTTTAAGAGCGAATTATAATAATTTTTAATATAATTTTTTTTTAGTTTATTCGTTTTCAAAACTTTTGAGAATTTAAAATTTTTACCAGGATTTTTGTTTTTATCTTTATTTGTGGTGAAAATAAATATGTACTTTAAAGTACAATGAACCGTTTTCTAGCTTTATTTTTTTATTATTTCTGATGCATTTTTAGGACTAAATGAGTTAAATTTTAAAATTTATTTAAATTAAAATATTTTTTTAAAGTTCTGTGAGCTATAATTATTTATATTTATGGACAATTAATTGTTTTTGTTAAGAATAAAAAAAAATTGACCTGTAGTAATTTTATTTTTAAAATATATAATTTATTACTCTTCAGAAATTGATATTTTATTCAAATCTACAGATTTATATCGTTACTATTTTGAAAGGAAAATGTTCAATCATATTGCGCTTGCTGCAAACATATTATAAATAATTTACTTTTCTCCTTAGTTATTTCTTACATATTATGGTTGCTCATAATAATTTTTAAGTTGCCACAACTATTTATATATTTAGCAAAAATAATTGTATAAAAATGGGAACACCGGAGTAGATGAAAAAATAAGTTCAGTCAGTCAGCCACTTATATGAGAGATAATTTGTAGGGGGTGACTGGCTCAACTTATTTGTTAATGTACTTTATTTATTGCAAACCTATTACATCTTGTTTTGTCTAATTTTTTTTTTAATATTATTTGTAGAAAAAACTTTCAAAAAATCATATATTCAATTGTAGTATCTATAAATCATAATTAGGGCGGGAAACTAGCGCATTAAAAATGTATTTTAAAATTCTAAATGTGCTATAAAAATCAAAATAACATGTACTGGGTTAGGTGTGTGATGGCAATCGTTTTAGGAAACGAAATGAATTCAAATCGATAATATCGTTTTCAGTATGTTAAATTTGATTGATTTATAATACATTTTCGTGTTATTTACTGTCTATATTCTTTGTAATTTTATTTTATACTAGTTGTTTTGTCCCGGCGTTGCCAGGGATGTTCCAAATAATATTTAAATTTTAAAGAATTTTGCTTATAACTTGACCCCAGCGCTATCTACCGGCTCAAAATTTCATCAGGAAGCTTTTTCGGCCTTATTGTGTAAGGCGTTGTCGTTAACGCGTTAGTCGTTATTTGTAACAGATTAAAGTAACACACAACCTGTGTTCTATATATATTTTTGACAATCGGACCACAGAAGCAGTGTTGTTGTAGAGTTGACCTCAATTTCTAGGGAATTCGCCTTGCAGCAGGTTATATAATTATGACTTAATGCTTCTTTAGCGGATTTGTGTGAAATCTTAAAAGCTCATACACGGGGGGCTAATTCACAGTCGTGATCGAATACTTTTTTGATGCGAAAGCAATTTTATTTCTAATTGAGCCAATTTAGACTAGACTAATTGTTCTGGCAGAAAACGACAGTTTGTAGGCGAAAGAGGTGAAGAGAGTCGTTTTTGGTTGGCATAATTTTTAATCCAGCTTCAACCCCGCATTTGCAGAACAAAACCAATACATACACACTTATGAAAAAACCGGTTCAGTGTTTTCTTTTTTGCAGAGCGATTTTAATCGTTAGTTGTTCGCCGTCGTGTAAACATGAATATAAAAACAGAGGGTGGTTGGTCACGCCAACAAACTTTAAAATTAATAAAGGAATTAATTTTAATTTAATTAAATAAACAAAAAAAATACTAACACATACAAAGCTGCGTGTACGTATACAATTTTATGCCAGAATAATTAATCCAGTGTAGTTTGGAAAGAACAAAAGTTAATCCGACTAAAAATTAGTCTAGTCTAAATTGGCTCATTCTTTCAGGCGTAACTGAACGAATCGAAATTATTTTTTAGTGTTGTGCAAATTCAAATAAATGCGCTTACAACACTGAAAAAATAACTTCGATTCGTTCAGTGTTGACTGAAACAATTGGAAAAAAATTGCTTTCGAATCGAAAAAGTATTCGATCACGACTGCCAGAATTAATTAGCCCCCTGATTTACTATGTATTAATAATGTTAAGTCAAAATTTGCAATTTTTGATTTATGATGTTGTTGCAGCAAACTCTAGTGTTCATAGTGGAAACGAATTTTAGAAATCCTTTAATTAAACAACAATTTTATTAATGGCTAGTTAAAAAATAAACATCTGCATGAAACTTAATAATGATGTTCATGAAACTTTCATTATAATTTTGTATTTGCTTCGTTTGTATTCAGTATAATGAATAATTACGAAATGAAAGCAACAAAAACACGAAATTTAAGAGATGAATAAGATGCAGTGTTTTTGTTTACTGAAGCAAGTAAATATGAATACTAACAACTCTGAAACAAATCAACCACTGATTAAATGTCGAATAAGTTCATGGAAAAACACATTTATTTTAAAGTCAGTATTGTCAGTTGAAAGAAATGAAAAACATAACGAAAGATAAAAATAACCATGAAAAGTAAAAGCAACAAGATATAGAAGTACATTAATATAAAAATAATAAAAATAATACAAATTTGACTTTGTTTTCAGTGTAAAATAGTTGTTTTTAATGTAAATTTTTAAACTTCAAAAACATTTCATTTTATTTTCAAAAACATTTTTCAGCAATTTGTTTTGCTTGGAAGTACATAAAAAAGTTGTTAGGAAAAAAATTTAAATTTAATTTAAAAAATGCTCTACAAATTGCATATATTATTGTAAAGGTAACAAAAAAGAAAAAATTACTTAAATTTACTAAGTGGCAACATTGCTATTGAGTATTTATATTAAAAAAAATTAGAGAGAGTGAAAACTGTAAAACAAAAGTCGTTTGATTGAACAAAGTCTTTGTGTTTGCCATATGAAACGAAATGTGTTTGCTAGTTGCATGAATAAAACAACAGTTTGTTCAGTGGTCTGAATTTTATTTGAATACGAACTTCATTGAATAAACATTTCAGTATGTTCATGAATGAAGTTATTCATGCAGACCTTTATTAAAACAATTATATGACAAAATCTTTATGCAATAAATATGCATTTCTGAGTAAATGATGACAAAATATTCATGATGCACTAACGAATCGATGCCATTTTTATTAGCAAAAGCTAAATTCCAATAAATCTGTTTATAACAGAGTAATTTTTCATTCAAGAAAAAACATGCATTTGTAGACTAAAGTGACCAGCATAATGTATGTAGAGTTTTCTGCAATCATATTCTTTGCCTACATGAATAAAGGTGAGTCAAAAAGCACTCACGCGCTCAGTTCTAGTAAATAGTAATGAAGTGCCTTAAATTTTGGGAAATTCCAACGTATGAACTATTTTAATTGTAAATATGAATATAAAACATACGCCTTAGTTTACTTGATCTTGAAAGTAGAATGGAGCAAAGCATTTACAAGTTTTATAAAATACTATTATTATTATTTTTTTTTTTTTATATACATATAAAAACAAATATGTAATATGTCCTGCCATTTTCTATTAATTATTACAAATTTTTTGCTCTCTATTTGACCACTTAAACTAAACGTATGATTAATAAAAAAATTACAACACAAAGATACAAAAAGAAAATTATACATGACGTATGATTTAGGTTCCTTTTAATTAATTAAAAATATAAATTTCTTTTTCATTAATTTGCTTTACCAAATTTTCCTCATTTTGAGTCATAATAACCACTTGCTTTAAATTTTCGCATCATCACAACATCTTTTTCATTATTTTTTTTAAATATATTTTCTGCAACACAAATTTTGCAACAAAGCTGCAAAAACATAATTTAAAAAAAAAAGTTACAAAAAATTAAAAATAAACCAAAATAGTAAGTAGTATTCCTGCTAGATTAAATTAGACACATGTGTCTAATTTGGCCACTATTATGACCAATTTTTTAAAAATACACAACGTAAAAAATAGACTCAAAAAAAAAAACACACTGGCGGCGGCAATGTAAATGTAAACAACATTTTTATTTCTGGCTTCAGTTTATTTTCAAAACACTTTTAAATTTCTTTCATTATTTTCATATATTTTGTTTCTTTTTTAAAAATGAAAAACTAAAATAATATAAATAATTGAAACTAAAAGACGCAAAAGCGAAGTTCATTTTTGGACTCAAAATAAATCCCCAATCATTTGTGAATTACAAGGAAAAGTGCAAAATTATATTACAGTAAGACCACGATTATTCGTCATGGACGGGAACGGAAGCATTCGAGATAATGAATTTTCCCGGTTAAATGAGTAACAATTTTGAGTAGTTTTTGTGTGTCTAATTGAATTATAAATTAATTTTAGTGTAATTCCATATTTATAGAATAACGAAATTTTTCAATGATGTTACATATATGGGGCATAACACGCCAAATCGGATGGTTTAAAAAAAATTTTTTTATTTCCCCAATTTGTGATATGTTTTAGTACAATTTAAAATAGCCTTCCTGGTAAATTTTTAAATTTTTTTGATCACTCCTTTAAAGGTCTCTTTTTTTTAGTTATTTATTAAAAACTTTCTAAATAATCGTCAAAATTGGAATTTGAAATTCAATTGTGAAATATTCTTTTTTAGATGTTTTTACAGAAAAAAATTATTCTAAGTTTTTGTGATTAAGATTTTTCGTTTTGAAATTTAAAATCGTGTTTTTGAAAATTTGTTTCCATCCACCCAACCATTTTTAAGCTCTTTTTTCATAACTTTCTTATTAGTGGTCCAAATTGAAATTTAAATACTCGGCCGGTTAATGGGCCATAAGAACTATTTTTTCGATTTTTTAAAATTTTAAAAATCAATAATATATAAAATTTTAAAATTTTTAAATTTTTCGAAAAAAAATAGTACTTACGGAAGGTCCACTTCCGGGCCGGATATTTCAATTTGGACCTTTATTAAGAAAGTTAAGAACAAAAAAAAGTATTTTGCAGGAGTAATCAAAGAATGTCAAAATTTACTTAAAAATGTCACAATATTGGGGAAATCAAAAAAAAAATTATTAACCATCCGATTTGGCGAGGAATGCCCCTTAAACATAAATCCTGAAGAATGTATATTTTAAATAATTACAGGAAAAACGTATTTTTCGCAGAAAACAGTGAACAATACATACTTTCTAAACAATGCGAGAAAATTCCCCTTCTTCTTTTTATTCACATTTTTTTATTGTTCAAACTTAAAAAATATTGATTATCAGAAATGTTCTGGGAATCGGATTCGAGTGAAATTAAAATCGAACAAATTTTCAAAATGATCCTTTGTTGAAAATTCTTAACTTTATATTTACTTTATAATTTAAGTACTTATCTTATTACTGTGTAACTCCGGATAACAGAGATAGCCCCATTGCAAAAAAAAAAATAAATAATTAAACGGATGCATAAAGTCCTTTTTAACTCCCAGATAATCGATGTTGCCGGTTATCCAAATCAAGAACATCGAGGCCCCACTGTATTTCAATACAGAAAATTAAATCTTATGGTGTGTGGAAACCATTTTGATTAGTCATTTTGAGCAAAAACTATAAATGTTATTATAGCTTTGAAATTTTATTTTGTTAATTAAAGCAGAGAAATTACTATTTTGTTATTTTACTGAAAACGTATTTTTTACACATATGGTGCGAAGAATATACTAAAAACAATATTGTGGTAATAATTTGAAAATTATAGTGTCAATCATCAAAGAAAAATAGTCAAAGATTTAATTAAAGTGGTAGAAAAATTGATCATTCTTTGTTTTAATTCTTTTTCAAAAAATTTTTTCCTTTTAACTCACTGCCTTAGTCTTATCAGCTCGAGGGTTTAATTCTTTTTTTAATTTCTGAGGAATAAATAAAACTCAACAAAAAACTTATTTTCTAAGCAAAAAATAAATCTCAAAAATTATTTTTATTTCCTAAGGAATAAATAAAACTCAGAAATAATGAGTAAAGTTGAGTTTTTTAATAAATCTTGAAAAATAAAAAATCATCGAAGGTAAAAGGGTATAAATAAATAAGTTCGTCATTCCGTTTGTAATTTCTACAATATTGACCTGAGGCCATATAATAAAGTACAAAGTATATATATTCTGGTAACGATGTCTGTCCGACCGTGTGTCCGTTGAAATGGGTTTTCCGGAGACCCCAGATATGATTGGGACTTGGTAGAAAATGTCTGGGGAACGGCAGGAGGCAAAGTTCTCAAATTAGGTACAAGCATAACCAAAATGCACAACATCCAACAAACTTTGGGAAAGATCGGACAAGTGGGCGTGGTAGTTCCCATACAAAGACTAAAGATATCTGTATATCTAGAGAACGACAAAAGCCAAATATTCCAAATTAAATACAAGCATCTTGGTTATCAATACACAACATCCGACAAAATATGGGCGGGATTAGACAAATGGTCGTGGCACAAAAATGATTAATTTATATCTAAAGAACGGTATTTATATAACTTTCTGTAATTATAGTACCATGGTGAAGAGTATATAAGATACCGCATAGCTAAATATTTCACTCTTACTTGTTTAGCTTAAATATGAAAAATAATCGGTACTTGCAGTCTGCTGAAAACACATCACAATTAATAAAAAAAACTTGCAAAAACTTAAATTGCACATAAGAGATTATTTTATTTGTATTAATATATTTGTATAAAATGTATTTTATTTTATCTTTATTCTTTTAATGTGTAATTCAATTTTGGAGGTTGAGGTCGTATTTTCTTTATTACAATATTACAATTTTTAAATTGAGTTAACCAATATTTCGGCACTTTGTGTACCTTCTTCGTGTTTTTTTTTTTTTTTTTTTTTTTTTTTTTTTTTTTTTTTTTTTTTTTTTTCGTTGATTATTTGACAATGTATATTAAAATGCCATATAAATTTTATTCAATTAAATGCAAAACTGTTTTTCAATTCAAACTTAATCTTTTTATCACAATATAAACCAATTTTTAACTTCCTTTTCTGTCTATAATTTTGTATTTTTAATATCTGACTTGAAATTTGAAGAAGGCACAGCACAGGTCACGAGTTTGAAGCGGATATACAAAAAAGAAATATTTTGTCGAAATTTTATTTGTATTTGGCGTAACTATACCAAATATTTTTGGTGTTTGTCGAGCTATGGTGTGCTAAAGTGTTGCCGTTTTTGAAAAAAATTTAATAGTTGTTTCATTTTTTTTACCAAATTTGGCCTAGGGTGTTCAAATTATACTGTAAAAATTTGAGAATGTGATCTCCATAATTTTAAAAGTTATGCAAATTTCGAAATCGATGAACAGGCTGTTAAGGTAGATTCGCCAAAAATTTTTTAAATTATAGTTTTCTGCAGCACGATTCATTCATTTCGGAAAATTTGTGGGAAAAATCAAAGCTGTCATATGTACACAAAATTTATTAGTTTTACAATTTAATTTCACAAAAACAAAATTTTTATTAAAAAAAAATTTGCCTATTGGCGGAAACTCAGTTCTAGTTTGTTTGTCCAGACAAAATATATCAATCAAAATAAAACAATTCAAACTGAGAGTTGTTCGTAAAAATTATTTTCGCACTCTCGAAAAAAAAGACGTCAAAATACATATAAAAAATGTTGTCCGGACAGTGTTGTCATATTTTTTTTTTCATAAATCTTTTTGAGTCTCAAAAAACTTGCAAAAAAGATAAACCTTACGATATGACAACACTGTGTCCGGAAAATATTTAAATTCGAAGTCAAAGTATGGCTCTTAATTCTGTTTTAAGCATTTACTTTCGCTAAATTATTGTAATGATGGTAATTTTTTCTTGTTTAATTAAATTTGTTATCTGGGAAATTTTAAAATTTTTGTGATTCATTTTAAGCGTTTTAGCATTACTTATACAAGAAGAGAACACAAATTTCTTTAATTCTTAACCACAACAAATTAAACGTATATCCATAATTCGCTATTGAAAAAAACATCCCATAATGAAAATTCTGATATTATTGAAAAAAAAATAAAAAAAAATTTATCTTTAGGGAACTTGTGTCTTAAAATTACTCATTTCAATTAAAAAAAATTAGCTTTTCTAATTGTTTTCTAATTTTTCATTCAAACTCATTGACCTTTAAATAATGGCAAATTTTCTTACAAATAACAAAAATATATCAATTAAATTTTAAAGTCTACTTTTAGGCTCTAATAAAATAATTTAAAAAAAGTCAAACTGAGAGAGATAACAAATTATAACAAAATACTTTTAAAATTAATAATTGAGTAAATAGAAAATAGTAAACAAAAAATTTCATTAAATAATTAAAAAAAATTTATTGCATTTTAAATTTTTAGCTTAAACGAAATAAAAAAACAATTGAGGTTAATTACGTTTTTTTTATTAGTGTTGCGTGTACGATTTTTGTTTATATTGAATTTTTTTTTTATCTTGTTCTTTCAGCGTTTTTTAGTATTAAAAGTGTCATTACAATTCATCATAAATTTTAAAATCCATAAAAGTTGCACTTTTGTCTGTTTGTCTAGTAACTTTTGCTGTACCACAACACGAAACAACTCATCAATCTTGTCAAAACGATTACTGCAGTATAAAAAAAAATCGAATATTTCTTATTTTGTTTTTGGTGATTTTTATTGCAAACATGTGTTTGGTCGCAATTATAAACATTGGAAAATTCAAGGAAAAAGAAAGCTGCAATAAAAAACACAGAGCAGAAACTTCTTATGTTATATGGCATTCTTAGATCCGATTTACACCTAGCAAGTTTATTTTGTGCACATCTTGGATAACTTTTTTAATTAATAGACGGCAAGTTTTCTTGTGCAAGTCTTGATTCCCCTTTCCTCTATCTCCTCTTACCTTGATATTATCGAGATATTTTATTGGATATAAATTGAGTGTCATACAGACTTACTTAGGGCCTAATTCACAAAGAAGAAAACAAGGCAATTGAGAAAATTTCGTATGAAAAAAATACTAAAATTGAGCTCTTTTTCATACAAATTTTTTAAAATTGTCCTCCAGTCTTCTTTGTGAATAGGGGGTTTAATTTTAAATAAAGAATGGCTTAGAAGTATTTATGCGACTATGTTTTTAAAAAAGTCATAATGAAATAGCATTTAGACCTTTTTTGTTTTTCTCCCCAAATTAAATTTTGTTGAAAACACCTCCGCCTCAAATATTCGGCAACAACAAAATATTTTTATGTGCATTCGATTGAGTGAAATAATTTATTTAAAAAGATTTTCTTGCAAAAGTTCATCGGATTATGATTTTGTTTTGCAGTAAGCAAATTATGACTGCGTATAACATGTGTGTATGTATGTATCAAGTTATACACTATGTAACAGGTCAAGGCAGTTTCATTTTAATAAACCGGATGTAATACTCATTCAAATGCATGTACATTTTCCACAGTTACAAAAATAGACTTTATTTCAAACACGTGCACTTCATGTTTTTGAGTCAATTAGAGAGCTGTTTGGCTTTGATTGCATTTTGTTGCAATAACAATTTTGTAAAAAAAAAAAAAAAAAAAAAAAAAATTTATGGCAAATATTTTAATGGGACCATAAATCAACACTTAATATTTTGTATAAGAAATTGTTGAGTTATTAAAATTGTTAAAAAAAAAAGAAACATTTGATAAAAAATTATTTAATAATATTTTTTTTCTTTTTAAAGGGGATTAATGAGGAGGTGCATACATCTTAAACCATAAAAAACTTAATTTAAAAACCTTATCGTGAAAAAAAATTGCGCTCAAAATTTGTTTTCTTTTCCCTAACAAATTAATAATTAAAGGTAAAAAATTTCGATAAAAACCCTGTTAAATTTTTATTTACGAAAGCCGAAAGTATTTCTCTAGTTTTTTGTAATATCCTTGTTTATTTCAAAATTGTATATTTCAAGAGTGACAGAAACATTCTATATGGACACTAAGATCTTAAATATTTATATCACTTTTTTGAAAGATAAACAACTTCCAAAAATAATTTTTCTACGACAACTAAAAATTTTACAGACATCACACGGGCTTCTTAAAAAAATCCACTCTAAATGTAGTCAGAAAATAACGAAGTATGTGAATTTGAGGTTTAAACGGAAAATAATACGTCACTAAGTTATGTTTTATTGGCGTACTTCTTTAGTTCAGATAAGTCTAAAGGCCAGCTTTTTTACTTCGTATTTTAATATTATTTGTGTTTAAGTTCTATTTAAATACTTAATTTAGTTTTCCAGTGTTTTTTTAATGCCTGTTAAAGCCAATGTTGCGGGTTTTTGAGATGTAGATTAAGCCTAATTTTTTTTTATTATTTCATTAAAGACCAACATTTTAAGCAAAACCAAGCGGTTTTGTCAAAATTTTTTATACAAACTTGGTTTACAGATTAACTAAACCTAGCTTAACTGATGGGTCGATTACCGATGGCAACTATACTTCAGTTTTGTTGCCAGCAGCGAAATTAAAAATTTTGTTTCTTTTATTATATTTTAACATAAGCAGCGTTGCCTAATTTCGTAATGGACACATAAGATTTCAAAAACCCAGCCTTACTGCCTGTTTATCTAACGCGAGCGCAAAAGTGACTCGTTTAAAGCCTTTTTAAGTTTCCATGGTGTATTTATTTGAGCAAATGATGGCCTCAACATTACAATAACACAAAAACGTAGGCAAAGTAAAAAACGATACGCGGTTTCTTTGAGGCCACCTTGTAAACAAATATATCGTTACCTTAATATAAAAAGGCCCCAACTCATCAAAAACACTTTTTACAGGAGAAGGAAAAAACTTAATAAAAGCTGAAATAATATAGCTACACAACCATTGTCAAAAAACATCTTTATTAAAATTAAACGAGGAATTCAGATTGAAATTCATAATATGTATTTCTTTCGAAAAATTGTGTGTATGAGTTAGGCCTTTTTTTCTTTAGAAAAATTGTGTGTATGAGTTAGGGCTTTTTGTATTCTGCTTATAACTTCTTTATTTTTAATCTAATTTGCTTGAAATTTTAATAGAATGTGTATTAGCAACCATTCTACAATAATCAATAAAAAAACGGATTTCCAAAAATAATGAGTTGGGGCCTTTTTATATTAAGGTAACGATATGTACTTTAAAAGTTTTTTTTATTTTCCGATCATTTGTAGTGCTACCATATATGTTTATACCCTCCACAACTAGTTGTGAAGAAGGGTTATACTAATGCCCCTAATACGGTTTACAACTCAACTCAGTTGAGTTGAAATAAAAACAACTGCTAGCGATGAGTTGTAATTTTTTGATGTTTTCCAATATAACAAAGTTGTCAACCATAATACAAAAACTGCAAAATTTCAACTGAACTAGAGTTGAGTTGTAAACCGTAATAGGGGCATAAGTTTGTCATTCCGTGTGAAACTTTTTTGTATATTTATCTAAGACCCCATAAATATATATATATATATTGGTTCCTATAGTCTATCCCTCTGTTGAAAACACGCTCACTTGCGAAAAACTTAAAAGAAAAGAACAATGTTGGTGCCGAATTAATCAAATCTAGTTATCCTAAGCAGTTTGGGATTGAAATCCAGCAAAATCGGCCCCCTAAAAAATTTATAATTTTGTTACAAACACTATTACAAATAGTGGCGGAATGTACAAATTGATATAAGATTCGTTCATTATGCGTAGAAATCATACCACAAAATTAGAAATCACACTGTCGAATTTCCTGAAGTTCGGTCCATAATTTACCATAATGCAAACCCCTTCGGCCATTTTGCGCCACCCTGTACATACTTACAATGCTGGACAATAAAATGCAGTTTCTAAAGAGAATTTAAGAAAGTTTCTGCAACAAATTTTTCATAATATGGACGAGGATTTAAGGTCCAGTTAGACATGACATAACCATAACCATACAAAACGGCTTTTTGACCCAACCTTATTTTATTAAAGGTGACGTACCATTACGCCGTAAACATACAAAACAATTGAATTTTGGTTTCTATGGTTAGTGGTTATGTCAGGTCTAATTGGACCTTGTTCAAGAGTTTCTTAAAAAATAAATGGTCATTAAATTAAATTTGTTACAAAATCAACGATAAAATAAATATACATATTTATAAAATAGTCTCTTATTCTTTACATGGCTACTGAGTCTTCCAAACGTTTTTTCTACGTTTTTTCTGAAAGTAAAAAAATACGAAATAAAAAAATTTCATCAAAAATACAATATTCAGTGACGTATAGCAGATCACCATATAGGTTGCGCGAATCGATGCCGGAACGGGTGATTATATTCATGATGATTTACCAGGTTATTTATTCTCTTCTATGGTTATGAATGCGTCTATGACATTATGGTTATATCAGGTCTAATTGGCACTTGTAAAGTGTTTAAAAAAAACATTTTCAAGAGTTTCTTAAAAAAAAATGGTCACTAAATTAAATTTGTTACAAAATCAATGATAAAATAAATAGATTTATAAAATAGTCTCTTATTCTTTTTAAAAAAATGTCTATACAAACACATGTTAGATATTTAGCGCTTTGAAATTTTTTATATGTACTTCCCTAAAAATTTTTCGAACTTAAATTGAAAGCAATATTGAAAGGAATGTTAACTTTAATTTATACAAGCGACACTAAATTAAATTTTCACCTTTAACTTTTTCGATATTAAAACTCTTAAGATCTTAAACTCACTGATATTTTTCGATCTCTTATGTGAATTTGACCTTGTTATCGAAAATCAAGATTTTAGGAACAAAATTCTTCGAAAACCTAAGAGAAATATAGCTCTTACGTTTTTTTTTCTTCTTAATTATTTTGCAGAGCTTTTCCCTTTTTTAAAAAATAAACAGTTTTTAAAATTTCAAAAGAAAATTCAGAGTCTTAAACTTAATGAGAAATTAAAGAGTTCATTTTTAAAAGAGTTGAAATTTTCTTTTTCTCAAAACTATTTTCCCCAAAAAAAAAAAAAAAAATAAAACCATTGTATTTTTGGTGAGAGTAAAAAATTTTAATCTCTCTGTATTTTGCCAATTTGAAAATTTTAAAAACAGAAACACATTTTTTCGAAATTATTTCAGTATTGTGTAAAACGTGTCTAAATTCGTAAACGGTATAAATTTTTGCGGTTTTATTTTGATTAAAAAAAATATATAAATTTTTTTTTTTTTATATAAAAAAAATCAAGCAGATTTTGATAGTTTTAATTTTAGACAATTTTGAAGAATTAAAAATAAAACATATTGTTACATCTAAAAATCATGAAAAAAAAAATTTTACATTTCATAAAATAAAATGCTAAAAATATTAAATTTTCCTAATAATTTGTTTGGCGGAAATTGTGTCGTGTCGCGTTTTCAAATAAAATCAGAAGAAAATATAAAATAGTTTGACAACAAAAAAAGAAAATAAATACAAACTGTGAAAATTTTCAAATTGCAATTGTTAAAAAAGTGAATCATATTTTTAATTTAAATCTCATGTAAAAGAAAACAACAAAATTAAATATCAGGGTTTAAAAAAATATTTTCTTTAACTGTTTCATATCATTCGAAGTATTTTTTTTTTTTTTTTCTTAAACAATAAACGAATATCTAAAGATTTTCAATTATAACAACTTAATCTGAATTTCCTAATATTATTTTTATTTAAATATAAAAATGTATTCTTCGTTTATTCAAAATTAATAAAGTATTTAAGTTTATTCGAAAACAATTGACGCAAAAGATTAGCTAAAAGTTTTTTTTTTTATATAAAAATATATAAAGCAAAAAAAAAAAAAACAAACAAAAAATACAACATTTAACAAAACATGAAATACTGAAACCGAAAAAAATAAAATATGTACCAACAAGTTATTTTTGTCATAAAGAGAAGCCCTCTAATTTTAAATGAAATTGGGAAAAAATTAAAAAAAAATCATCGTTTAAGAATCTTTTGGTTTCGATTTGCTTGGTTTTTATTTCTAATATTTAAAATGACAAATTTATTTTATTTTATTGTTGTTGTTTTGTTTCGTAATGGTTATTTATGTTTCTTAAAGAAATCTATATGATAAAGAAATATTTGAAAATTTTTCCCAATATCCTTGCATCTTTTTACAAATGCAAATCATGACTTTGAAAGATGTATAGAAATTAATACAGTAGTGGCTAAAGATAATGGTTCATATTTAAACAAATTCAAATATTCAAAAGTCATTAGTAATGAGTGTTTTTATTTATCACGATAGAACTTTGAGTGAAAACAAAAAATGAATTTAAATAAAAGCAATTTTTTATTCGAATGATTTGATTGACCGCGGATGTTCTTGCCGAAGTCTACTTTGGTCTACCAATTTTAGGCCACTTTTTTGAGTATTGCTGGCCATTCGTCATTAATAACACGAAAAGTTTTGGCTTCCAAGGCGTCAATTGTGGCTTGATAATCAGCTAAAACCAGTGACATCACGTAGCCCCACTATAACTAATCGAGAGGTGTCAAACCGTACGACCTTAGGATCCAATTCATAGGTCCACATTCTCGAAATCAACTTATCTCGCCAAATTTTGGTTACAATAGGTCGTTGGTTGCGGTGGCCGTATGGTCTATATCGCAATCCCGTTAAAACCACATCTCGCCCAGATTAGTGTCATCTATATTTTCAAACAAAAAATCATGGATCATTGTGCGGTAACGTTGTCCATTGAACGTAATGCGGGATCCAGCTTCATTTTTAAAGAAATAAGGTCTAATGATGCCAACAGCGTAAAGACCACACCAAACGGTGGAATCCTACTCTATGTTAAATTTGTTTAAATAGACGATTGTTTACGCAATAAAAATCACGAAGGAGCATATAAAAGGTGGGCCATAACATAAAAATCCTTAATTAATTCAGTAAATTTTTCACAAGGTCTTAAGCGGGTTACATAGTCTTGCGACAAAATTTCATGCACAATTTGTAAACAGAAATAAATTTGTTACATTATTCTCCGCAGTAAGGTTTATTTGAAGCTGAGTTGCACTTTTTCGAGTCGTGTTTTAAGCCGTCTTTCATTCCGCGATAAGTCCCTTACATGTCCCGATGACTGAAAACGAGCGACAAGAAAATAATTCAAAATGTTTACTGTGGATTTGAATTGTTGAATTTTGACTAGCAAAATTAAACTCAAACATTTTTGCTCGTTCCTCAATCGTATACACGGCAACGAAATCTCCCAAACGATTTTTTTTTTTTTTTCTAATACTGAAAATTTAAAAAATACGAAATGAAAAAATTACATCAAAAATACAATGTTCAGTGACGTATGGCTCATCCTATTGATTGTGCGAAACAACGCCGGATGGTATTTTATTTCCCACTTACCCCGTATATCTACCGGGCATTCCTTTATCCGCCTCCCGATGACCCGTGGAAGACATGCAACTCCACACGAGTCTTCTTCAATCTTATTAAACACATGTAGACGACATTTAAAATAATGAAATTTGTCATTATTAACTTACAATAATCGACATTCGGGAACATTCTGGGTACATTTAAGAAATATTCCTAATTCAACTACCTATGAAGAAATTAGAACTTAAAGTTTTCTAAAGCCAGATTTTAAATGTGGAAAGATATAACAACGTATGTGCTTTTGGTTTTTTACGAACACAATTTAAACAGGCAATAAATATTGAGAACTTTTTATTAACACCCAGGCTACAACTGACATCAAATGGTTAACATCATGTTAGTGTTAGGTATAGTCTCCTCATGTTAGTGTTTTGTTTGTGTTTTAACAGCGTTGTTAAGCAATCTGTCTTGAAAGCTATTTTATAACATAACTTGACGTTTAAGTTAGACAGACAGCTTTTTTTGTTGCTTGTTATTAACTTTTTTATACAACTTGTCAAAAATACGCGCGTGGCTGATAAATAATTAAAATTAAAGCGCAAAATAAAGTGCAAAATAAGTTTTCCGAAAATAAATTAATTTTAAAAGCAAATTGGTGAAAAATTGTATACTATGTATACTATGTTTAAGCGCTAAACTTTTTCTTCGCTATAAATATAACACACAACCTGTCTTTAGCTTGTTTTTAAACTTATGTTGTAAGATATTTACGTGTTCTCCACCTAAAACACATTGGCAATTTGACGAAGTTATTCTGCCGGCGTTATTGCTTGTGTTAAGACATCACAAATTGCACGTGTGGCCGTAGGGTAACGTAATTTGCGATTATTAATTCACTTCAATTAGAAAAAAAGTTAAAATAAAATTGCTAAATGTTTTATTAATTTCAAATCAAGGTAGACAATTTTTTAATACCTTATATGTGCGTGCTTTTCGTTAAATGGGAAATTTTTTTTTACTGTTCGTTCGTATATTTCTTACCACTACTGTATTTTCAGAGTAGTTAAAATATTTAACAAGAAATGTTTTCGATTTTAATTTTACAGACAATTTATCTTCCTAAAATTTCATTTATAGTATTTTAACGGGGCAGACATCACATAATTCAATTGCTTTTAAATTAAATCATTTTTATATATTATTCGTCAGACATTGTTTATTTATTTATTTTTTGTTTTTTTAATACTGCTCCAATAATATTCAATGTCAACAATGGCCGTTATGAACCAAATAACTAGTGTGTCATATCATCAATCACTTTTTTCTTCAAATTTAATGAAATGTGTCGTTAAAAATGTCATGTGTTATTTTTCTTAAGCCAAAAGATGATTAATTGTATACATATTTTTTTTAAATGTTTATAAAGGAATTAAAACGAATTAGAATCATTAAAAACTGCTAAATTAAGTTCTCAAGTCTTCCATTTTTTTTTTTTTTTTTATTTTTTTTTTTTTATTGATCAGATGGAATAAATTATTTCTTACCACTACTGTATTTTCAGAGTAGTTAAAATATTTAACAAGAAATGTTTTCGATTTTAATTTTACAGACAATTTATCTTCCTAAAATTTCATTTATAGTATTTTAACGGGGCAGACATCACATAATTCAATTGCTTTTAAATTAAATCATTTTTATATATTATTCGTCAGACATTGTTTATTTATTTATTTTTTGTTTTTTTAATACTGCTCCAATAATATTCAATGTCAACAATGGCCGTTATGAACCAAATAACTAGTGTGTCATATCATCAATCACTTTTTTCTTCAAATTTAATGAAATGTGTCGTTAAAAATGTCATGTGTTATTTTTCTTAAGCCAAAAGATGATTAATTGTATACATATTTTTTTTAAATGTTTATAAAGGAATTAAAACGAATTAGAATCATTAAAAACTGCTAAATTAAGTTCTCAAGTCTTCCATTTTTTTTTTTTTTTTATTGATCAGATGGAATAAATTACTTCAAATTATGTCCAATTTGTAGGCTAATATTTAAATCTACAAATATTATGTTAATTTTTATATAACCTTAATTCGCATTTAAATAGAGATTGATTTTTTTATTTGAAGTCTTATTTAATTAAGATAAAAGTACAAAAAAAAATATCATAAAAAGTCTATTTATTTACAAAGTGGTCTCAAAAATAGTTCACTGTTATTTTGTGTCTGTTGTTTTATTGTTGGGACATTGAGGTAACCTTGCTAAAGCTTCGTGCAGACGGTGGACAGATCTTACAATAATGTAAGGTCTGGCAATGCGGTGACACTACATATACTGCAAAAGAAAAATTTCCACCGAAAGTAAATTGTCAGCTCAGACGATTGTAAGAAACCCATACAATTACATTGGCGGCCAACAAAAATTATCAGTACACACGGTTGAAAGATAATTGCCAGGCAAGAATTGCCAGATTTGCAATGTCAGATAATGAAATTGGGTGCCCCGGTAGGGTAGCTGGTAGTGAGCTAGTCAATCAGTACCGTGGTTCCGGGTTCGATTCCCGCCAGAGACTGTTCTACTGCAGACAAGCGAAGAGCTTCGCGGGATTAGCGTAGGAATAAAAAATAATATTAAAAAAGTAAAAATATTGTTATTGAAGGGACAAAGTAATAGCAAGGATTTTAAAATTTAAATGTTGTTTAAAAAAGGTTTCATCGATTTTTATTGAAATTATTTAGCAAAATTCAACATTTTTTGTTGTTTCTTTTCACTCAGGGATGGGAATTATGGTGCAGTTGTACTTTTTTTTTGATACATTGGTGATCTTTAAAAATATTTCTTAATAAATAAAAAGTCTTTTTATAAAGACATATATCAAGAGATGAGCCAGAAAATATAAAATTGGTGCTGTCATAGTCTCAAACTTTGTTTTGTTATTGAAGTTGGTACAAAATGAAACGTATGTATTTGCAGCGTTGCCAATAGAAAAAGGTCTCTGAAAGTGATACCATTGTCAGATGCATAAAATTCACACATCTCACAATAAAAATAAGCTTCCAAAGTCTGACCATGATCTGCCAATCGCAAAGCAGAAGCACATTTTATTGACAATATCGTTAGATCTGACCACCGGCTGTACGAAGCTTAAGTTTTAAACAATAGAAATTTAAGTTGAATTTAAATGTACCAGCTTCCTTAGTGAAGAATATAATTTTGTATTTAAAACGATTTTAAATATAAATGTGATATACGGGTCGTTCTGAAAATCACGTGATTTCAAATCACGTGTTTTAAAAATCAGATGTGTGATTTTGTGGTGTTCCGAAAGTCATACCGTTTTTTTTGTTTCTCGGTGTGCTTTCAGCAATTGAAAATCTAACTGAAACACAAAAACGGAACACCAAAATATCACACATGTGATATTAGAAGCCACATGTGATTTGAAATCACGTTATTTAATGTAAAGGGATTTTCAGAATAGGCCTGATAATATCAAACCAAAAACTTGGGCGTTAAACGAATAATGACTTCATCCCCCAATCAGCGGGTGTGCTTAAGTTTATTTTACCAATTGATTTTAATGACTCTGATTCGATGGAATTGTCAGTCCATGTAAATATTGTGTACAACGTTCAGGTCGCAATTCTAAAGATAATTGAGTGAAATTTGTTACATCAGTTTTTATCGGCCCAAAAGCCTTGGTAAGACTCGGTACATGATTTCACCTAGCCCTCCATACAAATTTTCTTCCGGAGTTGAGCTCTCTGTTATGCATTAACCTCTTTAGTCTGCACTTCACTTCACCTCACTTGAAAAATACTTTCGGTGGGATTTTTAAAATTTTACCGCAAAATGGTTTTATCATGTTATTAAATGTTAGGAAAATCAATCCATATTTAATATAAAAATAAATAAATACCACTTCAGAAAAAAATTTTGTATAATATCTAGAATGTTACCACAAAATATTGTGTCAATAAGTCTAGAATTTACCAATTGTCTTCATTCTGAAAATCACTTAAAAACGAATTAATCTCATATTAATGTTGGTGTATTAACTCTAATATTAATCTTTATGTCTTAACAAAATGATGTGCCCAAAAATGTGGTGTAGGGTATCATGAGCTTTAATTTGTTAAATTGATCTTTTGTTTTTTCACTCTTCCAAGTGTTAATATTTGAACATATTTTATTTTCCGTAGACTCTCAACGACCTTCAACCAATTAAATCTTTCGTCAAATTGCTTAGGAACTTCCTAATTTGACCGCATAATAAAACAAACGTTAACACTTTATCAATAAACATTTAGATTTTTTCTCTTCATTACAAAATTTGGCTGTAAAACTGAAAATTGAAAACAAATTTTTCATAATTTAAATAGAAACCAAAAAAATTCAAAGAAATTTTCAAATTTTCTTTCATACGTCAAATAGAATAATTAAAAACCTATAATAACAATTCAGCATTCTTTAACAGAAAATTAAAGCAAATTTATAAATATGTATTTAAAAAAAAATCAAACAAAAATATTTAAATAAAAAAGAAACCGAAACATTCACATTTTTCCAAAACCAAAATATAAAAAAAAAAATAAATGTTTAAAAAAGTCTAAATGCTTAAAATAAACAATTATTATGCGAAAATTTATTATAATAGTATTGAAGAAACTAAAATAAATAAATCTAAAAATTCTAAAAAGGAAAACGTTCTAAATTTCTAAAATCTTAATTGCTGCTAATTATCTGAGTACACGTCATCAACATAAAAAAATATATTTATAATAATCAAAAGGTTAAAGCATATATTTTAATTGGATTTTCATTTTTGAAAATAAATTTTTGATTGAATGTTTTCAACATTTTGGTTTTTCGGAGGAAGTATTTTCATTTTTGCCGCAAAAAAAATCACCCTTATCGTGGTTGGCGAATTTAAACTACGCCTGCGACTGTTTGGTAATAGATTAAAGGAAATAAGTTCACGTTCTGATTAATCTATTACCAAACAGTCGCAGGCGTATTTTAAATTTGACAACCATCGGAAGGGTGAATAATAAAATTTTCTGCCCGTTCGCCGATATCGAACGTTAACGTTCGCATAGTAGGGATGGGCATTAAATATCGATATTAAACAAATTATAATCAATATATATCGCCGATATTAAAAATACCCATATATCGATACATCGATATTTATTTACGACTATCGAATTCGATATTTTTAAGATCTCTTTGTAATAAAATTCAACATTTTAAGGGTTGCTCAACTGCTTACAATACTGTTGTTTTTTAAGAATTGCATCATATGCTTTTAAACTAATATTAAGACAATAACGGCGCTTTTCCATTGTACACTTTGTTATAGATTACACACTTCAGTTTATTCTCGGTTTTTTAAGAGATGACAACAAAAAAATAAGCGCGGAAAAAATATCCTGGAAAGGGTTCCTAGAATTATGCAAAGAATCGCCTTAATTGTGGCGTGTTAGCAGCAATAGACTAATGAAAGTTGGAATGTTAATAATAATAAACAATATTTTGTTTTTTTTTTTATTTGATCATGTTCTTATATATAAAAAATAAAATATTGCACAGTTTACTTGTAAAGTATGTGTCACAAGTTTTTGTTGAATTTTGTTTTAATTGTAGAATTAACTGCCGGTCCTCGATTTCAAATGAAAACTTCGTTCGCATAACTTACCTTAAAAACTAAATTTTAAAATTGGTTTTTGTTTTAAATAAAAGTTAACAGAAAGAAAGTTTCGTTCGAAATCGAGGGACAGGCAGTAAATTTGAAATTAAAAGAAACAACAAAAAGTTAAAATAAAATTATATGTAATATGTTTGTACCTATGTATTGAAATTTGGTAATAATTTCAGCTTAATACGTTCGATTCATCGATATTTTTAATTAATAAATATCGATACTCTTAAAAAATATCCGATAAAAATATACGATATATATCGATTTATTTTTTCAATTTGCCCATTCCTATCGCATAGTAAAAAACATTTAAAACAAAATTTAAAAAATTGTTTTTGTTAATATTTTAATATAAATTATTGACAATAGCAGTTAAAACTGAATATTGCCACTAAAGTATGTACACGAAATGCTTAATTGTTTTTTTAAATGCTGTAGGAGAATTATTATTTGAACTTTTTAAGAACATGACAGCTTTACTTCTTAATTTTGTAACAATTAACAAATTAATTGTTTTGACTTGCAATGTCAACGTTACACTTTAAGAAACATTTAATCAGAATTCGAAAATAAACAAAACGAAACGTTTGCAATAGTTTTTTTTTTTACTTTGCAGTGAGTAAAACAAAACAATAAGAGACATTTTGCCGTATAATTTTCTATGGTTTTCGCTTTTAAGCAAATCAAGTACGTTATTTAAAATGTACGCATCTAGAAAAGAAAACAAAGGGAGCAAAATTAAAATGTTTTGAATAAGTTTGCTGATTTATTTGCTCCTTTAGTAACGTTTTTGAAGACAGCTTTTTTTAAATAACATATTTGTTTTTATTCATGTTTAATAAATGCATAAAACTAAAGCGGAAAATAAAAGCAAATTTTCGTGAAAAAACTAAATAAGTTATTCATAAAATACGTTTCGGCATTTATTTCGTTCTTAAATGTACAACTGCAATTGGAAATTAAAGCGTCCAGATGAGTGACATTCCCATTGTTTTGCTTGCACTCTTTGTCACTTGAGCTCGTTTTACACTATCACACAAGTCATAAGTAGTAAGACTAAAATGCTCCCTGATCTAATTATTCTTTGAACATTTTCAAAAAGACAATAACAACGTATGACAGGGTTTTTCTCAAAATACGTATGACTTGTGTGATAGTGTAAAGTACCCCTTAAAAAGTATTTCTTTTGGTTTTATTATGTACAAATCGATTTAAAAATTTGTATTTCATGCACGGCATTTTTAACGTTGACATATGGCTCATTTGCTGCAACATCGACACAAAAATATTAGTTTTATGGAAAACGATTTTAAGGTCTTAAATTTACACACAACAATGAAAAAAGAAAGTTGTATTCTTCTCTCAAGAGTTGAGATTACAATACCTTCAAATAAAATAATGACCACTTTATAAAATACCTGATTTACTTACTATGCATTACTGATAAAAAGTCAAAATTTGCGATTTTGACTTAGGACGTTGCTGCAGCAAATGAGCGATATATAATTTTTATTTTGTTGAATGTTACAAATACAATTGCAAATATAATGCCAATTTAATTTACCGTGCAATAGTACCGTAGGCCTTCTGAACAGAGTCCCTGACACGAATAAAACCCACAACTACTGATATACTACCTTAATGTAATACCTTTACTTTTTATTTCCTTATAAGTAGTCTGATCTTTAAAAATATCTTTCTATTCGTTTTAGTTTTAAAAATTCTTCTCTCAAGAGTTGAGATTACAATACCTTCAAATAAAATAATGACCACTTTATAAAATACCTGATTTACTTACAATGCATTACTGATAAAAAGTCAAATTTGCGATTTTTGACTTAGGACGTTGCTGCAGCAAATGAGCGATATATAATTTTTATTTTGTTGAATGTTCAAATACAATTGCAAATATAATGCGAATTTAATTTACCGTGCAATAGTACCGTAGGCCTTCTGAACAGAGTCCCTGACACGAATAAAACCCACAACTACTGATATACTACCTTAAAGTAATACCTTTACTTTTTATTTCCTTATAAGTAGTCTGATCTTTAAAAATACCTTTCTATTCGTTTTAGTTTTAAAAATTTTTTAACAAATTTCTAAAAATCAAAATTAGAAAATTAAAGCCTATAGTAGCAACGTATGTTTTTTGTGTCTCGTTAAAATTAAAATAATTTGTTGGTAACTCAACGTTTCAATGTATTCGAAACAACAATGTTTTCTACTCTTTCTATAATTTCTTATATCAAACATGTTTTGAATAGTAGAATCAGCAACATATGGTAAAAGTCCCTTAATATCCAACACAAATGTATTCGAAAAAACAGCGTACATGTCGTCACTTAAAATGCAAAAGGGCGTAACAAAACTACAAAATCAATAACAACAAGTCGCCATTTTTGATCGCATTGATCTAACTTTTTTTGTGAACTCATAGCTTAATAAAACAAACAAAAATCAATCAAAAACAACTTTTTCGAATTTTTTTTTTGTTGTTACGTCTTTTAGCATTTTAGGTAACGATATTTACTTTGTGTCTCTTTTAAACAAAAATAACTCGTTGGCAAGTGAAATGTATTCGAAATAACTTTAATGACGTTTTATATTCTTACAAAAATTCAGCATTTCATGACGAGAAAACACGTCAAAAAAAATAACATTTCTTTTTTTTTAATTAAAATGTTGAAGGGATTTAAAATTCAAAACAACTAAAAACAATTTGACAAATTTGTTCGAATATAAGTTCGAAATAGAGAAAACTTTTAATAAAAAAGTTATGAAACAGTTAAAAAAAATACAAAATAAAACATTTTGTAATGGGATTAGATTTCTAAAACGTATGTTTTTTGTGTCTCGTTAAAATTAAAATAATTTGTTGGTAACTCAACGTTTCAATGTATTCGAAACAACAATGTTTTCTACTCTTTCTATAATTTCTTATATCAAACATGTTTTGAATAGTAGAATCAGCAACATATGGTAAAAGTCCCTTAATATCCAACACAAATGTATTCGAAAAAACAGCGTACATGTCGTCACTTAAAATGCAAAAGGGCGTAACAAAACTACAAAATCAATAACAACAAGTCGCCATTTTTGATCGCATTGATCTAACTTTTTTTGTGAACTCATAGCTTAATAAAACAAACAAAAATCAATCAAAAACAACTTTTTCGAATTTTTTTTTTTGTTGTTACGCCTTTTAGCATTTTAGGTAACGATATTTACTTTGTGTCTCTTTTAAACAAAAATAACTCGTTGGCAAGTGAAATGTATTCGAAATAACTTTAATGACGTTTTATATTCTTACAAAAATTCAGCATTTCATGACGAGAAAACACGTCAAAAAAAATAACATTTCTTTTTTTTTTAATTAAAATGTTGAAGGGATTTAAAATTCAAAACAACTAAAAACAATTTGACAAAAGTAATTTGTTCGAATATAAGTTCGAATTAGAGAAAACTTTTAATAAAAAAGTTATGAAACAGTTAAAAAAAATACAAAATAAAACATGTTGTAATGGGATTAGATTTCTAAAACATTGGCATTTTTTATTTAAAAATGTTTTATTGTTGAAAATTAATTTAACATTTAAATAACAGTTGCTGTTTTATTTATGCTCCTAAATTAAAAAAAAAAAATGCAAATTTTGAGTTGAATTATCATTAAAAACAAAAAGTAAAAGAGAAGAGAATAGTTGTGTTACTTTATAAATATAGAAAGAAATAAAATTAACAAAAAATATCAAATAATATGGCTACAACATTTCTAAATCGTTTTCAACGAGATAAAAGTGAAAAACATCCTCTCTTAAATAAAGATCAACAAGAACAAAAACGTACTATTGATTTGCTAGCGGATACCGGAAATCAACATACACAAACTGAAGAGAATCGTAATGGCGACGAAGAGAACAACATTAACAACAACAATACAAATCCCAAACAAAGAAGGCGCAGATCATATGTTTTTGCCACTCTCAAAGATGTTATAGCTTTGACAAATAATGAAGATGCTGGCGCAACAGCACCCACCTCAAATAATAGCAACAACACTAGCGTCAACAACAATAACAATCGCAAAGATAATAAAAATAAAGATGCAAAACAAAATGAAGAATATGTTCTACAGAAAAAAGAAATAAACAAGGATAAAACAGAAGAGGAGGAGGAAACGAAAAAACCACATCAGCAGCAGCAACAACCTAGACAACAGAGACGTTATATGCGTAGTGCTACGGCTGCTAGTGTAACGCAATTGTTGTCGGATGGCTGCAATAATCTGTTGCAAAGATTCCGTCGTAATCCGAGCGAACGACCTGAACAAAAATCTCAGGCACAACAACAACTGAGAGATCGCGAACGTGAACGCGAAAAACAGCAACAACAGAAATCAAATCGGTAAATGATTCTCAGTCAAATCAAACGGAAAATTATATTTGAATAAACTTTATAAAAACAAAACTCGGTCATTTCTAAAAAAAAAAAAATTTTTTAAATAAATTAATAACAATTGTGAAAAAAAACGAACACAAATATTTCTAAACAATACCAACAACAACACTTTATATTTAATAAAATATCTAAAAAGTATTAATTAAAACTAAGTAAAATGCATCATTTAAATTCAGTAATTTGTGGTTAATTATGTAAAGAAACTTAAAAAGTAAAAAAAAAAAAATAATGAAAATACAGATAAAACGAAAATAATAAAAATTCTTTATAATCTGTTAAACAAATTAAAAACAAAAGAAATATAAATGCGTCTGATATTTTAAAACATGTGTTTTGATATCGTAAACTTGTATTTATGATAGATGTTCATACATAATTTTGTATATTGTATACATACATCATATCTATTGTTGTTGTGGTTACTGTCTCAGCTAAAAATAATATCTTCTTTTTTTTAAATATACATTTAAAAAAATTCTTAACATAGTATAAATATTCTTTATTAAATTGCTATTTTTGCATTTTAAAAATTGATTTCATCTAAAGATGGGCGTATGTTTAATATTATAATTTGCATAGTAAATTTGAAAGAAAAAAAAGCAACAACATTTTTAAACAGTTCGAACAAATTATATAAAAAAATCGGTCAGTTATTGTGTGTCTGTGTGTGAGTGTGTTTTCGTAAATGCCGCTAATTTTTAAAATACAACAACAAAAAGAAAACAAAGATCTATTTTTAAAACAAACATTTAATTTTCTTCTTCCCTCTTAAACAGAAACATAATTATGTATATGTCCGTGACAGTACAATGATACCAGATGTTTTGTTTTTATATTGAACCCATTTGAATATAGGAAATGCACAAAATTACCTAAAATCTTGACTGAAAGGTAAAGAGTTAGAAACACTGTTCTTAATGCGCAGAAAATGGTCAAAAAGATTTTATAAGGAATATATACTAATGGCTTCATTAGATTTTACTTTTGGTTGCCGTTCTGTGTCATTCTTTTCTGTAGCAAATATTCTGTATCTACTTTTTCTGTTAAAAAATCAGCTATTTAAAAAAAAGAAAAATATTGAAATTGTAAAAAAAACTTTTCGTAAAAAACAAAAAATTAAATATTTGAAGTCAAAAATATAGCACTATTTAAAAAATCATTGATTAAAACAAATTTGTATACCACAACAAACTTAACGTTGAATTCAATTTTCAACAGAAGCTATAGTCCGTGACACTTAGAAAATATTTGACGAACTAATCTTAGTCTCGCGTAAACGTGATGTTACGCTGCGGATAAACATGATCAAATTAAAATTTTTCTCCGTTCATACGTATCAGCTGTTAAAGAACTTTATGATTGCAAATTGACAGAGCGAACAATCCTTCGACGCACCAAACGTTTTCTTTTTATATATTTATACAAAACGCTCAAATAACAAAAAATTAAATTTTTGGGAAGTTTTTTGCTGTAATCGTCGTTAAAAAGCTTTTCCTTGGTTTGATTGACGGTTTTTTCGCAAAAAATAATGTTAATGAGCACTCGAAATTCACGTTTTTCCATTTTTAAAAACTCCACGAGGTTGTATGTTTTGAACAGCTGTTAAACGCAAAGTTAATGACGGAACTTGCTCAAAACTTGACAGTAGACTATTAACAGGTGGTACTTGATGGGAGCAGTGTTGCATTTCATATAACTACGAGGGAAGTTCGAAAAGTCACGGACTTATTGATCCGCCCTCGTACAAACAATAATTTTAATGCAGATTTTCTTCCAAACAGCACTTCATGGAAAATTTTATTAATATCCCTTTTGAATTTAATGTAGTTTTGATTTAAAATTGAATAGTTTTATTTAAAAAAAATTGTTTTACTTTCGGCATCACCTCATCATCCACTATATTTCCCTAATGTTTTTCCACTATATTTCCCTAATGTTTTTCATACATCTGGCCACATTTTTTTTTTAATAACATTTAAAATATTTTCTCCCTCTCTAATTAACGTTGTAAATCAGCTCGCATTTTTAAAAGTTAAGTAATTTTACTTTTTTGCAAAGTTTTAAATTAAAAATAACTTGGCAGTGTATCACAAAAGTAAAGGTTAGAATTGTTGTATATAAATATATATATAAACATATATTTTTTGTTTTTATTCGGTAAGAATTCAATTGAAATCCAAATTAAGCTGGATGCGTTTAAAATTTAAAGCCTTCCGAATGAAGACATCTTTTATTTAGAAAATTACCCATTACAGAAGCCTTTCTGTACCAAGTAAGCAGCTAATGTTCTATTCTCTTTACCATTAGGTTTAAGTTTTCTTTTGATTAAAATATACTGCCTGTTTCTGAAATAATAATAAAAATGTTCGTTTTGGAATTTACATTGAATTTTTCAATATGAATTCACAAACGAGAATATTTGTTTTATTTTCAAATACCGGCCGATAATACATTAGCAAATAAATTGTGCTCTCTTTTTACGAAGGCCTTATCTAGCCTGTAATTCTAACCTGTTTTCGTGTTTATTGTTTGATTTATAACGCAATTCCTAATATTTTTCTTAAAATTGGACATTTTTTTAAGGAAAAAATTTATTGTTATTCTAATTGTTCCATCCGATAAAAATTTATATAATGACATCCGCTCAGAACAGTAATAGTGTTCTTTGATAACAATTCCTCTAAAAAATTTTAAAAATTTTGGTATATTTTTGTCACGCACTATAAGGTTAAACAAATTTTTTGTATGCAAAAACATACGGTCACTCTTTTAATTACTTTTAAATCATTTTCTTATAATACTTTTCTCTGTGATTTTATATTTCCTAATGGCTTTTTTTGAGAATTCACAAAAAAGAGCTTTATTTATTTAAAAAAAAGCTCTAAAGCAAAAGCTTCTGCAGATTGCTTCCTTTCCCAAAACAATTTCTATTTCTTCTCTCATTTCATAATAAAAACTTGTGTAAAGATTTATAATTATATTTTTTTCTTTCTTTTGTTGAACAATTTTTACTGCTGCGTACTATTTGTATTGTATACATATTGTTTAAAGATATAATTTCAGACATTAACTTCTAAATCTAAAGCTTTTAATTATTAATTATTTTTTTTTTAATCATCGCCTCTTGTACACGATAATACTTCTCTAGAGTTCAAGGTTCTATATTTTATTCTTGTTATGCTTCTGTACTTTTTTTTTAATTTAGTTTATTTTTTATTATTTTTGTTTTTTTTACTGACTGCAAATTCAATTAAGATGCAACCCTAATGCCCCATGGCATCCACAGCAGCATTCAAAAGTTTTACATACAGGCAATATTTTAGTAAAGAGTATTTAGTACATAATGGACATTTATTTTTACAAGTATGTACTTGTATATACGACTTCTAAATACACTTTGCCAGCCAACTTTCAACACACTTTGTGTTGGCGTTTACGTTGATTTGTTTCTAAATTGTTGTTGTTGTATTAAATATATTCTAAGATGTGTTATTTGTACTAAATTGATACTAAATTCTTAAAAACATATACTAATGATTAAGATTACAAAATGTCTAGGGGTATTTGCGATAAAATTTTAATTTGCTCGCAAATACTCGTAAATGTATTTTTTGTGTTTTTTCTGAAATGTGTAGGTTATTTATTAAAACCCAAATTGTTTTAAGGAAGTTGTTTTACCTTAAATTCCGTTATATTGTTTTATTTTAACGTATAATATTTACAGATAATCAGATGCGATTTTTATATCTAGTAAATTTATTTGTTAGTATGTCGATTTATTTAATTTAACAAATACGGAAATCGCTGCTGCGTAATGAAAGTGTCATTTGTTTTCAACCATTTGGTGTTATTTTTTTTTATCAGTGTTGCCAATTTAGTCATTGAGTGGCTAGATTTAACCGTGTTTCACCTTGTCATTTTATTTAGCAAATTTTTGTCCAAGTTTTTTTTAAATATTTTTGGGCAAAAAATTGTATAAACAGGGCAGGGCACTTGGCTTAAGAAAATAACAGTTGACAGGCTTTTCGGTAATTTTTGACAGAAGCTTAATCTATGTAATACATTTTATAGTTGGGCCTTAACATTTCGATTAAAATCTGCGTTAAAATAAATATTTTCGTTCAATATATTTTTTTTTTCCTTAATATTTTAAACTTTTTTGTACGTCTTCCATGAATAATAAACTTTCATGTAAGGCACACAAAACAGAACGGAACAATCGACTCTAAAAATTCCGGGGACTTCTTTCACCATACGGGCATTTTAAAATAAATCACTATCAAAAACAAAACATCCAAAATTGTTCAGTAACCGCTTATTTTAGAAAAACCTAACCCGTGATGTAATTTCTATTAATATTTGTGTTAAATCGATATAAATTAATGCATATGAAAGAAAGGGACAGATAAATTATTATTTTATAATTGCAAAATAATAATTACGGCTGCCAACCTGCGTAATATGCAAATAAATGCAAAGTATATATTTTTGTGATAAACTTGAAAAATGTGCAAATGTGTTTTTTTTTTTCATTATAAAAGCATTTAAAACTTGCCCTGGTTATAAATAATGCTACGATTATAGTGTAACGTAGAAGTTTTTTAAATAAATATTTACAAACAAATAATTTGTCAAAAAAAAAACTAAATTCTATTGATGAATTTTTCGTTATTAATAATTTATGAGTTTCTGAAATAAAAGCTTGGTTAGCCATTTTTTAGTCACGTAAAGAGTTGGCAACACTGTTTTTACAAAAGATCGTAAATAAATACTTCGGTCTATGTATATTATATAAAATAAATTAAATATTTCATTTCTTTATTAAACTTAAGTTCATTGTATTCTTTGTTGTTAATATTTTTTTGCGGTTTCGATCAATATTTTTTCTTGGTCCGCAATTTCTTTGTCGCTTGTTTGTTCAAAACTTTATTAAAATCATGAAAAATAACAATATTGTAATATAAAAATCTATATGACATTGTTTGTGTTTTCAATGTTATTCTTTGGCGCTGTGCTGCGTTTTACATGATTAGGGCCTTAATATAATTTAAAAAAAAAATACACTCTGCTTTTAGCTTTTTTGGGATCTTAAACGAATTTTAGCAAAATTCTCCAACATCATACATACGAGTATGAGAGGAAAAAACTTTGACCAGTATGTAGTAAGCTATCAAGTGAGAAGGGCGATATTGCTTGTTTTTAAAAAGCAAAAAGAAACACACAGTCTAGGAACCGAAAATTATAGTTATTTTGAAATTTTAAAACAAAAAATAATATAGAAGTAAATGTCGGAAAACTGATTCAAGTAAACTATATTAATCCTTATGAATTTTTCTATGATAAAATAAATTGATTTCAAAAATTTTAATTTTATTTTTTTAAACAAAATTAACATTTATTTTTTTATTTTGATTTCTTTGAACAAAAATAACAGTTGTTGTTTGATTTTTATTTTTTTGAGCAAAAATAAAAGTTATTCTCTTAAGAATTATTTGAATGTGTAATCATCATTAGGATTTCTTAAACACATTAAAATAAATATTTAAAGTCAACCTTATTATTATAACATGTACATTTCTTAAGAGGACAACTTTTATTTCTGCTCGAAAAATAAAAATAACTGTTATTTTATCAAAAAAAAAAAAAAAAAAAAAAAAAAAAAAAAAAAAAAAAAAAAAAAAAAAAAAAAATCAAAAAGTAACTGTTATAATTGTTCGAAAAAATAACAATCAAAAAATAATGATTCTCATCTGATTTTTATGAAAAAAGGAATAACTGTTACGGTCCCTGCCACGCAATGAATACAAATTGTACCCAAATCCTTTTCTTTCAGTGCAAACATAACCAGCGGGAACATGAGGAATTGATTACACAAATAACTAAAAAAAATAATGTATTATTATCGAAAGCATAATAATGCATTCATTGGAATCGAGAATGAATTTTAATGACACAATAAATATACATTGATAACCACATTTGCAGAACAAGAAATGTATTGTTTCTGTTCGTAACAATTATTCGTGTTTTTTCTTCTGTTCGTCACAATTATTATTCTTTTTTTTTTTACCTATTTTCTAAGTAAAAATCCGATTTAAATTATTTAATTTATTCGCAGTATACATGATCTGTGTTAAGAGTAATGAGTTCTGGAATCAAATATTAAACAAGATCTGAATTACATTCTCGATTCCTATTGATTACCTTTTTCGGCTGGGTACTAATGCATTGTAAAATAGTCTATGCTCTCTTCTGGAATAACTTTGATTTAGCTTTAAGACACATAAAGAGTTTGAAGACCTGCGACCCATAACAAATTCCTTACCCTCCGCAACAGGTTTTGATTTCAAATATGAAATTTATGCGGTAAAAAATTATAACGCCATTAAGGTTTTTCATAGGACATTTTCCGGCAACACTTCAAGTCGGGTGATGACACAAGACGTACTATTTTTTAGCATAGGTATACAATCTGAATTCACCTTTAAGAAAACTATTGAACGATTAAAGAATCTGATTGCCTAACAAACCCCTACGTCTCAATCATTTAACGTAGTCCCCATACAAACCCTTATTCCAAATAATAGTTTTTCTGCCCATAAACCATCTAATTATGTTGGTATTTAGATTTAGTTCGGCCCAAAATGTTACCGATTCATATTTGACTATAGCTTTCATAAGAATATCACTCCTGAAAAAGGGGTTTTATATGATATAATTAATTACAACATCATTTGTCCTGATTTGCTGGCCTGCATCAATATAAATGTTCCTTCTAGTTGTGCTTAAGTAAACCCTTAGTTAAACGTCAAAATGTATATTATAAATAATAACTGTTTTTTTTTTGCAATTACTTTACCAGTTGCGTGTAATTGACATTTACCAAATACTAATTACAGTTATTGGTTATTGATAAATAACAATTGCCATTTACTTGTAATTGTAATTGATCATTTCTAGCTGCCAATTACAAAATGTATCAGGATAAGTAAATGGCAAAAAAAAAAAATTATATTACGATTACGCGTAATTGATAGTTGGAAATTAGCAATGCCCAAGTCTGAATATTCAGTCTTGGTCTAATCAAGTTATCAAACCAAAATAAAGTCTTACAATTCGGCAATTTTTGTTTGATTGACAAACAAAGCCCATTTTTCTGGCAGCCTCGGTTGCAGAGCTTTTGAAAAATTAGCTTTTTTCCAGATTTTTAGAATCTGGACATCTTAACTAATATAATATATTTAAATACTTAATCCGACCGGCAGGCAGTCTACTCGCTGCCGATCTTTTATATTTTTTTAAGTTTTGTCTTCCTAAGCGGAAATGTAAACAACTTTTTTAAACATTTTCACAACAAACAAGAATGTGTGAAAACTTAATTTGCTTATAATTTATAATCATTTCTCCCCTCCATTCTTTTAGCACATCCAAATACAAATATTCTATTAAATAAATTACATTGAGCTTGATGATGTTTATAAAAACCATAATCTAATAAATTCAAAAATTAGTTTTCTGTCATAATATTATTTATAATAGGCCTAAATTTACATATGACTAGTTTTAATATTCTTGCCAAAAAAAAAAAAAAGACGTGTAAATGTAAAATGCATATTTTCCATTTTAATATGAATAATGAGTCATAGTTGGTTGGATTTTACAAAAAAAAAAGAAAGTTATATTTAATTTTCCTGCAGGCAGTACAAAATATCGTTGGAGGAAACAGTAATCTAAGAGCAACATAATATGGTTAATTTAAAACAATTAAATGCTGGCAGGTGACCACATTATGGTTATACTTGGCCATATTATGTTTAATTTTTAACATGTTTTTATTTTCAAATTAATAAAACTTACCAATTGATAAAAATTTATACCTTCTACCTTAAGTTTTTGCCAAACAATGTTAAAACATAATATTGTCCTAGCCAGTCATATTTTACTTTTCAAGGGAGGTAAACATCTTATTGTTAAATATAAAAATGTTGTATTGATCGTGACAATAGTTAATGTTAAATAAACACAGTAAAGGTTAGTTGATTATAGTTTTTACTATTTCTTATACCCACTCCACAATAGTGGATAGGGTATTATACGTTTGTGCTGAAGTGCGTAACACATAGAAATATTGGTCCTATTCACAAGCTCTGTCGTATGGCTTATCGTTTAAAAACATACGATTTTTGTTTATTCACTTGGGAATAGACAGAACTGATTTGTTTTATCGTTACTTTATCATATATTTTGCTAAATGTCAAAAATGGAAAATATCAATTTAATATACATTGTCAATTGACTTTGAGTTAACTATTTTAAAAGATGAACAAATTTCTTTTACCAAAAAATTAAAAGAAATATGGAAAATACCTAGTTAAAAAAGAAAATATTTAATTTAAGTTATAATGGTCTTTATTTATTTCTACTTCTTTAATGAAATTTGCAATTCACATTGGTTGATACCATGAAATCAAATCAGCTATGGATGTTTTAATTTGACTTGAAATGGTAATAATATTAATTGATAAGCAATTTTAATTAAAATATTCTAAAAAAATAAATTAAAATAGAGCAAACACATATTAATCATTCAGAGGAATTAACTGCCAGGCCCACAATGGCGACAAAAACATGTCTTTCGCATATTTATATTGAAGACAATTATAAAAAACTAAAATTGGTCTTTGTTTTCAATATAAATTTTCGAAAGAAATATTCTTTTCGACATTGTGGGCCAGGCAGTACGTTTGTGGTAGTAGAGCTATCACATTCTAAAAAGATTTTATCAAATTCACCAAATAAATCGAACATTTCCAGACCTGTCATAAATACAACATGTTTCAAAACATATAAAAATCAATGGTATAATGAGACAACACTTTTTTCTGAAAACAAAATTTCAATTGCCGTATTCACAAAACCCCTTGTATCGTTGTATCGATTGTACTCGTATGTTCTATAAAAAAAAATACAACATACAATCCATACAACAGTACAAGGGGTTTTGTGAATACGGCAAATATGTATTGTATAATTAGAGGATTATACAAGGAATACGATGATATTGCGAGCTTGTGAATTGGACAATTGGTTTTAGACCCACCTTTCAGTATACCGATCGACAAAGCATCATTTTCTGAGACGATATATCGATGTCCGTCCATCCGGCTGATCTTCTGTCAATATAACCTTGTGCGCAAAGTACAGATCAGTATTCGCTATAAGATAATTTAGCAAAATTTGGTACATGCGTGTAAATTTTTATAAGTACAACCCCTATTGAAAGTGATGAGAATTGCTCCATAATGTGACATGGAACCCACACAAACTTATTTCCGGAATAGTCTGTGTCCATAAACTACATATCGTCGGCTTTATATGCAAACCTGCTAACTCCCTTTCAGCTCATTTTACAGGAGAGACAAACAACTTCTTATATGTTCTATTTGCAGCTTGGGAGCAGTTTTTCTTTTCAAACATGTTTACAAACTTCAAGACTCAAATTGAAGAAAAAATACATGGTGGTCGACGAGTCGTATCGAGCCACGGCATCAAAATCTCAATTTACTTAAAAAGTGGACTTTGCAGGTTTGCATATCTTATTATGTTGGTATTTAGAGTAAATTTGGTCCAAAAAAATAATCATTTCAACTTAAATCGTCTTACCAATATTATTTTAAATCGGTCCATATTTGACAAAGGCTCCCCTCCCATACAAATAACATTCCCGAAAATAGCTTTAAATACCATAACTTTCTTATAAATATGGGTATTTATATAAAATTTTGCGACGATAACTTTCATAATAGCTTCTATGTCATGATAAAATTTTGTACTGGAAGGTCCCGAATTGACCATAGGCCCCTTATAAACCCCCTCTCCAAAATCGCTTTAAGACGAATAAATTTCATATAGATGTTGATATCTAGATGATATTTGGCACAAAGAACTGTTATATTAATCTTAATCTCATAATTTTGTGTTGCCGTATCCGTGATTGTCCATATGTCCCAAATAGGGTACACTCTCGAACATTTGTCTGCACATATGTACTGTGGTGTATGGTTTCATATGATCGGGCTTGACCAACTATATTTTACCTGTTTTTTTCATCATTAGTTTTTGTAATTTTTATAAAAAAATTAATTAAGACATTTTTCTCAAGTTTTTTTTTTATTTGTTCTGATTAAAATATGTGCATATATATTAGCACATTTAATTAAATGTGATTAAATTTATAGGCTGAATATTTAGTAGAGTATTTGAGAGGTGAATGGTGTATTCTTTTTTTTAATTAAATATATTATTTATAGTTAGAGAAATATTAATATTATAGTAAAACTAGTTCAATGTTAATTTTATTTTCTTTCTATATTCAAAAATAAATGAAAATAATTTTTTTTTTTTAAATTCCCAGGTGTTTAAAGGAATTGAAATATTGCTTACTTTTAAAAATGCCTGACATATAGAGTTCTTTCTTAATTTTTTTTTATGACATTTCCTTAGTTTTGTTGTTCACCTTTATTTGCGTGAATCTGTTTGTGCAGACAGTTTTACTAGGAAATTTAATTTAATTTTGGAAAATTGTCTTATATTTTTTTCATTAATATACGTATGACTTTTGAACGCCCCCTTAAATTTCAATTTTCTCAGTTTAAATTAAAAAAAAATCACAATGTTCGTGAAATTCTCTTTTCTGCGATATGTTCAGTTAATTTCTTTGTATTGTAAAAACGTTTTTCTTAAAAACATTTTATTATTTATTTTATTATATAAAATTTTCACACATTTTCACATTTCTTTTTCTTTCTATACGTATTTCGTTCAGTTTTATGAAAATAAGACAGGAAAAAACAATTTTTAGCCGTGAGATTCAGTTAATTTTTGATTTTTCGACAAAACGTTCGTGTTCGAATGATGTTCATCAGCGGTGCGCGGCTGTTGTTTTTTTTTTACTCTTCTGTGATTTAAAGTGATTGCGAAAAAGAAAAATTTTCTTTTAATATAAAAGTAAAAATATTTATATGTTAAAAAATTAATTACATATATTCTATAAAATGAAAAAAATAAGTTAATTTATAAATGGAAAAGAAATCATTTCAAATATTTTCTTAAAAAAAAAAAAAGATTATTTTTATAAAAAAAAGCGTTTGGTATTGTTTAGAAATATTTATTTTTAAATTAAAAATTTATCAATGTGATACAAAAAAGAACATCTAAAAATAATAACTCATTTCTTTTTTACGAAAACTCAGTGATTTTAAATCTCTAATTTTACGTGAAAAACGTAGTAAAAGTAAAACTCCGTCCAATAAAAAGAATCGCAACTCAAAATTACTTTCTAAGGATAAAGACGATCATAAGGATACAAATTTTCTACGGTCTTCGAAAACGCCAACCAACAATAATAATTCATCTACCGACCCGATGAGTGATCGTTATCGTTATCATCGTTATTATGGCGGTGCCGGCGCATCAGCGGCCTATGATCCCCTAACAACGGGACGTTATCAAAAAAGTTCCACTACCGCCAATGTCTCGGCCTTAGATCGTTTACGTTCAAATCTAAGTCCGGTCTCAACGTATTATAAACCTTTAATGCGCACATTTGGCGTTAGTATTTGATTTATAAAAGATTTTTTGGATTTTCTGCGTTTTGAAGGAAAACAAAAACGAAAAGGTGGTCTGAATTTAGGAGTGAGGGGTACATAAAAATTAGCAGTTTATACTTATGATTCACGTATTTTCTTTTTAGGTTTATATACATATTTTTGTTTTGAAAAAATTTCATTTTTATTAGTTAGACATTTATTTATTTTTTGCTTTTTATATAGATAAAACTTTGAATTCTTATAGTTTTGTTTAAACATTTTGTTTATATTTTTTTTTAAACAGAGAGTTTGTTGTTATAAAATCTTTTTTAAAAAAATATATACTTTGACAAATGAGACAAGGCGTTTTAAAGAGCGTACCTTAATCTAAAAATAACTCTAAACTAATCTTATTGTATTTTCTTTGATCATTATTTGGTCTTATTAATTGCTAATAAACTTATAATTTTAATTTGCGTTTTAATTGGTCGAAGATCTTAGTGTTTTGGGATGGTGGTAATTCTATGGTGCCATCGTTCTTTTAATGCCTCTTTTTTAATTAGTTGAAAGTTTTGGCAGTCTAACGCGTTTTTTTTTTTTCATAAAAATATTTAATTTGTACGGTCCTACGGTCCAACTCTTAAATAACAGAACCTAATGAAATATTTTGCTCCATAGTATAGATATAGGGTATAGATAGATATGGTTTCGAGTAACAGGAGCACCTGCACTATGGCCCAATCTAATGGTGGATCTCAACCACTTGGTGTGTTAATGCCCCTGTGTGAGTGAAGTATCATTTGCACACACAGGTTGCAATTTTGAGTGTTTAAACCCGACAAAGGTTATACACTCACCCCTTGTTTAAGGGCCGGAGCTATCTAACCTCCGCTGCCTTCCATAAAATCCTAACAGCGTCTCGAATAGCAGCAGCACCTAGGGTCCCTCCATGAACCGAATTTTTCCGCAAGGTATAATCTCACCCTACCCGCGATTTTGGGCTTAAACCACAACCACTACATGCTCCTGTATAGTATCTCCTCTTTAAAAAAGCTGCTCCTCGTTGAACCCATCCCCCAATCGCGAGTCTGTTGTAAGCATGTTTCATGTTTGCACGGATGGTATAAGTAAAATCAAAGCAAAAATATAAAGCAGAGTTAATAACAAAAAGTGCGCAAATTGCTAATACAAAGAAGTGTAGCTAAAAACCTTAATAAATATTGGCGAAAACATTAAATTAAAAACAAAACAAATAAATGTTAAACCAATAGCAAAAGGAGTTTGTGTTTATAATTTGTTTGGTCTTGCGGTACGAATTAAATAGCTGATGGTTATAGTTCTACAATATTAACAAAAACAACATGAACATTTTCTGATAAGATATTTTTCATTCTTCATCGTTTTTTGACATGTATTACCATGTAACGATAACTTTAATGATACTTTACATTTTTAAACAAGTCTTACGCGTATTTTGAAGATATTACAACCCTTGACAAGGTTTTTTTTGTTATAATTTATTAACAATAATTAGATCAGGGGCCAAATAAGGCATTCTATATCGATCAAAATAATAACAATACAATTTGAATGGGAATTTCGATCGATAGAGAATGTCGTAATTTGGCCCCAGGGAAGCATTTTCGTCAAAATACTTAAGACTTGTATTTTAGTGTAAAACGGCCTTTAATCGAGTGCTATGGTAACAAAACCTATTTGACTATCACTTTACAAAATTGCACAAGAGCAAAGCCCATAAAAACTAGAACAATTATTTGCTTTTTTTCATTTTCATGTTCTTTCAATTTATTACGCCGATATTGTCAGAATTTTATGTGAGAGCCAAGCCTTTCGCTCTACTTAACTCCATCATAATTACTGATTGTTCTCTTTCCACTACTTCAACCCCTCTGACCCCCTTACGCGGTTATTTTGTAAATCCTCCATCTCTTTGCCGTGAGAAATTGTTCATATATAATTGTTTGATTTTTAAAAAATTTATATATTTTCAAAGTTTCATAAAGTGTTTTAGAAAATAAATATTAAATAATCTTTTAAGTCATAAACATTTTAACGTTTTCTTAATAGCCAATAAAATAAAATAAAATATTATGTTTTTAATTGAAATTATGTCATTTAACAAAAATAATCAAATTGAATCAAATAGTTTGTATTTATTAAACTCAAGTTCATTTATAAACAATTTTTTATTTAAATAAAATTTAAAAAAATTTAATTCCAATATATTATTTATTAGATTAAATATATATTTTCATTAAAGAAAACAAATATAATCGAATGCAACTGTGAATGCATTGCTGTTAGATTTAAGAAAATATTAAAAAATAAATGTTTTTCCCCCTCCCCAAAACACCCAAGTACCGTCAGCCATTAATACACCCCATAGGCCGAGTGAATAGTTTACACAAACAAAAATTTAGTGCACATTTTTGCCTGTAGTTTTAGTGTTCGTTGTTTGGTTTTTGAAAAATTCATTTTCTTTTCTAGTTAATCTTTAGAAAATGAGAATTTTTTTCTAATACACTTTGAAGGTCGTTTATGATTTGAAAATTTTTAAAAAATGAGTGGAAGCCGAAAAAAAAAGAAAATTTTCAAAATTTTGTTTATATTTTCATAATTAATTTGCGTTAAAGTATAAGAGACAAAAAAAATCTGTAGGAGTCTGATAGACAGAATTAGTTATTAAAATTAAAAGTAAATATAGTATATATATATACGATATATATATATATATTTTTTTTTAAGAAATCGTAAAACATTTTAAAACCTCGATAAACATTAAAATTTTATGAAAGCCGACCACCTTCGTTTCGTTTTACCAACAAATACAGGAAAATCTGAAAACACTTTTCGAACGCATTTGCAACTTAGAAAGCCTAATTTGATTGTATTTAAATTTTTTCGTTTATTCCAATTTACCAAACCAACTTTAGCGTAAAGACAACGATAAAGACAAAACGCCAGTAGCTTCAACATCCTCCAGTGCTGTATCGCGTTTAGAAAATAAATACTCTGATGTTTTAGGTCGTCGCAAATATGATGATCGTGATAAGACTTTAGAGCCCGATGAAAATCTCAATCCATTAGCACGTTCAGCGACTACACATCATTTGCTAGCCGCAAAGCCAAAACTTTCTTCCTCGTCCTTTAATGCCGCCGATCGTAAAGAGCGTACCCCGTATAGATTGCAAAAAAATAAGTCTCGCTATTTGGGAGATTCAAATGACAGTGGTTATTTGACCACAGCCAGTTCAACAAATGGACGAACGGCTGGGGCAGATTTAGCCCTGGTAGATGATAATTATCCCCTAGATTATGGGGGTAGTAGCAGGTATAGAACGGGTGCGAGAAATTATGGTAATCACTATGATCATCGATATCATGATGAGTACGATCCAAACACTGCGCGTTATGGACGTCAAGGTGAATATGCTTCTAGTTACAAGCCACGTAGTGGTTTGGATTACAGTAATTACTACGATGGTTCACGATTAGGTCCCAGTAGTTCACGTTATGATACAAGTGACTTATCTGCCACTACCAGCGCCGCCAGCAGTTCCTCCAACCTGGGGAATAGAAGACAGAGAGCTTATGGCCGTAATAAGACATGTGAAAGTCTGGTTTCAGCAGCGGGCGAGGCTTCAGCTGGTGGTAGGCCACGCTATGAACCGCCGCCAGATGAATTTGAAGACCGTAACAACCATGCCTTAAATTCCCGTAATCGTTTTGCTCACAAGCGACCAGAGGTAGCTTCGGTGGGTTCTTCAACACATCGTCCAGCCACAAGTAATAAATTGTCAGAAGAAGAATTAGAAATATTAAATGATGATCGTTCATCCGCTGACAATGCTGCTATACTTTTAGCTTTGCGTGATGATGGCCAATATTTAGAAGCAAAAAAGTTTGAAGAAAGAATGCGCAAACGAACCGAGCTTAAAGAACGCATGGCCCGTTACGCTCAGGAGGCTGAGAAGGCCAAGGAATTACAAAAGGCTTTAGAAGAAAAGGAGAAAGAGTTAGATAAACAAAGAGAAAAAGAAAAACAAATTGAAAAAGAAAAACAGCTTGAAAAAGAAAAACAACTTGAAAAAGCAAAAGCCGAAAAACAAGATGCCAATAACAATAATGTGGAAATAGCCAATAAGGAAACGGCAAAAGAACCTATAAAATCCACTGAAGAATGTAATGGCGTTAAGGAGGAGGATACGGAACCTAAGAAAAAAACGCTCTCCAAAAAAGTAACTAACGAAACAGATACTACAGATAGTTCCACCTCTTCGGAAGAAGAGGATGATAACGAATCTGAAACTAGTTCTGATGATAACACTCAATCGAGTACTAAGGCAACAAAACCTACTACCACTACACAAAATAGCACAGCCATCACTAACACTTCCTCTGTAACTAAACCTACTTTAGAGGCTACCAAAGACAAAGATCAAACTGATGCTAAAGTAACAACAAAACTTCCCACATCCTCTACTACCTCATCTACCTCAAACTCTAGTCGTTTCCTAAACAATGACAAAATAAGCAATGATCTTTCCAAGTATAGACCACAACCCTTAGTCAAACCCTCTACCACCTCATCAGCTTCGAGCCTTATTCACTCATCTAGTTCGGGTGCTTTAGCATTCGGGGGCATTAGTGAACGTTTAGGTCTTAGTGGGACTTCCTCAAGACAGCAAAAACCCTATGCGGGTGCTGCCACTTCGCGTACTGCCGCTGTTCTAAGTGAATTTGAAAATTCTGGACCAACAGCGCGTTATCCCGCTGCACGTGATCATTATTTAGATTCTTACAAATCCTCATATCACTATGATCCATACACATCTGCCTATGGTCCGAGTAGTAGTAGTAGACGTCCTACAGCTACTGGTGCAGCGGGTGCGTCTTCAACTTTAACCGCATATCAACGACAACAGTTACAAGCTTATCAACAACAGCAACATTATCAGCAACAACATCAACTTTCAAAAAGTGCCACATCTTCTTTTCTCTTTCATAGGTCACGCATTCCAAAAACTTTTTCGTCTTTTGTAAGATCACTATTTTCAAATTTTCTAATATTTAAATTAAAAAAAAAAGTTTTAAAACGCTTTCTTTTGCTTTTAGCTGCATTTGGCATAAAGTTATAAATGCACGTAATAAGTTGTCATTTTCGAAAAGTTTTGAATAAATAATGCATTTTGTTTTCAAGCTTTTTTCCCCTCTTTTTGCTGTAAGAGTGGTTGTCTTTATTCTTTCAAATGTCAGTGATATTTCAAGTCTTATTTTTTTATATGCAGCTTTTAATAAATCCTTGTTTGTTTCCTTAAATCCCAATCTTTTCTAAACTACTTATTGTTGTACATCCTTCATAAGCAGTTTGATTGTTGATTATTTATTTTAATTAATTATTGAGAAATGCACTTTTCTGTTTAAAATACAAAAGTTACTGTTTTAAAAGTATTTAACAAGTTGATTAACAAGAAAAAAGTATGTCTAACATCTAAAATATTTGGCCTTAATAAGATTGTTGTTATCGAAGACTAGCAGTCGTTTTAAAAATTGGTATTATGGTTGTCTTAAACGTCATAAAAGCGATAAACTTTTAATTGTTGTTTTCATAAAGTTTTAATTATACCAAACAAAAGAAATGTCAAACGACTTCGACAACGACTTTCGTAATAAGGCTGATTTTTGTTCAATTTTATTTAACGTATTACAGCCATATTCTGGATCATGTAAATTTAAATGAATGGAGATATTCAATTAAATTTTTTAAAAATTAACTTCGCATTTATTAATTAAAAAAGTAGTTCTGGTAAAACTAAGGGAATATTATTAGCAACTTAAAATACAGGATTGTTTTTCAAAATTTGTACGATTTCAATAATCTGGCTGATAAAATTGTTTAAAAAAACTTCTGCTAGCTTGACTGTTAAGTGCCATTAACGATTGTAAAGGAATTTTAGGTTTTCAAAAAAAAAAACTGAAAATTCGTTTTAGTTTATCTAGGATCATTTGCGATCACATTTTTAGATTTAAATTATTAAAAAAAAATTGAATTCACAGTAATTTTTAATTTTGAAAGTTGTCAAAACTACCTCAGACACATTTAAAATTGGTTATACTGAGACTTATGTGCTGTTTCTAAATAACAGGCAAGTGATTGTGTAGTAAAATTTATATGAAAATCACTCAAAAAACTGAGTGCTTTTGATATAAATTTGACTTAACAATCACTTGCCTGTCATTTGGAAACAGCACATTAAAATAATTAGCCAATTCACGAAGTGTTCTTAAGGGCTAACACCGAAAGTATTATTTAAGGCTCAATGGCACTGTTATGAACGTCCTTTTTATTATTATATCCCTTTGAGACCTTGATGCAACGATTGTGCGGGTGGGTTTCGCTCTTAATATTTTCGCTTCTATTTGACCAATGTCAGATAGACCGGCATGCATCGATTGCGCTGATTATCCTTTATGTTTGTTTCTCACATTATTCCGCTATTCGCTTTACCGTTACTTGAATTATTGCTAAATTCTACTGTCGCATTTCGCTTTTGTTAAAATGAGCCGCAGCAGTAACTTGTGTTTTCAATTACAAAAGTACTAATCGTTAACAAATAGTGTAGTGGGCATATTTTAACTGAACAAAATGGTAAATTTAAATGTTTCAAGGCAATTAAAGTCATTTGATGCAAAATAATGCGTTTTGGCTAAAAATTTTAACGAGATACATCAATTGTGCGTGTCCTTAAAATCCTTGAAGGATATAAAAATGGTAAAACCTAATCATTGATTATAATTTCATACGACATAGAGACCATATATTCCTAAAATTATGACAAAATTCCTAGTAGTTTAGCGTCAGGTCTGAAAGGGATATGAGGGATATACAATCATCCATTTTTGTACTTTATATAATAAATAACAAAAACTTATATCTTCATAGATATTTGCATTGGTAATATGTTGTTTTGCTATTTGAAGAAGATATAAAGCAAGCTTAAGCCAAATTCACGTACATATTTCAAAATTCGCACATTGCAAAGATTTAACAAATTCAACTCTATGACATTATTATCATGAATCAAGGAAACAACCATACAAAAATTTTTTTAAAGTGCATCTACGACGCACAGTGGCGCCATTTGAGTTTTTTCGTTGCAAAAATCATATCTTTTGAACTGAATAAGATAATTGAACAGTTTAAACAGCATATGATAGATAACTGTTCAGCCTATGAAATGAGCGTTTGGAAAGGGTGCTACGCTTTGTAGGGGCCTACTTATGGGTTATCAAAGTTAAAATTAGTAGAAAAATCAATTTTATGGTAACTAAAAAAAATTATTTTTACATTTTTAGATTGTTTTTATTTTTTTTCTTAAGGGTTTTATGTTTTAAATTATTACCCAACAAATTAAAAAAAAAATTATTTTTTTTTTTAAATTTATTTTTTAAATTTTCTGTAAAATATTCATCACAATTCGTAAGAGAAGGTATATCTAAAAACTAACCATTTCTAAACTATAATTATTTTGTAACTCTATTCGTGACTTCACATGCCGCAGGGAAGAAATAAGTGGATCGGAAGATGCTGCCAACATGTTGAAGAGGTCTTATTTTGCCTTACCCTTGATGCTTTGAATGTGTTCTGCAATCTATATTTTTTATAAAATTTGTTAAGAGACTCCTGTGCTTCTTCAGAAAGCTCTCCAATTGGCAAAGACTGGTACTCAATTATATCTTTGCCATGCGCCAATATTTTATGGACGGTCGGGGTCAACTTCTTCTGTGGATACATTTCTGCTAAAAGAGATGCAGTTTTCGACGCATATTCTCCATATTTTGTAGAATTGACATTTTCTTTGCAGTTTAAAACATCCAAGATCGTTCCCAATCTTTTCACGATTTGATTGTCAATTCCAATGATTCTAGTTACTGCCTCATCATTTTCAAAAAATCTCCTAGAAGTGTTTCCATCGTTTGAGTTACCGTATCCGTGCTTGGGACAGCCTACTTTTAGTCCAACTTGTTTAAAAAAAGCATCCTGTATTTGCTTCTTTCTGATCTTTTCCTTATCCTTTATTGATGTATTTTCATCGAAGTTTTCCTCCTCTTGTGGTAGGGTATATGCCAGTTTTAGCAAGAATTCCATACACCTTATCCTTGCGTGCAATGGTGACATTCCATATTCGTAATTCTCCTCATTTGTAGAATCGTTTAAATTACCAAAGTTCTTCTGACAAATAATAATATAAAATCGATAAAAACAAATATAAAAATAAAACGAAAAAAGGGGTTTAAATAGGTTTTTGCTAAATTTTTACCTCGAATATAATTCTGCCTATATATATGTATATGATAACTAATTGAAATATGTTATAATTAAGCAGAAAAAGATACTAATCTTAAACTCTTTACAACTAATTATATAAAATTGAGATGTAACATATTATATATGAAATAAATTGAATTGAATTGAAAAAAGTTCTTCTGACTCTTTTTGCAAATCGGGCATGACATTGTTGAGGTTGTTCCTGTCAGTTCGTTTACGACTTTTCCGTCAACCATGGTCAGGTGGAACTCGTAATTGCATTCAATATATTTTCCTTCTCCAATTTGCAGCTTTGTAGGCTTATTCTTGCTTATTTGTTCTTCAATGTCATTCACCGTAGTCCTTATGAGTTCTGCCGATTCCCTTGCAAACTGAAAAATTATTGGTCGGCAATAATGCACTGATGCAGACGTGGATTTTTCCAGTGTAGGGAATCATCCGATTTTAGCCGCAAAGGAACAACAGATGCCATAAACATATTTCCGTCCGATATTGTAGCGTCATCGGAAGATATCCTTTGCTTATAAACGCTTTGTCCGGATGATCCATCGCAGCCCCATTTGCTGATCAATGTCAACTTCTCAGGAAGAATTTTCACTTCCGTGAAAAACTTTGGTGTGGTTGACTTTCTAAACAGTTCAAATAATTTTAAATTGTTCAACGCCATGTTTTCAGTACTTAAATTGTTTAATGGTTTCAGTAATTGTTGCGCCAACTTTCAGGCGTAGACTAATCCAGGCATTATGCTTATTTTGCAATATATAGGCTTATGCTACCATGCCTAAAAATTTACCTGTTCCCTGCATACATATGGATTTAGGCTGAATAATGCAATTTTGATATTATGCACGTGTCCAAATAAGATTTGTGCCTACCTGTAGGGACCATAAGTCAATATTGTTCCTGACCATTTGTACGCCAAAGTATTGTTTATGTGAGGTACGAACCTGCTAATTTCAATGAGTAGTTTTTTTCAAACTATTATATCAAACTACTGTCAGTCAAAACATATAAGGGATGGACGCCATACAATTTCTGCAACCATGTCTTTTTAAACTTTTTTACCTCTAGAAGCCAAACGGGCACGTACGGGCAGATAAAACCTTTTGAATTATGTAAAGAAATAATCAAAGAACAGGTTTTGCAAATATGGCAAATATAGAAAAATATAGTTTTTTTTTATTTTCCGTCAAAGTTGAAAAATAGTGAAAAAACGGATAGTTTTTAAATAGTGATTTACCAGGAGAAACACAAAGCAAACAGTTAATTTTTTTTTTATCATTATACATTTAATAAATACATCAATCAATACAAACAAAAAATAAGGCGATTCGTTACCTATTTTTCGTGATATTACACCTGAAATAGCAACAAATTGACTAAAAATTGTGTGTTTTTTTGAAAACCGAAAGTCGGTCAACTTTGAACGGTTATATCTTCTAAACTAAAAATGTGATATTATTTAGAGTGGCATATTTGAAATCGTTGAAAAGTTTCCTATAACATGGGTTTATTCAAAACTTCGTCGGCACTCATGAAAATTTTGATTTTTGCAACCTCGCTTGCTCTACGGGCGCCACTGTGCGACGTAGATTCTACGTCGTCATAGAATGCAAATGAATGGTTGTTGTTATTCTGTTGCACTTTACATACAAAATGGCCTTTGTTTACAACACAAGTTCTTTGTTTTCGTCACAAAACAAAACAACGGACCTGCGCAACGCGTAATCTTGTTTTTTTGATTCACTCATTATTATATTAGTTTATGAAAACATGCAGATTCCCATCTTTGTTTCAATGCACCTCATACTATAAATTAGTGTAAACGTCAACAATAATCGACAAAAAAATATAATAACATTTTTTTTATATGAAGTGAATAAATAAATAATCAATTAAAAATTTTAAACAAACCGTAAAAACAAGCCGAAAAATCTTTTGCTGGCGTTAGGCAAAAAGGTATTATGTCAAAAAGAATACATTTTGAGTTTTTGATTGAGTTAAACTCAATTTTTTTCACTCTTTCGTTTGGTATCAATAACTTAAGTCCAGCACAACTGATCCCAATCGTAATCATTTGCTCTTTAGAAAATACCACCATCAATTAAATAACTTTCAAAACTATAGTTTCCGACTTAAGACCTGTTTGCCTTAATGCCCATCTATAATATGCTTAAGTTGGCTTAAGCAACTGTGCGAATACATGTAAATTATATGTGTCAACCCATATTGTACTTAATTGAACTTTTTGTTAAGTTTTTTAAATCTGTCATTTGATTAAGCAAAGTGCGAAACCGATCGCTTCCCTTACGGAATCAAATCTTTTTTGACGTTGTTTTTGTGTTTTAAATGCATTTGAGAGGCTTTTTTTTTAATTTTTGACAGAAGCTTAAGCAAACTGAAAAAACATATGCAGCAAATTTGTATTGCCATATAACATGTTTTTATGACAGTCGTGAAATTATAGCACATAGATACAACCAATATGACACAATGGAACACTTTGTGAATTGCCTAAATAAGTTTTTGAGAATTTTCAAAAGAAATTTTTGAGCTTACAGGAAAAAAAACTTTCAATAATAACGCCGACGATCTAAAAAAAGATTTCGTTAAATTAATCTAAATAAAAAACAGGCCAATTATGGCATTCAATCTTTCGAAGAAACAATATGATTTCCTACGCCTATTGGCTACATGAAAGTCGACGCAAATCGACAGAAATTTAGGCCCCTATTACGGTTAACAACTCAACTCAGTTGAGTTGTAATTGTTTTATGTTTTTGTTCACCGCAATATGACAAAGTTGTAAATCATAATACAAAATTGAAGAAATTACAACTCAACTAAGTTGAGTTGTGAACCGTAATAGGGGCCTAAGCAATATTTGTATACCCTCAGTTTTTAATGCCAATAATCGAATACTACTGGCAGTCATTTGATATTTTCCACGACGCTTTTATGTCGAAGTCGAGTAGAATTTGACTCTGTTTTAGTCGACAGGAAATTTTGCTACGGCTCAAATGAAAGTTAAAGAAATATTTGTTAGAAAGTTTGAAATAAAAAATGGAAATTTTAAAAAATTTATGGACACAAACTTTATTATTAATTGTAAGAATTTAATGTTTAAATTAGCCCACTAATAGTTTACCAAAAACCTGGATTTTAAATACACAGAACAAATTTTAGACTTCCACTAAATCCGTCAGAATTAAAACTTAACTTTTAGTTTTCTTTTTTTTTTCAAAAACACACTTTTTAAGTTAGTTTATTTTAATATAAATTTGTTAAAAAAAACAAACACTTAACGTCAGAATAAACAAATAATTAGAGAAGCGATTCTTTTTGGTCAGATTTTCTATAAATAGTCGACACCGACACAATATTCTTAGAAAATGCTTAATAAACGTCGAATTGATGTAGTCGTTGACTTGATTTGACAGAAACTTAAAATTAACAACGCCAACGACTTATAGAACAGGGGTGAATATGATTTTAACTCGAAATTTAATCGATTCATATGCTTTAACTTGCTTCCAGCCTTTTTAATTTTTTTTTTTTTTTTTTTTATTTTTTTTGAAAAGTTTGTGTCAGGATTTATATTTACAAAACCTATAATTAAGAATTATTACAATCTTTTGTTTTCAAAATGATAATTTTATTTCTAATTAAATTTTTAAGATTGTAAAATTCTGAACTAAAATAATAGACTGGGGCGAAATTACGGCATTCAATATTAATAAAAACTACAATACAGTTTAAATGGAAATTTCGATTAATATCGAATGCCGTAATTTGTCGCCTGATACAAAACTTTTGATAAGATTAATTAAAACAGCTCTATGTTAATAACAAAAAATTATGCATTTCTTTAACAGTTTGAAAATTTTTTAATTGTTAATTTCTTTAAAAAAATTAAGATCTAATATTTAATTTTACTTTTTTAATTAAAATAAAAAAATCTTTTCAGTATTATTTTTTTTTCTTTTGTTTGAATACTAATAAATCTAACTTAAATGTTAACACTATGTATATACATATATATTTAATTGTAATTTGTAATATTAATTAAAAAAAATTATATATAAAATAAACAATTGCTAGTTTTTGTAATAACAAAAACAACAATTTGTCCGAACTAATTTTCTTATCGAAAAAACGAACGTATTTTTTTCGTGTTTTTCTTGATTATGTATGATGATGATTATCACAATGATGTTTATGGTGATGATGATGATGATGATGACTATAATATTGAACGTTGATGATGATGATGGAATGTAATGGCTTTGCTTTTGGGGAAATATTTCAAAATATTGGTATTAATAAATATGTGGTGTCAACGTGGGATATTGCAATGTTGATGATGATGATTTTTAATGACTTTGCTGTTTGCTGCTGTGTTACTCAATAATGTTTACAACGAAAAATGTATGCTGAAAATTCATTATGGACTTTTTTGCGGTTGCTGTATTGATGACATTGCTAATGATGCTGCTGATGATGACGATTCTGATATTGATGTTGTTTCTGGATGCCATTTCATCGATTCCATGGATATTTTTTTCTTTTTTTTCTCTGTTTTTCTTTTTTCTTTTTTTCTCTCTTTCTTATATGTTTTTTTTTATCGATGTCCAATTCAACTTAAATCAACTTACCAAATCGACCCAATAACATTTACTGTCAAATCCACAACACCCCTTCTCAAACAATTCAACGTCGTGCCGTTTATACATATCAACTCTTTTCTCCCTGCTGCGGAATTCTTCTTACAATCTTCTTCTGCTGTTGCTGATTTCTACACTGAAACAAACGAATATCCAAAAAAATCAATCATTCAAATCACAAAATATAAAAACACCACCAACGTTTTGCTAATTGGTCGAATCTTGAAAAAATTACAGACAGCAAAGCCCGTCATACAAGATGATGCTGATGGCCACTTGATTTATCACTCTGGCGATATACTTCATCACAGATGTTCGTGACATTTTTTTGTTTTTTTAATTTTTTTCCTATTCCTATTTTTTACTATATTTCCATATACTGAAACATATTTAGGACATGAAAAAGAGGGTATTACCAACTCGTTAGGATAAAATTCAAAAACCCTACCTAAACAAAGGAAGATACTCAAATACCGTAGAACAAATTTGTTCGAAATCAAAACACTATACTTTGAATAATATTTACTTTCAGTAGCTGTTCCTTCACTATTTATTAAAAAAAAATTTAATTTTTCAAAATATTTTATTTAAAAATAAAGCGCGTTGTAGTTTTTTTTATTTTATTTTATTTTATAAATGTTCATTAAGCTCTAAAAATTTTGTAAAATTGTTTAATTTTTTCCAAATTATATTAATTTAAAATTTTTTTATTTTTAAAAATCTAATTTTCTCAAAGATATTCTAAAAGTTTAGCAGACTTTTCTCATATAAAACTTTAACATAAACAATTTTAATTATTATTAATAATAATTTGTCATTTTGAGAAGTTAGATAGAGCTTATAATTTTAGTTTCTCCTTTTCAAGCTTTAAAATTTTAACCCCTTATGCAAAAAAAAGTTAAAGTTTGCATTAATTAACCAACACATTAAGACCATTTACTTTTTCTGGGTTTAATTTGTTGGTTAGTTAATGTGAACTTAAACTTTTTTTTTGCATAAAGTGGTAAAAGTTTTTTTTAACGGATTTTACAATATAATTTATACTTCTTATTAATTTCCCTAAAAACGCGCTGAAATTTTTCATTTTTAGTTAATTTTTTTAAAAAAATTTAAAAATTTTTCCCTCCATTTATTTTTAAATATCTACCTCAAGTATTTTTATATAATATATCCGTAGACTTCTAATTTTTCTCAATATATATTTTATTGTCCAGTGTCCTATATATAAATCAGGATTTATTAATTTTTAAATTTAATAATATTAATAAAAGTTTGTTGAAGATTTTAAGATCATTTCATTACTCAATGAGCTTTTTTCTATGAATTTTCAGATAAAATCATGGCCACTTTGGGTGAAGGTACATTTGGACGTGTTGTTAAGGTCAAAGATATGGAAAGGTTGGTTTGAGGTTTTTTATTTATTAATTTATTTTTTTTTTTTTATCAAATAATTAATAAAATAAAATTTCTGTTTTATTTAAAAAAGGGACTTTTGTATGGCCTTAAAGATCATTAAGAATGTGGAAAAATATCGTGAAGCTGCCAAATTGGAAATTAATGCTTTAGAAAAGATTGCACAAAAGGATCCAAATTGTGAACAGTAAGTAGATTGTAAATTTTATAAACAAACATTAAAATTGTTAAAGTCTTCAAAATCAAACTATAATACTTTCTCTATGATATTTAATATACAGTATAAAGCTGTGAAATTAATATTATTATACATATTTTCCCAACCTTTCTGGAAAATTTGTAGCATATATTTTCCACTTTTACGGGGAATTTCACCGAGAATCCCTGGTGTTCTAAAACAGTTGAAGTAATCATATTACATAAATTACGATAAATTGAATTTGTCGCCCTTATTTTGAGTATCGTTGTCAAAGTCGGTTGTCATAGAAATCGAAATTGACTGGAGTGGAATTTGCTGGAGATTTATCAAATCAATTTTTTTTTTAATGATCCTGCGGTCAAATTACGGCATTATAAATTGATCGAAATTTCCATTTACTGCCTTTAACAATAAAATACGAAATTTTGTTTTTGTTTTCAATATAATTTCTCACACAAAATTTAGTTTTCATTTTCTAAAAACGTGCAGTTTAACTGTACATATTTAAATTTCGATCTGATATAAATAAGTGGTACTCAAAGTATGTAGTATACAAAAGGAATTACTTTTATGAACTTTTGAAACTGGGTTGTTTTCAAAATTTGTTCGATTTCAGTTTCAATAAATTTCGATTGTAATGAACATGGCTGAATATTAAAAAATTAAATGTTGCATGGGACATTAAGGGGAAAATTGTATTTCTTTTACTGCAAAAGTCTTATTAAAAAAACGACTTTTAAATTCTTGCGTTTTGCGTTTTCGATTTCCAGAACACCCCTGTATAATTTTTATATTTAATACAGCTTTAAGGAAAACATTTAATTAAACTAAATAATGCCTGTTAAAATTGTTTTTGATAGAGGTCAAATACCATTTATTAGTACAATTTAATGCTTGGGATTAATCCTCGATGGCATTTTTATATTTGATATCATCTTATGATAAGATCATGTAGGCTTTATAACGATCTCTCCATTAACCTCAGAACCTTTGAATTATTATTGTCAAGCTTTAAACGGAAACTGCTCAATTCGTTTAATTAAATATTCATATTTTCTTCTAAGTATAATACAACTTTTACCCCTACCGTGAATAAAATTTCCCTAAGAGTTCCAATAAAAAATGTATGGGGAAAAGCAAAATTTCAAGGGGAAAAATGTTCACATTTAATTCACGATAGGCGTGACTTATTCGTTATTTAATTAGCGGAACTCACGGTTTGCTTCTGTAGACCTTGTACAGCTTGTAGGTCTTTTAAATCTTTACGGATTAAGAAAAGAGGCAAAACAAAAGAACAACACATTATTTAACCATTATTTAATAACTTTTTTTCTATTTTCACTTTTTCAGTTTGTGCGTAAAAATGATAGATTGGTTCGATTATCACGGACACATGTGCATTGCTTTTGAAATGTTAGGTTTGAGTGTTTTCGATTTCTTGGTAAGTTGAAATAATTCCTAAAAACAAAATTCGACATATTTACTAAAATTATTTTAATTTTCGACTTAAGCTATGTTCACACCTATTAAATATTTGACGTCCTACATCTTACCACCAGTTTTATTAGAAAATTATTTGCTTGTGCAAACGTTTGGCTAGAACAAACATCATTTAACAGTTTCTAAATTACATTATACAATTGTCTTCTTACAAATAAAGTTTAGTAATTCAATAGAAGTTGATAAAAATAAAGCTTAAGTTTGATCAATTTACTGGTCAAGCTTTTTATAAATTTTGTTCGTCAAATATTTGATAGGTCTGAACATACCTTTAATTTTAATGACTTTTCGTAATTTTTATTTTTTATATTTTTCTTATTCCAGCGTGAGAACAACTACGAACCATATCCATTGGAACAAGTGAGACACATGGCCTATCAGCTGTGCTATTCTGTGAAATTTTTACATGACAATCGTTTAACGCACACAGATTTAAAGCCTGAAAACATACTATTTGTTGATTCAGAATATACCACACATTATAATCATAAGATTGTAAGCATCTTTATAAAGAAATTTAAAAGATTTATCTTACTTATTTAAAAATCAATTTATTATGTTTCAGAATCGTGAAGTAAGGCGTGTTAAAAACACCGATGTTCGTCTAATTGATTTTGGTTCAGCTACTTTTGATCATGAACATCACAGTACCATTGTGTCGACACGTCATTATCGTGCACCAGAAGTTATACTAGAATTGGGATGGTCCCAACCATGTGACGTTTGGTCTATAGGGTAATTAATAAATTTTATAAAAAGTTTCTAAATAAAAGATGGAAAGTGCAACGAGATATTTATAATTTTCATTTCATAGCAATTGAAAAGGCAAAAAATCTCGTTTAATTTTTCAAGTGATTGTTGTACATATTTTATATTCAATTTTAATGTAATTTTTTCACTTTTTTATCAACATTTTAGCTGTATTCTCTTTGAACTTTATTTGGGCATAACACTATTCCAAACTCATGACAATCGTGAACATCTTGCCATGATGGAACGTATACTTGGACAGATACCATATCGTATGGCACGGTAATGTATAAACTTAACATGCTTTCATTTATTAAAGGCGCAGTTTACTTCATGAAATTCGATTAACCTATAGCAATCATGTTCTTTACAGCAAAACTAAAACAAAATATTTCTATCATGGTAAGTTGGATTGGGATGAGAAATCATCGGCCGGTCGTTATGTGCGTGATCATTGTAAGCCACTATTTAGATATCAAATGAGTGATAGTGAAGATCATTGTGAATTATTTGATTTAATTAAGAAAATGTTGGATTATGAACCATCACAACGTATTACGTTAGGTAAGTGTGCTTGTTATTTTATATTTTTTAAATTTGTAATTTTTTGTTATTATCGGCTCTGTTCTGAAAATCACGTGATTTTAAAATTACATGTGTGATTTTGTGGTGTTCTGAAAGTCATACCGTTTTAGTTTTTCTCGGCGTGCTTTCGGCATTTGAAAATCACATCGAAACACAAAAAAGCGGAACACCAAACGTGTGATTTTAAAAGGCATGTGGTTTGAAATCACGATATGAGTTACAGTGATTTTCAGAACAGGCCTGTATACTTGTATATTGACTAATATTGTTGTGTTGCTCTTTCAATATGGCTTGTTTTATTGTGAATTGTGGATTTTGTAAGGTACTAGTAAAGGTATCTTTACATGGTAATACAAAGTATTTAGACTGTAGAATCAAAATATTATTAAGTTTTCTTTGTGTTTAAGATTATTGAACAAAAATCTGTTGTAAATATTCTAAATGTTCACACGGATGGTAGAAGTAAAATTAAAGCAAATATATTAATAGTTGAGTTCTCCAATATTTCCAAATCAAAATGAAAATTTGCTGAGTTGATTTTGGTTGTTTTAGTAATTATTGTTGAAAAGTTTTAACATCTTTAAATGCTGCCAATGTTTACTTCAAAATACACATCTGGAGTGATGAGAATACGAACATATACCGACCGCTTGTCAAAATTTGAATCCTTACTCTCTCCTAGTCTCCTACTTTTCATTCTACATAATTTTTTTACATATCGTTATATGAACAGGTAAAGACACCTTAAGTTTATATTAAATAAATAATTAAATCTGCTCAAATCAATATTTAAAAATTAGTCACAACATTCTTAAAATAATAAAATTATAAGGTTTCTTTAAACTGACTTTACATACATGGCCTCAAAAGTTTCAATCTCAGGTGTATTTATTTTTTAATTACTAATGAAACTCTATATGGTAAACTTTAACACTTTATAGTAATTTTAACTCCCATAAATGTATGTTCTTTTTAGAAAAGATTTGATTTTTGAATAAATAGTTTTATTTAATAAATCAAAAATAAATTTTTAACACTTTATGTCTTTCTTTTGATATGACCCTTGATAACAATATGGTTTTATTTTTGTTTACTATCTGCAAAGTTAATTAACAAAATATTAATGTATTTTGTCCGTTTTTTTATGTAAAGTTTTTTATAAAATTTTTTGTTTTGCCAAATTTCTCTTTTTTAAATACATACTCAGGTAGGTTTGCTCTCTTCCTTGCCAAAGTAAGTTCTGTTAATTTAATGTGTAAGACAGATAAAACAGAGACAATTTGGCAATTTGTATTATTTATTAAATATTATGTCCTGAATTAAACCATTATTTCAATACTTATTGACCTGTTTAAGTGTACAAAAATTTGACCAATTTCGATCAGATTTGGCAAACAAGTTTTAAGCATAGAGTACACCTCATCACAAAATGGCCATTGTGTCAAAAATACTTCAGAATCACATGCGCATGTGGCTTTCCGTGTACTCTAGACTTTACATAGGTATGTATACCATAAATTATAGTGCTCCGAGAAACTGCATTTATAGAAATATTTTGTCGGAATACCGGATAAAATACTTTTATTTAATAAAAGTTTTATATCGGTATGCTCTAGAAATTGAAATCGAACGTGATCTTTTTATTCAATTATTTTCAAAATGACCGTAGACTTTCCAAGTTTGTAGAGTTATTCTTGTAAATATAATTGGTACTTAAAGTATAAAGTATATAAAAAGGAATATTTTTATGAGCTTCATTACAGTTTTGTTTCGCTTTAAAATACAGTTATTTTCGATTTCTAGAACATGCCCGTATATCTTTACTGTTTAACCTCAAAACTTTTAAACATATTTCAAAAAACTCGAAAAGACCAAAAATAAAAAAACTGACCATATTATTAAGTAGAAATTTGAAAATCGATTATGGGTTGCTGAAATATAAAAATACCATTTGTGAAAAAAATGACTGTGACAAGGAATTGTAAATATTTTTGCTGAATTAAACTCGAATGTTTTTACTTATTTCCCATATTTAGCTGTAAAAATGCATCATTTTGGTGTTATTCTTACACAAATTATCATATCCGGGCATTTTTACTTCAAAAGTGTTTCAAAGCTATCGCAACGCAGCCTAAAGGACCCTTACAGGCTACATTCAAATAACCTCTGAACATCCAAACTTCGATATGACACAGATTGAGGCTCTCCCGAGGCATGTCATAAGTACCTACGTTTACACGAGGAGAGCATACAGACATATGTACAGGATTAATTTGATCACAGCTCGTATATGAAAACTTTGACCGACGTTTATAAAAACGCCACCAATATTAGGATATTGCATGAATGTCATGCATTTTATTCCTTTGCTTATCCCGGCTAGCTCTACGCTTGTCTGCAGGAAAGAAACCAGGGACTGACGGGAATCGAACTACCAACTAGCCTACCGGGGCACATGGATGTAGCCCACCGCGGAAAACAGACACAGATGATTTTTATGCGTAAAACAAGATTATTTCTGGTACAACCCAGATCAGGATTAAGTATAGGCCTTATGGCTTCGTGCCTCGCATGCATCGTGCCGCCCATCATGTGGGCAGAGTCCTTATGACACAATTGTCCATCCAGCCCTACTTCGCTATGTCCAATAAATCTATGGTCCTACCCTGTGGAAATAGCCCAATTCGTTGGACTTGATCTGGCAGAACCCCCCGATTAATCTTTTTATCGTCATTTAAATGCAAGATGGTGTTACAACAAAAAATTCGAAATAGAGTTTTTAATTGATTTTTCTTCGTTTTATTAAACTAAATGTTCACAAAAAATTTTAGATGCCTGCGATCAAAATTGGCGACTTTATTAAATAAATTCAAACGCCAGTGCACATTGTTGCTATTGATTATGCAAAGTTTTTTGCTTCTCCTGTAAAAAAATACAAAGTATTGTTACGCCCTTTTGCATTTTACACAAATAAAAAGCTTGCGTCAGTTTTTGAACTAACTGGATTTGCCAGGCATGTCTCCACACTTTCTACGACTGAAAATTTCATCTCTGGTTATTTTACATCGTAAATTGAACCCACACGACTCTGCAATGGTACGCGATTAGTAATTAACAATTAATGAAAAATGTTATCAACACTGCAATATTGAATGATCAAATTTTGAAAATTTTTTGCTGCCACGAATTCCAATAATTCTCACAGGCGTGCCAATTCAATTTAAACGCGTAAAATCTTCCATTAGATTAGCATTCGCAATCACAATCAATTAGTCGCAAGGTTAAACGATGTCTGTTTGCGGCTCAGATTTGGGCACATCATGTTTTTCACACGGTCAATTATACGTGGCATGTTCTAGCGTGGGCAAACCGTGTGTTTGCTAAAGACGGACTATCAAAAAATATCGTACACTCAACTGATTTTCGAAATTAATATTGATTTTATTTATATCATTTTCCTATTTTAGGATAAAAAAATTTATGTATTACTTTTTTTTATTTTGCATTTAACTTTTAAGAGACCAAACAATGCGCATGTCTGTTACGTTAATGAAATACATTTAATTGAAAAACAATGGTTGGTGTTTTTTTTTTTTTTATCAGCGGCCATCGTCTTTTTTGGTACATTATTTTTGCTGTCATAGATCCAATCCCCTCACACTTAAAATACATTCGATATTTTTTTATTGAATAACCAAAAATATTCACTCGAAATAATTTGTATGGCAGAACAACGTTTGCTGGGTCAGCTAGAATTGTATATTGTTTATGCTGTCACAACAACAATTTCCAAAATTTATAAAAATACCGGTCCAACAAAAAATGTATCGTTTATTCTTAAAAAAAAAAACTTAAGATCTAAACCTTATGGAGGCTCTTGCAAAACAGATATGTCGTTATAATTAATAAACGATTAATCACAGGTAGAATAAATGTAATTTTTTAAATCATGATATTGCGCAGATTTCCCTAGACTTAGCTAAAAACAATCGTGATATTTGAGTTATGACACTCTTGGGCCTAATTGTGTGAAACGCAACACCAAAAACTTCATTGAAAGCAAAAACAAATTCAAAAATATTTTATAATTTTTTTTTTTTTTTTTTTTTTTGTTTAATTTTTAAATTTCAAACACTTTATCTTTTGTGGCGTTGAAAGTTTAAAAAAACTGTATTAATTTCTGTAGAAGCAACAACGAAATTATAAAATATTTTTGAATTTGTTTTTGCTTTCAATGAAGTTTTTGGTGTTGTTTTTGCTTTCCATGAAATGTTTGGCATTGCGTTGCGTTTTACACAATTAGGCCCTTAAAGTTAGTAAACGATGATATTGCTCAATTGCTGCACCAGTCAAAGCCCAAAAATTTAAGTTTCGCATTAAAAGACCTTAAAATTTTAAATGTAACACAACACAAAGATTTAAGTTTACAATCTCTTCATAAGAAATATTTCCAATATCTTCATAAGAATGATTTTTAATGATGCATTAGTGATATTAAGTCAAAAATTAAGTTACAGCAAATTAGCGATATTTCTATTCTACACGCAGTTAGTTTTACTAAACAGAGACTCTAATAGCTAATAAATCTGTGAGTGTTTAAACGCTTGTTTAAATGAACTAACTTAAATGTATATGTAGCTAAAGCTCAGCAGCTGTAAATCACTTGCCCATATATTATATCTAGTTTATAAATAAACACTACGATAAATGTTGTCGAATTCATATGATTTGTATTGGTAGCTTTAACGCCCAATTTTATGCGCTTAGAGATGGTTTATACTTTTACTGATTTATAAATTTGCTGGTTTAACGACATATAAGAAAGTTCTTTTGGTACTTTTAAAGTTAATAAACACAAAATTAAGGTAGTTTTAATCAATTAAAAAGTAATATAGGTTGAAACTGACACTGTCAGTTTAACGTACATGTTCTGACAATCGCGCGATTTTAAATCGCAAAACGCCAGATTTATTCTATGATGTTCTGAAACTCGTGCGTTTAGCTTGCGATCTGAAATAGCTTCCTTAAAATAGTTTAGTTCCCTTGAGCATACTTTTCTTATTTGAAGTAGACAAACTTCTTGCGATTGCAATTTAAAGAACACCTTTTATGCGATTTCAGGTCAGAATCGAAAATGTTAAGCGTTTTGCGATTGTCAGAACATGCCCATTAATTTTAATTGCTGAAATCGAATTGATTGCAATTAAATCAATTGCAGTCAATGATTTAAAAATGAGTGCAATCACAAAATGCAATTTTGGCAAGATTTTATTCTGAAATCTTAAATCATTTTAAAATCAAAAATTATATCAGTTTGGTTGAAATTATTTTGATTTCAATGCCAATTGATTGCAGTTATTTACAGGTCTGCAACACACACAAGGTAAAAAGAAAGAACAACAAATCAATAAAGTCAAAGTCTATTTAATTATTAAAATTTTTAATTACATTTTATTTCATTCTTTGCAATATTTTCTTTCTACAACCATAACAACTACAGGTGAAGCTTTACGTCATCCATTATTTGAAAAACTCCCACCACATCAGCGTGTCGGTGATGCTGCCTCAAAAATAATGCAACCCGCCTCATCTGGCAGTAGCAGTCGTGAACGTTCACACAGTTTATCAAGATGAGAATTGGCACGATTTGGTTATTATTAATTAATAACATACTTTTTTTAAATTTCTCTAAACTTTTAAAGAAAATACTATCCAAAAAAATAATTTTCTTTCTAAAATCTTAAACAAAGTTCACAAAAAAAAAACAAAACACATACATATAATTTAAAAAAAGTTTCAACATAAGAAACCAACAACTACGACAAAAACAAAACTCAACACTGCTACAAAACAACAACACACAGCAAGTAACATGCAGCCATAATCACAATAAAAAAAGCACAGCAAATGTTTAAACAAAAAAATAAGGATTTTTTAAAAACTTAATTTTTGTAAGTTTTTACTTATATTTTAGAAACTATAATTAAAACTCTAAATAAACAAATAATTTCAATTTGATGTTTTAATTTTAAACTTATTGTAATTGTTCTTCATATCTTATTTAGAATGGTTAGAAAGTTCATTTTATTTTAAAAGATATTAAGCCAATTCACAAAGTGTTCTAAAGTGCTAAGTATTAAAGTGCTATTTTGGGCTAAATAGTACTATTGTGAACAGCCTGTTGTATTTTCATATACTTAATTAGTGTAAACGTCAAAATTAAACAAAAAAAAATATTTAAAAGTATAATTTTTTTATATATTACGTGAGTTAATAAATAACTAAAGAAATATAAGGATTTAAAATTGTTAACAAAAAATCAGCTAAAAATTGCACACTGATATCAAAGCTGAATTGCCATATATGGAAAATAACACAAAATTTGTATGACAGTCATAAAATTATAGCAAATGCAATCAATAGGACACAATACAACATTTTGTGAATTGCCTAATTAATTAAGAAATAGGAGCTCTGGGTTAATTAACTGATAATTTTATTAAAAAATTTTTTTTTTTTTTTTATAAATAGAAATTACTTTTTGTAGTTGTTTTTATTTTACTCTAAATTCATTTATTTAAATTTTTTAATTTATACTTAATTTGTAAAAAATTTAAATATTTTGCTTTCTAAAAATTTGTTCTATGACAAATTAATTATTATGTATGGCAAAAGAAATGTTGCAAATTTAATTGCTAAAAACTGGAATATTTTTTTAATTGATGAAATACGAATAAGTAGTATATTTTTATGTATTTTATCCCCACTTATAAGATTTCATTATCAATTCATAATTTCAATAAATTAATTAATTTTAATTTAGAACTTTTCTTTTTCTATTTACAAATTCTCCTACTATATTTTAGTTAGTTAGTTAGTTAAGCCTTATTTTACTTTTCCGAACTATTTTTTTTCTTTTTCACTATGTAAAATTGGTTTTATTAATAGTTTAATACTGGATTAAGTAGTTTATTTAAATTTTCAATATTATTTAAGTTTTTATTTCATAATTTATATTTTGTAAATGTTCCCTTTAGAATTATCCTTTATCGCTTATTTTAAAAAAGAATTCGTTCTTTAAATTTGCATATTTTCTTTCTGAATGTGAACAAAACTTTTATATAAAGAAATTAATTGAAGTTTCAATTTAAGAAATTTAATTTAGACTTTTTTCAAAATTTTATAATAAATTTGAGAGTATATACTGTAACATGAAGCAAAAAAAAAAAATTTATTAATTTGTATTGTTTTTTTTTTTTAAGAAAATAGAGCGGAACTTAGGGAGATATTAAAACTCGCAAATGCATATGCATGTCCGTTAGACTTTTTTCTTTAAAAATAAAATTTGCATTATTGATCTCAAAATAAAATAAAAAATTTGAATTTTTTTTTATAAAACTCTCGGTTTTTTAAAAATTTTGTTTGTTTTTTTAACAAAAATTTGGAAATCTCTATAAAAATAAATTTTTCGTAAATGAATATTAATTTTTTTTAAAGGCTTCGATAAACAAATATCGTCTAAAATGGCTTGACTATACATACATTGGATTTCTAGAGTGTTTTTTTTTTTTGTCTTTCTAATCTGTGTGAAATATTTTCGTTAGAATATAATTGCCAAGAAATCTAATAGAATTTTTTAGTATTCGAATTCAAATTTGACGGTTTTTTTTTAATGTGATATATGTACACAATTATATGCAGAGTTCTGAAGTGATTGTATTTATTGGTTTTGAATTTGAAATCGTGTTTTCTTTTGAATAGAAGTACACAGTGCATTCTTAGGAACTAGTATTTTATGCGTAAGAAAACATTCTTAGACGAAAACAAGTGGAACCATTTTAAAAAATCAAATTTAGTTGCATAAATTTATTAACATTAAAAAAACACATAAATTACGAACAATATTGCCAAGAAGTAGAAGAAAAATGTATTTGAAACAAATTGTAAAAGATACTGAAAAAGACATTTTTGTCCTTTTAATCGTTTCGTTTTTAAAATCATCACACGTCTGATCATTATAAATTAAAACAGAATTCATAAGTAATGTAGACCTTAATTCTGACGAACAATCGTATACAATTTATTAATGGTATTGTAAACTAATAAAACCATTTTTAATCATTAAAAAAATCTTAGGAATATATTTGTATTCAAGAAAGTCTCAAAATAATCTCAAATTTGTTAAAGCAATTTATAGGTTCTATTTGCAAATTCCCAACCGACATTCTTGAATTCTAAATTTATTTTGCTTTTACGCTTAATCATAAATCTAATTTTAAAAAAAGAGCTTCTATTTCATATTTCATTCATATCATATTTTTTTTAAATCGTACAAACCAACTTTGGTTACTGCTGTTTAACAATTTAATGTACTAGCAAACTTTATAGTTTTAAATTGTGAGCCAAGCAATTAAATCTTCTAAAGTAATCACCCCTAGTATGAAAGTCAATGCCAGCAAAAATTGTATTTGCTTAGTCGTTATTAGCAACAATCGATACCTATCATCAGTCACTTGTTATTTTCTATGGATCTTTTAAGTCGACGTCCAGTAGAATTGACAATTTTTAGACGGCAGGAAATTTTGTGACGACTCAATTGAAAGTCAAAGAAATTTTAATAGAAAGTAAATTTATTTATTAAATACTGTTAAAATAAAAAAATCAAACTTAAAAAGCTTATGGATGCCGATTTTATGAATAATTAATAAAATTTTATAATAAAAATAGTCCATTCAAAGTTTACCAAACACCTGTGAATTAAATACAAAAAATTACTTCGGCGAAATGTCCACTATTTCGAAAATGGAGAAGGTTGCACAACAAATATTCGCGTAATCAGTATATCTCGAAAAGTAATTAGAAATTGTACTTTTTTTAATTTTTTTTTTTTTGTCAGATTTTTTTATATTCTGCACCACATTCTTAGAAAATACCAAATTAACGTAGAAGTGATGTAGACGACGACTTGATGTGACAAAAAATTTAAATTGACGTCGACAACGACTTATATATTAGAGTGCACAATAAAATCTAAACACAAACACCAAACAAAATAATATGTATGTTATGTCAAACCTTTATTTTAAAATCAAAACTTGTAAAAAACAATGTTTAAAAAAAATGTATATGTATAGTATAATAAGTACCAGGTATGTTTATTAGAAAGAGTTTGTCATTGTTTTCCCATGTAATGTCAAACAACGAAACATTACTCATTTGCAAACATTTAAATTTCAACATATTTTGCACTTTTTATATATTCCCTGCCGGTGATTGAACTAGTACCAAACTAGTACAAAAATATCCAGTACTAGTTCTCAACTGTAAACTTTTCTATACCATTTTAATGCTCAAATTAGCATTGAGTGTGCTTGAAAAACCACTACTACTACTGGTTCTAGACTGTACTAGTACACAAGAACCAAAGTGGGTGCTTGAGAACCAGTTTGTTACTAGTTGTTGTCTAGAAAAATTAGCATATTGTATTTTAACATTTTTTAATAAAAACTGTCATAAATAAATGATTTGAAATCAAATTTAAGAAACTGTAACAAAATAAAAATATGCACTCGATTTTTAGTTTTGCTACGAAAAAGTTCTATCAGTATACAATTGACGCCTTTTACTACATCAAGTAGTGGTACGCATAAGCATTAGTATTTTTATATAAAAACTCTAACCCCGTTAGCACTAGTACCTCTTGTTCTAGTAATTTTACTAGTGGCATTTTGACAATTAACTCTTAATCTCCTGCAGGGTTGCAAACTTGCTTTTTTATATAAAATTATATTTTATTCAATATATTGTTTATTCCAAATTGATTTTTGGTTAAAATTTGGTATCGCAAAATTTTTAAATTAAATAATTCTTCAAAAAATAAAACTTTTATTTGATTTTGACGCTTGTTTTATTATTTTTTTTCCTTATTTTCTTTGGTTTTAAGATTAAGAACATAATTTCTAATGACTATACCTTGTACTTATTCTACCATTTGTAAATGTTAAAAAATAGTTTTAATAATTTCAGGAAAATTTTGCTTATGTTTTTTTAGTGCTGTGTGTGTGTGTGGTTGCATACTTTATTTAACGTAATTTTTCCTCTTCTTAGTACTTTTGTCGTTATATACTGATGTATAATATTAATTATGTTAATTAAAAATAACCAAATCGTTTGTACATGAAAATGTTGCAAAAAAAACAAAAACACTATATTTGTGTTGTGTTAAAATAAAATTTAAAACAAAATTTTTATACAATATAAAGTTTTAGCTGTAACTAGTAAAAAGTTAAAGAAATATGTAAGAAATTTTTTTAATACGATCATGACAATATTTAGCTAGATATTAAAAAAAAATTTAAAAATAACAATTTTTTCTAACAATATTGCGGCTTCATTCTAAGATTTTATATTGTATAAATAATTAAAAAAAAAAATAAATCGCAAACATTTGAAATTAGGTTTTAGCTCATTTTAGTCTTATTATGTAATAATACTATGTTTATTTTCAATCATTAAAACAAAACCTCAGAAAACTCGTTGAAGTCTTATTGTAAATCGTAATAAAAAAAAAATATTGTAAAAAGTTTTTTTATAAAATAAGGAAAAAACAATAATAATTTGTTTGTTTAAGCTGCCTGGACTGATGACTGTCTATTTCAAAAAAAAAAAACAAATCTTTAAAAAAGCAGCATGAAGAGTTTTAAGTTTATATTAAAATTTTTAAAACTTGATTCTTAAAATAAATATTAAAACTTTATAGAGTCTATAGATACTTATTATTTTAGTAAATTGTTTTGAAACACAAAATTGTAAATGAAAACTTACAAAAGAAATAAACTCAAATAAAATTTTGATTATTTATCTACATATACACACTATATAATTTTTAAGTCATAATTTCAATTAGTTAACAATCATTTTTATATATATTCGAAAATAAAAAAAAGAAACAAAAAAAAAACTTGTTTTGTTGCAAAATTTGAAATAACTAACTTTTAATAGTGAAAAACAAGGAGAAGAATATAATAAAGTAAACATCTTAATTAAAATTTATGGTTTAAGTTTGTGTATTTTTTAATTTTATTGTTTAAGTTTTTTTTTTGTTTTATTATAAAAAAAAAATATCATTAAAAAATACAAAATAAGTTTGTTTTATAAATATACAAACAATGTATGGTTAAAGAAAGTTTCTTCATTAAAAAAACGGGAAACAATTTCAAATGTTTAAAAAAAAAAACTATGTACTATTTAAGCTCAAAGGAAAAAAACTAATTCTATTTTAATTTATCATTGTTTATAATTATTTTAAATATAAAAAATTCTCTTAATTTTGTTTTAAAAAATTTGTATAATATTAATTGAGAACTTAAAAATGATGACCAGCATAAAAAAGAAGAAGAACACAAATTGCAGCAACAGTTGCAAGGCAAACAAAGGCAGACATTTTTTAAACTTATAATTAGACCTTAATTACATCTTTATTTTTCCCCCTCTTATTACTACAAAAAAAAAACCTAAATAGTTTTAATTGAAAACATTAAAAAACATAAATACAAATAAAAAAAAATTATATATGAAATGCATAAAAATTTTTATTTTTAATAGTGCTTTATTTTCCATGTGAATTCTATAAAAAAAAATTTCACATACCTTGGGGCGCTTCTAATAACTTTTGTAAAGCGCCCTCTGTTGTTTTTAGATGGCACAAAATTTATATAAAAAATTTGTTTTCTTGGTAATGTGACCAGATCTTATAAATTTTACAGCTAAATCTGGCATTAGACAGGCCAAAAAATGGTAAACGGGCATGTTCTGAAAATCACGTGCTTTTAAAACTACGCGTGTGATTGGGTACGTTCGTAAATGCATCAGTGATTTCAAATGTTTATACATCTATACTTCAATGAAGCAGATATGGACCAAAAAATTGTCAAATACTCTACAAAAATAATAGTCAAACAATAAAAAAAAAATTATAATTTCTTTTTTATCGGCATTTAAAAAAGTTTGCTTTTCTGATGCAACGCAGTGATGCATTTACGAACGCACCCATTATGTGGTGCTCTGAAAAACTTTCGTTTTTAAGTTTCTCGTTATGCTTTCGGCAGTTGAAAATCACGCCAAAACATGCAAAAACGGAACACAAAAATATCAAACGTGTGATTTTAAAAGCCACATGTGATTTGCAATCACGTGATTTGAATAAAAGTGATTTTCAGAACAGGCCTGAAAATGATCTTAAAAAATGCTTTAAATAATGCAACAATTTTTATTAAAAATTTTTGTTAAAAATTAATTACTAGTATGAAGCCTTATTCGAAACTAAATACATTTTAGTGACTTATTTTTTAACGAAATTAAAATGAGTTGTTATATTTAAACAAGAGGGTAGATTTTGGTAAAGCATCTGATATATTAATATGAGATTACATTTTAATTAAGGGGCCCCCAAGCCCCTGATACATGCAAAAGTTAAACGATTTTATTTCTATGGATATACCAAATTTTTTATATCGTCATTTCTAATGGTCGACAGTTAGAGGAAAACTAGTTTTAAAATTATTATTTTTTTCAGCAGTTTAGAGCAAAAAAAAAAAAAAATTCATACATTTACATTATAGAATATTTTATACAAAGTGAAATTTCTTTGTACTTTTATATCTTAATATCAAAGGGCAAATAAAATTTACAATCAACATGATAAGGGCATTTCTAATATTCCCTGAATATTTATTTATTTTTTTAACAAGGCAGGTAAGATGTTTCTTAACATAAAAATTATCCATTTTCATACGAAATTTCATATTGGGTACAACTATTTTTAGTTGAAAATTACAATTTATAAAAAATTTAAGTAAAATCAATAAAACTATTAATCCAACATTTTTAAATAATCATAAAAAAAGCTAAACACATTTTCTAAAAATGCTAAATAAAATGCCAAGTGCCAAATGAGAATTTTGCAGCTAAATAAAAAATTTTAATGTTAAATTTAGCTGCAAAAATGGCCACGATAATTCTCTACCAGCGCTGGTTACATTTTTTCAATTTTGGCTACTTTTTTTAAAACAAAAATAACAAATTTTTTGTTTTAGTACGGTGATCATGGCCCATAATCACAGTCATAAACAAAGCATAATTTAGCAGTTCTGAAGTAAACTTTTATTATTAGTTGTTTTTGTTTGGCTGAAGGTCCACGTAAATAAATAAAATAAAAATCCGTGATATTTTCGTTTTTTATATTTATTAAAATTTTTTATATTTTTATTAAAAACATTTTTTTGATCTACTATAGACAAAGAAAATCATACTTTACGCGTAAGAAATGGCTTTAATTTTAAAATTAAACTAAATAAAGTTGTTTTTAACTTATTTAACAACACTTTTATCTGCTGTTCTATGAAGAAATAAGGTCATTGTTATTGATATATTTAGCACAAAATTAAATATCAAATAAATATGTACATATGTATGTTCATATATAAAAAATAAAACAATTTAATATTTACTTCTTTTTTTTTTTTTTGCTTTTATTTATGTTTACACCAAAAATTATCTCGCTTTGTTATTTATTTTTTTATATTTGATGGATTTGTTACAGATTGTATTGAAATTTTCTACATTTGATGAGGCTCCTAATTAAAGCTGCTCAACCTAAAACCAACTTTTATTTTGTCTATAGTAGATTGCAAGTTAAAAACAGGTTTTTTACTTAAAGCTGTTTTTAAAAAGTACCGACTTAATTGTTCAACTATGATTATTGACCCATAATTTTAAAACAAAAATTTTATGGTATTCTAATGATCGCTTATTTTCCAAATGAAGTCCGTTTTATAACTAAAATTATTGTTGTAAAATGTCGAAAATGGCAATCCAATTTCCTGTTTTTAATAATTTCAAGCAAAAAAAAAACCATTTGCACACAAAAAATCCATAGCTACAATTATCAAAATAAAATTCATAAAAAAACTAAGAGCAAGGGTAAAATGGCAGTTACGAAGTTTTTTAGGTAATACAACTATTAGCTAAGGTAATTTCAATGTTCGAAAAAGTGTCTAAAAATTTTGTTAACATTTTTTAAGAACGCTGAAAATTTACCAATATACCAAAGTAATTTTATATTTTTATTTTGGAAAATTATCTATTTAATTTTTTTTTTAAATTTTTGTTATATTGGTTAAATAAATTTAAAAAACGTTTACATACTTTGACTACTTCTTTGAACTGTTCTTAATGTATAACAATTAATTTATTTTTATACTGAAACCTTATTTTTAAATACCAATGAAATCTATGGATAAATTTGGTTTATTTTAGCGTTGTGAATTTTTCGTTTGCATTCACTTAAACTTGGATATTGTGGAACCAGTTACATTAATTCATTTTCTTTCTATACTTTTAAGTTTAAGATGCGCCCATTATCATCAATATAATCCAAGTTTGCGTTTGGATTAAAAATCTATATAAGAACTAGCATGGAAACGATTGCGTCACCCAAATATATAATTTACAATAAAAGTTATAAATAATTATTGGTTCTATTGTTAATATATTCCGTCTAATTTCTGTGGGGATATGTGAAGACGCCGATAAGCTCAAAACTTGGAGGACAACATTCGCCGCGTTATTGCCGATATACGTCTACAAATGTTGGAAAAATTCATCGAAAATTAGACCTCCAGATTAGACTACACCCGACCAGCCGTGGCGGTCATACGCTAGAAATCATATTTAAATTATAGTGCCAGAATATTATTCGAATAAAGTAAATTTAATGTCAATTTAAACAATTTATCTTTGTTTTATTCCATTTTAAAGTTCTGTATCTGTATAAAAAACCACATTTATATCCGTTTTGACAATGCTTTATGATGCACTCTTGCATGTCTTTGGTGCAATTTTTTATGCAGCTTGCATGACATTCTTTCATATATTCTATGTTAATACGTATGCTCTATTTGCATGTAATTAGTTGCATGAGTAAAGGTAGGATTAGATTTATGCTTATATGAAATACAAAAAAAATATAACTTAATACAAAATAATTTTCATATTTTTGTTTACTTATATTATGGATCAAATTTTTTATCGTGTAAACGCTGTTCACAATCACTTATAAAAATGGCTGGCAGCACTGGTGTCTTGGTTGAAAATTTAACCAAATGCTGCCATACTGAGAAAATCAACTTTTTCGCTTTTATTTTCTCCCTATATGCCTTTAATAGATGGCGCTAAATGTATATCTTTAAACTCGCCTTAAAGTATGTGAAGTTTTTTGTAAATATTAAAAGGTTTGTAATTAAGTACTTACCTTTAAGTTGTTGAGTCTCTTAAATAAAACCAATTGATTTTAATGTTTATATATTGATTTTCTTTTTAATTTATTGATTAAAACATTATTTTTTTCGCATTGTTTTGTTTTCTTTACATAATTTTATATTTTCCTTTAAATTGTTTAAATATATATTTATGTATAGACTATACAATAGTTTGGGGTTGTTTAAAATGTTGGGGGGAAATTATGTATATAACATAGGCAATCAAAAGTGATATTTTTTTTTAAAGTTACAAATTTTAAAAATTAAAAAATAAATGTTAAGAAAGGGTTGAACCATTTTTCATATAAATAATTTTGAATTGTAAACAATTTATACGAAATATGAAATTTGAAAATGTTTGGGGGTAATTAAAGCTTAAAGGAAGTATGACCATATGATATCCTACACCGCAATATTTAAAAACAAATTCTGAGAGTGCACCCTATTTAGGACCAAGGGGAAATAATGGATCTACTAAGATATCTTCATCTATATAAGATTTGTTAACCTTTAAGTGTTTTAAGAAGGCGTCATTCATATATGGGATATATGGTTAATTTTGAACACAATCGTACAATATTTTGTCATAATATAGTAGATATCGGAAAAGTTATTGTAGCTAAAATGTTTGCAAAACCGACATTTCTAAGAAAGTAATGCCATTAAAAGCTTTTTCGGGAGTAGTAATTGTATGCGAAATATTTGTATGGACGGACAGACAACCTTAAAACGATTCAAAAAGGGATTCTGATTCGATCAGTATACTAAAAGAGGGGTCTAAGACCACTATTTTAAAGTATTACAAATATCAGCACAAACGCACTATTTTGGTGTGGGTATAAAAAACAATATTTTATATTTTTTGGATTTATGAACACGCATGAAAGCTGAAGTAGCAAAATAAAAACGGTACGAGTTAAAAAATGTATAAATTTTCACTTTTTATGTGTGTTGCCAGTACTGATTAAAACGCAACTTCGGTTAAAAAATCAATGCCTGTTACTTTTAAAGGGTGTAAGCTATGAAAAAATGCTCTTTGTAAATTGGCGAAAATTAAGGAAATTAAGGTATTACAGATAATACAAAAACTACAAAAATAATTAATAAAAATTTATATTTCTAGAAAAATTTTAATTTTTTAACAAATCTCTGCCCCAAATTACATTTTTTGCTTTTGCAAATTTTCGTTTGCAAAATTGAATTAAAACAAAATAATATAACTACATAAATAAATAATAACAACAAATATTATAAAAATAATCTACTACATAAAAAACCGAAAAAATATTAGTATATAATATTAAATAAAAAACAAATTAATTATTAAAAACAAAATAAATAATTTAAAAGAAAGTAATTATTTAAGGTTAAAAAGTAATAACAATTTTTTTGTTCTTAAAACTACAAAATTCACTTAAATTTTTAATTATTTCTTTTGTTTTTTTCTTTCAAACATTTAAAAATGTTTTGTTAAACAAATTTAATTTTAACAAATTTTTGATCTGTTTTTCTTAAATTCTAACAAGTTTTTAGGTTTAAATAGTTTTTAAACATTTAATTTTTTTTGTTTTGTATTGGTTTTTTTTTTAATAATTTTGATTATTTTTCTTTTTGTTCTTAAGTATTTCTTAAGCGGCAAATGTTTTAAACATTGAAAGTTTGTAATCAGATTTTTTCATAAAGAAAAAAAATAATATATATATAATTTTTATATTAAAGTTTAATTTTTTTCTTTTTGGTTAGGAAATACAATTTGAATGTTACTTAATTTCTACAAAAAAAAAAAAATATGTTTTGGAACTAAAATAAAGAGAAAAAATGCAACAAAAAACTATATTTACATTAAATTATTTTTAATTTTGCTGAGCAAAATTTATAAGCAGGTTTTATTCCATTTTAAAAATTTTTTCTTTTATTTTATATGGACAATATTTTGAAATTTCCATTTAAGTATGTGTGATTTTATTTGGTGTAAATACATTGTTAAGATTTTACGTCTATTTGAAAAAAATATAATTTTTATTTCTCTTTTATTTTAATTTTTTTTATTGTCTATTTCCGGTTTTTGTGTTGGAATCAGGGAGGCGTTTAAACGAACGGAATTTAATAAACAATTTTATTTTTTAAAATAAAACTTGTATAATTCACGACAATAAATGAATTCGCTACAATAAATGAATGAATATGAATTTAATGAAGCATTAATTTTTTTTAAATTAAAACTGCTTTAAACAGGTATGTGATGAAAAAAATCGATCGATTTCAAAACGATCGTTTTTAGAATATATGATGAGTTTCGAGCGATTTTTAAATCCATTTCTGAACTATAGTCAACATTTTTTGTTTAAAAAACCGTTTAATTAATTAATATAACAACAAATTAAAAAAATTATAGACAGGAAAAGAAGGAATATGTATTAGAAATCAATTTTTTAAGATACTGAAAACAGCATTATCGATTTCAAATCGTTTTGTTTTCAAAATCTTTTTCCATCACATACCTGAAAGTTTCAAGAAACTAAAATTCTTGAAATTGAAAATTTTGTATATTTGCAAAAATATCAATAAAGCTTTTTTTGGTTAACTAAATTGAGTTTGAAGGAAATATAATATATTTCGTATCTCTCTAAGTAGTTTTCATTCCTTTAAGTAATTTAAGATGTATATAGCTGAGAAATACATAATTTTTATATATAAGTGATGCTTTTTTTAATAGTTTAGCTTAATAAATTACATTTAACATAAAAACTGAGTTCCAGAACATCATATCACTTTGCAGTCAAAGTAATAAATGTACTATCAAGTTTAACGATTATGTGGCCCTTTGTTCCTGTAAGAAACAGCAGGAGTTATCGATCTCTACATGTTTACTTATTGAGTAGAGATCGATAACTCTTTCTTTGGGACAGATAACACATTGCAAAATTCTACACGGTTGCATTTAAAAAAGCGAGTTGCCTTGCAACTGACGTTTTGGAAATAACCAAGAATTTAATATCCGACCATATGATATTGCCATAAGTGTCCTTAATTTTTGAGTTTAATTTATTAAATTCTTCAAAAAATTTTCAAATATATTTTTTGTCAATACCAACATTTATTAGGCAGTTATAGCATTAAAAGCTATTTTCTGGAGTAGTTTTTGTATGGGAGCTGTCGTCAAATATGGATTGATTCCAATAAGAGGATTGAGCTTGCAATAAAATACATAAGTTTGGCCCAAATTTAATCCCAATTCTAAAATAAAAAGATGGAACAAATACTATTCCGGAAACCAGTTTGTATGGGGGTCATGTGAAATTAAGGACCGATTCTTACCCTTTTCAGTAGGCTTTGCCCTTATGAATTGAAGCCTATGTGCTAAAATTTCATCAAATTACCTTCAAAAATGCGACCTGTGATTTGCGCACAGGTTACATGGACAGACAACCAGCCAGCCGGACAAAAGGACATCGTAAAATCGGCTCAGAAATAAATACTGAGTCGATCGGGTGTACTAAAATAACCAATATTTTTTAGTTTTACATACATCAGCACAAACGCATAATACCCGCCCCACTATTGTGGTGTGGGTATACAAAATAAAGAAGAAGAAACATTTCTTTATTTTTTTTTTTTTTTTTTTTTTGTCAAAGGCAGACAAAAGTGCAGACGCTTCGTTGACAGTGTCACCAAAACAATCGATACAAATGGCGATTTGGGGACACTTGATCCCAGGCTTCCTACAGGGATACGAGTACATATATTTATGTATGTATGCATGTTAATATGTAAGTATAACATCATGAACATAAATTAACAATTATGCGATTTTTGGTAGTTCTGGTCAGGGCTGGATATATGTAATATAAAATTTTATTATTAAAAAGAAAGGTGAGTCAATTCACTTCAAAGAAACGATAAAACTTCGTGGGTATTTTTTTAAATTGTACCAAAAATAAAAGATGAACTGTACCAATAGAGTTTGGATTGTAAAAAATTTGGTACGATTGTACCACAAATCCCATCAGTGCTTCATCTTACTCGTCTCTTAAATATCGAGTATGGATTGCTCTCATGTCTTACTGAATACAAACGAAGCGATTACAAAATTATAATGATTCAATTCATAAACATCATTATTAAGTTTCATGCAGATGTTTAATAGGAACTAAAACGAAGTACAAAAATGGTACTCCAGAAGTTAAAAAAAACAAGTGCAGTTTTGTATAAACACATGGGGGATTCACAAGGTGTGCTACCAAGTCATATTGTTATAATATCCTAATATTTTACAATAGTTTAAAAAAATTATTATTGTGTTTGAAACAAAAAAAGTCCTATAATAGAAGACTTTTTAAGCTGTGTTTATTGTTTTGCTATATTTTTTTCTTGTTCTTATTTTAAGACATAAGACTTTATGACCACCTTGTGATTACCCCCAAAAGTAAATAGGCAACATTTTATGACAACGAATTATGATGGATTAAAAAAAAAATCAAGTTATTTTGGTATTTCTTTAACAAATCTTTGCCATCAATTAAATTAATTTACCTGGTTAGTTTCTAGGCTTTTTAGCATTTCTTTTGTATAAATATGTATTTGTTTGCTAATAGCTTATTAGTAAAAAATTTATGTAATACTTTCACGTATAACTTATTATTAGCTGCTAAATAATTGTATCAATAACAACTTGATACTCATAGTTAAGGGTTAATACTTATCTCGATAAATCTAGTTTTAGTTTCTTTGTATGACCAAAGTATAACCCTGCATGGACCACGAAAATTGTGGATTGCCATTGTTAACAGTTGTTGTAGTTGATGTTGTTGTATTTGTTATAGAACTTGAACTTACCACTGGTTTATTCAAATCCTTGGGAGCGATATGTCATTTGGCCGCTGATGTCGTTGACGACGAGTTGACAATTTGTGTTGCGGCTGAAGATGATGAAGATTTAGTTGGTGAATTATTATTGTTGTTATTGGCGCCACCTGGTGGTGCTGGTGCTATACGTATGGGTTTGTGTCGGGGCTGTGATGGGCCCGTTGTGGTTGAAATAACATTCGATGAGGTATTATTATTTAAGCCCGCTATCAAATCATAACCACCAGTGCGTGGTAAGAGACGTTTATTAGCACGATTGGGACTATTTTGATGTTGAGTAGATGACGTGGGTTGTTGAATTTGCTTGGCCGAACCTGATGTTGTTGTTGATGAAGCTGAAATGCGATCCAATTCGGTCATTGCTTCTTGTATAGCTTTTTCAAGTTGAGAATTTAATTTTCGGCTCCTTTGGAATTTGTTTTGTTTTTGTAGAGTGTAAAATTTTTTTCGGATATTTTTGTGTTGTAGTGGTGGATTTGGGAATAGGAAGTTTTGAAGAGGTAGAAAAGAAAATTAAGTAAAACGAAATAAAAAATATTTAAATAAATTAAATAATTATTACAAACAAAATAAGAAATAAAAAAATCATTATAAAAAAGTTTTGGAAATCAAGAAAAAAAATCTGTTTTATAAAAAAAAAACAAAACTAAAATTTATATAGAATTAGAAATGACGACTTAAATTTCTATTAAATCTCAAAACGTCTACTTTTTTTTTAACTAAAGTGCAACTTCTTATCTAAAATACTCAAAAAATTTCTACGAAATTGAAAAAAATTTAACTAAAATAGAACTATAATATTTATATCTCTGAATATATTTAGGCAATTTACAACGTGTATCTGCTATATTTTTATTAAAGGCACATTCATAAAATTATACCATATACAACTAATATAACACAAAAGAACACTTTGTGAATTGCCTAATTGTAATTTAGTGTTGCATCGAAGTTTAAGCCTGATGTTATTTGATTTATTCCAAATATTTTTATAATATGGAGAATGTTTTTAAACTAATTATCCCTAAAATACAAACACTGTTAAACCCAGGAGAAAATTATGCAATTTCTAATAATTTATTATTTAAAAAAATTTTAATTAAGAGTAGAAATCTACTTTATCCAGCTTAACACGTGATATTCATGGTTTTTACATAATAGAGTTTTCTAAACCCTTAGATGTACATGTATTCGAGAGTTCCAAATCTATCCAACTCTCCCCTGTTTGTTCTTAATCTAAAAAAATCTTAATTTACAAAAAAAAAGTACAAATGCTCACTTTCTAGTATCCTTCTGCGCTTTATGATGAGCCTCCAAACCTTCGGAAAGACTTTGTAATAAATGTATTGCCATAATTTCTGTATTCGAACGACCACCACCGCCAAACCACTGAACCCAAACAGATTCTGGTTGATTATCGAGAATCTTTACAACTTTACCCGGCCAAGCAGGAAAACCACGAGCTGGGCCCCAAATTAGTTCACCTACAGAAAAAGTACGTTGCAAACTTGCCGCCAAAGGCGAAGAAGATGATGAGGGCGAGGTTGGTGTATTATCCACCATTTCTAAAGACTTTAAACCAGCACTACGAGGTAAATTTTTAACCGAACGACTACGATTTCTTACGGTTCCATTTTTAAAAGGCGTTTTTAATTGCTGTTGATGATGTTGCTGCTGCAGTTGCTGTTGATAATCCATTACCAATGAAGATGAATTCTGTTGAATTTGTTGCTTTGGAGTGGGAGTACGAGGCGGTGGCGGTGTTATCATAAGTGTTGTAGTGGGAGAATTAAGTGGTGAATCTATAGTAGAAATACTTTTGAATAAAAAATCACAAGATCTAATATTTTGGAAAGAAGGTGTATTTTTTTCAAGAAAACTTTTTATAGTTAGCAGTTAGTTGAGGCTGGCTGATTTTAAGAAAGCAGGAAATGGATTAAAACAACAACCAAGGAAATGTAGTAAACTTCTTTTTAGCAAATGTGTTTGTTTGTTTACATTTGTAATGTGTTTTTTTTTTATTTTTTTCGTAATGGGTTTTATAAATGAACTTCTAGTTAATAAATCAATATTAATTTCGAATAAAAGTTTGAAACGGAAAAAACAAAAGTGAAATTGATCGCTTCCGCAGGCACAGGAACATCATAAATCATTGGTAGCTTTTATAAACAAAAAAAAAAAATAAAACATTTTGTTGGCAAAAAATCATATAAAAAATATACATGTGTTTATGGTATACGTACATATACATATATGAATATTAGGAAGAACCCTTTGAGTATGATGAAAAAAAGCTTTCGACGTTTCCAAACAAAAGGTTACAGCTGCTTTAATTTAAAGTCTATCGAAAATTTTAATTATTAATGTGAAGTCCTGCCATTAAGACCTAACACGAAGAGGAACCTGCACTTCAAGACGCATAAACAGACCTCCGAAGGACTTTTGATTAAATATTTATATTTTTGATTTGGGCAATTAAACTAATATAAAAATGTATTGGCATATTTATCGCTGAAATGAAACCGAAATTTTATTATATCGTTTGGATTGTTGTGTTAAAAAAATAATTTAAGAGTTATCAATGGGACCAAGTTTGGCATACGTTTCAATCGTCAAACCTAGAAAGAAATTATTTAGCAAAAAAGAAAAGGGTACCAACAAATTATGCACTAGGGTTGAACTTATGTTAAATGGTATTGTGGCAGACATGGATCCAGTCTAGTATCACGGAAAACATTAGTCATGGAAAGGTTAATTTTAAAAAGGTTTCGTTCATCCCTAAATCCAGAGTGAAAAACTTCGGCCGCCGGATCTTTTAGGGGGTGCCGTTGTTAGCCAATAGATCTGTCTTTGTACTGACATGTACTAGAAATTCACATTGAAGCGGTAGACATAAAAAACCCGCTAAAGGACACATTTCTGCTAGAACTTACATTCGAAAATAATGGCCGGTAGGAAAAATATTAAATATATAAACTTTTAATTCTTAGATTAAAGGAAAAATCTAAACTGTTTGTTCAATTTTTTTGAGGATACAAAACGTTTTACAGCAAAACGCAGTAATTCCCCTTTAACAATTTTTGGATGTGCATTTTTATGTATATCATTGATATACATGTTTGTACTGAAACCCGAAATTGCACTGAAGAGATTGTGTGGTTACAATCGAAACTAGTCTGATCAACCTGTCCGTGAAAGCCTGGGTTCAAATCTCAGCGCAGTCAAGAATGAAAAATTATCAATAAAAAAAAATTTTAATTAATTTCATGTTGTAAATTCTTGTCTTCATAAAAATAATTTAATGAAAATTAAATTCAATGAACTTAAGCTTAATTAAAAATATCTAAATTTGGATTAAAAACCATTAACAGTTCAATAAAATAACCACAATACTAATATTGTTAACAGTTAAGGCACGAGCTATGATTACATTTGTCCTTCAAGTTGAGCTGGAAAAGGTCAACAAGAAAAAAGAAAGACAAAAACATGAACAACAAAAAATGTACTTTGGATTTCAAGAAGAATTCTTGACAAAAAGTACGAAAAAACAGAAGTTAGGAAGAACATGTAAATTAATTAAAATAGATAATCATTCATTCAAAAGCAAATTTCGATATACCAAAGTGAAATACCATTTGCTTTAAGGATTGATGTTTGACTATTGACGTCATCCCGCTGCAATAGCCGAGTGAGTAAAACGGCAAACCCCACCGACGAGATTGTGTGGTTACAATCGAAACTAGTCTGGGCAACCTGTCCGTGAAAGCCTGGGTTCAAATCTCAGCGCAGTCAAGAATGAAAAATTATCAATAAAATTTTAATTAATTTCATGTTGTAAAATTCCTGTCTTCATAAAAATAATTTAATGAAAATTAAATTCAATGAACTTAAGCCTCATTAAAATATCTAAATATACAATATATACATATGCGTATTCAGTTTAGTAGCAGCCCGGCGCAAAACTAATATTTCCTTTCATGAAGACTAGATTTTTAAATGAAAAGGGTTTTGTAGACCCAAAATAGCTTACGAATGTGTTAGCACTACGATTACTTTTTCACATTTATGATCAGTATACTCTGGAAAATCTGCATGAATAGATTCAAGCTTGAAAAACGTTACCAAATTATAAAATTTTACATTGGAAATCAGTGGCCGATTCTTGCTTATTTTTGTTAATAGACAAAATTGCCACATATGGAGTGAGATAAATCTTCAACAGAACCTACATACTCTATTATATTCAGAAAAAGGCACCGTTTGGTGTAGTTTACACGCTGGTGAGTTCATGGGACTTTATTACTCAAATAGTTAAGGAGCAGACAAGCAGCTTGAAGAATAAATAAAATCGGCTTAAAAACATTCTATGTGTTCCTGATAATCACAAACTGGTGTTAACTTGTAAAACTCGCTTTTAATATTCGGATTGCTATCTATTATAGTAAGCTCTTTCATGTTATCATTTAGGAAGTTGACAATATCTCACTCCAAATGAAAAATCGTAGGCATATCAGTCAATCATCTTCTTTACTAGTACTGCTGTTTCTACTTACTGCTTTCAGGCATTACTTCATCTGTCATGTAATATTCTCCTAAGGCATTAATTTCTATATTTTTAAATCTTTACCTGTTATTTGTTGTAACCAGGGTGATGGCAAATTATTTTTTCAAGGCTCTTTTATAATTATTGTATAACACAAATAAATGCCGCCAAATTGTTACCCTTAAGCTGATTTATTCAGGTGCTTACTGACATTAGGGTAGCTGCTGACATTTTTCATAATAGCAATTGTTACCTTGAGTGTAATCTAAAGGTGTAGAAATTGGTTTAAACACGCATATGAATTTCTCTAAATATTTCAGTTATAAAGCCTAGAAATTGTTGTTCTTACCCCTCTCTTGTCAAAAGAGAGTTTAATCTTAAAAGCAAATGCTAAACGATAATTTTTTATGAAATTATTCATGTCCGTATTGACCAAAGAATTTAATGTTTAAGACAACTTATTTTTTAATAGTTAATGTTTTTTTGAAAATGCGATTTTTTAAACCAAAAGTATTTGAAATACAAAATACTTCAGTGACAGGTATTTAACATACAAAATATTTAAAATACAGAACACGTATTTTAAATACAAAATATGTATTTAAAATACAAAATTCATTTTCAGAATGTATTTAAAATATAAGTGTAAAATAAGTATTTGTATTTTAAACTCATTCCCAAAATGTATTTTGTATTTAAAATACCTGTATACCCAACCCTGGATATAAATATGTACATAAGGGTATGACTAATTTTTTACAAAAAAATTTCCTTTCACCACGTGATAGCCAATACCAAATAAGTGATAAAAATCGTGTTTCTTGGTCATCTTGGCAGAAAAAAACCTTCCGGACCAAATGCAATTTCTCAAAATTCACACATATTTTATATTAATATATTAGCGGAGTTCTAAAAGATCAAATTTAAAAAATCGTAGCTCTTCTGTTAAATCTTACAACAAAATAAAAAAAGTTGCCGTTTGATTTCTTACAATTGTGACAATGTTAAATTAAATAGCATATTTTTTTTTAATATAGAACAAATTTAAACTCGTTTGTTGCGGGAACTTTTTTTAAAGCAGCGAAAAAGAGAGATGGCGTTTGTTAATATTTTTTTATGGACAATTTGGCTATGGCATGTACAATTTAATATTTGCAAAAAAATTTTAAAAGTCATTACCCTAATGTATATTTATACCAACCTATTCCACATATCTGGGGTTTTGGTAAAACCCATTTCAACAAACACACGGGCAGATGAACATCGTTTAATAAACTTGGCTACTCATTAGGACGCAGAATATTTATATTTTTTAAATCAATATTGTTGAAATTACAAACGGAATGACAAACTTTTCACCCGTGGTGAAGGATAAAAAAAAAAAATGAGAAATTAGTTGCAGTATTCATCATATACGGTTTACTATAGACATTTCAACTTAGTTATTCTTTAGAAGAACATAAGCCAATCTTTCCTAGTCTGAAATGTTAATTCAAGACATATTTGAAAACTTTAAATATTTCGATTAATTAAAATTTCTTTGGCTTTAAAGAATCTGAATCCAAAAATTGTATAACCTTTTTTAAAATATTTCAGTTCTTTTCTTCTTTGGGCCATCCTAATTTATATGTTTATGCGCATATTTTATTTGTCTCCTTTTGGGGTTTTTGATTTTTTTAATATGAATGTATAAATATTGTAATTTGATAAGGTTCATTAACATGACTGTCAGTAAATAGCAAATTATTTATCATGTGTAACTAATGATTATTATACATTTTAACGGAGTTAAAAAAAAGGATTTTCTTGGATTCGTTCATTTCGATTAAAATAATCATATTATTCTTGGAAACAAATAATTGAAGTTTTTTTTTTATAATTTCCGTTTATAATAAAAACTTTAAAGTTATATAATCCTACAAATATTAAGTATAAGTGTAAATGTTTGTGACGCTATTACGCGAAAACAGCTTAATAGATTTGGATGACATTTGGTAGACGGATATCATATGCCCTAGATTTAAATATAGGGTACCTTTTCTAAGGGGAAAACGGGGGAAAATTGATACTTGTGGTGATTTTTCTCTTTTTGATAAATTTGGTATACAGATTGCATATGTTTCAAGGGGTAAAAACGGGATAAAATGGGTACCTTTTCTCATTTCTGGGGCCTAAACTGAGGAAAAGCTGGCACTTTTGGCACTCTTTTACCTTTTGGTCCTTTTTCCCTTTTTGATAAATATGGTGAAGAGTGAGCATATGGCTCAGATTAAAGAAAATGGTGCCTTTCAAGAGGTAAAAACGGGATAAATTAGAAATTGGCGTACATATTGCATATGGTCTGGTCCAGTGGCCAAAATATACACACTTAGACACACCTTGGTTTTCACATGGACAGCTGAATGTCGGTTGCTACAGAGTATCGAGTGCTCAACACATATATGTGTTGGCGGAAAGTAATAAATCATATTCAGCCATATCCTGGGGGCTTATTCTGCCAGTCGGCAATTTTATTTCAAATTCTTTCAGTCGATACGGAACGAATCGAAATTATTTTTTGCAGTGTTGTAAAGCACTTATTTGAGTTTTCACAACACTGAACAAATAATTTCGATTCGTTCAGTATCGATTTAAGGAATTAGAAATAAAATTAGTTTCGAATTGAAAAAGTATTCGATCACGACTGCCAGAATTAGCCTCCTGGAAATCGAATTCGAATAAAATTGAAATTAAACAAATTTTCAAAAATATCCTGTTTTAAAGGTTCATAAAAATATTCCGTTTTATTTACCATTTATATTTTTAGAATTACACTTAAAATCATGAAAAACTACGGTCATTTAAAAAAAATTTAACAGAAAAAAGTCACGGGCAAAAGCTACTAAAATATAAGAATTAAAACTATAACGTTACGAAAAATGTTCATTCAAATTACTTTAATTAGTTAAAAACAGGTTTTTTTATAGTTGCATGAGAACTTTCGATACCGATAACTATGGTTTGACAGCTGAGAATGCCAAACTGTATTGACATTTCTGTTCAGTAAGACTTGGCAACTCAACATTAATCTTTTAACGCTTTCAAATTGCGGAAATTTGCTTTAAAAAAATTAAGTCTGTTTGTGAAGTTCATAGAGCACATCGTCTATTTTACAAAGCTCATTTCTGGTTAAATGGCTACGTCAATAAGTAAAATTGCTGTATTTGGGGCAAAGATAATCATCAAGCCGTTAAGGAATCACCATTACATCTATTAAAATTGACAAATAAAATTTTGGTGCGAATTACACGCTCTTTCGAAATGAGCAGGGAGCTGCCTTTGCGATAAATGGCGAGCGTTATCGAGACATGCTGACTGAAATTTTTGTTTCCAAAAATTAATCTGGCAAACATCAACGACATTTCGTTACAACAAGACCGCGCAGCTTGCCATACAATGCGCTGAACAATCGATTTATTATAAAATCAATTTAATGACAACTTTATTTCCAGAAGTGGTCCTGTTCTGTGACCCTCTTGTTCGTGCGATTTGACGCCGCTGGATTACTTTTTATGGGGCTCTTGAAGCATTGGAAGCCAACATTCAAGCCAATATTGCCGCCATTTGGCCATATTTATTGGAAAAAGTAGTCAACAATTGGACTGGTCGAATGGACCATGAAATTCGTAGCCGTGGCGGACATATGTATACCGGAAATCATATTTAAAAAATAAATGCCATTTGGTTTGCTACCAGATTATAATTAAAAAAATTTCATTCTAACAATATTTCTGTCTTTTGTAATCATTTTAAGTTTTCATGCAGCTAAAAAGCACCTTGTCATACCTGAAGAGCTTTGAACCTTTCATATACATACATATTTAAAAAAATTCCTTCTAAAGATGATTTTGATTAAAGGAAACTTTTTTTTATTAAGTTTCATTGACACTTGGGTAAACCTAAATTTCGTTTTATTGCCAATAAATATTAAAACCTCAAATGAACATCATTAAAACCACCCAAAGATAAAATTTTATTCAAGATGAATAAAAAATCAATCAACAAATAAGCAAACCATAAAACAACACCCAATCAAAAATTATCAAAAGGAAAATGGAACATGGAAAAAACAACTCGGGTCACTCAAGTGTAAATAATAAATGTGGAATATAAAAATGACAATGACAAAGACGAAGAATGGTGATGATAAAAAGGATGTCAGTAAATAAACTACCAAATAATAAATTAATTTATATGTATATTAAGTTAATGTGTGTGTGTGTTTGTTTAAATAAAATATGTATTAAGCAAGAAATGAACATTGTACAATCAAATTAACAATGCAATCTACAAACAATAATAAAAGCAACAATAGCAAACAAAAATAATATTTAATAAAAGAAAACATTAACATAACACAAAAACTTTGAAAACCCAAAGAAAAAGGTTTGACAAAAAAAAAAGACATTTATCCTTGTGGCAGGATACAAACATAATAAAACATACGTACACACACACTCAAATTAATCATTCTGTATATGTGAGCATGTGCGCAAATATTAAGAAATAATGATAAAAATAAATTAAAGTGTAACGAAATGTAATAAATAATTATTTAAAAATCTACATACTTCATGTAAGTTTTCGAATCAGAATGTTTCATTAATATCTAAAGAAATTTCAAATAGGAAACTAAAAAAGTAATAAAAGTGGGGTAGCGTGTTTTATGAAAACAAATATTAAATATAAATTGTTCTATTCTTGTGTGGAGGATAGTGAAAATGATTAATTTCTAAGTATATAAACCTTTATTTGTGTCTGAATTTGTAGAAAATTACTACATTTGAAGAAAAATTTTTAAGTAATATACATGAATTTGTTACCGAGTACTTTTAAATAAATACAAGAAACGATTTCTACAAAATTAGGGTAATTTGAGTTCTCAGTGCATTTAAGGGTTAAGTTCCATTTAATTCATTAACATTGCATAATATTTCCCTATTTATCACACCTAAATTCGTATTTAACTGATTTTAACTTTCTTAAAAAGTGTATTAAAAAAAGTTCACCCTTTGGCCTCTGTAGTAAAAGGCATTAAAATTAATGTAAAATATTTGGTATGACCTCTGTCATATTATTGGTAGATACCTCTTCTTCTTTAACTAGACAATAGTAAAATATCGTATTTATTCAAATATTTTAAAAACAAAAAATACTTCTATCAAGTATTTAGGACTGGATTTATATGCAAATTTGTGCATTATCTCGAACTTTAAAAACTAAGTTATGTAACTAAAGGGTGGTCCAACCACACTCGAAGATGTTAATTGTGAGTCACATCTTAACGTGAAGTTTTTTGCCCAACTTAATTTAAAATTTCTTTGTTTCAGTGCTTGACAAATTCAACCACAATTGAGCAGCGTGTCAAGATTGTTGAAGCCTTTTACGATAATGGGCGTTCATATCAAAATACATTTAGTGCAATTCGTGATTTTTTTGGTCAGCATAATCGACCAAATGTGTCCACAATCGGGAATTTCAGCAAACCAGGTATATAGGAAATGTGAAGACACCTGATGCAGCCACAAATAGTGACTGTTTGGCGCGGTTTGTGGGCTGGGTCGTCATCGTGCCGTACTTCGTCGAAAATGAGGTCGGCCAAGCAGTTATAGTGAATGGTGTTCGCTATCGCGAGATTATAACAGACTGTTTGTGGCCAGAAATTGAGGTTATGGACCTGGACGACACGTGGTTCCAATAGGATGTTGCCACTTGCCACACAGCCAAAGAAGCAATGGCTCTTTTTCGCGATTAATTCAATGGCTTTGTTATCTTACGTGGCTTTGTTATCTTGGCGATGTTAATTGGCCGCCACTATCATGTGATTTGATACCGTTGGACTTCTTTCTTTCGGGATATTCAAAAAACAAGTGTCCATCAATAAGCGATGAACAATTCAAGAGCTAAAAGATGAGATAATTCGACACATTAACGACACTGAACCTCAATTGTGTCTCAGAGTCATTGAAAATATGGACCATCGGATAGAGGTCTGCCACCGAAGCTGTGGCTAACATTTGACCTAAATTTGGTTTTAGACATAATTGTCATAGATCTTTCTATCATAAAAAAAATATTAAGATAGTTCTCTGAAAACTTTTAGTTTTATTTGCAATTAACATCGTGCGTTTTGGTTGGGCCGCCCTTAACTATACCATATTATACTTTTCCCTTTAAATTAGTCTGTTCTAATATTTTACTTTTAATGCATCTTTTAAAAATTGAATTAATCATAAAAAATACATGTTAGGATGCATATTTGAACCATTTTGGCTGACTAAAGATTTTGTTCTAGTGGCGCATCGGAACTGCATGGCTTTAAAACGAAAAAATAATTTGTTATCTTATCCTTTACGAATGCCGATTCGAGAATCTCTACAGCTGATTTCAAAACAAGATCATTTTTGCCATAAACATTATCGAGAAAAATGGAATTTTTGCAAACATTTTAAACAGAAAAATTCTCTACAGAAACACGAGCATAGTTGATTATATATAGGGCATATTTTGAATTTTTGGAAGCATTGTTTTGTGCAGATATATTTCTATATGCATAAAAATTGCACCCCTAGTAATGCCCTTTATAATGAACTCCTAAGTGTTGCATATCTCATCCAAAAACATCACCCAGAACAAAGTTAACAAATTATTCATTAATTTCGTTATATAAAAGCCGATCTTTTAATTGCATAAGAATTTGTTTTACCAATTGGCTTAACGACTGTAAAAATAATCACAATTGTCGTTAGCATCAAGCAGGCCGCAAAAGGCTTAAGAGTTTCGTTTACTAAATTAAGGTTCACACTATGAAAGTTATCTTTCAGAAAGTCTGAGTTTATTGGTTACAGGGGAGGGAAGACTAGCATTAGGTACAGACGTTCCTGTCCTTCGAAATTCTCCTTTTTTTAATTAGAAATATAAATCCAAAGTTGGACGTGCTTTTACACTTGTTCTTTCACTGTTCATAGTTTTCTTTATTAAATTGTTGGCTAATTCGCTTTAATTTTTGTTAAAGAATGTCAAAAACAAAACGAAACACGTAAAAAAAGAAATTCTTATAAAAACCAATTTCGATGAGTAGCTACAAATTAAAGTTTAAGACATAATTCAAGAATATATCACAAAGAAAACTTTAATAATGTGAATCGTGACTTACTATAGTTTGCAAAGCATCTTATAATGGAATCTTTGTTAATTACATGTCGTAAATCTGCGTATTAATCCATTGATGGGATTTAATCATATATTTGGAATTTTTCTTTTGGGGCTGTGTAAGATACGTAAATACAAATACATACATATCGCTCATTAAATTCATTAGTGTCATAATTCAAAAATCACGATTTTTTTAAGAAATGTGCGCAATTTTGATCAAATACTTTGTATTTTTTTTTTAATTTTTACACTATTAAAGTAAATAGGCGATATGTAGACATTGGAAAATTAGTTCAAATTGAATTAAGAGTGAAGAGTGGCGTGCTAAGCGAAAATTACAATATAGAATTAATGACATCTTTCAGATAATTCCGCACTGATTTCTCTAATGGGGGTAAGCTCAAAACTTTTAAGTTTTCAGCAGAGGCGAAAAACGTTTTTTTATATCGCCACCTAAAATGCAAAACGGCATATAAATAAAATAAATTCAAAATAAGGTTTTCGATTGATTTTGTTCGTTTTATTAATCTTCAAGTTCACAAAAAATTTTAGATTCCTGCGATCAAAGATGGCGACTTTATTAAAGAAATTCAAACGCCAAGTACATCTTGTTGTTATTAATTTTGTAAAGCTTTTTGCCTCTCCTGTAAAAAAATAAAAGTGTTGTTATGCCGTTTTACATTTTAGGTGACGGTATGAACTCTTATATCAAAAAAGAACACAACCGTATTTTTTTGGCAAAATACTAGAGAAATTAAATTAAGATTTTTACAGTGGGTTAGTATATGATCACTGTTTATCATTTTTTGCCAAAAGTGGAAATATGTGAATTTTGAATTGAGCCCCTTTAGAGAAACCAGTGCGATATGTACTTATTGTTTTTCAAAACTTAGATTTCATATACACTCGAAAACGATTTAGCTGGGCACCTAAATACAACCTCTTAATTGTTTATTATTATAAAAAGATCTATATTTTTCATGTATATTACTTAAGACCTTTCCTTAAAATTTGTTTAAGCGTGTATTAGTTACTTAGTAGTGTATGTTAGTCACAAATTCCAAAGGACTCGTTGTTAGTGTAGTAAATGAGTATGGATGTATGAATGTATATGTGAAGAAGAGCATTATAATTTAAACTTATAAACTAAAACAACAATAATATGTTAGTATAAATATTATTTTTATTTAATTTTAAGCTCTCATACTTAAAGAATATTGTCCTTAGAATAGAAAGCAATAAATATTATTAGAACTCACATCAACTTCTTTCTTCTTATTATGTTCATTCAACCATAAACTCATATATTGAGAATAGCATATAAGAGAATTTCTATTAAATGTATTTAAATAGCAATATGAAGCGACTAAATATGTCGAAATTCAATGGATTTTGAAGTAAGAGTGAGTAGCGTTTGGAGCTGCTGGTAAATAGTAAAGCATTAACGAAACTTACCATGAGTATCAGGTTTGTTGCTGCCACTTCCATTATCCGTATGATGATGATGCTGTGGATTATTTGCTGTATTGTGTTGTTGTTGCTGCTGCTGTGGCAGTAGAGTCAAGTTTGTTAAGCCAGTAATGTGTGTGGCAGTAGTAATGCCACCATTACCACCCACAACCTGATATTGAGGTGATGTTTGCACACGACGAATTTTCGCTTCCGTTGGTTTATAAATATTTGTATTTTGATATGCGGTTGACATAACGATGCCTGTAAAATGTACAAAAAAAGGCAAATAAAAACATATTTTAGTAGCAGGATTAAATCAAAGTTAAGCAAGAATATAAGCCGATGTTGCTCGATGTACTTAGTAATAAAATAACAAACACTTATGTATATGACAAATACTTAATATTCTATAAGGAGTTATTCCTATTGTTGTTACTGGCTACATCGGCAATAATAAAAATTGTAACTAAAGCTGACATTAGGATTTTTTTTACTTTGTAGATACTTTTCAATATTTATAAGATGATTTGAAGTGACAAAGAATAAGTACTAGGAAAAATGCTTTTGCCAAAGACTTGTTAATATTAAAATAAAATATGCTTTGGTTATTTTTTTTTTATTTCGCCAAGTACGGAAAAATGTTGAAATCATATTAATATGATTACTTCCTGAAATATCAATTATTTTTTGACATACAGTTTTTATATAAAATTTAAAGAATATTCAGGGTGGGCTATAAGTCACAAGACATTGTATTTATAACCACACTACAATAGTGGAGAGGGTATTATGCATTTGTGCTGATATTTCTAACACCTTAAAATATTGGCCCTAGACCCACTTTCCAGCAAACCGATCGACTCAGATCACTTTATGAGTTAAATTAACGATGTTCGTCCGGCTGGTTAGCTGTCCATGTAAACCTAGTGCGCAAAGTAAAAGTCGCAATTTTAAAGATAATTTAATGAAATTTGGTACATAATTGGCACAACGACCTATCCTATTAAAAATGAGATGAATAGGTGCATAATTTCACGCAGCCCCGATACAAGCTTCTTTCCGGAATAGGGTCTTTGTGCCCATAAACCATCTTATTATGTTGATATTAAGATTAAGTTTGGTCCAAACTAATTTTATTGCAATCAAAACCATCTGACAACATTTTATTGAATTCGGTCCATATTTTACCATAGCTCCCATACAAATATTACCCCGAAAATGGCTTTTAATGTCACAACTTCCTTATAAATGTTGGCAGTAACATAAAAGTTGTTGATAGTTACTATGTCACGACAAAATGTTGTCCTGGTAGGTCCAAAATTAACCAAATTAAGCCCCCATACTAAAATCTCATATAGATCAAGATATCAAAATAATATTCGGTCCAATAAACTTTTACACGAATCTTAGCCTCATAACATAATTTTCGGTGGGTCCACGATTGCCCATGGGTACCGAATAGGGTACACTAGCAAAAATAGTTTTCATATACTATGGTGTAGGGTATCATATGGTCGGGCTTGCTTGGCTATACTTTCTTCCTTTTTTTTACTTTTCAGTATGAGAAGCAACGTATGGGAGATTCAGTAGCCATGGATACGATTTTTTTTTTTGATAGTCAACATTATTTATTCCACTAAAGAGAGTATACACGCATAAGAAAACAACAAGAAATTCAGGAATATTTAAGGGTAATATTGAGATTTTTAAATTTCATTTAAAAAGCCAAATATCCACTTTTGCACGTCTAAGGAAAGTTTAATTTTTGTTAACATTTTTAGTACTTTGTCCAAAGCTCTTTGGGTTTTATTACGCTTTTGATGCGTCTGGGCATATTTTCAACAAAGTCCTTGATTGTTTGCTTCGGCAAATTTGACGACTGTGTTTGAACTCTTATCTAAAATTTAAAGTTGTAGGCCAGTTGTTTCTTCAAAAAAGCCATACATTTTCGATCTGGCTTAGATCTGTGCTTTGCGCTGGCCAATTCTTTGTTTTAAATTTTCGCTTTGCCAGCTTAACCTTTCCGCTCTTGGCTGTATGTTTTGGATCCAAATCCTGTTGAAAAACAACTTCTTTCTTTTGGTATGCACTTCTGTCCACAAAATCGGGAAAATTGTCTTCTCGGATCTGAGGGATATCTTCTGTTTTCATTATACCATCGAGTTTTATGGACCAAGGTTCCACCAAATATACATGCCGAAACCATAAATCTCCACCTCAATGTTTCATCGTTTTTTTTTATTTGGTGTATTTTTTAAAGATTTGTAGGGCGATGCAGGTAGTTCTCCTTTCCATCTGACTGAAGACAATTTATTTTGGTTTCATAAGACAATATTATATTCGGTAAGCAAACTTGGTCTTGATTTTTTTTTGCTTCCTGCGAGCTTATATTTTTTCTGTTTCTAATTTTGAGTACAATTCTTAACTTTTTTTTCCGTGCTGAAAAATTGTGTTTTGACGTCTTTAACATTACTTATACAAACCAAATGCGTGTTGTTTTTTCTATTGTTGCATTGTTGTAGTTTCGCGCAGACCTACTAATTGGGCCATGACCATTAGTTGTTTCCCACTTTTTTATGTTGCCAGATTGAAGAAGTTAAAACGACAAAAGCGGATACAATGACTTTTTTCACAACATTAACGAAATCTTAGGTTTTGCTTTTGAATTTAAAAAAATTCTGTATACACCATATAAATAATATCATAGTGAATAGTTTATGCTTAAAACCCGGTTGGCTTATAAATATTTTATGTTTTAATGCGTTTTTAAGTCCCCAATTGCTCGCCACCGAAAGAAATTGTCTCAAAAACTGGTGCTTAGTCAGTTAATATACTTAAGAAATAATTTAAGAACAATATGTAATACATGTCATCAATTATGAATTAGGAGTCCTTATTGATTGTAACCGCTGCTCATATGAAAACCTCAGCAAATACTGCTTACAAATATTAATGTACTTTACATACGCAAAATAACAAAAGGGCCGGAAATCATGTGACGCATAATACATATCCTTAATATCCCCTGTTATTGAGTAGCATAATTTAATGTCATGCTCTATTGAAGTTTATTTATTTCGCCACTAAAAAAAAATTACACAAATTCGAAAGTTTATTTCTTTCATTGTTGGTTTTATGCTGAATAAATTGAAGATATCAAATAGTACGGTGCGTGTTCCTGGCTGACTAATAGTGCATGCAATTTATGACACCCACTTACAAAAAAAGAAGAGAAATATAAATAAAACACACTGTCCAAAGGGGGAGTAATGTTCTATTATTTACAAGCTAAAAGTAACTTTTACTTTTGTCTATGTGTTATTTTTATGACTGCAAATTGTATCAATTTAATTTTATAATGTCTACCATTTTCATTATTTAATGTTGCGTTTTATGGGAAGTTTTTTCTCTTTTTGTGTACTACATACTTAGAAAATAAATTTAAAACGATTGAAAAGAAAAGTTTAAGATTCCTTACGCCTAATAGTCATCTAAGGTCGACTTTTACCTTTGTACAATTTTGTTATTTCCAGAGGTATATTATTATGTTTATTTGGTTTTTATTACAAGGTCTTCTTTTTCTTTTATTATCCATTATTTTAACTTTATTGTCGTACATAAAAATAGATTTTTGTGGGCATTTTACTTTTATGTAAAGGTCCTTTTCGATCACATACCTTAAGGATTTAGTTCAATATAAAGTTTCCTTTGGCATTTATCTTTGTAAAATTTGTAATCTGACAATGTTTTTGTTATTTTTTAATTTAAAGAAAACCTACACAAAATGTTGAAAAGCCAATTTAGATAGGTTTTTGTAATAGAATATTAATGGGTTTTTAAGATGATTCCGTACATATAAATATGCTTATTGAAAATTACTATGACTTCTAAAATGGTCAGAGCAATAACAAAAATAAATACACACAAGTTTTTGGGCAAAAGGTCCAGCATCTGTTTTTAATTTGCGCTTTTTTATACACAATTTAATCTTGTTTTCAAAAATGTTGACATTAAGATTTAAATGAATTTCATATTTGGGGTATAACATAAAAATTCGGGGTGCTTGGGAAATTTTAAGTGATTTTTGGTTTACATTGTTACAAGATAAATTTATTTAACCTGACTATCAACATATCGCTTATGACCAAAATTGGTCGGAAAAGACCAAGTTCGGCAACCCTGTTCATATCTAAGGGTTGTAAAAATATCGTGCTCTTTGTCTATTTTTTAGCAATCAAACGGTTGGTTTAAAAATTCTTTTCCATATGCCTTTAATGTGAAATTAAAAATTGTTTTGCTTTTACTGAACATTTTTAAATTTAAGTTAATCTTTATGATCAAGTGCGATATGAATTTTAGGCAAAACGTTTTTTTAAGGCCAATAATACATTATGGCAATTCTCGTTACCCCGCATTTCAGTAATGGCGTTCTAAACCGATGGAAACAAATGGTAAGGCAGGTAAGGCAAAATTTTCCAACTAATATTTTCTAAATAGTCATTAACTGGCCTTGCAACATGAGGTCTTATGTTGTCATAATAGAATATAACGACTTCATATCTGGTTGCATATTCCGGGTGTTTCCGGCCAATCAGGCTTTAAACGAATTAACGAATGACTTGGAGGGTCTTTACCTTCCGTATCAGAATTACTTTTATTGAAACGCGCACACTATCTGTAGGACTTATAAATTGATGAAACATATTTACGATACACTTTGAAGTGCAATTGTTTCAGCTGCACATTTTATACCCACATCACGATAGTGAAGAGGATATTATGCGTTTTTGCGGATGTTTTTTAATAGTTTAAATATTGGTCTTAAAGTGTACCGATCGACTTAGAATCACTTTTTGAATCGGTTTAACGATTTTCGCTATGGCTGGCTGTCCATGTTAACCTTGTGCTCAAACTACAAGTCGTAATTTAGGAGATTATTTGATTAATTATATTCTTACTACTTCGACCTTTTTCTATTAAATATTATATTTTCATATATTTTTTCAAGCTTTAGGTCACTTTTTTGTAAAAAAATTAATTAAAATATTGTTTATTTGTCAATATTTCGATTTCCGTTGGAAATCTTCTTCAAGAAAAAAAAGTAACCTTAAGGTTGAAAAAATATATGAAGAGATAATTTAATGAAATTTTGTACAAAGGTTCTAACTGTCACAAGAACCAAGCCTGCTGAAAATGGTGAGATTTGGTCTTTAATTTCATAGCCCCTATACGAGCTTATTTCCGGAATAGAGCCTTTGTGTCCATAAACCATCTTTTCTGATTGGTATTTAGCTTAAATTTGGCCCAAACTTATTTAATTGCAATCAAAATCATCTGACCAAATTTGATTGAAATCGGTCCACATTTGACCATAGGCCTAATACAAAAACTACTCCTGAAAATATTTTTTAATGCCTGAAAAAATGTTTTGCTGATAAGTCCAAAATTTACCCTTGGCCGCATATAAACCCCCTTCTTACAAACACATAGACGCAAACAAATCTCATAAAAATAGATGACGATATGTAAATAATATTCGGCACAAAGAACTTTTACATGATTCTTAGCCGCATAACCTTATTGGCTTCTGGCCGGTCCATTATTGACCACGGGTACTTAATTGCGTATCATATGGTGGTTGATTTACGCAAAGGATGCAGTGTTTCCACAAAATTCGATTTTTTTTATCGCAAAAAACCATTTTGTTTAAACAATTTTAATTTATGACAGCATTGAAAAAAGAATGACTCTTAAATGCCATATAAGTTACTAAAAACTCAAATCATGCTTTTTCAAGGATCTTTTTGCTTGTGAAGAACATTGTATGATTAAAGTTGGCAAAAAAACCAACAAATTGTAGTCGGGAATGGTAGAAAACATAAACTTTTGTTACAAGTAAAACTTGTTACAAGTAAAACTTGAGTGTTTATAATTCTTATTCGCTTTACAGTTTTATTTGTATAATATCTTTGGCTTTTCTAAAATCTTTTTAAAAGGTTTCCTGATGATCTGGGCTAAGCAACCCCAGCGAAAAACTTACAGAAACTAGTTAGTCCCACCAGCAAAAAAATTCAGTGTGTTTATCAAGAGTTTGAATTGGGACTTAAGCACATTACAACGAAATAATATTAAAGCATTTTTGCCTCCCAAGAAAACTTTTGATAAAAGACTTAAGACTTTATTTATTTCAAAATTTAAAGATCTGAGTTAAAATAAAATCGGTCTTATTTTTTAATTATCTCATTAAGCTTATTGAATGTAACTATTTGATTATCCCAGAGATATCGGTTCTAATTCAATTAGGCGATCTATAAGATCCGAATCGGGAATTAATGATAAATTCTCCTGACATTGCCTGCCAAAAATCTCAATTGTTTTATATTAGAGTTTAATTTTTAAGCCAGGATTTGAAAAATAATTACTACCGAACGAAGCTTTAACTTGTTCCGGTTAAGGACGACTTAAGTTAGTATTAGTTGGGTGCCACACTACCCTTATTGGTAGTGACCTAGTCTATCAATGGGAGTTTTGCGGATTCAATTCCCTGCAGGTACTCTAATCTGTTTTACTACGAGGGGCTGAAGGCCTATGTTACTTTTGCTCAGTAAATTCAGCTAGAATGTAATATGTAATTGTGGTAGTAACATTAAGCAAATAAAAAATATGTAAAAATGTCAATAAACATCGTTAATTTACCTTTGTCACATACTGTAGTTGAGGGCGATTGACGACTATCTGTACTCAAAGGTGATACAGTGCCGCCGTCCGGTTCAGAACTGGAAACACACTGGACCTTAAAAATATGTTAATGTTAATCTCAAAACTATGGACTTTCGAAAAAATGTAACTTACCATATCACTGCAACCACTGCGATGGCTTGGTGGCCGCTCTGGACTTCTTGGACTATGTGTAGTTGTATCCGGAGGACTAGCTGCAGCTGAGCGCGAATTTGCCAAATGTGCATTAGGCGATGTTGTAGATGATGCAGGTGTCTCCAAAACAATACCCATTTGATTGTTAACAACATGCTGCTGTTGTTGATTAAGTTGATTTTGCTGATGCTGCTGCAGAGTCTGCAGTGTTATATGCTGTGGCGTTGATACTTGTTGATGATGCGGCTGTTGTACTTGTATGGTGGCATTTTGCTGCACAAAAGTTGCCGTAGCCGGGGGATTATGTTGGGTATTCGCAGGCATTACTAAGCCCATGGGTGTAGAATAAATTTGACTAATTGGACTTAGCTGTCCATTGCTGCCGACAATAAATTGTTGTCCTGTTGTGGTGGATTGTATGAATTGTTTATTGGTTTGTGGTGAGGTGGCTCTCAACATCATGGTGCCTTGCGGTGTGGTGGTAAGTATGTTGGTGGTGGGTCCACAAGATCCCACATTTTGTATTTGCAATAAAGTGGTATCGGGAGCCATTACTAAGCCGGAGGGTAAAATCAATTGTTGCCCAATTAAATTCATTGGTTGAATTATTTGACCATTTTGCAGTAGAATCTGTTGAGGCTGTGTAGTTGTGGCCGTGGAGGCCGCTTTATTTACCACTATACCTTGTATACCGTTGCCAAGTTGGAACTGTTGTGGATAAGTGGCCGTTGTTGCTGAATTCACAGCGGGTGCTGTGGTTAATTGAACCACTTGTGGCTGATTTGTTGCTGGGGTTGGTTGAGCAGCAGCTTGCAGATTTGCTACATGTTGTTGTAATAAAGTAGCAGTTTGATTAGGTGATATTTGTGTTGCAATATTTGTAGTTGCTGTAGCCGACGGGCTAGGCGAAGGCTTGCGCTTCTTAGGCCTTCTTTTAGGATCACTTTGAGAAGTTATGATAATACGACCATCCGGTTGCTGCACTAAATGTTGTACTACTTGGCTGTCCAAGGCAGCCGTAAATTGTTGTTGGCTTGGAGCAGCAGCTTGTGTGGCTTGAGGTTGTTGCTGTATAACATAGCCCCCATTAGGTAGAGCATTTAGTACCACAGTCTGTTGGCCCAATACATTTGTATTATTGCCCGCATTCGATGGTGTGGTCAACAGTTGATTTGCTGTTGTAATAATGGGTTGTGTACTGGCTGCATGTATTATGTTGCCGGTATTTGTTAGAACTTTGGCACCATTGTTTGAAATTAGATTTTGCCCCGAATTTAAGATGACTGTTGTGGGTTGTAGTTGTGTAGCTGTGCCTTGCGTGTTTGTAGCTTGTGAGACAATGTAACCGCCATTAGACTGCTGCTGTAGTGTTGCTGTCGTCAATTGTCCTGCATTGTTCAAGACATCCATTTGTTGTGTGCCCTGTTGTTGTATAATCACATTTGTTGTTGCATGTGATTGTGTAGTTGTCGTCGCATTGCCACTAGCGATTAGCACTTGCTGCTGCTGTTGCTGTATGTGTGGTTTATTATTCGAGGACGGTACAACTATAAGTTGACCAGTAGAAGTCATAATAATCTGAGAGTTTCCAGTATTATCGTTGGACCTCAGTAAAGGTTGTAGTTGCAGCTGACTGATGGGTATACTAGTGGTACTATTAGCTGAAACTTTTTGCACTGTTGCCTGTATTTTTTGATTAACAATGGGTGGTGCCGTGGGATTAATGCGTTGGCTTGATGAAGAGGTGGTAGTAGTTGTGGTGGCTGCACCTCTACTACCAGCAATAGTAGTGACTGTAGCTCTTGAAGTATTTGTTGCCACCAGTCTGTGGGGTTGCTGAGTGACTTGCTGCATCTGTCCCGCATTTTTAATTGTTCTCAAAATACGCACCTGCTGTGGAGGAGGCTTTTGTAGAGATCCGTGTTGTTGTGGTTTCAGATGAAGCATAGTAATTGGTTTGGGGGCGGGGGAAGTTACTGCCTTTGAGATTAAAGCTTTGGAGCTAGTTGACTCTATAGAACCAGCTGGTGATGGAGGGCAAGATTTTGGACTTTCATTACTAGTAGATATTGCACCTACTTGTTCGGGTTTTTTGGTATGATCTGGTGTCTTGCGTTGCAAGTCGGGTGTGGAACGTGGCCCTCCCACAGTGCTAGAAGAAACTGGTGATTCTTGTGCTGTAGGTATTAATTTAATTGGTGTTCTGACCGATTGCTGCTGTTGTTCTTTAAAGAGATTTTGCTGAGTTTGTGGATGATTTAAAGAAATTTGAGTTGGATTCTTTAATGTATTAAAGGAAAACTTATTTGCAATTGGTGGCTGATGAAGTGACACAGTATTATGAATATTGGTAAAATGATGTTGTTTTAAGGTCTGGTTTTGGGAATTTGGCATTTGATACAAGTTAATTGTATTGCTAGAATTAATGAGTCTCGGATCATTTAAAATATCCAAAGAAGTTTTATCAATCACAGTCTGTTCTGTTGCAACCGTTGGGTTGACACAATCATTTTCTTCCTCATCCTCCTCTGCATCGTCCTCATCATCCTCTGCTTCCGGTTCGCCTTCATCATCATCTTCAGCCTCTTCGTCTTCAATAAAATCTTCTACAGGATTTTCATCTTCGATTTCTTCCTCAAGTTCTTCATTGGAAATACAATCTGCTAAAATGTTGGTACGTTTCATAATCTCATCCTCCTCAAGTTGTCCAACAAAATCCTCTTTTTCTTCCTCATCATCTTCTTCCTCTCCTTCTATCTCCTCCTCTCCTTCTATCTCCTCCTCACCCTCATCTTCTTGTTCATCCTCATCATCCTCTTCTAGTTCACCTTCCTCGGTTTCTAATACAGACTCCTCTTGACCGGTTTGTAAATTCATCATTGAATTGTGAACCAATGTTGTTTGTTGCTGTAAGTAACCATTGAGGTCACCTTTATACAAGGATGTGTGATCCATTTGATGCCGTTGTTGCTCTTTATTGTTGTTATCAGCTGCTGATGTTGTCATTATTGGTTTCTTTGTCTGACATATACCTTGTGGTTTGTTACACAAATTCGATGACCATTGAACATTTTCACTGGCGCCATTCATCATGTGCGATGAAGCTGATTCATGTTGTGTTAATGCTGCTGCTGATGCTGTTGTTGGCAACATTCTATCATCTTTGGGCCATATTTTATTGGCGCTTTCCATCATGCCATTGTTATTGTAAGTGGGATTTGTTATCATATATTGTTGCTGTTGTTGGTGGTGATTTGGCAACTGTTGTCGTGGATGATGACCATCTTGCTGTTGTTGTTCTTGCAGCGATGGTGGTAGCATTTTAAATGTTGAATTATGACTAGATTCTTGTTGTTCACCTGTACCACTGCTATCTGAAGTAAATATTGATTTTGACTCCGTTGTAGCAAATGTTGCGGGTGTTGTAGTGGCGGGTGTGAATGTTGCTGTTGATGTTGCATTGGCATTGTTATTTTCAAGTGTAGTCTCTACGTTGGTAATTTTACGACGTTTGGCATCTGAAATAAAAAAAAAAAGAAACAAATTATATTTTTAAAGAACTTTGCAGTAAACTCTAATTTTAGGTACGAAAGAAGATGTCATAATTTCGGACGAATATCCTCTCAGCACAAAATATTATACATAGTTAAAAATGGAACACGATCTTAATATATTTATAATATCCTTAATTCGCTATCATTACACAAAATTTTTCAATAAATATTTTTACCATGCAGAGAAAACATCCCCTTCTTTATCGCTTAACAAATCGCCAACGTCCTTACTTGTTTGTTAGCAACACCTAAACATTTTTAGTATTTTGAATAAATTATTACCTTTGTTCGTATGAATTGAAAAATTACCCACTGACAATTATGAAAATACCACCTCTCATTGTAATTTTACACACAAATAAAAGCTGTAATAAAAACTTAAACTAACACGCATACTTTCGAAAAAATTAAATTAAAATTTATTTGCACAAGTATGTAAATTTGTACTCGCATACACATCCATGTATTCATATGTGCATGTTTTAGGGCATATTAAAAATACATTTTCAAAAAATAAAATCGCAAAAAAGACACACATCATTAAACTTGTATATTTAGAAATATAAACACGCAATTTGTAACAAGTTCACATAAATTGTATTCAATCAAACAAAAGCTTTTGCTCTAAAGCATTTTCTTACATATAAAACTTCCCTTTTAAGTCCTTAGAAATGGTTGTAATAGTGCATTTTACAAGAGAGCTAATAGAGTGTCTTCTGCTATATGCCTTTTTCGTTTTTAAACATTTTAGCTGACAGACAGCTAATAGTTTTAGTTGATTCAATATGTCGTTAATACCAACATATATTCATACATATTAAGTTGTATTTAAAATGTGTTGCTACAACACGCACTTTGCTACTAAATACCATTGCCTCAGTTTAACACTCGAACATATACATACGTAGATGGAGTGGTAGACTTTAGTACATCTAAAAGTTGAAACATGCAATCATTTGCACAATTTTAATGCAACATATCATAAATGTTTTTAGTCATACTTAAATTGTATGTTACACATTATTATAGCTTCTACTACAACTAAATGGTTTGGTTACAGTGGAACATTGATATGTAAGTCATTTATAGAGTTATTGATTTGGATCAGTTTTAAAACTAGTTCTCTGATATAAACAGCAGTTTTAAATCTATCGTTGATGTATTTAACAAGAAATACAATTTATACGATATAATTTTTTTTAATACATACATATCGTTACCTAAAACGCAAAAGGTCCTAACCAACTAAAAATTAGAAACCGACTTTTTCATTGATTCTGATGTATTGCAGCATCATAAATGTTCACAACAAATGTTGGAAGCTTTTTACCCTTTTACTTATTAACAAAAAACAAACGGCCCGATCTACACAAGAGTATATGATAAACGCTTAAAGTCCATTGTCAATTGTCAAAACAACTGGCTGGATTTACAAGAAAAATAAATTAAAAACAGTGTTAGGCAATTATCATTTTAAATTGCTTTTTGATTCTGCTGTAAAATTTTCAAATGTTAGATAGGGCCTTTTGCTTTTATGTAACGATATGGATATCAAATGCCGTAGCTTTTCGAGCATATATTCTTAGTAAGATCTACAGAATAACTTTTTTGATAATGTAACATTGCCATTAGAGATGTGCGATCCTGTTATTTTTAAAAAGCACCGTGATTAGTGAACATGATTTAAAAATCACTGCTCCTCAAAACTGTGGTTATGATCACGGTTTGTCAGTTTTTAGTTCTTTTATAGCAAGTGCGTCCAAGCTATATGTACAATGCGCGAGCTTTCACATGAGCTTTTGTAAGTACTTTACAAAGAAAAAACAACAAATTGTAAGAGCTTTCAAAGCTGTTTACTTGCAGCATATACATCCATACTTGAACAAATAAACTTTGGCTTAAAAAGAAAATACTAATAAGAAAGAAGAGAGAATGAAAAGAACAGCAGCATTATTCGCAACTGCATCCAAAAAACGCTATTACCAGCACAAACAGTGAAATATCATAAATTTTTGTATGTAACAAAAAACAAAAAGAACGACTTAACAAGTACCTGTTACTCGACAAATTTGGTCACAACTGTGATTCGTGAGTTTTCAGTAACAGTGATTAAATCACAGGTACAGAAATATCGCTCATCTCTAATTGCCATCATTTGAAAAATATTTTGTGCTTAGAAATTATTACTTTGTATAGGAAAATTATATGGGAACTGACGTAAATGACCCAGTTTATAGGTATCTAACTATAAAATCAAATAAAAAGTAATGGTGTTCACAGATAAGCGGTAAAAATAAAAACATTTTTTTCCTCAAAAGTAATTGGAAAACTTTGTGAGATAAATGTCATTGAGAGTGTGGAAGATGTTATCGAAAATGAGTGAATTTTTTTAAAGCTAATCAACAAGAGAGCACACAAAATTTGAAAATATACTTTTCAAATTTTGAAAGAGGAATTAAGCTTTATTTGTACACATTACGTTCTGTTTTTCTGCTCAGTGCACAATTTGTTTTCCATTACATACAATATCGTTAAACGGCGAAATAAACCACACAAATAGCTTGGCGTACATGTCAAAATTTTACGTTTTTACAAATGTTTTGTGTTATTAATTCGGGTGTTCGTTGTTTGGACAAACATTCGAAGAATGTTTTTTAGAAATATTAATAATTCTTGATATTTGGCAGGTATGTATGTGGAATATTTGTCAAACTTTTTGTGGTGTCTAGCGCTTAATGAAATCACTTCAGTGAAAACTTTGCAGAGTGAAGAAATAGAAGAATGAGCGTTAGCATTATTTTCAGCCGTAAATTCTAATTCCTTAAGCAGAATTGTTTGCACGAAAACAAGTCGTTGTTGGAATCACTCGTTACCCCAAATAATTTATCTTTCTTTAATATGTCTCCTCCGTTTAAAATAAAAAGCAAGCAAAATTACCGCAGCACTATCGTCGTCTGCATTCATTGAAAACAAAGCAAATATTAAAAGTTAATGTTGGTACGATAGATGTTTGTGTTGTTTATTTGCAAAAAGAAACATAAACAAAGTGCGTGTTTTTCAAGCGATTTGTGCAGTTTATTTTGTCCTTTATAAACATCTCATTTTTTCCTGTTTTTGAAGATGTTTTGAAAGTTTTGATAAGATAGGGTTTAAAAATTTCTTCAATTTGTATTCCTTTAAATGATTTTCTCTTATATTCTATAACGAAAATCTACTGTTTTCAACATTAAAATAGTAGCATTTTTATTTGATTGTAGAGTTGTAATTAATAACACCCAACTAACATTTTGTCATCATGCTTTCAAAACGTTAAATGCTATATAAATTTTTTTCTATAAAAATATTCTTTATAGCTATGCAAATATATAAATATAAGTGTATATATGAATTTATTTAGGCTTAAATAATTGCATGTAACTCCTTCCAGACAAGCTGCCTGCACAAATATTTTTCAACAATTTCAGTGTAAAAAAGTTGACAATAACAAAAAAAAAAAATATCTGTATGTTTTGTAAAGCAAAAAATGTATGTAAATGTTTATTTTAATTACAACATAAAGATTTTATAAATTGATAAGGTTTGTATTCCACACTCAAACTTGTACAATACAAATATTTTTACCTTTGATCAGAATCGTGTTTATTTGTATGTATTTTCGTTTTTTCACATTTAATTTAAAATGATTTTTACTTGTGAAATGCAACATGAAAAAATTAAATTTTTTTTTTCATCATTCGTAATTTGCGTAGCATGAGTAGTTGAGTTTATTGGCGCTAGCGCGTGTTTAAGAAGGTACAATTCATTTTTGTAAAGGCCCACCTTTGAAAAGAAAATTATGAAAAATGTCAGCTGCTGTCGGTTGCCATTGTCATTGGCGGCATGTTATAATGCAATAAAATATGAATAGAATTATGGTTTTATTTTGAATATGCGAAACGCAAATGATAATGGTGTAGTGAACATTTGTAAACCGGGATACATTTTACAATTAAATATTTTAAGAAATTATTGGCTGAAAGTCAAAAATGTATCATCAAGTTTAACGATGCAGTTTGCGAATTGTGTACGCATCGATAACTTTGTTTCACTTTGGGACAGATAACATTGTAAAACAATACATGCTAGGATTGTAGAATGCATGTAAATGCATGTAGAATGCAAGGCAACTGCAACTGACGTGTTGAAACTCATCCAATCTTTTTTTTTTAGAAAATGTTGAGCATATCCAAATAATAGAGTAAATACTTAAAGTCATTTTAAGGGCGGTATAAAATAACCCTCCAAAATATAACACTCGCAAAAAATAATGCAATAAAACCCCAAAAGTTTTTAGAGAGAACAGCAAAACGATTGTCGGGGGTAATTTCATTTTGTTTGCAGTGTTATTTCATTTGTTTAATTAGGCGATTATTGTATATGCCTGCCGAAATCATTTTACATTTATCTAAATAAAGCCAATTAGATTGATATAAAAAACTTTTTATATGTTGGTAGTATTGTGGTAATTTTATTAAACAACTATGGGTTTTTAATCCAAATTGTTATATTTCAATCAGGCTTAAGTTCATCAAATTAAATTTTTATTAAATGATTTAAATGATGAAAGGAATTTTACAACATGAAATAAATTAAAATTTATTGAAACACTATGTCTTCAGAAATCTTTTCCGTTGAACACTCACCGCCATTGATGACGGCTGGCAGTCAATACTCAAACATCAATATTTAACCCTGAAAGATAACTCTTCATTTTAGTACATTAAAGTTATTCTTTGTCGAATCGACGAACTTAAAAAAAATTTTTTTTAAAGAAAAAAATCAACAACAAATTTCTTAGTTAAGCATTTTATTAAAAAATTATATTAAATAAAGCATACAAAATAAAAGTTTTTCTCCTATTTCAAAATTGCATACGAATTTTTACTAATTTTTGTGTCTTATTTTTTTAGTCATCAGCTAACGTTGTCGAAAAAGAGCGTAATTTGAATACACATAAATAAGTTATATGATAAAGTGTAAATGAGCTTCGTGGATTCGACAAACTGTAACCATCCAAGGTTAAACCAAATGATAGTTTACCTGGTGGATCGAAATTTGTTGTTGTGAATGATTAGATATTTTTTGGTACTTTCATTTTTGTAGCAATTGTTCTATAGATATTGTACGAAATAAACGTTAGGTGATTTTTTTTGATTAAAAAGATTTTCAGCTAAATAAACGATTTTTCGTTTTTAGCATTTTTTTTGGAAATTATTAAAAATTTTTCGCACTTTAATTTAAATTAGAGTAGTTTTTAAAAAATAAAATGTTTAACCTGTTTTTATTGAAAATTCAACCGAATTATAAGATTTTGTGATTTAGTTGTACAATTTGTTTAATTAAGAAGAATCCCTAATTTGAATTTTTTGAGAAAACTAGTGAATTGATAAATGTGGCTGACAAAGTCGAATCAAAAATTTGGAGTATTTAAAGATTTTTTTTTAAGTAAATATTTCACACATAAAGTGTAAATTATACAACTCATTTAATATTTAAAAAATTGTTTTTATTAAAAAAAAAAAAAAAAAATCCAAACATCAATATTACTTTTTTTTCTTCAAAAACCTCACCATAGAAAAAAAACTAAAAACGAAAACTTCGTTCTCCCTTCTTTTATTCACGTCTGTTGTCAAAATTGCATGTATCTTTTTTATTGTTGTGTTTTTGTAGCTGCTGTTGCGTACGGATTGGTGGTAAAATTCATATATCGATCTAAAGTTTAATTGATTGCTTTTATAGAAACTTTTCACATTTTATGTTTTTTGTTGTATGAATAAAGGCGAAAATGAAGTTGTGAAATTTACTGCACATAAAACGTACGCTGATAAACTCAAATATCATGCATACACAGAGAGAAATTAATGGGTTTCTAGGAGAAAATATAATTGCTTGATGCAAAAAAAAAAAATAAAAAAAAAATTGTTTATAATCTGTATTTATTTTATAAATTTAAAAAGGTGAATAAAGTATATTTTGCTTTAACAATTACCATCAAATTAAAAGATTAAACCTGCTGGTTTATTAATATTTTTAACGTGTAAATTTACATATGAAGATATCCTTGCATTACTACATACATATAAAAGTGAGAAGTATGTGTATTTAAAATACAGATCCATTTGTACGACATATAAACACACACATTTATGTATAAAGTAAGAGTACCTTCAGTCTAAAGCAATATGAAAACTTTTACCTTTTATTTGCACATTACACATGACTGCATTGTAAATATTGAACTCTTACCCATTCAAAAGATATCTACCACCACTGGCGTTAACAGGCATCTGAAATGTTGTACGAGTATTTATGTACAATAAAAAACATGCTTAAAAACAATGAACTGAGCCAAGTGAGATTGGAAGTAAAGACCTATTATCTTATCAATAGTTTTTGGAAATAAATTTAATAGTTTATATGTTATTATAAAGATTAACACATTTTCTCTCAAACGATATACGGAAATGTTTAATATAAATGTGAATAACTGTAGTTACGGCCTGACCTCACGGTATTCTTAACACCAAGTGGACATAATGAGGGTACTAACACCTTTGTGTGCTGTCTACCTGTCCCATGAATTAATCCTTAGCTTAAAATAGCTTCAACACATAGTCACTGGTTTTTAAGGGATGTTTGTTATGTCTCTAACTAAACTTATTTTAAAAATAAAACATAAAAATTTCAGTGGATGGCCAATTCTCTCAGGTTCATTTCTTGGGATACTTAATTCGGTCATCTAACGAAGTGATGGTTTCATGCGCATGAAATGATTTACAATGCCATGAAGAATAAGAAAAAAATCACGAATCATTTGCTTGTAGTGTTCTCCAATCACGGTAATGCTGGCATCGGTTTCGGATTTGAAAACAAATGGAGCGATGACGCCTTCGGCATGTTAATCTCACCAAACAGTATTTTTTTTAGGTTGTTATGGAGTCTTAAGAGCCTCATGAGGATTGTGTTCTTTCGAAAAACTACATTAAACCATTTAATCCAGAGATGAGCCTCATCGCTGAATATAATTTGACGATAAAAATCTAGTTCAAATTCCAGTTAGTTTATGGCCCATTCACCGAACACAAGAGGCAATTAATGGTCAACTGCTTTAATTTCTGCATCACTCCGATCATAAATGGATGTAGTCTAAGATTTTTCTTCAAAACTGGCAAAGACCGAGTCCTATTTTCTATAGTGGACAGCCAAACACCTAGTCCTCTGCCACACACACATCCACATCGCCGATGACTTGTTCTGTACGTGCGATACGGACACGATTTGGACGAATATTATCTAAGAGAGTAAATGTGGCCATGAATCGATCTATATTATTGCGTTTTAGTTGCTCAGATGGACGGTTATGCGCACCGCACCGTTAACTTAATGAAGTGCTTTATAAATCTGGCGAACATAAATAAATTTCCATGATTTGCAAACGTTGTTTTTGGTGTAAGTCTTTGCATTGTAATTTTCCACAATATACACAAAAAACATCAAACACACTTCATTAGTATACAGATAGTACAGATAGTGTAACAGTCATCGCTATCAGAAGACCTATAAATGTAAAAAAACCTCTATATGGGACTCTTGTTTCAGCCGTAATCGTAAAGACCTGCCAAGTTAATGCCTCAGACAAGCTTCAGGTACGTATCCCAAAAACTGCAACTCCAAATGGTAGGTCCTCCATTACACGCTTGCGAGCAATCCCTGTGTGTTCCACTGATATGCAATATTTTTAAGTAATATTCTCTTAGCATTTTTACTGATTCCACTCCTTAAATCCTTTTATTGTATTAACAAAAATGTGATTAATAGTCAGGTAGCATAAACACTGAATGTATTTATGTTGAATTTTTTCATTTACCATTTTATTTTGTCAATATTATTGTGGTAAAAAAATCAGGTCCGTAAAACATCTTTAAAATGTTTGGCGGCAAATAATAAATCATTATTTTTTGTTAAACGTACTGAATTTTTTTTTTAAATTTCATTAAAAAGGATATACAAAATTCATGTTTCCGTTTTAAATGACGTAAAAAGTTATTGGTGAAGGTTATTTAGTTTTAAGTATGGGAAATTAAAAATGTGAGTATTTTATATTTTCGTACGAGGTTTCTGGCGTTACAATGATGAATAATTAATATTTTTAATTGCATTGATAAAAATTTGTAGGTCTTTTGATTATTATTGGCATTAATTTAATGGTTATATATGGAGCATAAAAAATTTTTAGGTGTAAAAATGAAAGTCATAAGTTTCGATTCATACGATATTAAAAACAGTAACGATAACACATGATTACAGTACATTGCGTTCCGAAGAATTCAGTAGCATGTAGCTAAATATATTCCAAAGGAATTAAGTTCGTTTTCATGCACAACTTTTGATTTTATTTCCAATTTACGGCCAATTTCACCAAGTTCAGTTCTAATTAACTACCAGTTATTACTGTCAACACGTACTGTTAACTGGATGTTAAAGTAATAGTTAGTTTTAACTGAACTTGTTGAAATCGGCCGTTAGTGACAGAATAAGGCTGATAGAAATTATAATTTCTATGCACAGAAAAAATTCTCGCCAATTTTTTTTGTCAATTAAATAAAAAATAAAATCTGTTTTTATTCAAAATGTAATCAAGTAAATTAAACGTTTACTTTTATCAACAACATTACTTTAGAAAATGTAATATCAAAAACTATTTAATTCAACATTTTTCATTTTTTCGAATTTATTCTATGAGTTAAATTTCAGTTATGTATTTTATAAAGCTTTTTGTAATAGCTCTATTCCTTAAATTATTTTATAAATGACTTTATACACTACCAGACTATTATATTGTATTTAATTTATACTGGTGCAAATTTGATTAATTGTTTTATTAATACAACATAATTTTTTAATTGAAATAATTTTTTTTCTGTGTACAACAGTACCATACACAAACACAACAAATTTAGAATTTTTACACAGAAATACTTAACAATTGTTTCTAATCACCAAATTTATACCAAATTCATAGAATCAAGCAAACAATTTGTTGATTTTAGGTACAAATTATTATAGATTTAGGTCCAAAATGATTATATGGATTACTTAAATTGTAAAAATTTAAAATTTTGAATATTTTATTTCCAATAAATGATATTTTTAATCTTAATTAAAAAATGATCAAAAAACTTTGCCGTTTTAAACAATGTGTCAATTGATTTAATTAAATATACCTCAGGTTTTGACAATTCCCAACAACAATTCCACAAGTTTAATTTATTTTATTTTAAACGAAAAAAAATCAATTAATATTTTTGTTATTTAATTAATATTTTAATTATAAATTTATTTAAAAACAACTAAAATGTTAATTCAATCAAGATAAAATTTTTAGTTTTCTTTCAACTAAAAAAATAATTGATTAAATTATCACATTAATTAAATTGAAATACTTTTTCAGCAATTTTTTTAGTTGATAAAAAACTACTGATAATTTTTTTTGTGTATAAAATTTTTTAATTTTTTAGATCAAACTTTTATGATATCGCTGAAACTACCGAACAAATTTAGAAACAATATTTGTACGGCCTAAAGATAATTAATTTTGTTGTAGAATTTCGGAGTTTGTTAAAAAAAAAGTGATGCTACTATATGTGGTGAATGTGCCTTAATTTAATTCATAACGCTGTATGCGAAAAGTAGAGCTGATGGAAAAAATGGAGGGCAAGTTCGCGTTTAAGCGTTTTAAATAACTAAAAAAAAAAACTTTCGTGTTGTTATTCTATTAAATTTATATTAAAAGGGTAACACAATTTTCCTATAAGTGATTTTAAGTAATACGGCCATTTTCTGAAAATCGCACGATTTTAAATCGCAAAACGCCAGTTTTATTTTATGGTCTTCTAAAACTCCTGCGTTTTGCTTACGATTTGCCATAGTTTCTAAAAAATATTGTAGTACTTTTGCGATTTGAAGTCACCAAACATCTTGCGATTGCAATTTACAGAACACCTATTATAATAATATAAAGTAAAATTGCAAATGATAAGCGTTTTGCGATTGTCAGAACATGCCCGATAAACTTTCTTTTAAATTTCAATACATACTACTTGAAAATAATCAGCAAAAATATATATAGTTGATTTTCCAATCCAAAATCATAATACAAAGGGAGATCAATATGTGTTTATATATTAAACTTTGAATTTTAGAAACGAAAAAAAAACATCTTCAACAATTTTACCACATTAAATAGTTTTAATTAAAGTTTAACTACCGCTATCTTTAATTTCGATACCTTTGCACTTACAACACTAATTCCTTAACAAGCTACACATTTAGTTAAGAAGGAACATGTTTACAAAATAAAACGCCATCAGACATTTTAAAAACTAACCAGCGTCATTAATCACTAAATGACAAAACTTAAACATGGTCATAAACAAAAACACTAAAAAGAAAAAAGGCAATAAAACAAAATTAAGTGAAATAAATAAAAACACGTACAAATACCAAATAAAAAATAAAAACAAAAATACAATAATAAATATAAAGTTATTTATTAACCACAAAAGTAACAACTACATAAATTTTTTTCTCAAAAAGAATAAAAAAGTGGGGGAAAAGATAAAAAACCACAACAAAAGCAGTTTGGCACCTTTTAATAATAATAATTGCCACTGCAATACATACAAAAGAAGAAAAAAAGGGTCCTACATACATGCATTTGTATGGCACTTACACATACATACACCATTTCTCACCGGTAGGTATTGGTTGGAACCCACCATTATAAAATCAGCAAAATAAAGGAACTCAAGTGAACAATAAACGTGCCAATATTGCCACATGTTATTTATTATTTAAAAAAAATATATATACTCGAATGTATCACACAAAGGGAAGGAGGGAGGCGATTGGTGTTTTTCATACTGTTATGTGGACATACTTTTAATATTTTATTTATAAATAAAAAATATATTTTGTTGTACATGAACTAAACACACCTTCCTTGTTTGAGCTTTTTGTTTTTCTAAAAGTGAAAACGTCAAAAATTCGCATAAAAAGAGTTTAATTAGGTTTTGGTCAATTTAAACATAAATTGCCTCCGGTATAAGCAGCAGTTATAATTAGAAAAAAAGAACAAACGACTTTAATAACTTAGTGGGTTGTAAATTATGAACTTCCAATTTATTATGATTAACGTGCAGGTGCAATTGGGAGTAAAACTTAAGCAGAAATAAAATTTTGCTAAAATGATGTTTAATTTTATTTACAACTTACTTTTTATACACACACCACAATAGTGGAGAGGGTATTATGCATTTGTGCTGATGTGTGAATACCTTAAAATATTGCTCCACCTTAAAGAATCACTTTCTGAGTCGATCTAACGATGTCCGTCCGGCTGGTTGTCCATGTAGCCTTGTGCGCATAGTACTGGACGCAATTTTGAATATAATTTGATGAAATCTGATACAAAGGTTTTAATTGGCACAAGGACGAAGCCTATTGAAAATGGGGGCGAATCGGTCCATAATTTAATATGGCCCCCATAGAAGCTGCTTTCCGGTATAGGGTCTTTGTGCCCACTATCACACCAATTTTATTGAAATTTAAAACATAGATAGATCCATAGTTATATGGACACATAAGCTATGCACTTAAAAAAAATAGGACCACGAGAGGAGATAAGCGGCAATTCCTGCTTCTCCGAAACTATCCAACAAATTTTAATGATATTCATATAGCCCCATTAGCTATGCATTTTTTTAAAACAAGGTCCCAAATAGGTACGCTTGCAAAAATTTGTTCTTATATACTGTGGTGTAGGATATATTAGGGCTGGGATTGATAGACTTTACTTTCTTACTTGTTTTTTTTTTCTAAATTTAGGTAAAAACTATATTCATCAGTGGGAATTTTTACAGAATTTGGTGATAAAAATTTTCAACTTGAAAATACGACTTGAATGAAAATCTGGGAATATTGGACCAGTTAAAAGTTTTTGCGATCTTTTTAAAAGTGAATTAGAAAATATTTACTAAAATGTGATCAGTTCTTTAAAAACATAAATCTATAAAAATAGTAACTCTTTAATCTATAAACATTTTTCAAAAGTCTATAAGGCAATTCGCAAATTGTCCTATTTTATCATATTGGTTGTATTTGCTATTCATAATTTGTTTCATTTTTCATATTATAATATTGTATGCCATTACAAATTTGTTACCCAGATATGTATTAAGGGGTTGCTATTTTTTTTTTAGCTGGTTTTTGTTTATAATTTTAAGTAATTTTTTTCTTTTATTTCTTTTTTATTCACGTAGTATAAAAATAAAATATATTTTTTGTCATTTAATTCAATTTTACACTTATTTACCGTGTGATAATAATACAACATGTTTTTCACAACAGTGATATTTATCAAAAAATAGTACTTTAGTACTAAGCACTTTAGAACACTTTGTGAATTTGCTAATTGTTTACATTTTTATCATGATAAATTACGCAAATAGCTTAAATTGACTGTTTACTTTACTGCCTTTTTTTGTATTCCTCAAATAAAAGCTGGCTCACTTTTTAAATTATACTACCAGGGTATTACACAAAATAAGTTCTTTTTCTAAAGCTATCGGTCAACTTAAAACTTCGCCTTCCAAGGCAAAAGCATCCACAATCCGATCCTGGCTCTTCACCAGTAAACAGTCTGTGTTTAAAATGGTCCTTCACCAGTAATAAGTCTCCACCCAGTTAAATCCGAATTTTATTTGCTTCTCCACCAGAAATATTAAAAGAAGAGTTACAAACGATTGCATATGTCTAATGTTGAAACATATGTCTAATGATGGTACAGTAATACCATCGTTAGTGAAATGAAAAAAAAACGCATGAAAGTCAGACAAGCAGGGACGGCATGATAGCCCATAGAAGATCATGACAAGAACAAAGGAGCTACTTTCCTCCTCAGATCAGATAAAGGAATTTACTCTATTGTAACTTTCGGAAATACCAATTTGTGTGTATTTCTTTTGTTATAAATAATTCAAAAACTATGAAAGATTTATTTAATATTGAAAAAAAAGACGAATCTTTTTATGATTTCATTACGCATCTATACTAATGCCTCTTCGGTTCTTTAAGGATTATGGGACCTCATACAAAAGAGATTGCTAGTTCAATGGCATTTGGTGGAAATATTTATAATCGATCTGATTTCTTAAATACTGAAAATGAGCTTAATTTGTTTGGGATTACTAGTAGCATCTCAGTATCTTTTCGTTTTATATAAGCCACGCATAAAGAAATAGCTTCGATGTAATAATGGTTACAAAAAACCCTTAAAGATACTTCCATGAACCATTTTATTCAGTTGTAGTGTACCTCGTAAGTCGCCACCGCATACCCTTAAACTACTCTTAAACCAACACTTACCAACTTATATAGAGTAGGGTATTTTAAGTATCAAATAACGGTATAAACAAATGACGACAATCGGAATGTAAGTGAATGACATTTCATTGAGTGAGAATTGAGTGCATTCCAACTTGTAACATTCTGATTGGCAAGAGAGTTTGTTATTGTTACCATTTATTGATATCTCCATATGACTGACAAAGACAAACATAAAGATGTAAATAATTAAACTAAGTTAGAACGGTTAAGTTAAAATCTCATGTATAGTATATAAGCCCCAGTAAATTGAAAATAAATCAGACTTAAAATTAATAACTTAATTCGGCATTAACTTGCCTGGTTTTAATTTAAAGACTCATCCAAATTCGGCAGTTCCTTTGAACGCCTTACAAATCAGCTGGTACCCTAACAGCTATTTAAACAAAATAAGGGCTATAGGGACCAATACACATTAGAAAAACACGCTCACACCACAACACAAAACCCTACATAGCGATCCTGCCACCTCTCATACACTACATGGCGATCCTGCCATTACACATCCAACACTACATGGCGATCCTGCACTCGGACCACTAGGACCAGAACAGATTAATTATCCTGCCAGACTAAAAATTCCATTGAATTAAGAAAAGATCCTGACAAAAAAAAAAAAATTAAATTAAATAATAATTAAGATTCGGTAGAAATTCCTACCAAACTAAAAAAAAAAATGTTTAAGAAAAATTTTAAAAGATTTTTAATTGTTTAAAATAATTAAGAAATTCCTTTATAATTAAGAAATTCTTGCCAGTACATTTCACCCACCACAGAAGATCCTTCACTTCATTCCATACCTATTTGGATCAAGAAAGATGGAATTCTGCGCTTCCTTTCAACCTGAAGAAGATCGTACAGATCTTGCTGTCTCAAAATTTTTAAGATGGGAAAAATTTTTCGTTAAATTTTCGTAGAGGAAAAATAGATTAAAACAATAGAAGATATGAAACAACATTTTTTTATTCTAACGTTTTGATAGATGAAAATAGAACTATGATTGAATAATTTAAAAAAATGGGTAAAATAAATGAAATGGCTTTAATAATAAAAAAGAAGAGAAAAAGGAAACCTTTTAAAAACACAAATTAAAAAGAAAAAAATAGTAAAACAAAGAAAAATTTTTAAAATATAAAAACAAAAAGAAAAATATTGTATTTATTTTAATTTGTTAAAAATATATAGAAACAGTAATGTTAAATAATTATTTTATTAAAATTATCAAAACATTTTTAAACATTTATTAATATTTTTGTATTTTTAATTATCAATTCTTATAAAAAACTATTATAAACATATAAATATTTACTTAGTTTTTAAGAATATTTTACTATTTTTCAAAAATTTAAATAAAACTTAGCACTTTCAATGTAAACAAAAGCATTTAACACAAAAAAAAATTGTATACTACCCCAAAACAGAAATTATGCAATTATTGAAATTAAACCTTACTGACTATTACGTCATATTAAATAATAATGAATTAAAAGACGAAAATTTTTTTTGGTAATTCAATAGCACAAAAAAAAATCAGAATGACACATATTCAATTTTTAAAACAAATAAATAAGACGGAAATTTTGCAGGGCATTAAACAGCACGCTGACCCACTGAGAAACTCTGACATATTAAGTTACACAAATGTAAACAATGACGAACGTTTTAACAAAAATTTTAATGAGCTACAGTTAGACCAAAATTAATAGAAATAAACTCAGACATACTAAAACAAATAATACCGTTGGAAAATTATGAAACAAAAAAGAAAATACTAATAACTACAAGGGCGATTAAAAGAAAGATGAAAATACAAATAAAGAGGCAAATAAGAATAAAGAAATAAATATGGATGAAGAACGCGCGAATGGAAGTAATATGGGAAAATGCATCTCTCAGGAGTCTGATCAATGTTAGGATGATGTTAGGAATATGAAGAAATTGCAATTTAATAAAGTTTGAAAATATAGAATACGTCGATATATGAATTGAAGATAATATTGTGCACATAGGGCGTGATGATAATTCATCGAAACAAGATTCGATTATGAAGAAATCACGTACCCAAAAGAATAATTATATAAATGAAGGAAGTAACGATAATTCATCAAAACAAGATTTGATTATGAAGAAGTTACATTCCAAGAATAAAGATAATATGCATGCAAGATTCAGCGATAACTCAGCGAAACTAGATTCGATTCTGAGGAAACTGATATCTGTAATGCAGAAAGAGAATATAGAAGAATTAGCGCTAGCGAAGAATGAAAAATATTTAATATATATAGAATGGAAGATTTTAAAAAGCATATGCAAAGATAAAAATGAACAACAGAAGTCCTCAACTAAAATTATTAATATATAATGCCCCAATAAGAAGAACAATAATTAAATTGAAACAGCGGTACATTTGGAAAAATATGAATGAGATGATAAAACAATTCGTAAAATACTGTGACAAGTGTAACATAAACAAACAAAACCAAACATATTAAGGAACCACTTACACTAACGGACAACAATAATTAAATGTACATAAAATATAAAAAACTTTATATAAATATATATTAAGAATTACTTTATAAAATTATAAAAATCTTAAGAACACATAAAATATATAAATAGAAATTAAGAATTATTTTATGAACATTGTCAGTACTATGAATATATCAAGAAAAATCAATCCCCTAATTTTTCTCTTAGCGGTGAGGGTGTAGTGTACCTCGTAAGTCGCCACCGCATACCCTTAAACTACTCTTAAACCAACACTTACCAACTTATATAGAGTAGGGTATTTTAAGTATCAAATAACGGTATAAACAAATGACGACAATCGGAATGTAAGTGAATGACATTTCATTGAGTGAGAATTGAGTGCATTCCAACTTGTAACATTCTGATTGGCAAGAGAGTTTGTTATTGTTACCATTTATTGATATCTCCATATGACTGACAAAGACAAACATAAAGATGTAAATAATTAAACTAAGTTAGAACGGTTAAGTTAAAATCTCATGTATAGTATATAAGCCCCAGTAAATTGAAAATAAATCAGACTTAAAATTAATAACTTAATTCGGCATTAACTTGCCTGGTTTTAATTTAAAGACTCATCCAAATTCGGCAGTTCCTTTGAACGCCTTACAAATCAGCTGGTACCCTAACAGCTATTTAAACAAAATAAGGGCTATAGGGACCAATACACATTAGAAAAACACGCTCACACCACAACACAAAACCCTACATAGCGATCCTGCCACCTCTCATACACTACATGGCGATCCTGCCATTACACATCCAACACTACACAGTGATGCCAACTTAGATCTCTTCCAGCTATTTTTAGAGTAAAGAAAAAATGTTTCGCCGTAAACATAAAAACGCGCAAAATCGGTCCTTTTTGATATTTATATTGTGCCTTTTCTGGCCGTTTTTACTTTTGGTGCGGCATGGTTACACTTTTTTTTTTGAGTTGTGAAAACTGCCTTTAACTTTTAAAAACGTGCGAACAGAGAAACACTGAAGAGCCGGTAAGTTTTGGATTGAGACTTATCATTAAAAAAATGTAGTTAGTAACAATCTCTTCAACAAATTCTAAAGTTGAGAGGACTTTTATTGTAATAAATTTATTTTAAAATAAAATTAGAAATTAAATCTCGTTGAGTACATTGAACAGCCTAATTCTTATTAAATATAGTCTTAAATGAGATATCGTTATTGTTCGAAATACGAAATACCTGATGAGTTAAGTGCCAATTGATCTAATAATGAATAATATATTTTAATAAATTGTTTTGCTTAAAACTTTGTTGTTTACTTTAAAAAATATTGTTACGAAATTAGATTTATCTAAGAATTATTTATAGTTTAAGTTATAAAATATCTTTTAAGTTATATTTTTATGTCGTATTAGTTTAAAACTGTTATAAATAATTGTATTTCAACTCCACTGTACGGAACTTTTTAGTAATAGAAAAATAATATTTGTTAAGCCAAAATTTACCCTTCAGATTTAGATGTACAAAAGTTATTTTAATATAATTAGAACAGACAAATCTGGAAGCGTCCAGAAAAGGTTGTGAACTATAAACACAGGCGGACTCTTAAATGCAAGTTTAGTTTGATTTGGGACATTAAACGGTTCAGTTCGTTACTAACAATAGGGGATAAATTTTGTGAATTTCAGTAAAGTTTGTTAAATAGAATAGGTGTGTGATTTATTTTTTAATTGCAATTAAAAGATTTAAAAGTTTTATTATAAAGGGAATAAGCCGAACCTCGTTTTAAAAAGCAAAAACGTAACAATATATTTTAGCCTTTTTTTGCGCTTTTTAAAAACTTGGTTAATGTTGGTACCGCAATTTTTTCCAATTTAGCCTTTTTTTATATTGAATATTCATATATTGAAATATGAACTAACAATAACGCTGTGCTAGTTGAAAAAACTGACAAGCGGGGAACCTGTCATTTTAACCTAATTCGTGTACGCTGAATCCAGTAATGCTAACCGTTTTTTTAAGTGAGCTCTTGTTTTCGAGATATAGCGTTATTTCGGAAATGGAGGAGGTTGCATAACATATAATCCTTAACTCAAAAACGGTTTAGGTAATTAAATAAACTTATAATTTATTAAATAAACTAGAAACTCCCAAATAAAATTACCTTTAAGTAAGGTTAAAATATTTTCTAATATGCGCAGTAGTTTTATACAAAATAATTTTCTAGCAAAATTTCGAAATATTTGTTTTTTAAAAATTCATATTATAAATTTATGCAGCTATGCTTCTAATTTTGTCTATAGAAAACAAACTGCCTCGCCAAAAATGATTCAAATCTCTCTACAACTTTAGATTTTATTCACAAAAGATGAAAAATATTATTTAAAAGATTTTGTTTGTTGTGCTTAATTCCCTTTTTTTTAATAATTGATAAAAAATATACTGAAATTTATTGTTGGAGGATAAGCTTTAGGAGAACGTTTCCTGATGATCTGGCCTAAGCAACCAGTGAAATGCGCATAGGAACAGCTTATCCTCCAACAATAAATTTCAGTATATATTTTATCAATTATTAAAAAAAGGGAATTAAGCACAACAAACAAAATCTTTTACATAATATTTTTCATCTTTTGTGAATAAAATCTAAAGTTGTAGAGAGATTTGAATCATTTTTGGCGAGGCAGTTTGTTTTCTATAGACAAAATTAGAAGCATAGCTGCAAAATCTTTTAATAAATAATAGTATTCCCAAAAACAACTTTGAAAATAAATGTTATTTAAATTTAATAATTTCATAAGACGCCATATTTGTATGGAGTGGAGATAAAGGGCAAGTATGTTTTGAGAAAATGTGTAGGACGAAAGACGAATGGAGGTCAGTCATACATTTTATCCCCCTATAGGTGACTCCTAGGCAGTCACAAAAAAGTGTTAAATTCTAGTACAGTGTAGTTAATCAAATCTTATTATAAGCCTTTTTAAGCTTGTTATTCAAACGTCTTCACTCTTTTAGTGTCCTCACAGACTGAGTTATCTTCACTGATTTTATTGTTATTAAGTCATGTTTATTATTAAAAATACAATACATCGTAATGATGGTATGGCCTATCACTTATTATTATTTTTGCATTTATTATATATAAATTTTTTTCAACAAATTTTCCATTTTTCTTTTCAATGTACGCTATTTTTCTCAGCCTAACTGCTAAAAATATACATGTGTGCATTTGCTTATAAGCCCAGCGGAAAAACTCAGAAGACCTTTTTACTTCAGGCCTTATTGAAGGCCTGCTTAGAAATTTTGTTGATTCAATTACCATTCTGATCTAACTGATAAAGAAGGCCTCATAGAAGGCCTCGCATCTTTTGTATAAAAGATAAGATACACCTTCCACATTTGCTTCTATGAGAAGTGAGAAGAGAAGGAGTAGCATTTTTGGTTTGGTTTTTTGCCAAGGCCAAAGAATTATTTTTTTTTTATTCAGTTGCCCTTTTTATGTACCTGCCAAAGAAGGGAGAGCGGAAGGCCTACCCCGCAATGAAAACGTGTGTAAAAAGATATGGGTATGGAATGAAGCGAGAAGGCCTTGTACATCCAAAAGAAGGAGTACAGAGGCCTTTTAGAAGGCCTCCGTACTCCTTGTTTTTCCTGCTGGGAGTATTCGCCTTTAATTGCGTTTACTTGCAATTTTAACAGTATACAGTTATTGTCATATAATTGTGATTTTAGTAAACATATTTTTTCCTTCTTTTTTTCGTTCATGCAGTATTTTTAGTACTTTTATGGTATTTGAAAGGCGTTCATACGTATTGACCTTTTGGATTTTTAATGCACACACCAAAGCAACTAAATTGTACACGTACACTAATTTACTATAAAAACAATTTTCCAAAAGCTTTTCCGACTGTTAAAGTGAACCTGTGTACGTGAGAGTGTATGTGTAGTTAAATGTGTGCTTGAGTTTTAAGTACCACATTGTGTTGTTGGTTGGTTGGTCTTGTTATTTGGTAGACCACAATTTGTTCTTCTACCAATTTTTTTCTATTGTTTTTTTTTATTTTTTGTTGTTGTTGCTCATATTATAGACTTATAAAAAATCCTCTACAAATATTAAGAATTTTTGTGCTTATTTAGCAAATGCTTACACGACATTAACAGCAGTAATAACGGCCTCAGTCGTATGTGCATATGTATGTGTACCCCTAAGTAGACGTACTTGCTGACATGGGTTAATTATACAACATGCAACTAGCAATTTTTTTCCCCTAACTCTGTCCGTGTTCATTTCATTGTTTGTTGGTTTATGTTGCGTGATTTTTTTTTTCATATAATTTTTTTCGTTAAATTTCTCTTTTTTTATTTTGTTTTATAAAAGTCTAATATTGTTGTTTTAGTTGTTGCATTTAGCTTTTATGCAAATTTATGTTAATTTTGTGTATTGTTTGTTAAATAAGTCCTTATTTTAGAATTTTGTATGTTTTTCCTGTCGTATCCATTAACATCATACGGTGGTTTGATTTTTGATGAATCATGTGTTTAAGCAAGAGAATGTTTGTCTGTAGCATTTTTTTTGTTGAGTTTTAAAGTAACTTTTAGCATTTTTAAAAGGGTCTCTGAATAAGGTTGACAGGGAATCATATTAAAATGTCATTTTTATAATATGGATTGGGATATAAAAAAGAACTTTAATATACATATTTTTAAATTAAAGTCTTAAAAAAAGATTTAGCCTTGAATACCGATATTGTGCTTCGTAATGTTTAAGCCGCCTGAAACCTTTTATATGAAGATAAATTGTAAGAATTGGTATTCTTTAGGACAAAATGAAAAACAATTTTTTAAGTGGATTTAATTAAAAAGGCCAAAATTTACTGACTATAAATTTTCTTAAAATTAAATATCTGTTTTCAATTTTATTTTGAAATAAACATTGTATAAAATTTTGTAGTGTTAAGGGACCATATTATACCGTAAATTTTCTATTACGCCCAATGCCTGAAATCACTCTTAATGCATTAATATAGTGCAGTTTTTGGGAATCGGGAAGGAATTCGGCATAAAAATTTTCTTGTAAATCCACACTAAATTGTACCTTTAGATATAAAATAGACCCTAGCTCTGAAATTATTTCCACTGTCATAACTCCTAAGAAAATTTCTAAATAAGTTTAAATTTATGAATTTTATTCTAGGATTTAAGTCTATAATGGTCCTTAGATATTGATATTATACGTAGGTAAAAATCACTATTCGTAGGAATTTTCTTTAAAAAAAATGGTCGCAGGGAAAAGAAGGACAGACATTTTGAAATCATAAATATGTAGGGACTTTTCGAAAATGTGGCAAAACTATATATATTTGGCAATATTTTTCGATTTGTAACAAAATACTGATAAAATTGTTGATACGTCAACAGTACAAATTGCTAAATTTCTTTGAGTTCTTTCGAAATTCTTTTACAAGAATTAAAAATTTCAGAACAATAAATTAAAAAACTTGTTTAAGATGGATATAAAAATCTTTTCGAGTAAAGTCACCAAAATGAAAAGTTTTAATAAAAATTTAATTTACCCCTTTAGTCGAAATTAGCTATCTTTGAATTATCACTACCTCATGATAATACAGATAGCGATTACAGGAAAAATTCGAGTTATTGAGTATGTTAAACTAAGTTTTAGCTTAATCCACATCTCAATCATAAAATTGTATCTTCAATTTGCATTGTCCGCTCTTTTTTAAAAGACGAATGTACCTTCCAGTGTACCGAAAATCTTTTAAAAAAATGGTATCCTTACACATCTACGAATGTTAGGAAATCACAAGTCAAAACTAACACGGAAAAACAATTAATTTTTCTAATATCGCTTTTTAAAGGAATAAATTCCTTTAATATTGCAACAAAGTGCCTCTGTCGATAACCACAACACAAGTGACTGATTTTGACTTTTGTAGTCGCGTAATGTGTCATAGTGCGGCGCAAATTTGTATGAAAACTATTACGTTATCGGTCGCTTGTAGTTTAGTCGACTTGTCGTGCTGAAAATCTGAAGTGCAGCGCAAATTAGCTATTTATCATTGAAAATGCAACCGATCGATAGCGGTCGACATCGTCGACTATGTTGTATAATTATGGCTCTGCGATAAAAGTTGGCAAAAAAATTGTCAAGTAGATCAAGTAAACTCATAAAATTATTACAATAGCTGATTGTAGGTTATTAAATTCGTTTTCCGTACTGTTAAAATTTAATGAAAATATAGTTATTTTACGAATCAATTTATTTATTAACTTTTATGTTATTTTACGAATCAATTTATTTATTAACATTTATGTTTGTTATTAAAAAAACAAACTACCAAAAAATTCTGTTTTTCGGTACTATTATTGTTATGCACTTTGATTTTTTGTCAGTTAAATTAAATTTTTTTAAAGCAATAACTGTTAAATTTTACGGAATATACTGTTAAAAAAAATGTATGTAAAATTCATTTATTATAAATGAAATGTAAATGATCCGTTTATTAAATAAATTATTAGTTGTTTAAAATGAATTTTCTTTGGAATTTTCCTACATAATATTTTGAGTGTACCTTAATAGATTTTTTGAAAGTCTTATTTAAAATTGCATTATCGGTATGAATTAAACGTTTAATCAAGTGAATTAAATGTTTAATGAAGTTAATTAATCGTTTAATTGATACTTTTAATTTGTTTACTGTTGCAAATTTAATTAGTTTTTTAATAAATATAATAATGGAATTTTAGTTCTCATGTTGAGTAACATTTTTTTTTATTATAAGTTTAATTACAATTTATAAAGCTTTCATACTTTATTAGTATTCTTATTCCTTCAATATTCTGATAGTGAATAGAAAATATTCTTGGAAAATGATAAAGGAATACGACTATTAAAGTATGAAAGCTTTAAAAATTATAATTTGACTTAGAATACACATTCGAATTAATATGAAAATTTTTAATTTTTTAATTAATATCACAACTTGTTTAATAAAAATCAATTTTTATTTTTTTCTGTGCAGTCTTCAACTGACACGAAATGCTTAACATTAACACTAACATGATGTTAGTGTCAAGTATAAACTCATCATGTCAGGGGCTTTTCTTATGTTTAAAGAGGGTTTCTAAGAAATCTATCTTAAAAGCTTATTTATGACATAATTTCTTAACATGATTTGATGGCTAGTGGAGACCTAGGGTTAATAAGCAGAAGGTATTAATTAAAGGATTTTGGTAATGTTTTCAGTATTCGTAAGATTCTGCTTTTGCTTGAAAATATATTTATATAAATATTTTTTAAAATTATTTTTTTTAAACAATGACCATTTAACTCAAAACTAACAGTTAATAAAATCACTGTAAAGTAAAAACAAAAAAAAAAAAAAAAAAATCAATAAAACAGTTAATTAGTCCATCCGCAGTTTAATTAAAATGCAATTACGAGTACAAAAAAACAACAACAAATATTCTACGAATGTTAACAATTAAATTTTATTATAATTTATGTTGATCTGAAAATATAATTTCATTAAGGCTTCTATAAATGCACATTAATAAACATGAAAAAATATTAATATTAAAAAAAAAAATTAAATTATCATGAAAACGCAAACATGTTATTAAAATAAAAGAGAAAAAAAATGTTAAATAAGTAAACGAAAACCAAAAATATATACTATATACACATTTAAATTTCAGATCCTTAATACAAATATGGAAAAAAATTTTACATTTATATTTATATATTTATGTATGTATATGGATAAAAAATATTGCAAAAATTCACAAAATGTAAAAATGTTTAACATAAATTTTCTAACACTTTACTACAATCAGAGAGACAGACAGACATACAGACTACGGGAATTTTGTCGAACTTCCCTTTGGCATTTATTCACACTCTATAAATTCTGTTTGTATGAGTATGTTTGTGTAAAAAAGAGAACAGAAAGTGAGAGAAAATAAACGAATAAATTTTTAAATTTAATTTGTTTAACAATATTTTTATACCCCTACACCGCAATGGAGATACTGAATAAATTCTTAAATCCGCCCGTCTATCTATGTATATGACCGTACACAGCGTCTGATAAGGTTTAAGGTATAAAAAATCTGCTACAAAATCATCCACTACGAACGAAACCTACTAAAATTTGATAAGCTTGGTCCAGAACTTCTCGAAAGTTGAATGTCAAGTCTGTTATGAAGGATAAATTGTAATTTTCTTTATTTTAAAATTTATTTCGATGTATAAACTAAAAGATGAGACTATTAAGAATGGTTGAATTCGGTCCATAATGTTGTAGTGCCTCCACACAAAAGACCTTACGAAATACCATAAATCGCTTTAAAATTTTAAAAACTTGCCTTGTGAAGTTTAAACAAAAACTATTTTATAAACTCTTGTTTGAATAGGCCCATAATTATTAATAGCTCTCATATAAGACTAAGGATTCCAAAATGCATCACTGCACTGCTTCTGATGTGCATCCGTGATTAGTGTGCGATGCTTATGCAAATTAGCTGATGTCAGCTCATTTGTTGCGCAGTTTGCTTTACATATTTGAAAACAAAATGCATCACCCATTTTTGTGATGCTTGTTAAAGATTTGTTTGCCCATCATTTGCTTTTGTTATGTACTTTATAACAGTTACCATTTGCAGTGATGACTTTGATAATGCTTTTACGAACGCGTTACGCATTAGATGCGCAGTGTTGCAAATATTCCCGAATTTTGGTTTAACCCGCCAAAAACCATTGCAAGCTAAGAGTATTGAGACAAAACTTGACAGGAATAACTTTTATGTAAAGGGTGAGTTTCAAAACATCAAAACACATTTCAGTGATGCGGTTTTGATACTGTTTCAATACAAAGTACTGTTTCTTATTTACTTTGTAAAAAAATTTCCACAAAGCATCAACAAAAATATTCATGCACAGCTTGCCTTTGTTTGCGCATCGATAACTGTTATGTTACATTAAGGGACGTCAATGTTTAAATAGTTGCGTTTAGGAATGCTTGCTTTTGTTCGGTTGTATTGCAAATGACGTTTTGGAATCCAGCCACAATATTTTGGCGAAATACCCAGAACAAAAATACTGCTACTAAATTTAAGTTTTTTATACTAACTTTTAGTATGAGTCGTACTTTAAAATTTAAGTTCGAATAACACTAAAAAGTATTTAAAATGATCCCAAATGCCATAATTTTCGAAAGCCAATATGCATGCATACGAGTGTTTTTGTAAAAGTTTATTATAGAAACAATAATACTTCAGAAGTAGGTTAAAAGCGGTTTGATTGTTTTGTGTAGAAACAGCAACAGCACTACAAGAAGAAAAACACATTATTTTCATGTTTAAAAGTAAAATAAGAAGCAAAAGTTCTCAGATTCTATTTCTTAAAATTATTTAGTTAAATACACCAAATTTAACTAAATAATAAAAACCATATCGGGCATGTTGCTGCCGTCTTATAATTGAGTTTTTAATATTTAAATAATAATTTGCTCTCTCTTTCTGGTTCTCTGGGGTTCGTGTTAAAATGGTTATCAATCTAATCTCCCTTTCGGATTATTTCAAGTACGAGTTCGGATTAAAACAACTTCGGAGTTCTTGTATCAAGCACAGTTCGAGATTAACTTCCTTTTTACTTAAGTAAAACACGTTTTCGGATTATTTTTAAGTACGGGGCACTTGAATAGTCCGTTCTTGAATCGAGCATTCTGTACTTTCTTACCGTTTTATTGACAACGATTTGGCTTGATTTAAGAACGGGTGGATGTATTTTTTTCAGTGTAGGTGAACAATCATATGTTGTTCCTAAAACACGTATAAATCTTTCTAAAAAGTCAGTAAGGGGACAAAATTCGGCATGTATAAATTGAATAAATATTTTTATAAATCAACTTAATAAGGAAAAATGTTTAATAGTCAACTACGATCTTCTTTATACACCTAAGTAGTGTAGGGTATTATATTGTAGGGGATAATCGGCTATTAATTCTTACTTGTTTTTTTAATGTATATTATTTTTTTTGCATAAAAATAGGGGTTTTCTATAGTTGTTGGAATATATGAGTATGAATATGAGTATTAATTCTGTTAGCCTGTATATTTTACGACTTCATGCTGAAAAGAAATTTAACACTTAAAATGCAGTTAATGGCTATTCGGATTTCCTCTATATAGAAAAAATTAGAAAGGATTTTGTTTACATGTTTATGTTTTCTGATAGACTTCTAAGCTACTGATTGGATTTTTCTACAATTTTTACAGAATACCCTACCCGGTGCTATAAATATCTGTTAGGTTCCTCAACCTATTTTTTAATTTTCTAAATGACCTTCTTTGTTAAACTTTTAACCCTTTCTATTCTTTTGCAGATGACAGCAACCTTTGCCAATTGTATTCATTTGATTATGGACCAAGCGTATCCGATGTAGGTCCTAAGAGGCAAAACATGAGTGATACGCTGTGTCGAGACCTTGATATATTCTCGGAATGGGGTCGTGCGAATAGGGTCGATTTTAATGTCCGAAAGACCCAATGTTGCATGCTGACGAATTAAAGCGCGACGGATCAAGATGACTCATCTGTATATATATGTGGTATAATTATTGAAGAATCAGAATCCCTTGATGTTCAGGGCATGAAAATACAATGTGTTGTCCGATGGACAAAACTAATATTCAAGGTGTCGAAAAAGACATTCAACTGCCTCGGTTTTTCAAAACGGTGTAAGAGATACTTCACTTCATCTGATCTCCATACTATTTATAAAACCTATATCCGACCGCGAATGGAATACAACTCTCATGTGTGGGCCGGTGCTTAAAATTCTATTTCAGAGCTTTTCGAAAGGAGATGAGCAAGGTTCTCATTTGTGACAGTAAGGTATCAAATTTTATTGCCTCCCTTGAGCACCGTCGCAATGTGAGTTGTATTTCCCTGTTTTATCGTTACTTCAGTCGGATGTGTGGCAGCTACCATACTAAGACAATATAAATCCAAATTAAGTATCGGGTGGTTAAATTTTAAGGGCCGATGTTGAATGTGAACCACACCTAAACCTCAAGTTTTTTTCTGCATTTCATTTGACATTTCTCAATTTGAACCATGGAAAGACACACAATCGAGTAACGCGTTAAAGCTATTCATGCTTATTATGAAATTTTTTCCAAAATGAGGCCGGTCAGGCAGTTACTGTGAATGGTATTCGCTATCGTGAGATCATAACGAACTTTTTTTGGCCCGAATTGGAAGATATGGATGTGGACGATATGTGGTCTCAACAGGACAGTGCCACTTGCCACACAGCTAACGAAACAATGGCTCTTTTGCGCGAAAAATGCAATGGCCGTGTTATCTCACGTGGTGGCGATGTCAATTGGCCGCCAAGGTCATGTGATTTGACATCGTTGAACTTCTTGGGGTTATTTTAAAGAAAAGGTGTACGTCGATAAGCCAGCAACAATACAAGAGCAAAGGGATGAGATAATTCGGCACATTAACGGCATAGAACCTCAATTATGCCTCAGCGTCATCGGAAATTTGGACCAACGGATGGAGGTGTGCCGCCGAGGTCCCGGCCGCCATTTGGCCGATATTTTGATTCACACATAATTGAACCATACCAATATTATCATAATAAAAAGAAATGACAACAATTTCCTAAATAATTTGTGTTTTATTCAAAATCAACATCGGCCCTTAAAATTTAGAAGAAGGCGAAGAAAACAATATAGATTATTGTATATCTAACGAACGGTTAGAGTACAAATCGTCAAATTTAGAACAAATAACTTGGTTATTAATACATAACATTTGTCAAAAGTGGGCTAGATTAAAAAAAAGGCAATATTAATTTTTTTCATAACTGGGGAACGGTTACAGAGAAAGTTTCCAAATTTTGTACAAACAACTTGGTTATCAATACACAACATCTGCCAAAAAGGCTGTATGAGAGAAATGAGCGTGAAATCTTTAATAGATAGACGATGTATTTTTCTATAAAACTGGATAATGGTAACAGTTAACGTATCATTTGGTACACATCTGTATTAAAGGAAAAATAATGATTTTTTTTATTTATTAAGGGTTGCGAAGCGCTCTGGGTTAAGCTAGTGGAATATAAAGTATAACGAATTTGATTTACAGGTTTACCATATAAGGACCAGTGTTGCCAGGTAATTTTTAAAAAAATTTCAAATTTAATTTATTTTGGAAAAGATCCCCACTATATGTCAAAGTTCAGATAATAATTTCATTTCAATTAATTTTCTTGACTCAGTTTTAATGCGTTCTAATATCAATACCTAAATAAATCATAAATCGCAAAATTCTTCCAAAAATATTTTTTTCAAGTTTCTTTAATTTTTTTTTTAATAAAATATCTTAAAAAACAATTTATAAACCGTTTAAAAGACTGTAAAATATGTACATAATATGTATATATATTATATATACAAATCAAAATAGAGTTCGTAGAAATCTGCTTTTTTTGGAATATTGGAATAAATTTTCTTCAAAAATATGAAGTGTTGGCAAATCATTTTCGTAAGCTTCGTAAATATTATCGGAATTATTAAGTTTGAGTATTTCAGGTGTTAGATTAAAGTTGGGATACGTATTTTCTAATGAATACTTCACCCTTAAAACGCTTTTTTATTTTATCCTTTCAAAAATTTTGATTTTTGTTATTGTTATGTATAGACAAGCAAATTTGTACCCCCTAAATTTGCCCCTAAATTAAATAAAACCCCATAAATCTCGGGGGAAACGCCCTTACCTGGACACTCTTACAATGACTCTTTAGATTACCCTCCTGTGTGTATAAATTTTTAATACAAAATATTTTCTATCTACTTTGGCTATTTAATTAAACATTTTCACTTTTTTCTATGTAGTTGATTTATGTAAATTGTTTTTTTGTGCTGATGTTACATATTGAAAGATTTTTTTTTTAATACAAATATTTATTTATGAAAGGGATTTTGTGGTGTAAAATAAAAATACAATTTTCATAGATTAAAAATGTTTTTTTTTTATAAAATGTTTGCAGTAATTTAATATTTAAATCCCTAAGAGTTTAAATTGTGTATGATACTTTTCATTGAGCTTTACATTTTTTTATTTTGATTTGTGGGAATTTTGCGTGGGTTTGCCAAAGTTTAAACTTTTTTTGTTGTTCTTTTATTTTTATTATTTAGATTTTAAAATCAATTTGTTATAAATTTTCGCTAATGAAATCCCTTGGGGATTTACATTTGCAGACAGTAACAATTTATATATAAGAATTTATTTTTATTATTATAATTTTTTTTGCTAAGCAGGATATTAAAATGCAATATAAATTAAAACAAAGAGGATTTGAAATTATTATTAAACTAGAAAAAATAAAATAGTGGATGCAATTGGATTCTTTAAACTTGTTTAAAAATGAAATGCAAAAAACCCGAAAAATTGCATATTGCCTATAAGTTATTGTTTACGTTGCCTAAGCATAGGCGCAAGTTCAACTTGAAACTCCAGTGAAGAAAATATACAAAACATTTATTGTTGCAAAATATAACTTTTTATAGAAAATTATGTACATATTTTTTCAAAAAACATAAAAAATACGATAAGGAATATTTGACGCATTATTACTGCCAGCTTTCGTACGAGGGACAGAAATTCAACATGTATACAGTGTTATGCACCCAGAGAAACTTTCAATATATCCTTAAAGCAAGAGTTATACAACCAGTTGGATAGAGTCGTTGTATCTTTTAAAAAGGCGACATGTTGTTGATTTAATGCGCAGTTACCAACAATGAATGAATACTAGGATGCCATGCCTTGGGGAAAAAGACTAAAAAAGGCAAAATGTTTCTTGAAATGTAAGAAACAAACAACCTTGTAATTGGAGGTACTCTCTTCCCACACAAACCGATTCGCAAAGTTGGGAATCTCTAGAAAACAGCCGGCAAAACCAAATTGACCACATAGCAATAAATAAGAAATGGCGTACTTCTCTCCTAGACGTTCGAAACAAAAGAAAAGCAGACTGTTCGAGCGACTATCATCTCTTAATTGGAACAATAAGATTCAAAACTGAGGCTATAACAAAGACTAATCTCGTTCAAAGAAGATTCGACACCGCGTGACCTTAAAATCCAAAAGTCCACAATAATTATGTAGATGCAATTAAATCCAATCTTAATGCCCTCCAAACTCAATCGGAGAAAGATTGTAAAACAGTGCAGGAAAGCTTTTTAAGAGCAGATAAACAACACATCGGCAACGTGAAAAATGAGAGGAAACAATGGATTTCAGACTGCACCTGGAATGCAATAACGGGAAGAAAACAGATACAAACAAATCTAAATGTGATGACGAAAGACTACTGAATGCAGAATATACTCAAATTGACCGCGCGATCAAAAGAAATGCTGGTAGAATAAGCGCGAATGGCGTTTATTCCTCCTCGCTAAGGAGGCGCAAGCGGCCGCTAAAAAGAAGAGGGCTAATGATCTTTATACGATGACCAAGAAATTACTTACAAAAGATCTCACACAGAAAAGCCTCTTAAAGGGCACGATCCGAACAAATGAATATCTGGGTAGAATACTATTCCGAAATTTTGAAAAGCTCATGCCAGAGTACAGTCAAATCTTGCAATTGCGAATATCTTCTTTTCAGGTCACGTCATAGAAGCTGTGGAAAACCACAAAGCGCCAGAGATTGGCATCACCTCACCGAATAGCGCGTACTTCCAAAAAGATTAGTTCCTTATTTTCAAACTGCAGTTCAAGTGATTTTTGTTTAGTTTGGTTTGGCATTTCAACATGAATAGACTGACGCCTGAACAACGCCTCCAAATTGTGCAAATTTATTTTGAAAATCATGGTTCTGTTCGAAATACGAGTGTCGTTTAGAGATGAAGCTCACGTTTGTTTGAATGATGAAGCTCAATAAAGAAAACTGCAGTATTTGGAGTGATGATAATCCTCAACTGTATGTTGAGACACCATTACATCCAGAAAAACTGACTCTTTGGTGTGCTTTATGGGCTGGTGGAATTATTGGTCCTTACTTTTTTAAAAACGATAATAGTCTGAACGTTACAGTTAATGGTGATCGCTATAGAGCCATGATAACTGACTTTTTCGTTCATAAATTGAACAACCATGATGTGCAGGAGCTGTGGTCTAAACAAGACGGCGCAACACGTAACACAGCTCGTGCCACAATTGATTTATTGAAGGAAACGTTTCTTAATCGCATAGTTTCACGTGAGCCGCTAGACTATTTGCTGTGGGGATATGTGAAGTCGCTGACCTACGACGATAAGCCCGAAACGACTGACCGTTTGGAGGACAACATTCGCCGCATTATTGCCGCTATACAGCCACTAATGTTAGAAAAAGTCCCCGGAAATTGGACCACCAGATTAGACTACGTCCGAGGCAGCCGTTGCGTCATATGCCAGAAGCCATAATTATATTATAATGCTAAAAGATTATCTTTCGAATAAAGTAAATTTCATGTCAATTTAAAACATTCATCTTGTTGTGATTCCATTTCCAAGTACTATACCCTTATAAGCAAACACCCTTTACTTACTATCTCTTTCTGACTTTTATGCCACTTTGCTTTCTTTTAAGCCTCGCAAAAAATATTTCATGTAATCGAATTAAATGTTTTGTTTTAGTTAAGCTTTTATTCTAAATGCCAAATATTTTCAGAACTAATTACTTTGCTTTATTTCAGTTTATTTATGTTTTTGTTTTCTTTGTTCCTAAGCATACTTTACGGCTAACAAATGTTCACATAAATCAAAGCATACCTTTAGGTGTTAAAAAATATGCTGTTCCAAAATATTTTCAAGTGTTGACTGTTGTTTTTGTTTTCATTTTTGTTATAGTTGTTCTGTTTTATTATTCCCCTCCATGGATTTCTGTTTGTTTTTATTTTTTTTTGTGGCGGTTTGTTTGTACATATTTTCAATACCTTTGAGGTTTTTTTTGGGTACATTTCAATTAGCAATTGCTTTGTATATAAACCTAAATTAAAATTCAAAAACTGTTAGCAGAATCAAACAAACAAATAAAAAGTTTTTGTTTTTCTGTTAAAGAAAGTGTTACGGTTTAAGTTTGAGGTATTTTAAACGTATTGATGCACTTAAACTATAAAGTTGATATCTTTTTGTGAAGCACTTTTAATTTGTCACAAGAACTAAGCAATAATAGAGATTATATACATATATATCTAGAATTCTCTGAGTCTAATTGTCCTCGTTAAGTGTGGGCCGGCCGTCCTCTTCTTCTGCTCCTTGAGGGTTCCAGTCTATAGCATAACAGGTAACATCGTTAGGTGACCTTAGCAATGCATGTCCAATCCATTGCCGTTTACTCCTCAGTATTTCCATTTTTATTTGGCTTTGATGACGTGCCCAGAGTTGTAAGTTTGAAATCCTTTTGGGCCAGAATATTTTCAATATTCTTCTTAGGCATTTGTTAGTGAAAACTTGCAACTTGTACATATCTTTGATGGCCGTGTTCCATGTTTCGCACCAATATACACAACATTTATACAAGATTTTAAAATTTTAGTTTTTGTGCGGAGTGTTTTTCACACATTGCTGAGTTTTACAAATGATCGAAGACTTCTCATGGCGCTGTTTGAGACATTACCAGAAGATCGATCATTCGTTATAATGATGCTACCCAGTTAGCGAAAGGCGTACACGTCCTGAAGTTGAATGTCTTGGATAAAATCTGGTCTGCTGCAGGTGGCATTTATTTTTGTCATAGGAATATTTACTCTGAGAACTGCCTTTGAAGCACAGAGTACTATACAAGGGTGTACAGGTGAGCGATGCGTCCTATGAAAAAGGCCTGAATCAGTTGCGAAGGCAGCTTTCGAAGAAAAAGGAAGAAATCGTTTTTTGGTAGTGAAGTGGCGATGTGTAAAAACAGGCCGCTACACAACACAAATTGCGCAATCAAAACAAAATAACAAAACACAAAATCATTAGTTCAACGAACGTTTTGTTTTGTGAAAAAACAATCGCCCACAATCATGCATATAAAGCCGGTTTTAGTTTACTGTATACATAATTTTGACTATGAGTATAGGCCAATAAATTGAGTAATATGTTTTGTTTTATATGTGTGTAAAGTTAAATTATAATAAATTTTTGCAAGTGCACGTGCCAAAAAAAACTGAACGGGCAAATTGTTTTTATTTGGATTTCTTGCGAAAACAATAAAAGCACTTTGTTTCTGTTTTAAATATGTTTTTTCTTTACCCACTTACAACTACAATTAATGTTGGGAGAATTCCAAATAATTGTAGCGGGAAATGTAAGAAAAGATAAAAACTCATCACTGATTTATTGTTTGGTATTTTGTTTAAGCTTTGATATCGTTGCAAAGAAGACTTTTTGAGTGTTTGTAGGTAATTCTCATTCCCTCTGTAGTTTTGTTTGCTGAAAGCTTTGGCTTTTCTAAAATTATTTAGGAGAACGTTTCCTGATGATCTGGCATAAGCAACCAATGAAATGCGCATAGGAACAGCTTATCCTCCAACAGTTAATTTCAGTATTTGTTATCAATTATTAAAAAAGGGAATTAAGCACAGCAAACAAAATCTTTTAATAAATAATAGTATTCCCACAAACAACTTTGATTATTAACAAAATAATGTTAACCACTTAACAGAACTTATGTTAAAGCGTTTATGAGAGATAATTCCAGATTTCTGAAAAAGGAGTCAACGTGGGTAAACAAAAATGAATAGGAGTTGTGGACAATAAGTTTCTCCATCATTTACCATCACCATCTAGGTCCCACGATAAACGGGCTACCATCTGGCGCTGCCTAGAAATAACGCCCATCCTGTATTTGATGTAGTGGTAATGATTCCTACCTTTATTTCCAAGATATCATTTTTCAAGAGAGAAGGGTTGTTAGCGGGCTTTTTGGATGAATTGTTTGAAGGGGGTTTAAATCCACTTAATTTTTAAAACTCAAAAGTCCTGATGAAAGTTTTCTGTCTTTTGCCAGAGATCGATCCTGGGGTGCTTGGTTTTATAGGCAAGCACTTAAACCACTACACCACCCTGGTAACTTAAAAGTGAGAGTTCTCTTATTTTTTTCTTTTTCTTTTGTTCTAATTTTCCTTTGTTAAAAATTTATGAAAGTTTGGTAATCTTGTTAAGAGAATAAGTTTATTTCACGGCGGCTTTCTACCACAAAATTTTTAATTCAAATTGTATGGAAAGTGTGGTCTCGACGCAGTTATGTTTGAACACTAATGGAGATTGCTTACGGTCTTTACGTACACCAGTTTTAACGGAAACCTTATTGCTTATACAGTTTTGATGTATAAATTAATACAAATATTTATATAGCCTTCTTCCCGAAACTTGTTAATATTTAAGATATAAGGCAAAGCCATTTCTGTGCAATATTTGTTTCCTTAGTATGTAACTTTCTATTAAATTAAATAATAATAATAATTCTTGGATAATCTCTCTACTAATAGAGATTATTAGCAAAACAATTTTTTTCAGGCCAAAGTAATACAAACAGCAAATGATGATTTAAGGTCTTTAAGATTTTTTATAGAATCTCTTAAAATAAGTTTTTTATTTAAAAACAAATATTTAATTTTTTTTCTATTTGCATTTCTTTTTAAAATGCATTTATTTTTAAGCCCATGTGTCGACCATTTTTATTTCCGCTAAAAATAACACGCCATTCTGTAATTTTCTTGTTTATTGTTTTGAAAATTATATCGTACTTTTTATTCTCTGAATATTTTTTTAAAAATCCCTCTGTGACGCATAACGCTTTTTCTTTTACTCACTCTAGGTTTTATCTATGTCTCCGTGTGAGTCCTTTATTTTTTGTATCCTGTTTTATGTTTTATGTGTTTGTCTACCATAGTCCTTGGTGCTAATGACTTGTGTGTTTATTTTCATGTTTCTATTCTGGTCTTTATCCGCACCGCAACCACTTATTTTTGCATTTGTTATTGCTATTGTTGTTTAACTATTCAGTGTTGTTTTTGTTGCATGTATTTCGTTTAACAAAATTTTCTGCCAAATGTGTTTGTGCAGTTAAGTTGAGTGCACTTTACTTCCGTTTCCGGTTTATGTTTGATTCTAAGGAAATAAATTGCTTTTGACACGTTTTATTTTTTGCAACAGTAAAATGTTTATTTTATATTTTACTTCGAAAAGGAATTTGAAAATAAAGAAAAATTCATGTTTATGGGGACTTTTTATTTAAAAACAACTAAAATTTGGCCTGAGATTTGTTTTATTTTTAATTTCCTTATATTATATTTTAATTTTGTTTATTTTCTAATTTTTTAAAGATATTTTAAAATTAATTAAATAAAATGAATCAACGTGTGTATACAGGGTCTTTGAAAGCCACAAATAATTACATTAGTTGCTTTCAAAGTCCCTGAAGCTGGAAGAAAGAGGAAATACTAGACGTATATACTTTATTGTTCTCTTAAACTTTAAATAAAAAAAAACTTTAATTAATATTAAATTATTTAACAACTTAACTTTTTAATTAAGAAAACGATTTAAAACTTTATACCAAACTTCTTCCAAATAGAACTTTATTTAACAAAATTGCTTAAGTTGCCAACTTAAATTATGCTACACTTAACACATAGCAACTACACAACTTTATTAATAACTCTTTCTCTGAATTAAAACTTGTTACTAATAAGTAAAATACCTTTTGGGCAACAGTTTTCAATAAAATTTACTTTGATCCCATTTATGGAGAGCATAAAGCAAAAAGGATATCTCATTTACATACATTTATTAACCTCTAACTAATCAACAATTTATATAAATCAGAATTGTCTACGTGTTTTTAAAACGTAAAATCTACCTAAGCAATAAGTTTAAAAACATCCCTTCTATTAAGATTGTGTGATATTGATAGTCGAAATGTTTTCACTTGAATTGTTAGCAAATTCGAAAAAATTAGTTTGCATGAGTTTATTAACCGACAAAAGAGACTCTTTTTTACACTTTTTATTGCTGTACAACAAACAGAAAAAACAACATTTGAATGTTAATCGAGTACTTTCAATAATAAAAAAGGATAAATAAAATTAAAATCAAAAATTCAAGTGCCTACACGTTTTCAGGCTTGAGCTGGCTGTTTATGCACGTACGTTTGCAAATATATTTTTAAGGGTGAATGTACATTAACCAATTTCAGTCACTATTAACTTTACCAGCCATCCTTATTTACCTTAGCCACTCACAGAAAATATTTTATTGAATATTTGAAATCTCTGCGAAAAGTTAGTAGGAACGCCATATTTGCACCCAACAGTTTGATTTTTGAAACAAAGTTTGTAAATATAGAATTTTGAATAAACATCTTTGACCACTTCAGCTTTTAAAAATTCGAGAACCTGTTTAAGGTTTTGAGGTAAGAAATAGACTTTAAAACAATTTAAGATCGAACTGTTTTTGAGGCCAATCAAAGGCCCCATAAAATTGGAGATTAAAATGAACTTCACATGCAGGCGATTAAAGAATTCATGTTGTATAGTTAAGTCTTCAGAAAGCTATCGATTGCTTTAATTAAAATATTAATAAGACAAAAAATTTTTTTAATACAAATTCGAAAATTCCATTTTTCAAAAAGTATATCAAAACCTATAAATATCCTCAACGAGATATAGTTATCAGACTTTGTAAAACAATGTAGACTTCTGTTTTAATAAATGTCTGGGAGACTTCGATATATATGTATGTCCAATGTTATTTATTATTAATTATTTGAAGAATTTATATACGAATACTTTATGCACGAGATGTTTGAACGAAGTTTTCCTACATTAGTCCATTTTACAATAAAAATGTTCTACTTTACTGCTCGTTAAAGGTAAAAGGTAAGAGTTTTTTTGTCTCTTTTCAGGAAATGTCTTTTTCCCCAAACTAGTTATTACTTTTACCATCGAGTGTACTCACCGCCTACCACTTCTTGCTATATATGTACGTCTATATTATGATTTGTTATTTCTACTTCTATGGCCATTTGAATGTTGAATTTATTGCTGACTTGATTTCCAACTCTATTAAATTCAAATTGAAAATTCAATTTCAATGTGAAGTTTATCGCTTAGGAAAGAGCTGTGCTGCTAATAACTTGAAATATTTTTCTTTTATTTTTATTTTTATTGTTATTGTTTTTATAGAAATATAAAACCCTACAAAAATACCAAAAAATGAAATTGCATTTAATGGATGAAAGAAAAAAAAAACAACGTGCATATGTGTATGTGGTAACTTTTTCCTCGAAACGAAAATGTAATTTTAAACTTTTAAGCGCAAAAACAAAAAATCGTCGAAAATCGAGTCAAATACAAAAAGAAACAAAAAACGAAAGTTTAATCAAATATGCTGTCAAAAGGTTTTTACTACCATGGAGTTCAATATTCAAGCAGACTGAACTTTGTTGTCTTAAAAAGAAGAAAAAAAGCCACTGAAATTGAAAGTTTGCTGATGCCTCAATGCGTTAAAACACAAAAGCCTTTAACGCAAAAATAAAAAAAAAAAAGAAATCCATTTCCACCTTTCGTTACTACAAAGGTTTTGTGCTTCCAACATTTGGCATACGGCCTCATGTTTGTAGGAATGTATAGTATGGCTGTCGTTATGATTTGACGAGTACCACCTCTCGGTGAACTCCTATTTTTTTCTTCTTACTGTGTCTTTTCAATTATAAATTTTTATCGTATATGTACTGATTTTTTTCAAACACATGATTTTAAATAACCTCCTAAACCTCTTATGTCGTCACACATCCAAAAGCATACAAAATATAGAAAAAAATTTCTTTTTTTTTTACTAATAAACCCAGTGTTTGCATATCGATGTTGAAAATCATACGTGGAATAACTATTGATTGATTTGAAGAGTGTTTACATACGATGCACATGGGACTTTATTGTTTTTTGTAGTCCTTTTAGCATCAAGCAAGTCAAATTGAATGATGTAAATGAGGTTATTTTTTTGTTGTGATTTCGTTTAGAAACGACATTAAACAGAAATTAACGCTTGACTGCTTTATTAAGGACCTAAATATTTAATGTTTGCTTAATGAATGATCCTCAATGATTTTGTAAAGTTGTTTGCTTACTGAAAATTAAAACTACCTTTTTAATAGTTTTGTGGAGATTTAGGAAAATAATTGTTAAAAATAACTTTTTGAATACTAAGTGTGCATTAAAATAATTAATTTTAAGCAAGGGCGAAAGTGGAGTCTGGCAACCCCATATGATACACTGACTGAGTTTTAAAACGTCCGTTGGAAAGCAATTCGCTTTTGGAAATGCATTATACAATGCAACCGTTTAGGATTTTTTAATGTTATCTGTCCAAAGTGCCCGCGGGAGTTTATAGGGTTCATCTTATATTTCACTTTTGGTGTTACATCCTTCAGGCAGAACTGGTGCAGTACTATTTGCCCCGTAGAAAAGTATCATTCAAAACGCTTAAAAAACCATTTAGATAATTTTTTTTTGTAAAAAGTGCTTTTCAAAAAACTGTTAGCAACGTATAATTCACAAGAATATATTTAAAAGAACATTTTAGAAAAGTACATTTTTTTTAAGTCAAAGGACTTTTTAATATCAAACCATTTAAGGACTTGAAAAAACTATCTTTTAAAAAATTTATCTTAAAAAAAACCAAATTTAAAAAATTATTTAAAAAAAAGTATATTTTAAAAGTATGTTTTAAAAAAAGTCTTGACTTGTCTTTTTAACAAAGACCTTGTTAAATAAAATACCTTTTTTAAATAATGGGTTTTAAAAAAGTGTCTTCTTAAAATATGTTATATTAAAAAACTTCTTTTCGAAAAAGTAATTTTGAAAAAAACTTTTAAAAATTACTATCAAACACCTGACAGAAAAAGTACTTTTTAAAGAAAATATATTTTAAAAAAGTACCTTTAATAAAAGTTTCTCTTAGAAAAAGTACTTTTTGATAAAAACTTTTACTAATAAAAGCATATTTTGATACGAGTGCATTAAAAAATTGTCCTTCTAAAAACTTTATGATTTGAAAATATTATTTCTTCCAAGTTTTCTTGTCCATTTGTCATGTTGATAACGATCTGAATAGTCTGTTTGTATTGAAAATTATATGAAGTTATTAAAATAATAAAACTCAAATTTTGATTAGTATTTACACCCATAGGTTTTGATTAAATATGGTCACCTCTAACAAAACTATTGTTAAAGAAACTTGTAAGCATATTATGGTTAATTGAACCATGTTATTATCACCGACAACCATATTATGGTTGCCTCCGAAAATGTTTTGGTCAATAATAACTAAAATATGTTTAACACTTATAAAAGCATGGTTGGTTTTCAACCAAACCATGTTGCTCTTGGAGAAGAGGAAAAAAATACTGTTAATTTAAAAACAAATTATTGTCATATTTAACCATAACATGTTTAGAGGCAACCATATTATGGTTGCAGCTTCTTAATGGAGGACTTATTAAACAATAATATGGTTGTCGGTGACAATAATATGGTTAAATTTAAACATAATATGTTAAAAATTTTGTCTAAAAATAGTTTTGTTGTAGGTGACCATATCTAAACATGTTTTTTCTCTGCGCGTAGTTGGGCTGACTTTGTAGTGAAATTGTTCGAATTAAACATCTAATTATTTGACATGTAATTTTCTCATTTACATAGTTCTGGCATTTGCTGTGAAATAAAATAGTTGCAAAAAAAAATCTAAGCCTATTAGTAGCTAATAGTATGTTACCCTTAAGGATTATTACACTTTAAAACATATGGCTATAATGACGTACAGTGTGGTTTTTTTGTGTGTTCGTGTTGTGCTAAAAGTATAAATGACGTCTAGACTTTTTTGGACACACATGCACATAACGCCATTGACGCCATCCGGTAGGTGAAAGGTGAAAATGTTTCTTGAAGGCGATTAACAAAACTAAATTACTTTAAAGAACAAAAACTCTAAAGCACATGTGCAATGTAAAAAAAGAAACGAAAAGCAAATGAGTAGCAAATAAGAAAATATAAAACATTTCACAACATAAAAGGTAAAATTATTATAGAAAATGACACGGTTTTAAATGTAAGCAATTTAAAAAAAAAGTATTTTTAATATTTTAAGTTAAGATTACTATTGCAAATGCATAATTTATTGAAATTTGAAATAGCAACAGCATACTTTTAGGATACAATTATGTAAACGATTTGTTGCAGCATTTCCGTTTATTGACTTCTCTTTTATTTATAAAACATCATCAAATAATTTATGCTCTTGACATGATACCATTAAATTTATTTTCAATTTTTGTTTATTTTTAAAATATCTTTTATGTGTTTACTTCGATAAAAATCTATTAAGCTGCCAGACAAAATATATTATCCTTTTTACGACTATTTCAAGAAAAAAATATCTATAAAAAAAAGTTAACATTGAAAATAACGTAAATAATTTTACAAACAGACAAATTAAAATAAATTGTGGTTTCTTAAAAACCACAAAAAGTACAAAAAATAATAGAAAGTAAATTGAAAAACAAAACAATCCTCTTAGTCCTTAAAGTTTTACAGGCCAGTTAATATGACTGTATTTAACTTGTTGTACACAAGCCCACTCATTCAAGTAAACAATTCCTTTCAAATATAAATATCGAATAATTTAAATTCAATTTACTGATATTTAAGTAAAATCTAAAGAAAAAATAAAAAAAGGCATGATGCAATTTGTTTTATTTTTGGGTTGAAAATGTAATCCTAAGAGTATTATAAAAGTGACTATTTGCAAAACTTTATTTTTGTTGTATATTTTTAGGATTTTTTTTTGCAATTGGGTTTTAGATATATACGGGAAAGACTTTGTAAAAAATAAATAAAAAAAGAACCCTTTTTTAAACAATCATCAATATTGTAAGTAGTAGATGTGCAGCAAATGGTAATGGTTTATAAATAATCCGGTTGTTTTGTTTAATTTTTTCCATTTGTTTAGGACTTAAAATGCCATTAACAAATTTTTTTGTTCCAAAAACCAATTTCGAAATCAATTGGTGGAATTAACCTTTAACAATGAAAAAGGAAGGCAACTTTTGTGGCAAATAAGAAATGAATAGAAGATGACAACTTTTAAAGTACACACTACTTGTTGAAAATTACATTTCAAATTTTACTTTTGACTTGTTTTAAGGCACATACTTTTTTGAATAGACAAATTTAAAAAGTACTTTTTTTAAAAGGTTCTATTTTATTCCAAAATTTTATATCTTAATCAGTCGTAAGTTCATTAAATTTAATTTTCATAAAATTATTTTTATGAAGAATTGCATTTTACAACTGAAATTAATTAAAATTTATTGATAATTTTTCATTCTTGACCGACAGGGGAATTGAACCCTCGTTCACGGACAGGTTGATTTGACATATTTCAATAGTTCTATTTTAATATACATTTTTGAAACAGAACTTTTAAAGGACTTTTTTTTATTTGAAATGTACTGTATTAAAAGCAAATATTTATGAAATATACTTTTAAGAAGTAACTTATTGAAATAAGATTTTTTAAAACTACTTTTGAAGAGATCTAGTGTATGTAGTTGGTAATCATATTTAAGTAGATAATTTTGCCATTTTTAGAAATTCAATTACAAGCCCTAAAATCGAAAGTTATCGAAAACGGGTTTTGGGACATTTTGGACTAAACAATTTTTAAGTTGTTTTTTTTTTAACGATTTAAGCCTCAGTTATCTGACAGTAACAGTAACGTTGCAATACGGCTGCTTCATTTTGTTGGGTGTAGTTAAAGCAATTAAAACGGGTTTAGTTAGCAGTAAGACGAAATATAACCGTTACGTCTAAATCTGTAGAAAATAGATTTTTCTTACTGTTACTGTCAGCTAACTGGAGCTTAGGGAAATTTAAACGGTGTTCAATAGAGGAGCAGTGCTTATAAGTACATTTAAAAAGTTTCAGATTGAGCAATATTTCAAGGATTTTTTTACAATTTTTTTCACTTTGTTAGAAACACTTTGTTTTAAGCTCCGCCATTTTTTTTACTTTCTTAAAAAGTGTAATTTGTGTAAAATTATATAATAACACCAATATTAAAATCTGTTGGAATTTGGCAGAGAAACAACTTTTTTATGCAAAGTATATTGATCTAGAATGTCTGGGGCAAAAATCTAAACAAGAGTGCACATAATCACAAGAGTGCCTAGATCCTCACATGTCGCCAAGAGTTCATAAACTACTTCAACCCACACTAAACTATTTTTAATGAAAATGTTTAAACAAATTATGGTTAATTATCATAGTTGTTCTTGGGAATACATAATATTTCATAAAAAGATTTCGTTTGTTGTGCTAAGTTCCTTATTTATATTCTTGATAAATAAACTGAAATTTATTGTTGGCGGATAAGCTGTTTCTAGGAAACGTTTTCCTACATTTTTTTTTAGAAATGAATGAGAATTACAAGCACTCAAAAAGTCTTCTAAAAGGTAAAATATCACACGTTACAATTTACCTTTAAGCATTTAAAGGGTAACTAGTTACGAAAGCGCTTATAATAAGCAAAATACTTAAAAAAAAGATATATTAATATCTATGTATATGTAAAAAGAGAAAAATAATAGAAAATCCATTTTTATTAACAAAATTTTTTTTTTTTGTTTTGGAATCGTTGTGATTATTTAATTTATTATGACAATGACTTATATAAGACGGTATAAGAAGTAGTTATGTTATAACTGCTATGCAACGCAAATACAGGGTGGCTTATGAAAGCCGCTACCAAAAGAACACTTGATCTGAACGGCAACGTCAAGAAATACTGCATGAGAAGGAATTGCATCCAATTCGCGTCACAGTGTGGTAAGCAGTTTCTTCACGCTGTATTCTCGGGACATACTTCTTTGAGCAAACCGGACCCAGCGCAACGGTTATTTATACATTTACAAATTTTTTTTAATTACACTGTTTTAAGAAAAGCTGTTTAAAGTACTTTTTGTAAATTACCCTTTTTTTATAGAGAAGTTTTTAAATGTACTTTTTGAAAATTACTCTTTTTAAAAGGCACATTTGAAAAATTAATTATTTAAAGGGCATTTGCTTTTAAATAATCCTTATTAAAAGGATATTTTTACAAGGTCCTGTTTAAAGATATTCAACAAAATACTTAAAAAATAGACATTTAAAAACCGTCCTTTTTATATGATAATTTTTTTGTAAAACACACATTTTTTAATGTTTCTATAGAATGTCCAATTAAATCTAATCAGCTTTCGCTATTCAACGAAAACTTTTCCAAACCATAAAACTTCCTATTTCACATACAAAACTTCTTTATTTTTTACCTTCTTCTCCTTAAATTGCAACATCATCATCATAAAATTTGCCAAAAGGTAGACAACATTAAATAAAAAAATAAAACGTAGCAAAACAAGGATAAACATAAGGGAAATCTATATATTGAATACACATTATTAGTATCTTTTCGTTTATTTTACTTTCAATTGGCATTTTTTTTATTGCCAGCCAGCCAACTCTTACAATGTTTTATAGCATGTGGCTTTTAAAGGATATTGTTTTTTCTTCTTGGTTTTGTTTACCAATGTTGAACTTTATATCTCATGTTTTTGTTACGATTTCGCACAGATTAAAGAGAACGGGCAGAGGAAATGCTAACATGACCATAACAAAACGTGTACGGGTCTTACACGTATACACACGAACTCCAATAAAAATGCAAACAATTGCCCCAGGGGATCTAATGTAAAAACACTAAACAACATTGTTTTTATGACATAAAATACTGCCAGGCAATAATAAAAAAAAGAAGAAAAACAGAAAAATACTAAAACAACATAAAAAACTTTATTAGTGGTGTTTTTCTTTTGTTATACTGTTTTTGTACGATTGAATCTATTTGTGATTTATTGATTTTATCGGAGGAGCTTAAGAGAAATATAAACAAAAAATATATATACATAATCCAAAATATAGGCCTTAACTTTTTTTATAAAAAAAATAGCCTAAAAGTATGTATGATGTAATATATTTTCAATTATTTTTTGATATATGTACTAAAAGAGGAAAGGGAATTGGTAGTAAGTGTGTAAAATATAAATAAATATTACTTGTAAATTATATAAAAAGAAAACATTTTTATACTCCTTTGGAATTAGAAAATTTATTTGAATATTTAATGACAGTCTTTAAAATCAAATGCACGTGTTGTGCTCAAAAGGAAAAAACATCGCTTAAAAATATTATATGGGAAAATCATTCTTATTTTTTTTTGGTTTTATATACTGCAAAGTTCAAAACAAACGTTTCGCTTATTACCTGAATTCTAGTAGTTTTTACTTCCAAAAAAGTTCATTAGAAATAGAAAAGAAAAATGATTAAAAATATTTTGCGTTTAAAAATAAGAATTTTCGGTCAATATAAATAAAAAGTGAGATCTTTATAATTTTTTTTTATGTATGATAAATATTAGCCAACATCATTAAATCTCCTTGATTTTCCAAAACATTTTTAGCCTTAACACAAACAACCATGTGAAAAATCAAAAAAAATTTTACGCCCAAACCTTTTTGCAACTTTAATTAAATACGCTTTTAATTTAATTTACAAACTCCAAATCTCTTTTGTTACTCTAAACACGTTAATACGTATGTACATATTAGTGATGTTAAGAATACTCGTATTCGTATCGCCGAATATTCGCCTTTTTAATGACATTTGTATGGGTATTCGCCAAATGAAAGCGAATATTTTGTGAATACGTTGGCAAAAGTGTAAAAAATACATAAAGTTGAACAAAAATAATAATTTTTAATAATTTTTATTTAAAAAAAAAATTGTCTCTAAATGATGAAACAGAATTGGGGCTGAACGATGTTTTCTATACAGTTTGACATAACATTTTGCCAGAGAATGCGGTCGTGAAATAAAATCTATTTTATTTTGAGAACGTTTTTTTCTACTGCTCTCACATGTAGGCATTTTTTCTGTTAACAATGCTACCAAAGTTTATTTCATACATTTTGTAAAAAAAGAAAAATAAGAACGAAAGAAAAAGAAAGAAAGGAGAGAGAATTTGAAGTTACTTCCGACGTTTTAATTATGGCCTTTAGGATCTTTGCCGAAGTTTAAGACTCAATTTTGTTTCATCATTAACGCAGAATAATACTTTTCTTCTAGTAAAATAAAAAACAAAATATATTTCAAAACCAACATTAAAATGCTAAAGTCTTATTTGTGCACATCATGTTAAATTACAAATCAAATCTAAGTAGATATTGAATTTCAAAAATAAAAACTTTGAAGACTTTTTCTTTTAAGCCTATTGCAACGCGGTGTGTTTATCAATCCAGCAGAACTAAACATTCGATCGCTTATAACACTCGATGGTGGTTACACTAAATATTGCCTGGCTATAGACAAAAGAAGCTCGTATTTCTTCTTTTTTACTTTTGACCAACTCAGTAAGTGTAAAAATTTTTAAATAAAATTCATCAAAATGGAGCCCGTACCGTGCGTACAGAAGAAGCCTTCGCCGCTGTAGAATTAATCGATCTGACGCCGTTCTCAGCAACTCGGTATTTGCCCGTCTACTACTTGAAAAATTTTGAGCAAAGTGCTTACCCTACATCCATATAAGATCTAACTAATGCAAAAATAAAAGCCAGCAGACCATCAATTCCGTGTGTTCGGTGAAAAGGCTAAGAATCAACTGGAAGTTGAACCAGATTTTTATCATCAAATTATCTTCAACGATGAGGCTCAGTTCTGGCTTAACGGGTATGTAAACAAGCAGAATTATCGTTTTCGGAGAGAGCACATTCTTCATGAGACTTCAGACTCTATTACGAAAAATTACTGGTTGGTGCGGTTAACATGCGGAAGGCGTCATCGGCTGGCTTATTTGTCTTGAATCCGAAACTGGCGCCAACATTACCGTGAATGTCGAACGCTACCGCACCTAAAAACATCACTTAGTTGAACAAAACGTTTGAAGAAATGGACCTGTGAATTGGCCAGCTCCGCCGTATGATTTCACACCCATGGACAACTTTTTGTGGGCCTCATCAAATCTCTGGTCTATGACGATAAACCAGTCATGATTGATTATTAAAAAGCCAACATTCGACTCAATATTGACGAAATAAGACCGGGCATGCTCGAAAAGTGGTGCAAAATTAACCGATAGCATGGCGTTCATAAGGCGCAGTCACGGAGGCCATCTCACAGAAATTATTTCAAAACATAAACTACCTTGAAATTTGTGAGCTTATAAAGGCAAAATGTTAGTCATTTGCTTGAATTTGATTTGTATTTTTTAAAGATCTGCACCTCTCAAAACCCCCGCTTACATTTGGTTGTGTGACGGGTTTTTTCACTTATTGTTATAGACGCTCCCATTTTATTTTTTTTTTCAATAAAATTTAAATATCAATTGGTACTATATTTCAGAATGGATATTCGTATTTGGCGAATATTGGTGCAGATAATCGTATTCGCGAATATTAAAAATTGATATTCGTAACATCACTAGCACATACATGCATTTATTTAGTCATTCAACCCAGAATTGCGTTTCAGAGTTTTATTTATTTTTATATCTTTTATATAATTTAGTTGAACAATGTTTATTTAACTTTTATTCTTAAACAGTTACAAAAAAAAACCTTAACGTTTTCCACTGTCATACAGAAAATCCTATAAAATTCAAATGTTTCTGTGTTCTGTGTGTTTTGTTTATTCAGATATTAGCAACGAAAAATATGCACTCACAACACTTTGCTAGTGTGTTTGCTGAAGTGTAGATGTGTTGGTGCTTTCTTTTTTGTGTGCGATATCCGGCTTTAATACACTTCCGCTTCCGTTTTAATACCGTATGGTCTTAAAACCTCATACAATCTAACTCACACTCTCTTTTATTTATGCATGGATTCACTCTCTCTTACAAAGTCACACATACACACAAGACACGTTGGAAAATTTTCTAACTGTAAAGTAACTTTTTGCGTGTTTGTGTTGTTGGTTTTCTAAATAAAACAAACTTTTTATACTCACACACACACACACACACACACACACAGGCAGTGTTTCGGCAGCCATTGTTAGTAGATCATGTTTTACAAAATTTTACAAGTTTGTGTATGCGTGTTTGTGTCCGTCTGCCTCAAAATTTTGCAACAAAACTTGGCTTATGGTTATTGTTAGAAACCAATTGTTATCCTTTTCATTTTTATTTTTGTTTTATTTCTAGGGATTTATATATTGTATTGCTTTTTAGAAAAAAAAAAAAATCAATTCATTTATAAACAGAAAACTTTTGCAATAAAGTGTTCTTTCCTATAACTTTTAAACACCCAATTTTAGTCTTATTCGTTGACTATTCCATTTGAATTACTATTCTATTGCAGTCATCAATCATAATCTATTTTAATTTTCTTCCCTTATCTGCTATTCTTTACTTTAGAATTTATTTTTACAAAAGCTTGTGTTCTAAAATTTGGTAATTGCTGAAAATTAACTTTACTTCCTGTTTTTGGGCTAAAACACTTGTGAATAAAAATTATGTTTAAAAGGCACGTAATTTTTTTTGCCTAAATTCTTAATGCACCAATATACACATCAACACATTGTATTTACACGTTTTGTTTACTGTAATATTCCTTTTTCCCAAGTTAGTTGCTATTTTCTATAAAAGTTTGTTAAAGAAACGAAGTGTAGGCAAATTGATTTTTAAATGTGTAAGTTCATGTTTTGAGTGGATATATGGAATTTTACTACACATAAGTAAATAATTTTTCTAAAGTTTTGTTGCTAGTATCAAGAACACGTAATTTAGTGGTTTAGATAACTTTTTAAACAATTTCCGTTCTTATCAAGTTAACAGAAATTTGCGCTAACCCTTGAAGCAAAAGTTAATAGACAGTAAATAATAGTGGTAAAAAGGAAAAATGTTTTAAACTAAAATGTTGGTAAACATTTGTTTACATTAACAGGGATAACTTAATGTTGTTAAAGAAAAAGGAAATAAGTTAATTTGAAACCAATTATAGAACAAAAATTTTGCTTTTAAAGTGAAGTTTAGGAGAAAAATTATTAACATTTTTTATTTTTCGAATTTATTCTATGAGTTAAATTTCAGTTATGTATTTTATAAAGCTTTTTATTTACTTCTTAATACAAAAAGCACAATCTCATTTTTTATGAACTATATTTTCTTATATAAGCAAAATGTGAGTTAAATTCTTATGTAAAAAGAACTTTTAAGCTAACAGCCTGGCTCCGATGTCGATCGACAACTTAAGCGAGCGGCAACAAGGCACTCATTATCTTTCTGTTAAGCGGTCCACTTACTATCGACTTATCGGACGACAGGTTTTACGTTTCTAATGTAAATAATTTATTTATTATCGAATGAATGTATTGCCACATCAACAATTCCACAAATAATACGCTAGCTTGAAAATAAAATCGGCAAAACATATAAATTAAGCTATAAAAATACAACTTTGTGCTACAAAAAAACAGAAGCAATAACTAAACAAAGCAGTAAACAAAAAATATAGAATAGAATTTTGTATATAATATTCTATAGAACTATATTATTTTATAAGTGGGGTTGTTTTAAAAAATATAATTATAAAAAAATATTTAGTGTAAAGAAAAATTTCGTTTAATATTTTTAAAAAAATGTCTCTGTCTACAACCACAACACAAGTGACCGATTTTAACATTTGTAATCCCACAACATTTCTTAGTGGGCCGCAAATTTGTATAAAAACTGTTACGTTATCATTCGCTTGCATTGTCGATCGACTTATCGTGCGGAAAATTGTTAATGGGCCACAAATCAGCTGATTGTCATTGAAAATGCAAGCGAAGGATAGCGATCGACATCGTGGGCCAGGTTTTACATTTAAAGAATATTTTTTGAGTAACAATTTTTAAATTAAAAATTAGTGTTTTGAAACGGTGACCATATTTTTAAACCAATATACAGGACACAAAAATTTGATAATATTCATAGCAGGTACATTCGCCTCAATTCGCTTTATAACATGCCTACTTTGAATGTTTGTTGTTACGTAATTGTTACGCAATTAAATTTTATTTAATTTTCATTAAATTATTTTTATGAAGAAAAGAATTTTACAACATGAAATTAATTAAAATTTATTTATAGTTTTTCATTCTTGACTAAGGCATAAATAAGCTCCTTGTTTACATTTGTTCTTCAAGTTGTGCTGAAAAAGGTCACCGAGAAAAAGAAAGACAAAAACATTAACAACAGAAAAATGTACTTTGGACTTCAAGAAGAATTCTTGACAAACAGGATGAAAAACCGAAGTCAGGAGGAACCTGAAAATCAATTATAAAATAGATATTCATTAAAAAAAAAAAAAAACAAATTACGATTAACCAATTTGGTTTAAAGATTGTTGTTTGGCTATTGACTTCCAGCCGTCTTCAATGGTGCTGAGTGTCAAATGGGAAAGATTTCTGAGGAGATAGTGTGGTTACTGTTGCAACATGTCAAATCAACCTGTTCGTGGACGTGGGTTCAATTCCCCCGTCAGTCAAGAATAAAAAATTATCAATAAATTTTAAATAATTTCATGTTGTAAAATTCCTTTCTTCATAAAAATAATTTAATTAAAATCAAATTTAATGAATTTAGTTCTGATTAAAATGTAAAAAATTTGGATTAAAAACCACAAACAGTTCAATAAAATAACCACAATATAATTATTACGTTCTAACTTAATTTACCGTCTGTAGCCGTATTACTTAATGTAGCGTAGACCGTTAGCCCGCTGTGATAGACTATCTTATTTGAAAAAAAATATTTTGTAAAAGCCTTTTGTGGTAAAAATTATTTAAATAAAAATTTTATTTTATTCAAGTTTTTATTTTTTTATCAGGTTAAAGTTCATTAAATTAATTTTCATGAAATATTTTTTGTGCAGAAAGGAATTTTACAACATGAAATGAATTAAAATTTTTTGATTATTTTTCATCCGTGACTGACCGGGGATGTTATTTTTAATATAAAAGAAGCTTTTGAAATGAAATTCTTTTTTAGTAAAAAGTTTTTTTAAAACAATCTTTCGTGATTTTATTTTAAAAAGTTATTTGAAAAAGCCCCTTGTTAGTGATGCCAACTCTTGGGACACTAAACGCGTTACGAGTTAGGAAAAAACGGCCTAAAAAGAGCTTAATTAAAAAAGAACGGTTTTAGAATATTTTTTATATTTTTTTTCAAAACATCAACAATTTTCAAACAAAACAATTTAAAAAAAATAGTGTTGGTCATTCTAAAGATCGTCCACTTGAAAGTGCTGCATTTGGTATTGGTGGCCTTAAAATAATGCTTTACCTTTCACTTGAACTGAAATTTGCAGTTCTTGGTCATTCTCGTCTTTATTCCATTAACTACTATCTATATCAATTTTTTTTTTTGCATTTTCGTTAAAACTAATTTTTAAGCATAATGAGGCAAGGCTTTATAGTTTTAAAAATAACTATTATCTCGTATTATACTACATATATATGCTTAATATGAATAAATGCCCAACCATAATATACATAAGGTCACTTAAATCAACTTAATGTACTTAATGAAACTTTTCGTCAAGTTTCGTCAAATGTTAGGTTTGTTTATAAATTAAAAAAAGCTTCTTTTTTTGTTAAAAGTTTAACAATAATATTTTTTTCTATTATTTATAAGAATTTTTAAAATGTCAACCCCCTTATTCACGTAAAACTAAGATGTCCAAAATGTTTATTAATCAAATTTCCATTGAAACTTGTTTTTATTAAACGTTTAAAGAACTGAAATTAGGAATAAGGATTGAAGAACTTTTTTCTATTATTATTCATTTTTTTTTGTATTTCAAATCCTCAATAACACTTCCTTTTTCAATCTATCAGAAATAAATAAAATACAATTTATTTAAAATAATTAAATGCCGGATCAAAATCTCTAAATAATTATTTGTTCTTGGAGACAAGATATGTATGTATATGTAGCTCCATTTAAAAAAACACTTGTGAAAACTAAAATTTTTCACAAAATGTTGTGCCAATTAATAACATGTTACCACTATAACCAAATAAACCCAGCCTGGTAATTTAAATCAATCAAATATCATAAAAACGAGATTTACAAAAATCTAAAAACTAAACAGAAAATGGCAACAGAAAAAAACACATTATTTGGCAATAAAAATATTAACAAATCATAGACATTCACTCATGTCTATTAAATAATTGCTAAAAAAATATGTATTGAAAAATCACCTTTGCAATATTATGGCAATAAAACTAATTTAATAATAATAACTTGTTTCATTTTGTGGACACTAGAGACATGGTTAGAATAATATCACCAACCAACCCAGTAGTATAATAGCAGAACAGGTAACCCCCATATTACACGGTTCCAGGAAAATTACGTGATATGCGAATCCGTGTTGTACGAACCAAGGAACTGTTTTAAATCAAGGGTTATGCTTAAAATGGTTTTATACTCAACCCACGACAGTGTACAGTGTCCATGCAGCTAAATTTGTAACTAGTAAGGGTTTGGACCAGTTGGAGCGCAACAATGAGAAAGATGATGAAATTTGGACTGCACAGTTTTATGCCAGATGAAATTTTTTGTAGAAAAAACCACACTTCAATATAAGGTAAATAACAGTGTCCGAAATTGTACATTTTATAATGTTCTTTAGTGTTAGGTACGGTAGAAATGTGGAAAACAGAAACGCTAATAGTGTTTGTTTAGTAAATCCTTAAAAATAAAGTTTCACTGTTTGTGATCTTTGATCACAATAAAAATACTGCACTAATCCAACTCAACATAAATACAAGAATATTTCATTGAGAATATAGAATATTTCGTGAGTTCGATTCAGCACATCAATGTCCAGTTCGTTTCGTTGTGCTCAGCGCGATTGCGACAGGTAAAGACAAAAAAAAAACAAAAAAAAAAAAAAATTGTTTACAATACACACTTAGGCTATTTGTGTTAGTGAGAGTTGCCAAAATTTTTTGTGTGTTCATTCCTTCATTAATGTAAACAATAAACTGAAGATCTTATGTCTACAGAATCACTACAATTGTTTTGGTGTATAACGAAAAACAGAACACTACATAATGTTTGCAACTTTCGTGAAAATAGTAGTTAACGCTATTAAGTGTTGTGCACTAATACACAAGCCCTAAAGAATATTGTAAAAACAAAAACAGCACTACAAGAAGAAAAGAATGCATTTTTGTTTGGTTTCAGAATTGTCAAATTGAGGTTTTATGCATTTTTTTAGTTTTAAATGTCAAATGTAAAACAAAAATTGTAAGTTTTTAAGTTATGGAAACATTTTCTTTTATTTTCATGTTTAACAAAAAAAATAATTTATAAAAGAAGGAAAAATTTTCGATTTTTTTTTGTTCACAGAAAAAATTAAAAATGATCTCTAATTACCAAATTCATACCAAATTAAAAGAATCAAGCAAACAATTTGTTGATTTTGCACCAATTACCAAAATGATTATATTGATTACTAAAAATTTAAAAGTTTTAATATTTTTTTTTCAATAAATGATATTTTCAATTAAAAAATGATCAAAAAACTTTGCCGTTTCAAGCAATGTGTTACTGGATTTCGTAAAATATAGCAATTCTACAAGTTTAAATTATTTTATTTTAAACGAAAAAAATTAATTAACATTTTTTGTTATTTAAATAATAATTTAATTAAAAAATTATTTTAAAACAACTAAAATATTAATAAAATAAAAATAAAATTTTTAATTTTCTTTCAACTAAAAAAATTATTGATTCAATTATCACATTAATTAAATTGCAATACATTTTTGTAATTGATAAAAATCTACTAATAATTTTTTCTGTGTTTATATTATTTAGTTAAATAAATAAAATTCTCAAATAAGAATGATGACCAAAACAATATTCGGCCATTCTGCTGGGATTCAACGAAAGTGAAACATGTATAAAAGGAAAATAAATAAAAATATCCTCTCTCTCTCTCAGGTAGCGAGGGAAAGTGTTTCGACTTATTCTAAAATAAATGCATATGATGTCTGATACTGCTTATCTGATTTTGCTTATAAAGCAAAAATTATGAAAAATATATTGAGTAAAATTTAATTTTTCATTTAAAACTTATACCATGAATAAAGAAACTACTTTTAAGCTATTATAAAACTGCAGAAAAATTAGCTCCTATGACATATCGTCCCCTTAATAAAACAATAGTGTATAATTTTTTTGCCATTTCGAGATAATAGAGTTTAAAATTTTTGAGTTATTAGACAAATGGGAAAGCAGTAATATCTCAGAAAATAATCGATATTTTTGAGTTGTGGTCATTTAAATATGTGATGAAATCATCAGGCTACTAGGAGATGATATTTCATTAATTTACAAGTGCTTTAATTGCAAATAAATGGGATTCAAAGTACCATGATGTCACTTAGGCTATTTTATTTGTTTTATAATATGTATGAAAATCATAATACACTATTTTATTTTGTATGGTATACACTATTTTATTTGAATATTTTACACCAAATATATTATTACAAAATTGTGTATATCAATATTCGTCATTTTTCGATTTTATTTTGTTATGAAATAATAAATATAGTGAATAATAAAAATAGTGTATGCTTTTTATACCCTATTTTTCTTTGAATACTCAGAGTAACAACTAATAAAAACACCATACCTGCACTTACACAATTATTAATGAAAAATTTCAAACACGCAATTATACAATAATATTTCAATTAATCTTTTGACCCACTTTGTGGAAGTAGGATTTCACCAAATTTTTACCACATTTAGAATCAGTTATGTAGATTCTTATTATGCAATAAAAAAATAATGGTGTACATGCGTATACACTATTGTTTTATTAAGGGGACGATATAGTTTGATACATATATGAAAAAATTCAAATGTGCAACTAGTTTAAAGTAAATACAAACTGGTATGTTTCTAGCTAAATACTAGTAACTTTGTCTGCAGGGGTATTATGCATTTGTGCTGATGTGTAAAACACTTAAAAATTTCGGTTTAAGACCCACTTGTTGGTATACCGATCGACTTAGATTCACTTTCTGAGCCGATCTAACGATATATGTCCGTCTGGCTGGCTGTTCATGTAAACCTTGTGCGAAAAGTATAGGTCACAATTTTGGAGGTTATTTGATGAATTTTGGTACATATGTAGTTTTAAATTCACTTCAAGACGGGACAAATTTCATATAGACGTAGATATCTAAATAATATATATAATAAAAAACTATTTAATGAATATTATCTAATAACATAATTTTGCTTTGCCGGGTCCTAGAATTCCCATGATTGCCAAATATGTATATGTATATACTATAATGTAGGGTATCAATGGTTAGGCTTGATTAACTACAGTTTCGTACTTGTTATAATATATATCCTTTAAATTTTTTTATATTTAATTTTTCGAATAAAAAGTTTTTTCCTTTTGTTATTAAAAACTGTTTTCCATTTGTTATTAAAAACTGTTTCTTTTTATTTGAAAGATCTTAACTTATTTCTCTGTATGGTGTTAGAGTGAAAACGTGATGTAGAAGTACCATGTTCTCTTCATCTGTGTTAGAGCGACTCCGTGTTAAACGGGGGGTTTATGTACGAGTATAGATTATAGACATGTGCATGAAATAATTGTTTAACCTGCAATGCAGAACTCCGCTCTAAGTATAAATAAAACTAGAGAAGTGGATACAATTATAAATATATAAAAACATTCATTTGTTCATTTGTTTGTACGTTCATTGGTTCGTACATATGAAACATGACATTTTGCTGACATTCACTTTGCTCTACATGACTACAACAACGACTAATTTATCTGAAACTTAAACGGCAAATATGAAAAGAAAAAAAAATCATAACTAATCTAATAAATAGTTGTAGTGGTAGTGGTGCTTGTATGTGACTACAAGTAGTTGGTACAATTTAATGGGGAACCAAAGTAACAAACATACATATTTAGCCATTTATACCATCAGCCGAATAAACTCCTACGGCAGTTGTTACAGTTTGTAACTGCAACAGCAGCAAAATACATTTAACTAATAATTGCCATCATGGAAAATTTGGTTAAGTGTGGTAGCCAGTCTGTCAGTCAGCCATTGAAGTCGTTTAAGCAGCAATTGCGGAAATCCATTTTGTTTAAGTTAAACTATCATTATTAATTTTTTGGAGTTTGGATATTTAACTCAATTCAATTAAGTATCTGAATATGATCCAGATATATTTCCTGTTTTTTTTTTCTACATTTTTTTTTATTGCCAAGTCATTTCTTTCAGTGTTTTAAAAGCATTTTTTCGTAATACTTTGTAACATTTACGACCATTTTCTCTAGGTATTCTATACTTAAAATTTATTTGTTTAACGTATTAAAATTTCATATTTGACATTTATTATTTGTTGGTTTTCAAGACAAATAGAGATAATAGCAATAGCAATATCAACAATATTACAGACATTAATGACATAAATAAACATTTTTATGATCTTACAGTGCTCAGAGATTTGCAGCTTTAAGTTGGAAAGCAGCACTTAATCTCAGATTTGCGGTTTATATTTTTGTTTTATATATTTTCTTTTAAGTAAAAGAAAACTAAATTTTTATGTTTTATGAGACAATTGCAATTGCAGAAACTGCAGTGACTATTTTTTTATTTATTTGTTTTTAGAAAGTTTTGGTGGTCTCGGTAGTAATAAAACAAATTGTTTATTTATTTTTTTGCAAATGTGCACAATATTTTTTTTTTTTGGAAAAGTTGAAGGTTTAGAAAGTTTAGCTTAGAAAAATGTGAAAAGAAAGGTTTAATTTTTTTTATTTGTTTTTTAGAAAGTTTGTTTCGTTTTAGTGAGTTATGGCCAATTAGGAGAGAAAAATTAATTTAAGTGACAGATTCATAAAATAAAACTTAAAATCATGCTTGTTAATTTTACACTTAACAAATATTTGTCGTCCCGCACGTTACCACTTTTTTGATTTTACATAGCATTTGCTTGATACAACACTTATTTTAAATGACATTTAACTCTGACTTATTAAGAAAGAAGAATTTTGAAAAAGAAATATTACGTTTCACATATCTAGTGGTCCCCCTTTCTTCGAGTTTTTTTCGCCAAATTTTTGTTAAATGTAAAGAAATTGCCTTAAAAAATATGGTCCACCCTAACTAAAAATTTAAAAGTTGACTCACAGTTTTTTCCTTTTTGTATTATAAAAGAGAAGCGTTCAGAATTAATTAAATTAAAGAGGAATTTTTTATGACGATAAATATGATTATTTAATGAATAAAATTATATGCAGGGTGCTTCAGTTTTGTTAATAAATTTTTGTAAATATATTTATGTAATTTTCTTATAAATACGGCTATTTTTTGTTTCTTAACCAAAAAATATTATATGAGAATTTAAGTACCGTCTTTAAGTAACGTCATATAACGTCGCGTGGGGCAATAAAGTCTAATAAAAAAAGCTAGCAAAGATTTTTAAATTTGATAACTTGGAAAATAAATCTGTATAAGTCCAAAGCTTACTAAAAAACGTTTTATAAAAAAAATCTTGTACAATTCACGGAGTTATGCAATTTTATAATGCAAGTCAAGCCCAACTTCTGTTTTTTGTAACGTCCCGCCAGTGCATATTTTTGCTTCTATCCTGAAATCCTGGGGGTCGACTGTTGTATTTTGTTTTTTTTTTGTGAATATAGTGCAAATTAAATACTTTGCAAATATAAAAAAATGTTTTTACAAATTTGACTTCTTCATTTAATTTTTTTAGATTTTGTCGTTCAAATGTCACGTCACGTCAAGCCCATATGTTGATGGTCATACGTTGACACCTCGTTACTGGTTTCTTCATCTCATCTCAGGGGGAAAACCCTTTTAACTTTCTTTTAAATCCAATGTTTACTAAGTAATTTCAGTTTTTCCAAAACAGAGGAAACGGTATTTTAAGCTTGTGCCCTATGTTTGTAGCACCTTAAAATATTGGTCATAGACCGTGTGCATCCTTCCGTCTGGCAGTCTCTCCATGTACATTTGTGACAAAAGACCAGGTCACAATTTTGGAGATTATTTGATAAAATTTTGTACATAGGTCCTAATTGTCACAAGGACCAATTCAATTGAAAATGGCGAGAATCAGTCCATAGTTTTAAATAGGCCCAATACAAACCTTTTTCCGGAAAAGAGTCTTTGTGCCCTTATACCATTTTATTATGTTGGTATTTGGATACAATTTGATATAAGCTTTTTTATTGTCATATTAATCATCTACCCAAATTAGACTGGAATGGGTCTATATTTAAGCTCAGCTCCCAAAGAAATACTCCGTCCGAAAATAAAATGCCATAACTTAATGTTATTACTGACATACTACAAATTAGTGACAATATCTCTTACGATATCGACTATGTCATGACAAAATGTTGTGCTGGTAGGCCAAAAATTAAACATAGGTCCCATATAAGCCCCCATTCTAAATAAATTTTTTCTAATATACTGTGGTGTAGGGTATCATATGGTCGGCCTTGACCGACTACACTTTCTTACTTGTTTTATTTACTTTTATCTCGATTTTAAACAAAGTTTTTTTTGGCTGCTAAAATGTGATAGAAAAAATCAGTAACGAGGTGCCAACGTATGTCCATCGATGTGTTTTTGATCCCACTGTAAATTATCAACGCTTATTTATGCCTTATGTTTAATTTAGAACTAGTGGGTTTTTATCTGTTATTGCAATCAATGAACACGTTTTAATGGCAAAAAAAAATTTATTTGAAATTATTTTAATAAGATATAAAAATATTACTAATTAACACATCAACTGCCAGAGGCTCATTTTATGGCGAGCATTTGCATGTTAAAATCAATAACTCCAATTATAGCTCCATAAAAAAAGACAGTTTCATACGTGTTGAAATTTTTAAAACGTCTTATGTGTTTCTGAAATGTTAAGCACAGACAAACCTTAGAATTTTTTTTGCTTGTTAGTAAGTTAATTTAATTGCAGAAATAATAAAAATATTCTCATAAAAAACGTACTTGTTATGAAAAAATCTTAATAGTTTTTTAAGTAATTGAACATGTAATTGTAAAGCAGTTTAATTCTTTGAAATGCTGTTTGCACTGCACTTAAGTTTAACTGCCAATATTTAAGTGCGAAATATTTTAATCAATTGCTCTTTTTTAAGTGAACTTAAAACAGTGGTGGGCAACAGTTACGACAGCATAAACTCCATAGTTTAAATACCTGAAAATTGCATCTTATACTGTTTAGAAATTTTTACAAATTTTCCTTTTCAGTTTTATCCTGTGAATATTGGGACTAAATTTAAGTTCGAGAATAAAAAATAAGCATCTGTTGTAAAATAAAGCAGAAAAAATGAGAGGCTATAAAAAAATAAATATTTAATATATTCAACTTTAACACTGAATCTCAACAAAAAAAGGAAAATGCATTTTTAACTCCCCATAACTTTTGTTTCTATTAGTCGAATTTTACGTTTTTACGCAAATAAGAGGCTGAGATCCCACCTATCGAACAAAAAAATCAAATAAAAAATACCGATCCATTCAAAAGTTATTGAATTTTAACCGCCTTCTCGTGAAATCACTACGTATTCATTTAATCAGGTTTTAGTTTTAATCGGTTAATCGCTTGATCAATTAACCGAGGTTTTGGTTTAATCATAAATATTATTAGTTATTTTCCTTGTTGTTACGGTTTCGGTAATCAGGTTTTATTTAAGACGAGTGGCTGATTGGGCCAAAGCATCCGATCCTGGTGTTGGGGCTGCCAACAATTCATCCAGGCATGCTTAGGGTTATACCGCCCGTGGTCGGTTGTCATATTGGATTTTTGGTTTGGCGCCAATTGCTCGCCACGACGTTACAAGGATCACAGGCAAACTCGGGATTTAGTGGGAGCTCGAGAGACCCTCCGATACTCTTCCCTTGTAACCGCTGACTGTCCGCGACTGCCGTTGGCAGCTACTTTACATATCTGCTGAACGTACCACTATCCCCAACCTGTGACGCGTCCGGGAGCACTCAGCTGTGCTTCCCATAAGTAGGTAAAATATCATACATCATCATAAAAATGACAGTGTATATTATAATACCTGCATGGGCGGCCCTATGCTCCTTATATAGATATTATGTAGTAATTAAATAATCAGCTGTTAGATGATTTTATTTGTTATTTCAATAGTTTAAGGAGACATTAACAAATAATCTTTTAGATAAATAATTTGGTCTAAATGTTTTGGATTTAAGCGGTCATTTTCTTTAGTTTTAATAAAACTTGACTTGGAAAAAATTCTTTCACTTATCATTGCTGATGGAGAAATCGAAAGCCACACATAATACAGAATATCTAATTTCTCAGTTCTTTTCCTGTAGCTCGTTTCTGTATTTCTCGCATCGCAAATTTTCTCATATTAAGTGTGAAACAAAAAATTTCATCGTTTCTCGATTTGTGAGAAAAAAGTGTTTCTGTATTTAAATGCGAGAACAGACAACACAGATTCTGTTTTAACTGGAATACTTCCAGTAATTAAGTGTCAAATGCAAGCGAAACGTCAACGAAAGAAATATATATAATAAAAATAAGGCTGCCAGATTTAAAGATTTATCGACATTTTGACGATTTTTTTTGTTCCAAAATTGGCAAAGTGAAAATTTGCTGATTTTTTTCTAGTGACGATACAGTCTTTGAAATAAAACAATTTTAAATAGTTTTATATGTTTGTATATTAGGCACCACAGAAAACCGATATCTTTAAAATCAAGGCAGATTAAAAAATGTATCGGCAATAGCAAAATTTCGAACGAAAACTGTTTAATTTTTATTTGCTTGGATTATTTAATACATTTGTTTGTGTGATCAAAAGATTAAACTATTACCCCATTTTTCAGTCAATGCACTTAGGAAATTTTTGCCTTTTACTTTGTCCAAAAGTGTTTATTTTATTTCAATATAATATTTTGTCACTCCTTTGTGTGATTTCTGCAGGGAAAAATAACAATCTGAAATTTTAAACTCTTATCGGATTAAGGAAAATAAAATAAATAATTTTATTTAAATAGACCTCAAGCTTATGTATGTATAAAATATGTATTTTACCCATGAACTTAATGTTTTTTTTTTTTTTTTTTTTGATTATGTGTTTATATGATAAAAATTTGTGATTATATGATAAAAATCGAACAAAATTCGTCAAAATTAATTTTAAATTGTCCGAAAAAAATAGACGATTTTTTTATTTTTTCTTAGGATGTTGACGTTTTTTTCACAAATTTATCTGGCAGCCCTGCACAAAACAAACACAATGAAAGGCTAAAAATATGTTAATAACAAAATATAACAATTGTGTTTTATATACTTATTTTCATCATTTAAATTCTTTCTTTTAAAATAAAATAAAATAATACACATTCTTGTGTACATACATACATAATTTGGGCTCCATTTTTTTAAATTTTTTTTTCTCGCATCAATTTCAAATATGACTTATTTTGACAGTTCTTGTGAGAAACTTTTTGCAAAATATTGTTACAGAAACACTTGTTCTCACTTCCTTCCAATAATTGCTGGAAAATTATTTAAATGATAATTCTCGCAAAGTAAAAGTACAGAAACACTTATGTGAGAAAAACCATTTTTTGTTTCATATTGCACTGTTTTTGTCATAATTCACTTGTTTCATGCGTGAAATTTTACGATGCGAGACATACAGAAACGGGCTACTGGATTTCTCTAAACGTATAAAATGTTCCATTATGCCATTAGAGTCCTGTTTTAATTTTTTTAAATTTTCAAAAGTACGTGAAACAAAAAGCTGTTGACAGCATACACTTTTCTTCTTTGTTTGAATGAAAAAGTTTTTTTTAAACACATATCTTAAAAACAAATAATTTAAAACTAAAAAATATGTTATAATACTACAAAAAATTAAAAATATTGTTAGGCCGGTTAATCGGTTAACCGACTGCAATTGACCGGTTTAATCGTTAATCGAAAATAGCCAATTTGAAATTTACCGATCAGTTAATCGGGTAGTTATTACGAATACCAGAAAAGTAACCCACTGTGCGCCGGTTGCGACTGTATTTTCATAGAAAAGCAACATTATAAATATATAAAATGATATTATTTTTGTGTTTTCAAACTGATTATTTGAAAAAGAAATAAAAAGAAGGAAAAAACAAACAGAAATTTTAATAAATTTGGAAATGTTTTAATATTATTTCAAAAGAAAACAAAATGCGTTTACGACGGAATTGTGAGTAAACAAACGTTCTTACGCCGTATGAGCCAATTGTGTTCCCGGCATAAATTTGATTGAAGATAATAATGGGTGATTCAAGTAGAGATACTTTTTTCAATAGCATTTTTTTGACAGATCACGTGTGATTCGTGTCATGCTGTCATGTTATGTTTGTTTAGTATTGTTTGGCATTTCATCATGGAAAGACTTACGCCTGAACAATGTTAACAAATCGTTCAACTTTATTACGAAAATTCACGTTCTGTGAGGAATGTGTTTCGTGCACTTCGCTCAACTTATGGTCAACATAATCGGCCTACTGAGCGCACTATTCGCAACACCATCACATATTTTGAGACCCAGCATTCATTATTGGATAATATTCGACCGAATAGACCACGTCCAGTACGCTGTGAAGAAAATATAGCGGCCGTAGCTAAGAGTGTACACGAAGACCGTGGAGAGTCGATTCGGCGCCGTTCGCAGCAACTCGGACCGTTATCGTGCCATGATAACCGACTATTTGATTCCTGAAATTGAAGCTCGTGATCTCGGCGACATTTAGTTCCAGCAAACGGCACCACTTCCCACACATCGCATCAATCAATGGACTTATTAAGAGAACACTTCGGTGAGCAGATAATTTCACGTTTTGGGCCGGTCGATTGGCCACCAAGATCGTGTGATATCAAACCTCTAGACTTTTTCCTGTGGGGAGTGGGGATATGTATAGTCAAAATTTATGCGGACAAACCCGCTTCGATTCAGGTCTTGGAGGAAAACATCACGCGTGTCATTCGCCAGTTACCAGTCGAAATGCTCGAACGAGTCATCGAAAATTGGATTCAACTAATGGACCATCTGCGACGTAGCTACGGCCAACATTTGATAGACATAATCTTCAAAAAACAAATGCCAAAGAATGTTCTTTCAAATGATAATAAACATTCCCCATTAAATTTGAATTTTGCGTTTTTTTTTTCTTTAAAAAAGTAGGGAACCTCGAAATGGATCACTTTATTTACAAATATATGAGCTTTTTTTTTGGTTTTGACGAGAGCATCCACTTTAGACAGACTAACTATGTATGGCCCTTTTAGGAAAGGAAGTGAAACTAAACTGAAATATTCTGCCTAGAATAATTTCAACAATAGAAATTTTTAACAAATAGAATGCGAGAATTATTCCTTTTTATAAATTATTTTAATTATAAATATAATTGACTCATAAGTCCATTTAGCTTCCAGACAAAAGTCCTCCAGAAAATGTTAAGCAAAAGTTAAAGCACTGATCAGTAGTGAGAATAATGTTTCTCTCAGTGACTTAATGAATACTGAGCGATATAAAGTCATGATTATTAATCGCCCCAATCGGATAATATATTGAATAAAAATCATGATACGACGCCCCCACATTCGATCCAGCCACTCAGAAAGTTGTTTCCAACATCTGGGCTTGAAAATGCCAGACTATTTAAGATCGCGACTAACCAAAGCCCTATCAGGTAACATTGGAACCAGTAGTCCCCGGATCGAAATAGTTTTTAATACGAAAAATAAACATATATTACAACTGTTTAAAATTTCTTTCCTACGATTAATAACAATTATATATGTATTTAAGGCCTTATTCATAAAAATTAATTAATTTTAATAACATGTTGTTAACAACATAAGGAACTTGATGCAACTTCTCAATCAGACTACTCATTATGGCGTGCAGCTAGAAATCTTAATAGACCAGTTATCACTAAGCCACCATTAAGAAACTTAAATGGAAGTTGGGCACGAAATGATGAAGAAAAAGGAAATCTTTTTGTTAATCATTTGAAAAACGTATTTACCCCGCATACATCTCCCGATATTGTAGTCGAGTTGCCACCAGTTGCTGTTAGAGCTGCTGTTCCACTTAGATTTGAGATAAAAGAAATCGAAAAGGCTATTCATAATTTAAACCCCAAGAAAGCCCCTGATTTTGATAAGATCAGCAACAAAATGCTTTTAGAGCTACCCAGCATAGCAAAGAAAATTATTCTTTTAATTTTTAATGCTATTTTACGCCTTGAATACTACCCACAAGAATGGAAAGTATCCTTAGTTACAATGATACCTAAGCCAGGAAAGGATCCTACAAAAGTTGAGTCATATAGACCTATAAGCTTATTGTCTAATATATCAAAGCTGTTTGAGAAGCTGTTAGTGTCAAAATTAGCCCCAATTTTAAATGTAAATAGATGTATTCCTAACCATCAATTCGGCTTTAGAAGAGAACATAGCACAATCGAACAAACCCATCGTATAGTAAACGCCATAAGAAAAGCCTTTGAAGAAAAAAAATATTGTTCCGCCCTCTTCATCGATGTTTCTCAAGCTTTTGATAAAGTCTGGCATGAAGGGTTATTACATAAATTGAAGCTAAACTTACCAGTAAACACACACAAGCTGTTAGAAAGCTACTTAGTCGGCCGAAAGTTTATTATTAAGGAATGTGATTTTTAAGTTCTCCTCAGCCAATTGACGCTGGAGTCCCTCAGGGAAGCATCATGGGCCCACTCTTATATATACCTCAGACATGCCAACAAATAACCACACCCTTACTTCAACATTTGCTGATGATACAGCTTTTCTAAGCGTACACGAAAACTGTCATGAAGCATCCCGTTACTTGCAGGATCATATATTTGAACTGGGAAAGTGGTTAAAACAATGGAGGATAAAGGTCAATGAGCAAAAATGCGTACATATAACATTCACCTTGCGTCGGGAGTCATGTCCCCCTATTAAAATCAATAATCAATTAGTGCCCCAGCAATCGCATGTAAAATATCTTGGTATTCATCTAGATCGGCGCTTGACATGGAAATGCCATATAGAAGCAAAACTAACACAAATGAAACTAAAAGCCATTCAAATATATTGGCTTATTGGAAGAAATTCTGTTCTTAGCCTCGACTGCAAACTTCTACTTTATAACTCTATATTGAAGCCAATCTGGTGCTACGGTATTCAGCTATGGGGCACTGCCTCGGCCTCAAATATCGAAAAAATTCAAAGGCGCCAAAATAAACTTCTTCGAATAATCACAGCCGCTCCCTGGTATGTTAAAAACTCTAATATTCACAAGGATCTCAATGTACCATTAGTAAAAACTATTATTACGAAGTACGCAGCAAAATATTTAAAAAGGCTTGAGTCGCACCCAAATCCACTTGCTCGAAATATTTAAAATGACAGTGGACACTCTAGATTAAGGAGAAGAGATACCGCAGGACTCATCCGAAGGGAAGACCGCTAAACATCTACATATGTGAACAGAAACCGTAAGGAGAAAAATTTTCGTCTAGCATTGGCAGGACAAAAATAAAGTATTAGTATAAGATTTGATTAATTATTGTTAGTTCATATTTAATATATGAAGATTCAATAAATAAATAATGAAAAAGAAAAAAAATGTTAATAACAGGTGTATAAAGCGCATTTTCTATGACAATTTGTTTCATAAACCTTTTTTAAATCAAAATGTGGTTGTTAATATGTAAAGTTTAATAATTCATTTATATACCAAATAGCTACACACATTTGTATAATTGCATTTTTTCAATGATTTTTAAAATGATTTACAATGTATGGGTTTAAACAACAAATACCAAATAAATCATTTTCGTTTACGTAATTTGATGTTTATTTTTAGACCCATAATTGGCCTTAAATGAACATAAACACAAACAACAACAACCACAAAAGCAGCAAACAACAAGGTAAGTAGACAAGAAAATCGTTAAATTTAGAATATACAAACAAAAAAAAGCTACAAAAAACGTCAAGGTATTTAGTGCAACGATTTTTTGTTTGATTTTTTTTCTCTCTCAAAGTTGTTTTGTTTTTAGTGGGCATATAAAATAGAAAAACGTCAAAGCTTATCGTTTAAATGCAGACATTATTATTTTAAATCCACATAGAAAATCATACAATAGCAAAATGCAAAAAACTCAAAAAACTATAAATGTGACTATAAAATGAATTTGCATAAATACGATTCAAATGATATAGATGTCGACTAAATTTACAAAAAAAAAAAAAAAAAAAAAAAACACACAAAGCCAACTAGTTAACTAGGCAGAGGTGTAAAGGAATGTTGGGTTTTAATCTGTTTCAGTTGTAAAGTGTAAGTTTTCATGTTTTTATTATGTCGTTACTAGTTCAAAGAATTTAGTGTGATGCACTTTTTTTTATCTGAAACTACAAACGAAGTAAATTTTATGCAAATACCTTGAAAATTTATGCATACAAGTATGAATTAATTCAGACGATTGTGAGTGTGTGTGTGTGCTTAGAAAAATAGCATGCTTTAAAACTACTTGCAATTTTTCGTTAAGTGTGTGTAATGCAGTTGTTGCATACACTTTAAATAAGTTTTCAGTATGAGTTACAACAAGTTGTTACGCATTTAGGAATTACAAACAAGCAACATCGAAAATGTGTTACACTTGCATGGCTTGGCAGCAATAACAAAACTTTTTAACTATTGGCACTATCGAGGGTATTCAGAGTAGACAGCAAATAAAGCTGATGTGAACAAATTTTGAAAATACTTAACACTTAAAAAAGGTTTGGCGTTTTCGAGCTACGATTTCGAAGCCATTCTTAAAGAGTTCACAATTTATTTGCAAAGGGGAAATAAATGTATGTATTGATTATGACACCCAATTAAATGCAGTTACGCACAATCAACTCTTTTAAAAATAAAGAAAAAAAAAATTGGATTTTTTTTAATTTTTCTTGCACTCGAGATGGCGTTCTTTGAGGACTTGTGGGGCTTCTTCTTTTATATATACAGTAGCGGCCAAAATTTAGGTACCCCTTTAGTAATTGATCCTTTATTCTAGAATTTTTAAATATAATAATTAAGGCATGTTGAGTTTTTAGGCCTATCTATTTTTTTAGGTTAAAAGTTAAAAAAAGTTTCTAGCTTTGCACTTACGAAAAAATTTTTAAGACTTAATGAAAACATGGACAAAACTTAAACATCACCTTATGTCTGTGGTTTTCACGAATAATCGCGTAAGTTATAAAACCAAACTTTTCAGGAGAGCAAAAACAATTATTTTTTTCAATTGCGGCTTCTGTAGATGCTTTTTTAAACTTTTTTCTTTACTATCCTCTTAACAGTGACTTTCTACGTATTATACATAGTTTTCATGAAAAAATCCTCACAGGATCACAATCTGTAAAAGGATTAAAAATGCATATGTTTGATTGACTCATTAAGTGTGTGCAATATAACATCTTATCTCCACATAAGTTCTTTTTTGTGAAAATAAATGTTATCATTTTAATCACACATGACGACTTACGTTGTTATTTTTACGACTTTAGTTGTTATTAATAGAAAAATTTTCAAAAAATACTTTCATATTTTTTGCACGAATAACAACATAACATCACATATGCTTTTTATTTGGAAACATATTCAGCAATTTTACAATTTTTGGCGATGTATGTCGACATAAATCGTTATAATAGCAAAATATTTTATTAAACAGTTAACTTAAGTTGTTTTTAGCAGAAAAAAATTAATAATACTACATTATATTCTAAAAACCTTAATACTTATAAAAACCTAATGCAAAATGTAGCACTTTGACATCATTATCTCAATTTCGGTAAAAACCGACTTACGCGATTATTCGTGAAAACCACAGATGTATGAAGCAAAATCTTAAAAAATATTTGGGATTTTGAAGAAAATCTATTACTGTTTGTGCATCTCATAGGCACGGAGGATAACAGGAGGCGAATTGCGGCATCTGATATCGATCGAAATTTCCATTTAAATTGTATTGTATTTTCGATCGATATCGAATGCCGGAATTTGTTCTTAGGTTTTCGATTATTATGTTTCAAATAAATCAGCCTTTGTTTTAAAATTTATCCTTTTGCTTTTCATATTAACAGTCTATTATAATGTCTCAATGGGATCTCTGGATCCATGATTTACAGTGTTTTGAGTTTTGCTTAGGATTGTTATCTTGCTGAAACCTTCAACCAGCGGCATGTCTTCCTCTGCATAAGCTAATATCGCTTTGGTTAGTATGTCGGTGTACATGAAGCGATCCATAATACCTTATATGTGATGAATTCGACCAATTTCTTCACCAGAAAAACAGCATAAGTTTACCACCTCCTAATTATGGAATTGTTATACAATACTCTTAATTCAATCATTTGCCGTTAGCCCTTCTTAATCGTCTGAAACCATCAGAATCTTTGAAGTTATATTTTGATACGTCCGAAAACCATACTAGCGTCCATTTTTAACAGACCAATTGGGGTGTGCTTGGGTAAACTCCAGCTAGGCTTTCCGTTTCATTGGTGAAATGAAGGGGTTTCGAGCTAAACGCCTGCTGAATAACCCTTCACCAAATCATAATAAGGTACAACTCAAAATTTAAAAATGTTTAGTAAGCTGAAATTGGCTTTAAAATCATGGTTGCAATTTTTCAATGCAATTGAGTTCTACGTGATGCAAATGTAATTTTAGTGTTCGCTATAGATTTGATTTATGAACTCGTTTATGAGAATCAAAACGATTTTGATAAATTTTAGTTGTGTCTGTTTATGATTAAGAGTTATATTTCTTAAAATAAAACGCTTAGGATGTTTCAAAAATTTTTTATTTAAAAATGTTCTTTATTTAATTTAAAGTTATTTTACTTAAATAAGTTTTTATTTATCTCTTATATTTTTACAAATTTAATATTTTCTTTAAATAAGCACAAATTTAATTTTAGACGGTCCTTTAAGAATCCTTTCTTTTTAATTTTTCACACTTTATTTTGTTAATAAATGTTTTTTATTTATTAAGTTGAGTGTCCTTTTTAAAAGGATACTTTTAACAAAAATTTGCTGGTTGAACACTTCTCTGTGTCTGACTACTAAAATTAATTATTCTGTCGTATTTAAGAAATAAGTCGAAACAATACCGTACATAACACTTATTAAATATTACGATCGTTTCCTTATTCTTACTTAACATACGTATTTACATACATGTATGTACATATATATATCGGGAATGCAATATCGCTTGACAACGTTTTAAAGAACATCTTTCTTTTAAAAAGCTTTTTACAACAAACACTAGACATGCGCAATTGTCACTAACTTGAATTACATACACAGCGTGTGTAAGTAAGAAAGAAGCAAGATTGTGCATGTCTGGTCAAATTGGGATTTCAGAAATACAAAAAAAATAACCAAGTTACAGAAATTAATATTTTAAGACGCGTAGCAACAAATAAAATAGACACATACAATAAGTGTTACATTATTTTACATACGCATTAAGCGTATGTAAGTAAGTATACAGAACATGTTTGATCATACTGTTGTCATGGGATAAATTTTTATTAGGGCATTTCGTATGATTTTAAGTATATGTTTGTATGTATATATACATATATATACATTCATACATACATACATATAACTATTAAGCTTGCGATATAAGTTTGTCATTCCGTTTAAAATTGTTACAATATTAATCTTAGACCCTTAAAAGTGTTATATTCTAAATTCTATTGAGGAGAGAAGTTCAAATCACTATACCCGTCTGTCCGTCCGTCTGAACGTTGAAATAGGGTTTCCGAAGGCCCCAAACATGATGGGGCTTTGGTAGTTATACCCCAGACATGATGCACCTCAACTACATGCAAGATAGAAGCTTGTTGGCCAAAGGTCGCGAATTATTTATGTCGCATAAGCTTCTGAAATTAAGCCAGATCGTTTCATAAATCACAGAGATATGAGCGAAAAACCACGACTGCCTTAAATTTTACACATAATTCCCTTGTAATCGTTTTTTTTTAATATCTTCGTTCTATATATCTGGAGAACGGCCGCAGACAAAGTTTCCAAATAAGATACTAGCATATTGGTTATCAATACACAACCTCTTTTAAAAATGGACTTCCCATACAAAGACATTGTATATTTCTGTACATCTGGTTAACGGAAAGAGCCAAAGTTTCAAAATGAAGTACAAACATCTTAATTATAAATGCAAAACATCCCAAAACAATGTGGGCAGGATTGGAGCAGTGGGCATGAGACAAAATATTTTATTTATATCTCAAGAACGGTAGGAACGATACACAAAGCTGAGTTATTAGTACACAACATCTCTAAACAATATGGGAGCGATTCAGAAGTGGGCGTGGCAACTTACGAACAAAGACATTCTAGATTTCTGTATATGTGTAGACCGGCAATAGCCAAAGTTTCCAAATTAGGTACAAGCTTATTGGCTATCAGAACACAACACTCGCTGCCAATCGTTTTTGTATTACTATTCTATCAGATCCTTAGGGGGTGCTTTAGTTTTGGCCGATACTGGTAATGTAAGTTCTAAATTAAACAAAAGAAACCCTGAATTGCTCTGCTAAGGTTATTATTATTAAAATTATCCGTTGAAAACTATCTGGTTTCTTCCCATTTTTTTTTCCAAAATTACCTATTATGTAAAGTTGAATTAGAAAATATAACATTCTTGGGCCAATAGATATACTTTATGCAGCACGTTTTAAGATTTCAAAACTTTTTATAAACTTTCACAAATACTCCTATTACAAATAAAATATTTTACAGACTTTTCGGTGTTATTTAGTGAAGACAACAAATCGTTATTACAAATGCATTTAAATTTTTTTTGCATTGCTATTTTGCTAAATTTGAAAACAATGTACTTGTAGTCAGTCTCATAGTCATTGCATGTAAGTACATTTCGAACATAAAACAATTTAAAAATTTGTTGCTCTAAATATTTTATTTTCATTATTTTTTTGTAACATAAACACGTAACAACACACAGAAACAAACGACGCTTTTTAAAACAATTATTTTTATTCAATTTCTTATAACAACAATCCACTCACTGGCTGCTTCTCTTGTTCGCATGTGTTAAAATAATTTGTTTTTTCTATTTTGTTGTTGTTGTTGTTGATGATGTTTTTATGTTCTACATACAACAAATTCTATATGAATAAATAAATTAAAAATAACAACAAAGCAAAGCAACAAATAAATAGTGCAATAATAGTTTTCATACATTTTGCAGTCAATTAAATTCAATTTGTTTTATTATTACAAGCGGATGCTCTTATTTTTTTTGTGTTGAATACTTTAAGTTTGTGTGTATGTGTTTGTGCCTGGGCATGTTTTGCTATTTTTGCTGCTCTTTTAGAGTCATAAAAGTTACAACAAACAAAGCCGCTTTTATCTTTTTTGTTGTAAGCAAATGAGTGGTGTATCGCAGAGAAGTGGGGGGTGTTGACAAGGAGCAACAAATCGTAAAATTATGATATTGTGTTTTTAAGTACTTTATATGAACATAAATATACAACTTTATTAAATAAATTTTTTATATGCAGTACATTTCAAGCAGGCATGCTTGATTTGTTGGAAAGTCTAAACATGTTTGAAACATGTTAAAATATCGGGTATTAATAATTAAGAGGCGGCGTGGTAAAGTGGTTAAAGTGCTTGCCTACAAGACCAGATCCATGACAGAGGACTAGATATTTTTATCATGGTTTTCGAGTTTTAAAATATTAAGTGGCTATAACCTCCCTCCAAATAATCCATCCAAAAAGCCCCTTGACCTCCCACCCCCCAGCAAGAGGATTACATCATGGTAAAGGTCCGGCAGCCGCTACTCCCTCGGAAAAAGGTAGGAATCAAACATTAGCAAGGATCATTAAAAAGAATCTTTCATAAGAAGACGTGAAAACAACTGCAACAAATTGTGTAAGATGGTGATGCTTTGTGGAAGCCGTATAATCCCAAAGGGAGTAATGAAGAAAAAAAATTAATTAAATACAATACCAAGGATTTTGAATAGATATTTTCTAATTTTGACTTAAGTACACATTTTTGAATTTATCGTTTAACTTAATAGGAATTTGCTAAAATGTTCTTGCAACAATATGTTACATCTGAAAAGGGCAAGTTAAAATACCTAAAATTTATATACCAATTTTTACGTATGTATGTCTCCTTTATTTTACTCTAAAATGTTATCATATTCGCAATATCTTGCGTGCTTGTTAAAGTCATTATCATGTTTTAACACACATAATGCACAATTTGTAATCTCAACTTAATTTAAAAATGAATTGAGTTGGTTTATAGTTTCACTTACCATTTCAGTGTTAAATTGTTGCATTAACAAAAAATGTTGTAAAAACACAAATTGTTTTTTTTTAGTTAAATTTTAAGACAACACAGGAAGTAGTTTAAAAAATAATTACCTGCAAATAAAAGAAAACCAGAAAAAATTAATAAAAATAAAGTGTTGAAGATTTATAAAATAAAAAAAAAAACTAAATTTATTATCCAAAATCTAGATTTTCCAAATAGTGATTTGGGGTTGAAGCAACTGATTTTCGTTCTAAGTTAAAAAAGAGAAATCATTTTAACTGCATGTTTTTTACAATATAATAAAAATTTTCAACAACAAAAAAAAACTTAATTTTTTGTTTGTTTTTAATATAAAATCCTAAACGAAAATGTTTATTTTATTTAAAAAAATAAACAGGCTATAAAAGGTATGTTTAGACCTAATAAATTTTTTTTTTTAACAATTTTTATTAATTTAGTAAACTTTATTTGTAAGAAGATAATTATATAATGAAATTAAGATACTTAAAGATGTTTGATTTATCAAATGAAAAAAGAGTTTGCTTACAACTTTAAAATTTCGTGGTGTTGTTGTATATATACATTGATCTAAAACAGAGTCCAGAGAAACTATAAACCCGTCCTTTTTTAATCAATGCATTATTATTACAAATTTTATCTATAGTATTATGCAGGGCTGTGGAGTCGGAGTCACGGGGCTTGTAGCGGACTCCAAGTACTAAAGCAGTATTTCCGTTTTTTTTTATTCATCATTAAAATTTTTACTTTTATTTTGCAGATATTTGAATGAAGGTGCGTTTAAAACTAAAAAAGTATTGGGTAATTTTTGGCCCCAAGTGCATAAGATGGTTAATTTAAACTTTTTTCTTTTGAAATATTAATTACCAATAGGTACAATATAGTTCGCTTATGACCAAATATTAAGACTATAGTCTTTGAAGCTTGTGCCATAGAATTCTGAATAGCACTAATTGGAACTTAATAAAAATAGATGAACTTTTGATTATGGATTTAATTTGTGCAAAAAACCATTTTCCTCGAAATCCGTAAAAATCAAATCGTCGCCCTACCCAAGTGTACGGGGGGATACTAATTTTTTTTCCTTCTCTAAGATGGTTTAAACAACGTTGAACTACTCTAATGTTCACATATATTTAGCATCGAAGTCGGAGTTGGGATTGGAGTCGAAGTCGACGTTGTTGTAAGACTTACAAAATTTCCGAGATGGGAATGGGAGTTAGAATTTGTTTTGACGACTCCACAGCCCTGATAATAAGCTTTTAAAAGCTTTTTGTATTTGTGATCAGAGCTGCCGTTTTTGGTTATTTTTAACCAAAATTGGTTATTTTTTTCTCAATGTGGAGTTGTGACTATTTTTTCGTTTAGGTTGCTTCTTTTTCGAAAATAATAATACGTATGAATATGTTTTTCTTGATACACTTGGAATTTACGTTTTTTAAAATTGTAACGTTTTTAATTACGTACGACTTATAATGTTTTCTTTACACAAAGATTTTCTCATTATTTGTTTCAAATGAACGAAAGTTATCACGTATTTTGATTTGAAGGAAACTACACAAAAGTAGTTTTAGTATTTCTAAAGATTCGAATAGAAGTAAAATGTTTACATTATTTTCAGTAGTATATTTTAATATATTGAAAAACAAATGGATATATAATCTATAATTTTAGAATGTATGGAATTTACTGTAAGAAAATGGCGTGAGTTTAAAAAATTTTAAATTTAACTTCTTATAACATTTCGGTATTTTTAGATAAATATTTAGCAGTATTTTTAGTTTATAAAGAAACCTTTGACAACAATCGCATTTTGCCAAACGTAAATTTCCATCGCCAAAAGGATTTAAAAATCTTTATATTTAATAGCCCTGCCACTGCCAGTTAAAAAGCGGAAAACAATCAAATTTTTCCTTTTTTGTTATTTATAGATGTAAAGCTCAAATTTCATTTATTGTGTAGGACATATTCTACAAAATAAAATTTTTTAATTTTCAATATACTGAATTTCGTATGGGAATTTGACGGGTTTAACTCTTATAAAATGAATAAAAACTTTTTATTTATTTTCTCGTTATTTTTTTTAGTATGAACAAGAATTAAATTTCTTGTTTTGTTTTCTTAATTTTAAATTAATATTTTCATATTAAGTGTAAATAACCTTTGCTCAAAAATGAAACTTAAGAAAAATTATAATGTTTTTCTCAATTAACAAAAGCCAAGGCTTATATTGTAATAATTTTTCACATTTTCACTTTTTAAACAATTGTGGTTGTAAAAATTTTATTAATCGTGGCTAATAAATGTAGATATTATTTGCGAAAATACGTTTGTTTTGAAAATTTTACCTTTTGCTCAATGTTAAAATTGCATTTGACTAACCTGTGTTTCTTTAAGTTTTGTTGATTAAGGCAATTTAAAAAGAATTGTCGTAATTTTTTAAATATTTATCATCAGTTCATAAGAATTTGAGTAATAGAATTAGTTTTATATTTTTTTTTGGTATTACCGATATAAGACCGACTTATAAAAGAGTGCATCTACTACAACCCTTAAAATTGTATACTTTGCTGGCTTTACTCACGATTCCGAAAATGTCTAGATGTAAAGAAATCAACTTCTGCGATAATTCATTGTGAATCTAAATATGAAATATAAAATTATTTCGTTTCAAATGTTTTCACTTTATACAATATATCCCGCTGAAGTATACAAAATTTGTGTTATGAATACTTTTTTTATTATTACTGCAGGTCATGTACGTACCAAAACAAAGATTGCAATTAATTCTATAATATGCATACCAGTTTCACTCAAATATATCACCAACTTTTACGCGACAAAAAATTACCTTCATCACTGTGTAAATAAATAAATCAAAATCTATTATAATCTACTGTTCAACATCTCTTTGGTCTTGCTTATTATTTCACTTTTATCTCATCAAAATAATAATAAACAATGAAGAATTTTTTTGTTCTTGTCGTGCTTCAAGTAGAAGTTAATACTGCCATAAATATAACTCGTTTGCGTCAAAATATCAGGCAGTATAACATCACAACTATTCGTAGAGAAAAGATAAAAATAAGTATATCTAACATTGATTCATTTAAGTTAAAATAAATATTCATGTTACTAAAATAATTAACAATAACAAACAATTTCTTTTCATTAAGATTTACTATAACAAATTTACTTAAAGATTGAGACACACATAGAAAAGATTTAAGAGCTAAAAGCGCAAGAAAAAAAAAACAAGATAGATGAATCATTCAGAAGAAATTTCTTCATTTGATTAAAAACTAAACAACATTTTTACAGATAAGATTTTCAGGAGGATGCTGAGAGTATATAAAAACATCGATCTCAAGTAAAATTATCCACATTCATTCATTAAGACGAAAGCAAAAGGAACGACTTCAACTTGATTAAAAAACATCAAAAATGAAAATTACCTGCGTTTTTGTATTAACATGCATTTGTGCCTTAGGCGGCAGCAAGGCAGTGGCACCGCGTTACAACAACCCTGTGGCCATACCAACACCACCACCTGCATGCACTCTTGTTCAAGATTTGGACGAAATATTGCGCATGATTCCCCAAAAAGCTATCCAACGTTTAATCATACGCTATTTGCTTAACGATGCCCAATTCCAGAACTTTGTACGCATTATCAACTCCCACGATGGCTATATAACACAAATGCGTTTTCGTTCTCAACCGGAGGTTATAAGTTTTGTAGCCTGGGTACGTAGCCAACTTATGTTGTCTGGTGGAGAGCTCGAGTCCGATGAATCTAACGAATCTTTGAGGATAATCAATCGTACTCCATTCTGGTCTCAAAATGTTTTTGGTTGGCAAGGTTTTGTAAATGAGTTTCATTTGTATTATCCTGAGGATATGATTCAAATGCATATTCAAACCAAAGCTGCTCAAAGTCCTGTTTTTGGGCAGTTTATTCAACGTTTAAGGAATTTAAAGCCAGCTTACGATCGTGTTATCGCCATGCCTGAAGCGCAACGTTTAACAGCTGCTTTGGAGGCTAATGGCATCTCAACAGCTTCAATAAATAATTTTATACGCAATGAATTTGGTTGGCAGCACGATGCCAACGGTACTATTGCAGCAGGACCCCAGTTGTCAAAAATTTAGATCTACATTCGCCCTTATTAGTTATTGGAGTTGAAATATTTTTTATTAAAAACCCATATTATATCAATATAAAAGAAATTTTATTAAATAAATTCCAAAATTTTTTAACGTGTTATTTTACTTAATTTAATATTTTTTTTGAAAAAAGGAGACTTAAGGGTGGACCAAAAATAGGATTTTAAAGTTGAAAACTATTGCAATAAACTAAAAATTAAAAAAAGCATTTCAGGTCCTTGAATTTATTCGTTTTTGCATACATACTTGTATATCGAGGGCTTGCCATTTCAATAACAAAAAATTATAAAGCCTCTAGTACACGGAGTGTAAAAAGCCACATGCGCATGTGGTTCTGACGTAATTTTGACGTCAATGCAAAGCCACAATAAGCATTGTGTGTTGTGTGATGGCGTCAGAATTACGTCAGAACCACATGCGCATGTGGCTTTTTACATGCCGTGTACTAGAGGCTTAAGGAAAGCAACAACAACTATTTCGCCAATTCTTACGAAATTTCGCATTCTCTGCTCTACAATATTAAGAAGAATTCACTTCAAAAGTTATTTTTATTATTAAAAAAAAACATGTTTTGAAAACTGATGAAAAGGGACACCAGAAATATGCTTTAATAAGCGCGTTTTATGCGCATTAAATATGCCTTACAACACGAAAATATGCCCTGAAAATTGTTAAAATATGCACCAAAAAATCAAAAATTGCTCATTTGAAAACAAAAGATTCAACAATTTAAAAACATTTGCATTAAAAAAAGCAATCCTAAAATTGTAGTCATGGGCTCACAAAATCAAAGTTAAATTATGAGTTTTAAATTCATATAAGAGTTTTCTGGGCGAAAATTTTCTGGATATTAACATCCATATGGAATTTATTATATTTTAGGGATTTCAGGGACGGTTTATTATGGTTTATTAATGTTAACATTAAAAAGGAAGTTAAAGATATTTATAGATGTGAGCTTTGGGGAAATGTGAGCCGATTCGAAAATAATTTTTTCCTTACTACACTAATCCAGCGAAGCTCTACGCTTCTACAGTCTCTGGCGGGAATCGAACCTGCAACCCCCGCGCTGATAGACTAGCTCACTTTCTACTAGCCTACCGGGACACCCCGAATTTAATTTGCAGTAAAATATTTTTGCTGTGAATTTAATCTAAATACCAACATAATTAGATGGTTTACGGGTACAAAAAGTCTAATTTGGAAAGAAGTTTTTTGGTTAATATGTGAAATTATAGACCGATTTTCACCATTTACATAGACTTCGTCCTTAGTACAAATGAAATGTAGTTACCAAATTTGATAAAATTATCTACAAAATTGCTACCTGCACCTTGCCACAAAGTTTAGATGGACAGACAATCAGCCAGACGGACGGATGCACATCGTTAGATAAATTTAAACAGTGATTCTGGGTTGGTCGATATACTAAAAGATTGGTACAGACTTCTTTGTATTACATCGCCAAAAACGTATATAATTGCTATTTCCCTAATTTTTGCTTAAATAAATATACAATATGAATGTTTAAAATAACATTTATCTTTAATGACAACCTGCTTACAATAGATATATATTTAAAACAGAAAAGCCAGAATTTAAAAAAAAATTTTTTTTTTGATGAATTAAAAATCAAATTTATTTCCAAGGTATGGATTTCCTAGAATGACATTTTCTCATCAACAAATCTTTCATGAAGAAATTCAAGGTAGACAATTTAAATTATCAATATATCGAACTTATTCTTTGCTCAGGCAATAACTTTTAATCGTTTCACGTTTTTATGTGTCAAAATATGCACAAAATATTTAAGACGAAAATATGTACATAGCTATTTCAATTTCAGAATATTTACAAAAAGCTGCCTTATGTTGTGCGGCGTAAATAATCCATTTTTTTAAAATTACATTAGTATTTTTACCTCTTTTAATGGTGCTGCATATCGGACGATGTTGGAAAATTGTGTTATGCCTGATGTGGAAAACCATCCAATCTTCCGATTTTTCAACACATACCGCATCTGTCTCGATAGTTTTGAGCAGAGACTTATTCGGCGAATGCACTATTTTGCATACAAACCATTTTTACTGCGCTCTACTTTCAGCGAACTTAAAAAGTTACAAACGTTTGTATAGAAAATTTTTATGAAAAACTTCCAGCTTTAAAAATATTTTTCATATAAAATTCTATAACTTCATTACAGAAACTAAGATTAATTGTGGCGAAACGCACGGATTAATGTAAGTCTTTATACAAATTCGTTTTATATGACAAGAAATCATATTAAGCCATGTTCTGGAAATCGAAATCACGTGAAATTTAAATGGATGAATTTTTCCATTAGTTTTTTGTAAAAATGAACGTAGCTCCCCCTGCTCTCACAAGTGGTTTAGATATGAGAGAGTGGTCCTCAAAGAATAAGGAATATAAAAGGAAATATTTTAATGAATTTTGAAGACGGGAGGGTTTTCATAATTTGTTCGATTTTAATTTCACGTTATTTTAATTTCCAGAACATGTCCGATTATGTCCCAAAATTCGTGCAGACCGGTCTAAAATTTGCCACACGCTCTACTTGGAAGACACTTCACTCCACTCTCGTAAGACACTTCTCCATGTAGGCCATCCCTGAAAAATTCTAACTGTCGGTGGAAGGTATGAAAGACTCGGCACAGCCGAATATATCTCTTTGACTTATTTTTGAAAATTTTGGATGACCAAATGTTTTATTATCTATTTTTTATTTTAAAATAATATTGGATAGTTTTTGACATTATTTGGGATTATGTTTTATGATAATCTAAAGTAATCCTGATTATTTTATAAATTGCAATCGTAATCAATTACTAATTTGAAATAAGACAACCACGGTATTTTTTTTTTATCATAATTTAACAGCTTACTTTCAACACAGGTATGTTTTCTGAAAATATTTCAATAAAGTGATTTAAGCACTTCTTTTAACACAAAGATTTTTTTCATATTACCTCTTACCCACAATACTTTGTAAATAAAACCTAAAATTCATAAAATATATTTCTTCTTCTTCTTTTAAGTACATAATTATAAGTTATCCTTGTTCAGCTTTTTATCTTAGAATAATAAATGACTTAAAAAAACATCCTACAAACAGATGAGTTTATATTTTATAATTATTTATAAAAATGATTAAGATTTGTAAAAGATAAAACGTACTTAGGGAATAAACTACTAGTATCCTAGACTTATCTTTGTGTGTTTTTATGAAAAAATATTATTATAATTTCTATATATTTCTGTCTTTGTTTGCAAGGACTTTTCGTCCCACAGGAGTAGAGTAATACGCTTAATACAACTCATGCTAAACAATATTTTCAAAAACATACGGCAGACATTAGTATATTTAATGATATAAACACTAAGGTAATACAAAGAATAAAATAATAAAATAAAATTGCTGTTTTTATCTAAGCAATTTACATATGGGGCAGTCCATATGAATTTTAAAAAAAAGTTGATAATTTATTTAATAAAATTAAACAAAAAAATATTTGTTTGCTCTTAAGTTTTAAATAATTAGTGATTTTTATAAATTAATTTCTTAGTGGAATAACCCATATATTTTTTTTAACCAGACAGTAACCCAGCTTATATGAAGAGTTTTGTTTATGGTTCAGACTAATACATACTCAAGACCATTCGAGCATACGTGAGTGTGTGTTAAGCCACATCGTCCAAATTAATATGTTTAGTAAATCAAATTTATTTTATTATAAATACACGTTAATACTTAAGGGATGTTTATCTTTATATCTTTTTATTTGTACTTTAATTTTGTGGCTTTTAAATACTATTCGTATTATATTCGCACATATGATTGCATTAATGTTGGTATTATAACAAAATTTCTTAAAAGATGAAAAAACTGTAGAATAAAATATTATTATAACTAACTAACAAACAAAAAAAAAAAAAAAAAAAAAAAAAAGGTCTGAACAAAAAGCTAAAGAAATTGTTTTATATTTTAATGCCATTGACGTTAACGGAATTTATGTAAATGAAAAGGTTTTATTTTTAGAAAATTAATAATATACAATTTTTCATTTTAATTAGTACTTTTGGAGATAATTAGCAAGAAGCTTTGTCTGAAAGTTTTAAATTATTAATATAAGAATATTATTAATTTAAAATACCTTTAAATGGAGTCTATCCCATAAACACAAGGTCAAATTCCGCATAAGGTTTGAAAACTTTATAGTCAATGGCCTACACGCAGAGAAAACACATTTTTCTATATGGTCGTCTCAAACAAAACTATTTTTCTGGAAATATTTTTATATATACTATGATAACTTTAATCACATTATTGTCACTGGCAACCATATTGAAATTCAATTTAGTAATCCATCACGAACCACAACCATATAGTATTTAACACAATCATGATCATAGTTGCGGCACAAAGCAGTGAAGAAATTCGGTAGATAGCAAAATACAAAATTAGAGCTCTGCGTAGTCTATGAAAATTTTTAAAAAGTGGTCAAACTAATAATTTTGTGAACGAAAAGAAGTCATACGCTCAAAATTTTAATGGCGAATTAACTTTTTAGCGCGACATATGGGCCGCTGTAGAAAAGTTTTACATGAATACGTGTTCTAGGCCCCACTCCATGATGGATCTTAGATACTGGGTAACAAACAATCGGCTTACAAACCACCCGTCTGTATGATAGTAACCAGCACACGCTTAGTGCATAAGCCGGCAAGATGACACATTCCCACAAATGGTGAAAAATAAACCATTTATTGGGAATTTTAGGCTGTCCTTTCCCGCGTGGTCTCCGAAAGTATCCTTTTAAAGAAAAGGCGAAACTTTCTCAAAGACAATCTTCCTGAAAGGCCGAAAGCATTTTGCGCAAGAAGCTACTATCGAAGGCCTCAACCAATAGTCAGTCTGGTGCCGTACGACCGAGTGCACCAGACTCCCGTAGACCAAAGAGGATCTCGCTCAGCCACGATTACAAGAGATCGTGAAGATTATCTGAAATTTTTTGCTGAATCCCAGGTTATAACTGCACCTGATTTCCCCGGATTATGTAACACCGAAAATTAAAATATCCATTCTTGTGCTGCTCCCGGGTGGATATTCGGTTATCTTAACCGCGTCTTAAATGTGCTGCACTTATATGCGCTACACTTCAACTAAAGCTTCTTTAGAGTGGAGGTAAGATAGATCTAGCTCCTAAACAAGGATTAAGTAAATCGTTTAGGGTGCCATGTACTCAAATTGTTATCTGTGCATTTATAGCCACTAACTTAAATTTTTGTTGATTAAGCTAATGTTGGTCAGAAGTCTTAAGGAAAATTCTTTCCGACTTAGCTATTGGAGACATTTTTTTGCAAGTCCAAATTATATGGCCGTCTAAGGTGGCCTTAACTAAATTAGGACTTTAGAACTAAACTACTTTTATCTTATCAGCTTTAGTAAATCTCAATAACAATAATTTTTATTAAAATTTTATTAAATTTCTATTCTAATAATTCTTCTCTTAATTTATTTTTTTATTGTTGACTTAACTATGAAATGCTTCCGAAACACTTGAAAAGATTTTTTTCAATTGTTTTTGTGTGTTTTTTTGCTCGTATTTTATATCTGTTAAATAAACAGAGTTTATCCATAATAGGTAGACAATACTGTAAATAATATAAAATGAATAAAAAAGAAAGCACTTCACCCTTAAGCGGTAAAGGACAGATAGAGAAAGGGAGAGGAAGACAGAAATAGAAAGAGAGGAATAAGAAGCAGAAAATAAACATAAACGTAAAGCATTAACAAAGGTCATGGTAACAAAAAAAAATCATCATTATCATCAACATCGTCCTCATCAGCACCAGCAACATTCGAGCAACAATAAAAAAGAGAAACATATGAAAAGCTCCAAGAATAAGGAAGAAAGGGAATTACTAAAAGAAATGAATGGCTGGCTGAATGTTAAAAGCAGTAATAAACTTAGGGGTGGTAGCATGAGAGGCACATGACAATGAAGAATAACAATTCATTTTATATAAAATTATAAAAAATGAAAACTTTGGGCAGATAAAAACGAATTGAAAAAGAGCTATTTTGTTTAAGCAAAGTCTTAAAATAATTAAAATTTGCTATTCCTTTTATTTTGTAAGTAACTTAACAACTGTTTATAGGGTATTCTTTGCAATGTTAATAACCACTACGACAAACAAACAATGATCAGACAATACAACAAGCACTTGACGTTAAGTACTTGACAAAGACAGATAACAGTAGATAAATTTCTTTGAAAGGTTACAAAAAATATGACTAAATATAAATACCAGCCACGGCGGAAAAAAACAAAAATAATAAAAGAAAAATATTAAATAAAAAAAATGTATAAGAAAAAGAAAAAATTACAAGCAATTTGAAAAAGAAATCATTTAGAAAAACGCACTGTTAAGAGCAGGGAGTTGGTCTTCAGGACTTAATGTTTTCTTGTTGTTCACTTACGAATTCTAAAGTAAATAAAAAATAAAGTCAAATTTAATTAAAAAAGGAGAGAAAAAATAAATAATGAAAACGTAACTGTGACAAGAGGACACTTCGCCGTAATTTAATATCAATCATACGTAGTGTGGGCTAGAAAATAAACACAATTAGTTTAATTAAATGTTTAATTGATGTTAATAAAAACTACACGTAAAGAAAACAAATTTATCGATGTGGTAACTTCCAACAAAACTATTTTAAACGAAACATGTTTAAACATATTGTGGTTACTTTAGCCATATTACTGTCACCAGCAACCATATTATTGATAAATTACTTTAAGAAGCCACAACCAAATTATTGTTCCTATAAACACATGGAGGACTAATAAAACCAATATATGGTTGCGGTCGACATGGCTTTTATATAACTGAAAAGTCATAACAAATTAAATTAATGATTAATATCTGGAAAACTTGTTTCCCTTTATTTATATGTCAACATTTTGTTGTTATGTTATGTCTGATATTTCATTACTTAAGTGTCTGGAACGTTAATGTATTTATTCTCAGCTCACGCACAATTTATTTCCTTTTCATAATTTTATCAGTTATTTCAGACATTTTAACGCTTAGAATGCCAATGTCTGTTAAATGTTATCGTTATCATGATTGTATAAATAAATAATAGTCATCAAGATAATGACCTAAATGTATTGACACAATAAAGTAGTGGGTGTTTTGGATTGTTTATTACAAGTTAATTACAAATTAAAATAATTGTGTGTTTCTGTTGCTAAACTGTGGTTTCAGGGGTGTGAAAATGTTTGTATAATCTTAAGAATTTATTCCAAAAATAGAGCAAAAGGCATTATAAAAAAAAAAAAATAAAAAGGTCATTATATTTTTGCCATTCGTCCATGTTCTGAAAATCGAAACCACGTAAAATTTAAATCGATGAATTGAATTATTTTAAAATTAAACGTAGCTTTTTCTGATTTCAAAAGTAGTTCAGGAAGAGAACAGTGATTCTCAAAGTATGAGGTTTCATTTCCACATATTTTCGATTAACAGAACAATCCCGATTGTATGGAATTCCAACGATAGAAATCACACAACAATGCTATTTAAAAGGCATGCGCTTTTGCGATTGCGAAAAATTAACATTTCAATAATTCTGGTGTAAAAGAGGTAATTTTTTGTTTAAGAAAGTGATTTGTATTTGCTAAAGTCAAAAATTCTTAGCTCTGTGGCGCAGTATTAAGTTTATTCAAAGCATTCATGACTTCAAGAAGTTATAAAAAAGGAAAGAAGATATCCAATTAAAAGCTGAATTAAACCAGTTTCCGCGTTTTTTCATGTAAAAATAAAAATATCTCGCATATTAACTTGTGTAATGTTAATTTTACTTACTAACTTATTCTGGACCTATTCCTTCTACCTTTCAGTGAAGAGGTTTTTGCAAATGTTGCGCCATTTCTGCCTGTCTTGTACTGCCGTTTGGGCATTCGTTTGTCTAAACCATTTTCTTCAAATATGTTATCTGTTGTATCGCACCAAGTTGTTCTTCTGCGCTCTTACCCTCTTGATACTTCTTCACGGCAGTCGGGAGTCTGTCATACTGGCAACGTACCACCTCATTTTGGAGCCATTTTTTAAGGTTTCTGAACTTGGATGCCCTCGGATCGTTTCGTTACTTATTTTGTCCCTTCTGGTCTTTCCGGCTTCTTAGGTACTTCATTTCAACTGCTTGAAGCCGGCTTTGTGTCTTAGTTGTAAGTGCCCATGACTCACGAGCGTATGTAAGAGTGGTGTATATGTAGAGATGCCAACTACCAGGGAAAGCGCAGACCGGAAAGGCCGAGACTCCGGTGGAAATACCAAGTGCAAGAAGATGCGTAAATCCTTGGTATTATAAACTGGATGCATCACGTACAAGACCGAAGTGCTTGGAGATAATTTATTAAGCAGGCCAGGACCAATAATAGATTGTAGAGCAAAATAAAGCAAAAAATAAGACGCGACTTAAGCCAATAAAATTTCTGCAGTGCATAAAATGCAGCCAATAAAATTTCAGGTGATAGTAACGTTTTTTGACTAAAAGCAAGTCATTTTAAATAAAATTATAGATTTTTATTTTATATTTTATGAAGAATGAGTTGGGGAAAATTGTAATTTTTGGCCGTATGTAACTTCAAAGTGTTAAGCCTTTAATAGAATCGATTTGCTGCACAAAATATCCTCTGGGTCGTTGTGCTTATAACCCCCTATATGTATATTAACATCACTCAGTTTCTAGCAAAATCTAACAACATCTCTCAGTTTCTAGCTAAATGTATTGGCTGTAGAACAAAGTAATGAATTGGAAACTGTAGTATTGTGTCTTAGATCTAATATATTAAACAGAAGCATTTAAGATTGCTTTAAAGAATGTTGAATTATTATAATTTGCACACATTTTACACCGTTTCATATCACTTTTTTCCGTCGACATATTAAATAATTTTTATTATTTTTAAATATTTAGTAGAGATTTCAAACTCTGTTTCCAAATTATTTTATGTTTGTAACAATCAAATTTATATTTTTCTAATTCACAAGGTCTGTCGTATGGCTCGTCGTTTACAAAAATACGATTTTTGTTTAAGCACTTGTAAAAAGGCAAATTTGGTTACTTTGTCGTATTGCTAAATGTCAAAAATGGAAAACACCAATTCAATACAAATTGTTAAATATTTAAGAAAATTAACAAATTTCTTTTTACCAAATAATAAAAAAAAGTATTAAATATAAAACTAAAAAAGCCAATTATTTAATTTTAGTTGCAATTTTTCTTCACTCTTGGTTTTTATTTATTTCTTCTTCTTCCGTAATAAAATTTGCCATTCACATCGTTCGATACCATGAAATTAAACCAGGTATGGGAGTTTGAATTTGATATGAAATGGTTATAAATATTAATTAATAAGAGTGGGTTTTTAACATCGAGTTTAATCTTCGCAGCAAACTATAACTAATTAATCTGAGAATAAATTTATTTGTGTCCTAATTGTGTTTGCCGTTTTTAAGTGGTAGCTTAAGCCTCGCAGAATTGCCATACTGAATAACAAAAATGGCAACAACATATTTTAAAATGTCAACTTTTTACCAGTGCCCTTTGCATTTTATTCAGAAGAAGAAGAAGTTCTTATAAAAAGAACTTTTCTTCGTATAATTGTTTTATTAAAGAAACACTAAAGTGTTCATACTCAGTAGAATGATCAATTTTTCTGTTAAAAAAATTTCTTTTATATATGCATATTTTTTCGTAGCTTATATTTAAAAAGCTGCATTTTTTATATATACAAACATGTATATGTGTTGAAATTTTTTGATTATGTTTAAACCACCAACATTGACGCTTAAACTATCAAATAAAAGTAATTAATCCTCATCTTAAAAACTAAACACACAGATTAAAGATAACTAAATCTCTGATCTCCTTGTTAAAAACCTAGCCCTTAGAAATTTAAATTTAAATAACTTAAACAATAAATTTTAATGAGCCAAACGTATATTAATCATTCAGATGAATTACATTTGTGGTGATAGTTATTACATTCTTAAATTTTCTTTTACAAATTAACCAAACAAATCGAACACTTCCAGACCTGCCATGAATACAAAATTTTTCGAAACACATACAAATCAGTCGTATAATGAGACAACACTTTTGTATGATAATTACCAACAACAAAAATACAACATTTTATATTTACACGATTAAACAACATATAAGACGATAATGCGAGCTTGTGAGTTCGGCAAATATTTTTTAATGTTAGATCTTCCAAAACACTGTCTTATCCATAACAATACGACAATGTCTATTTTTTTTTTATTTTTTAATGTTAATCCCGCAAAGCTCTACGCTTGTCTGCAGGGTACCAGAATCTCTGGCTAACTAGCTCACCTCCAACTAGTCTACCGGGACACCCTAAATGGTAAAAGGGACAATATGTTTTAAATTCAAACACTAATTAATTTTTATATATTTTCTACTTGTGTAATCACCGTCATTTCCGTATTTGTAATTTATTAAATCATTCTTTAACTAACCCCTCTTCTAATTTATTCATATATGTATACATACATACACATGTAAGTGCTATTAAACACACTTCATAAAAGCATTTCAAAGAAAACCACAGAAGTGTAACCCCCCATTAATAAATTGCCTATATGAACAAGAACTTAAGTATTTTTCCTTTGATTTCAGTTTTTTTTACCTAATTTCCAAATGTATTAATAATAAAAAAAGAAAATTATGCCAAAGCACACCTTCTTATACAGTGTATCACTAAAATATGTATACACTTATAATGGCTCAATTTTTTTTACATTTACTTCATATCTGCAATTATGTAGATAACAAAATCAAAAATTATAATTGATAAGTTCTCTCCCGAAACCTATAAAAGTACATATGTGAAAAAAGTCTTTTGTTTTACAATGGCAGCAAAAGGAAAGGACTTATCTTTGGATTTGAATGTGCTGATAATAATGCTGTTCCAAGAAAAACACTCACAGACAAATTGCCCGTATTCTTAATAACAAGAGTGGTACTGTACAAAATATTAACCAATAATTGCAATTCCGAAGGTTCTACAGAAAATAAGCCGCCTTCGGGGCGCCAAAAAATTTAACTAGCCCAGAAGAAAAGATTTTTGTTCGAAAAAAATAAAGCAACTCGAAAGATAAGGGCACAAAAATACAATAAGTAATTAAAACAGAAGTCCAACAATTCTGCAATGCAAAAACAACTTGCCGCGGGTTACACAAAGCTGGATATCGTGACTTAAGTTTAAGAAAAAAGTATTCAGTAGCCAAGCAAACTTGCCGACTATAGTAATCATTAATAGAAAACACATAAACCAGTCAGAATCTCCCAGTAACACTGAAATATTTTCGAACGAGACTGGTTTAAATATAAATGGATTTTATGGGTAAAATAGAGTTAGGCCATACTTTCCAAACTTAAAAACATGACGGTTACCGTAACACATGGAGGTGGTAAGGCATTAGTTTGGGAGTGCATGGCGGCATCCGTAATCGGAAGTCTTGTATTTATTGATGGAACCGTAAATAGTTTTTTGTATTCAAATATTAAAAATAATTTTTAAGGAAGTGTTATGCAGGTCGGGTTAAGTTACTGATTAATTTTTCACCAGAATAATGATACATGACACAAAGCTCTTATCGCCACTAAATGGCTATTATAGCATACAAAACAGCATAAAACTCCTCCTTAGTCACCTTATCTGACCCCAATAGAACTTGTTTAGGCCCACCTCGGCCGCTAAATAAAAAACGGAAGGTAAAAGAAATAATGAATAAGGCTAAAGATTAAATTATTATTGAAGAAATGTCGAAAATTCTTAGCTCTGTGGCGCAGCTTTTTATAACTTCTCAAGATTTCAAGAAGTTATAAAAACGAAAAATACCCCAATTGATACAGAGTTAAACAAAATTTCTGGTTTTTTTTTTCTTTCGAAAATCAAAATATCTCGCTACTGCACTCTAAATTTTCTTATGCTTATTTTGTAATTTTTATTGTTTACTCTGAGATAATTTTTTTATTTGAATTAATAAAAAAAAAAATATTTTAACGAGTGTCGGGATTGAATAGCTGTATAATTATTTTAGTGATACACTGTACGTATTTCTTTTTTATTTTCTTTACAAGAAAAATATTGTTCAAACTGAATTTATTGACGTAAAGCTAAGACACCAACCGACGTTATGAAAATGAAAACATGTCTTGTCATGTTAGCCTTGTAATACTTAAAGGTATGACAAGTCTGCATACAAACAAGCACACGAGGGTTGTGAGGAAATGTATGTAAGAATGTGTTTGTTATTGGGAGGATTAAAGATAACAAATGCACGCATTTAATCACATACACATACTTATAGACTTACTTATGTATGTGTATATGTATGTGTCAACACAAAAACATAATCGAATTTGTCTACATTTGAGTAAATTTAGCTAATGCTTTCTTGTCGCAATGTTGGTATGTTTGTGTGTATTGTATATGTAAGAATATTTTAGTTCACGTATTTGCTAGTTATGTAAATGTATGCGTTTAAGTTTATACGTGATTTGTATTGAATATTGAATGATTTCTTATTTATTTTTTTTTATTTCAAAGACCTCACAACAGTAGGTAGGCCATTTAAAATCGATTTTATTTTATAAATAATGAATTAAGTTGTATTACTATAGAATATTTTTTTGTGTCAATTAACATTTCTGAAGAAAATTGTATGTCATATTCTGAAGTCTAAAAATATTCATATGCATGCTAAATAACGTTCTTTTATATATATAAAAGAAAATAAAAAATATAATTTGCTGAACGAATCAGCCGAGCGTAGTTAACACGTCTATAGAAACCTAGACGTATAAGTATTACTTATATTTTAAAATCAATCATACGCCCAGAAATTATAATTTTTTTTAAATGAATTTAAAGTCTGTTCAACAGGTTAGAGAAATAGTAACTTGATTTTTAATTTGGGTTGAGACCAACAAATTATTATCAGGTTGATTTTTTACTTTTTGAGATATTACCGGAGTTCAGTGTTTGATAACAATGGTCTTGCGCAAGAGAAAATGCATAATATCGAAGCTATCATACATAAATACAAAAATTGTATGTCCTTATTGGGTCTCCCGGCGGATGTGCTGCGCCATTCTGGAGGCGTGGTAAACCGTTTTGAAGACTTCGACCTCTTGGAGTTACATCCACTGGGGAAAATAACAGATGCATGAAGGCTAGGATGCTTCAAACATCCAAATGACATTGATCAAAAAGTTTTTGGATTTCTTGGGTTGGAAGTTTCACCAAAGTACTCAATTCTGGTGCTAGGGGAGTAAGTAGACCCCGATGAGCAGGCAATGGTCTGACTATTGGTTGAGGCCTCCGTTTCAATGCTGCATGCGAGAAATAACTGCTGTGTTTCAGGATGATTGTCTTTGCGGAAGCCTTGCCTTTCTTTAAAGGGGTCACGTAGTGGCTGTAGTTTATACTCAAACCCTTAGAAAGGGAGACTTGCACATGGAAGGCTGATTTCTGATTTTTCACCCTTGTGAGAAAGTTGGGCCTGTGGAGGTGCTTTCTAAGTGCTGTAACTATTAAACATAAGCTGCTGGATATCTAAAAGCAGTTGAGGTTAGATAGCTCCTCATTTAAAAGGACGAGTGTATAATTTTTGGCGGATTATACGCTCGAATTGCGACATTTGCGTGCACACACAGAGGCACTTGGTAAATACATAAAAGAATCCCTTAGAGGTTAAGATCCACCATGAGAAAATGCCAGATGCTCATGTCAATTATAATCGCAATTGTCGCCATTAAAAAAACCATAAACATGGCCACACAATTTGGTTGCTTTGAATTGCAAAACTATAAAAACATTAATTATTCATTAACAAAATCAGACTTATTGTTTTAAGAAATTATAATGGTTTTCATTTTATCTCTTGAAAATCGATTTTTTTTTCAGATTATTAGTTTTTTTTGTCCTAGAAGTTATCTAAAAAGTATTAAGGCATTTTTGTGACACCATTCAGAGTGGCGTCGTCAGTCAAAATTTTACAAATATAAGTTTTGATAACTTTATTTAACCATAAGTATTTTTGAAAAAATACTGCTTTTAGAAATCTACTATTAGAAATCAACTTCTGCGTCAGAAGTCAAAAGTTTATGCTTTTGATTTCAAGCTATGGTTCAGAATCCAAGCAAACCCCCCAAATAAAAGGAAAATCAACTTGTAGGAAACGTCTATGCTGGCCAATCTTATTAAAGTACTGTAAATAATATTCGTCTACATCCAATTAATTTTATTCCACATTGTTATTTATTACTTGTTCGCATGTTTTGCCAAATTTCATTGTTAAATATTAGCTTATTTTTTCTACTCTATATTTGATGTTGTTGCTTTCAAGTAAGAAAATTTCCTTTTTCCGTTCTATTATCAAAATATGTTAATACATACATATGGAAAGAAACAAACAAATATAAATATAACTGTGAGGACTTCCATAGCAAAACAATATAGTTGCACTTTTTTTTAATTTTGGTTTTTCGTTTGTTTTTTAACCGTACATAACCAAATGTACGTAATCTTTGTTATAAAACTGGGTTTTTTGCCGGTAATTTTCCAATCTACATTAAAAAATACGGGATATCAAAAAATGATTCTTTTCTATTCAATTATGATCAATTTTGAATACTGAGTAGTTACGTTAGTATAACGTACCCCACCATAGGTGGAGAGCGTATTATGAGGCTGAGCGGATATAACACATAGAAATGTTGGTTTTTGTTACTTTTAGTATACCAATAAAATTCACTGACTCAATCTAACGATGTCCGCTTATCCGTCCGGCTGGCTGCCTGTCAACGTAAACCTTGTGCGCAATGTACAGGTCGCAGTTTTAGAGATAATTTGGTGAAATTTGGTACTTATGTTCTAATTGTGTTAAGGACAAAATTTGTTCCCTTCTCCCCAATAAATGTATGAGGAAAAGCAAAATATCTTGGGATACAACTAAAGCAAGGCCGCAAGTAACGTTGTTTAAGAAACGTATTTTATAAAACCTGTTTTTTAAGAGATTTCAGTTAACAATACTGTCTTACATTGCGCAAACATCAAATCACCCAGCATTTTGTGCCTTATTGACGTCAAAATATAATTACAAGGAGTCAGGAAAATCGTTGTAAGTTACTTACAAACTGATAAAACCGAAATTGTTGTGCCACATATAATAACGCCACTCAATTATGCTTTTCGTAGTGGAAAAACTGAAAACGCGATTTTAGTAATTAAACGTTTGTCCATTTAAAAAAATTCTAAGCAGTAAATTCACATGTAATTTGAAATATAAATTTCTTGATTTTTTGCATAAAAGTTTTTATTATCATTATTTTCAATAATCTAAAATAAATTTAAAATTGAATAATTTCGCCTTTTAAAATCGTTTTTTTGTGCCCTCCTGATAAATAAATATTTTGTCACTTACTTCAATGTTAATTTTTTAATGATATGCGTAGTAATATTGGCATAAAGATTTAAACTGTCCTACAAATCACCTTACCAAATTTTAGTGGAATCTGTCATTATTTGACTATAATTTCATACAAATAGCTCTCCCGAAAAGAGCATTGACGAACAAATCTCATGTAGCCGTAGACATCTGAATGATATACGTCACAAAATCTTTGGTGAATCTTAACTTTATAACATAATGTTCTGTGGCCGGGTCCAGGAGTGCCCATGGAACTCAGATAATAATCTGCGAATAGTGTCGAGTTGTGTTCAAAGTGGCCGGTCTTGACCTAATATACTTTCGTACTTGTTTTATAATTTGCATAGTCTTTAAACAACTATTTAACTACAACAAATGTTTTGAAAACAATATCGTGCTAAATCAAGAAAAGGGTATTAACTCAAAATTTAAAAATTTTGGGTAGAAGCAAAACAATTTTTAATTTAACATTGACGGCGTATGAAAAAAAATTTTGAAACTAATCGCTTTATTTCCCAAAAGAAGACAAAACAGCTCGATATTTTTACATGGGTTAAAGAGACCATAATGTGTCGATTTTTTTTCGAAAAAGTAGAAAAATACAAATTTTGAGTTAATACTAGGGAGAACTATTATTCGACTTTTTCAAGAACCGGATTTCGAATATTCCGAATAGTTGATATTTTAAAAAGACCGGTTTTCGATTAACCATTTAACAAACAACCGTAACCGGTTTTAACCTGTTTTAATTCGAATAAGTAACAACACAAAAATCAAATTACTGTTTGGAATAAAAAGTTAATTTGAATAACAAACAAAACAATTCACAAAGTAAAGTAAGGAACCAACAAAATCTATATATATCGCTCAATTCGTGCAAGACCGTCACAACTCAAAATTTGAAACTTTACAGGAGAGCCTTTTTAAGATTCCAACCTATTATTATTTATTTTATTATTTATTTTATATACAGTTATAAAATCAAATGTTTCTTTTTTGCTACAAAGAAAACCACATGTACAAGAGGAATGCCAACAAAAAAACTGAAATGTGACCTTGTTGATGTAAATTGCTCAAGTTTGTTACAAGAGGTCATAGCGTCAAAAGAATCTGTATTACCGTTATTTTTTCGATAATTCTCTCCGTTCTTAGATCAATTTGTAGAGATTTAAGAGGAGAACATTTCTGCATTACTAACTCGAAAATGCCAAATTTTGAGTTGTGACGGTCTTGCACGAAATGAGCGATATCACAAAAATACACATCAATTATCTTGTAGGTCTATTATTGCACTAATTGTAGCTTTTCTTTGTTAATAATGTGTCTGTGACTTTGAGTGCAGTTATCAGTGTCACTCTTAAAATTCATTCTTTTCTGTAACGGGATTTTGATTATGTGAAGCATCTCCAGTGTATATCTTCTATTATATTTCTCTTCTGTTTGTAATATCTCTTTCTTTACAGTGGGCTACTAGTGCATTTGTATTTTTTGTGACTCGTTCGTTGTAAGTGTTAATTTTGTAACTTTTAAATTTTTATTTTGTTTTTGTTTATATATATATTGTTCAATAGTATTGTGACATAGAAAAATTAGTTATGTTTACTTATATTTCTTTCAAGATTCCTGAAGATGACGTCCAAAGGATGTCGAAATATTGAAAAATAAAGAATTTAAAGAATAAAACAGACCTCGAGCTTGAAAAAATTATTTAATTTATAAATTATAATAAAAAAGGACGAATAATTAATATTTAAAAAAAAATTATAGGAACTTAATGAATTTATTATTTGACATATTATCTATTTTACTTTAAATAAGTTTTAATTTGTTGGTGGCTAAGCATGTCTATAAGAATCAGTAGACTATAACCATATTTTTGAAACGTTACAAACAAAACATCTTAGCCAGGCTGTATATATTTCAAATAATTTTGTATCAGCATTATTGAAGCGAATAGTATTATGAACATGATTTTTTGTATGAAATAACTGTCAATTCGTCGACCACAATTTAAAACCTTGACCTTGTTGGATTTCTTCAATTTAGTTTTTTAGTTCTTGGTGTTTTAATAAAACTGGTGAATTTTCCCCTATCGTTGACTCCGCTGGAATTTTGTAGCTTTAAGCATGAAGATATGCTAGAACTACTTAAGATTTTTTAGTGCCTTAACGGTTATTCGGCCCTCAGCAACACAACAGGCTACTATTTTACCCAATGATTCAGTTTTTGCAGCGTATTTTAGTCATTTATTATTTGCCGTTTCTAAAGAAATGCTTGGAACGGAGTCAAATTTTATTTGGCACACATTTATGTCAAGCCTGTCAACTAATTAAAGGTAATTAATAAGTTGTGACGTCGAAGAACCTTTTCAAGTTATCATTTTAGGAAACTTTCAGCACCTTTGTCTTTTAAATTCTGTTCGAAATATCTCCAGAGATGACATCTGTATAAAGATATATTTAAAATACTATCAGACAAATTGGAATTTACCTTGTTTTTAGTTTTTTTACAAAACACACACTTTTAAAAATTAGAAAAATACTTAAATTACTGATACATTTACAAAAAGTGTAAGGAAAAGGTATATAAATTACACATTATTAAAATAACCGCACGTCGAGAAAAAATATGGTTGGGAAATATTACGGCAACTACACTATGTTTATTGTAACAATAAATTGTTGCCGTACACAAAATATTGTTACTTTTATTTAGTATCAACAATATTATAGTTACTGTAAACATGTCAATGTTTATCGCAATTATAAATTTAAGTATGGTTGACTGAAAAATAATTATTATTTATAACAATTAAATAATGATAGCTTTGAAAATATAATATATTCCTCACAATCATTTTATGATATTAAATAGCCATAACATGATCATTTTCTATACATGTACTTATAATATGTTAAAGATGCAAACAATATATCTTTACTCTAATAATATTTTGTTATCGCCATTTGTAAAATAATTTTGCATCAGTTGTGTCGTTTGTTTTAGATGTGCCTTTCGAATTATTAAAAAAAATTGTAAAGTGTCACAAAATAAAATATCAATGCTAAAAAAATTTTAATATGGTTTGAAAATGGAGCAAAAATATTGACCATTGTTCTGTGTTATTTTAGAGAAAAAGAGTGAAAATTCTATAAAATAATTTATAAATAATTGCGACCTACGACAAAAATAGGTTAAAAATATTATGTTTAAAGTTGCATCATATAATGATGTGAAATATCTGTAATAGTAATAGCATAAATGTATATTACAAATATTTTTCGGTTATAGATTTAATCTACATATTATTATGATTAACATGATAATAATATGATTACCCCCTTAACTTATTATGATTAACATGATAATAATATGATTACTTCTTAACTTATTATTATTGACATGATAATAATATGATTACATTTAATTATAATATGATGTTATCAAAACAAATTAGGATTAAGGGAAAAATATTGTGATGATATATGAGGAGCCGCAGAACAAAACGTACTTTTTCACACATTTTAAATTTTGGGGAAATTGAGGATTATTTATTTCGACCCTTTAAAAAACTGCATAGACCTGGAAATGGAAACAAGTTTTTTGCTTACCAAAGGATGAATAAAACTGCCGTAAGTCAACACATTAAATGTCAAGGATGTTTAATATCAAACCAATTTTATATCGAAAAAAGTACGTTTTGTTAAAAAAAATTGAAAAAAGTACGTTTTGTTCAAAAATATAGAAAAAGGAACGTTTTGGTGTGCGTTTTTTTAGACGATAATATTTTAACTGAATGTTTTTAAACCTGAACCATTAAAGTAAAAAATTAATAAAAAATAAGTAAAATGAAAACTTTATTATTTTATTTCAAATTAAATAGAAAACTAAACAATTCTTTTTTATAATTTAATACAGATTTTTTAGTTATTAAGTATAATACATTTTAAATAGTTAAGCTTTTTTCCCAACGTCGTTTTCAAAATGTTGAAATAAAACTCGCAATATTTACTTTTTTTAGCATTTTTAAATTTTTGCTTTTTACGTATTCCCATATTTAAATTTTCTACTGATTCTTGTAATTCTTCCATGTTTTAATTATACTATTGTATTAATTATTTTTTTCATAACACTCATTCACCAAACAATAGTTAAATTAATGCAATTATTGGTGGATATTCTTAAAAACGCGTCGAAGAAATACAAATTTACATTAAAACAAAAGCAAAGTTTAAAAAATAGTTTTTGTTTGTCAAACATTTCTTAATTAAATATACATACATGAGAATTTTGACGCGTTTCTCTCTCTTTAAAAAACGGTAAATTGTATGATAAACAGAAAAAAAATTTCTTAAACTTTGTTTTTGTTTTAATGAAAATTATCACTTTTTCGACGCGTTTTCAAGAATTTATTATTTAACAGTTAATTTTAACGAAAATTAAATGACATAAATAAACGTCAAACAAATTAAGAATATTAAGAAATATTATGTTATTAAAACAACTACTCGAAGAAATGGCAAAAACAATGAAAAAAAGCACGTTTTGAAAAATAAAAATGAAAAATGTACGTCAATTTTTTTAGAACCCATTTTCTTGGTAAAAAAAAAAATAAAATATGCTAACTATATTTTTTCTTAAAGATTTCAACCCAAATATTATAAAAATATCAAAAAACCAATTTGTCAAAAAATGCGAAAAAGTACGTTTTGTTCTGCGGCTCCTCATATTACGAATATATTTCGTCGTACTATGATTCAAAAACACTGCTTTACAAATTTTTAATTTGGAAAAATACCAAGAACACCATATGCCTAGATAAGTTAATTGAGACCTCCTGAACACGAAAAACGCTGTAATTTTTTTTCTAAGTACCGTTTTTTAGATAACGGTACTTTTGTGTTTTTCGGTGTGTGGTCCCATTCAAACCCTTGTGGAGCCAAATTGAAAAGTCCGATCGAGGTAAATGGCATATCGCTGCAAAGGTAGTTGAATGCCTTTTTTGTCGATATGCTGCAAATTTCTATCTGATAAGAAATGGCTTTTCAGTTGGGCTCCACAAGGGTTTGAGTGGGACCATACACCGGAAAACATAAAAGTACCGTTATCTAAAAAACCGTACTTAGAAAAAAAAAATTTCAGCGTTTTTCGTGTTCAAGAGGTCGCAATTAACTTATCTAGGCGTGTGGTGTTCTTGGTATTTTTTTGGCTGTAAAAGTGTAATAATCGTAATATGTTGACAACAATCATGAATCTTAAAATAATATGTTTCTCTTAGAATATGTCTACCACAACCATGTTTTTTCTTTGCGTGCGGTTTATTAAACCAAAATACAAGTTTATTCAATATTCGAAAAATGGACATTTTAAAATAACCGGCTTGGGCAAAACTAAAATAACCGGTTAAAACCAATCGAATAATAACCGTTCGATCTCCCTAGTTAATACCCTCTTGTTGATTAAGTGCGAACATGTATTTATCTTTTTGAACGGGTTCAAGTAAAATGATATCGGTTTGTTATGGAATCCCTCAAACATAAATGTAGATATGTGTGTTTGTATGTTTTTATCTTTTAACAATGGAAAATGACGATGATTACTTTAGTACTCATTTCAATTCAATTTCAGTTCTTGCCATTATTATGAACATGTGCTGACTGTTTGTTGTATGAATGTGTGCGTTTTTTGGTTATAAATGTCTGTATTTAAGTGTACACACATTCATTCATTCATACAAACGATTATATATGTGTTCGTATGGGTATATGAATTTGAGTTTGAGAGTGTAAGTAAATTTCTTTATATTATTTAGTTTTGTTACAGTCATTGTTTCGTTGAAATCATTAAGATTAAATTGAACATTGTGGATTTTATGGATTTTATTTTCTAAGGAAAAAGATAATTTGGTAATTTGTGTTGTGGGTAGATATTGAAGAATAAAATTACTATTGTGTGAGTAGCATGTTTTTGTCATTTGCTGGCATTTAACGTAAGTTGTATTTATATAAATATTTGGAGTATTATATTTATTCTAAAACATATTATACCGATTTAAATTGAAGGTATTCTTTGAATTTTTAATAAAAATCAACGTTTAACATATTTTTAACAAAATGTTAAATTTATTGAATTTTAATAGTACTAGATGAAGTAGTATTGATGAAGTTGTTCGATTCATTCAATATGGCTTCCTTCTTTGGGAAACAATTATTACTTTAAATTTTTATGCACGCTTTAGCCACAAAGTCGTACCTGTTCCCCTAAGCAGAAAAGGAGTTACAAACACCAAAACTTCAGATTGATGTAAACACTTTAAAGTAGGATATTTTAATTTTGTGTCATATCGAAGAAAATTCGGCTATAGCTTTATGAATATTTATTTAATGTAGATATTGATACCAAGCAAACCACGCTGCAAAAAATACCGAGAAAGATCGTATCTCTAATTAAGGCTCTGCACACGAATGTTACATGCCACACACTTCATGATTATACTACAAGCAGTCTCGTTAATATAAACATAGGAGTTCGTAAGAATCTCCACTCTACTTCACGCTTTCACTGTTAAATGTCATCAATAAAAACATCATGGCGAAAGCAACATAAACGGCAAAGGGGCATTTTATGGCCTCTAAATGACTGTCTGAAAGACCTGGATTGTGCAGGTGACAGATGTCTGTTGTGGCTAAACAAAATTAACTGGAAACTGAAGCAGCAGAATGCGGCCTGTTAGTTAAAATATCTAAGTCCAGGACAATGAGAGTAATATATAAACTATCTTACACTATAACAATAGAGAATCGAAGATGGTCAGTCGTTCTGCTTCCTCTGGTGCATAATAACATAAAAAAAGCTCGGAAAGCCTACGGTCAATTAAATCGAGTTTTGAGCTCCCAACATAACTCGAGCCAAATAAAGCTAAACACTTTTTATAGCGGCTTAAAGTCAATTGTCCTAACGGATGTGCATCTTGGTACGCAGCTCGTTGCGATCTCAGAGCAATCCAAGTTTTCATTAACCAATGCCTTCGTCGATTTCTTACAATTTTCTCGCCAAACACAATCAGCAAAGCTCTGGGAACAAGCAGTTGAAACTGAGATCCGAAGACGAAAATAGAGATGGTTTGTTGAACATGCCTTGCGAAGACCACAATCCGATATACCAGAAAAGCCATTGAGTAGAAACCACAAAGCAGTGACAGAAGAGGACTCCAAGCCACACTTGGCGATGACAGCTGGATATAGAAATAGCAATAATAACCAAATCATGAAACTATCTGAAACATCTCGCAAAAATAGTCCTTAAAAAAGCGTTCATAAAATAACCGTTTTCATTTAACAAAAATTTCTTTGATTTTTTAAAATTATAATAGATCTCAATTTCACTAAAAATATGTAAAAATAAGCGTCTCAATTTTTATAAAAAAAATTCATACAAACTTAATAATACAACTTAAATGCTAATACAGTTTATTATTACAAGTAAAATATATTTAATACTCATAAATATCTACAAAGCTGCAGGTGGCAAAGTAGCTTTTCATAATTCTCCTTTAAATAGTCAGTTCTAAAGATGTTTTGTTTTGTCTATTTTTCTTTTGCTCTCTCTTAATGTCTGGTCAGGGTTTCTAATTCTACGCCCTTTTTTCATTTTCCAAAAACTAATACAAATATTTGATTATTCCCCAGAAAAACAGGGAATTTTATTGAATCAGAAATAATCAAAATTATGAAAGATTTTTGAACCACAATAAAAAATTTCTTATCTTGCAAAGCCCTACTGTTACAGTTTATAAAGAAACCGAACATTTATGCGGTACGCAATAAGACATGCAGAGAAGCAGTAAGATAGATAAACGAATTCTTAACAAAATGTTATAAAAAAAAACAACATTTAAAGAGCCACGGCATTCCCTTAATACCAGCCAGGTTTGTTAGGGAGAGTTTTAAAAAATAACTGCAAAACAAAAATTTGAGCTGATCGTTACACTCACCAATTTTTTTCGATGCGTTGATTATAGCGCTATTTGTGTCTAAGTGGGAACTTATCGTATAAAACTCATGCCTTCCGTACAAGAGATGGTGTGCGAAACCTTTACATTTCTCCCTTACAAAGCTGCTTGATTTGAAGCTTAAATTTTTAAGGCTACGTTTGAAGCTTAACTTTATTGGAACGCGAATTTCCTTCATTAACAGAGAAATCAAGTTAAATTATTTTTGGAATCGGTTTACATTTGACTTAAGCTCCCATTAGTTAATAGCTTTTACTTTCTTTTAAATGGTCATATTTATATAAAATTTAGAGGCAGTCCATAAAATCCATTTAAGACAAAAATATCATATAGATAGTATATCTAGATAATTAGCCTTGTTATGAAAGTCGTTGGCGGGGTCGAAGTCGTAGTTGTTTGAAATGTTTATCATTGTCATTTAATTTTAACGACATCGACAATGTAAAACACATAGAAAGTCTTTCGTATTTATTTCGTTTACAGCAAAAATAATACCAATTTAAAAAAAACCACTGGGTTTCGATCACCACAAACGACACTTACAATAACGGCACAAATAACTCTTATATAATTTTAAACCTCATGACATAACATTGTTTTGGCGATCCCAGACTGCCCATCAGTTTCAAGTAGGAAACAATCTCAAAAATTTGTCTGTAGTATGTATGGTGTAAGGGCTTAACCAATTACAATTTTTGGGTTGTTTTTTTTAACAATTATTTACCTGTATTCCATTTAGCGTCATCAATACGAAACGATATCGTTTTGTGTCGATTGTTGGTATGTCCACTGTCAATATCAAGCTTTATTGATAAGCGTCGATGTATTTCTGATATGCCGTACGCAACGTTAATGTGTGCATCGATATAAATTGACTCTGATTTTGTCGTCAGTCTTATTGGTGTCGAAACCGTTTTATTCTTTTTTGATTTTTCTATCATAATAATGTCGAATTAAAAAAATGAGAAAAGAGCAAAAGAGCGAAAATTCGCCAACAAATTTTAATATTTCAAATAAGGCAAAAAATTGATTAAAAGTCCCCAAAACTATCGCGATAGAGGCATTTTTTCCTGTAAGTTTTCTGATTCTTTGCAGCTTTAACGATTTTTAATAAATATTAAACTTTTCTATCATGCCGCTTTTAGCACATTTTTGAGAATTTCCTCTAATTTAAAAATTTTTATCGAATTTTTGTCATTTCTTATAGTTTTAGGAACTTTAAATCAATTTTAAGGCTTGTTTGAAATATTAAAAATTTCCGCAAATTTTCGCTATTTTTGCAAGATTTTTTATGGGTTTTTCGACATTTTGTTTTCAACCGATTTAGCGAGTTTAAATCAATTTTAGGGGTTGTTTCCAAGTTTGCGAAAGTGGACATTGCGACACATTTGAAAGTAAAATAGCGTCCATGGGCATTATAACACTTTTAAGTGTGTCATAATGTCCATGGGCATTATGTCACTGGACATTATGACATGTCACCTCTTATACGGCCGATAATATACTAACGTTAGGTTTGGAAGATCACGGGCTTAATCCAATAATAGAAGTGTCAGGTAGTTCCTCAAAGTAGCAGATTCCAATACTGCTAGTCATTTCCGCAGAACAAATGACTACGTAAATCCTGTTTATTTGAATTGGGTCGATTCTCTCGTAAGTTTTTTTTAACGTTGAAACCCTACAATAGACATACCGACAGACAGACATACAAAAGTATGTAAAAGTATGCGTAATACAAAGGGAAAATAATACAGCAAAAAAACTTCACGGAAAACCAATGCTATTAGCTTTAGAGCTGCTTATGGGTCTGTAATGTTTTAATATTTGAGGTTTCCATGTTACGTTCATAAAAAATATAAGTGCTGAACTCCCATCAAAACATTGAAGAACTTTTAAATAGTTATTTTTTTCTTTTCTATTTTTAGTAGAAGTAGGAGAATTATGGCAACACAAATATGTTTGTATGTATTTGTACATTTACAGTAGTACCAATAATGTTGTTAATGTTGTTGGCTTACAATTTCATTTGTATGTTTTTATACTGTTAATGATATAAAAAAAAGTTTAAAGATTTATTTTCAAGTTTATACTCAAAGGCAACAAACGACTGCTACATAATATCTTTTTGTCTTTATGTCTTTGTAACTTTTTGTAATGTATAAAAGTCTGGCTGAAATTGTATGAAAGTGTATCTGTTGTTGTGGTTGGGTGTGTGTGTGTGGTGTTTTAAATGAATGCTCAGATATGAAATGCCAGTTCCGCTAGAGCTGTAAACCATTCATGGATGTAAAATGCGTGTAATTGAATCATATAACATTAACAATTTTTCCTTTATTTTATTTTCTATTTTAATATTTTTGTATTTTATTTAAATGTTTAACTTCTTGTTGCTATTGCTGTTTTTACTCTTGATTTTGTTGTTTTAATAATATTAGCATATTAAAAACAAGGTATTTGTTACATCATGTAGATACAAGTGTAAAGAAATATTTTTGTGTAAGAGGTTTTTGTTTCAAAGACAACAGAGAGAGAGAGAGTTATAATTTATTTGGTTTCTAATTAATTCTTTTTTTTTTTAAACGAAATGGTAATTAAGGAAGTAATAATTTTTAATGCCGTAAAACTGATATAGTTGGAAAATTATTTAGATGTCTTGGCAAGAATTGAATTCATGGGTTAAGGCCTCCAAAGAGACTAAAAAACTATACGATTTATTTACTGAAAATATAAATTTGTAGCGAAATTAAAGGCAACTTGTGATAAACTTCATATGTGGTGGCTTAAATAAGACGCTTAACTATTTCATTCTGTTATAATTTTCCTTTTATTTCTGCAGGGCATAACTGAATTCTTTGAAATTTCTAATATACGCAAAGCGTTAGAATCATCGAATTTTTCTATTCTTGTCAACGATCAATTCTTATTACACTAAGAATATTTTAAATCAAGATAAGCACCCACAGCCATCATGATGAGTAATTTAGTCGGCCATTTATGGGAACAGGGTTCAGTGATCGACCGTCCTGGAAGAGGTGCTCATCAAAATATTGGCATTGAAGACAACGTGGAAGCTGTGTGGAAGGGAGTTGAAAATGCTGTATCTGCTTCAGCTTTTTGTCGTTCTGGCCATCCATACATAGCTAAAATTGTGCAAACATTGCAACCGCAAGAAAACCTACAACGACTACAATACGCAAAAGGTAGGTGTTATTTTTGCCACACTGTATATCATAAATGGATTGCCTAAAAGCAAACCCTATTCTTAAAGCTTTTCCTGCGCAACTACTACCGTTTCAATATTCTTCTTCCGGAAATACATTTGGTGAAATAAAGTATTGATTCGGCAAATTAATATAATAAACTCTGTTCATTATGACCAGTCTCTTAAAATAAAAACTAATCCTATAAAATATTTATGTGGGAGTAATAAAAAAATAAACCAAAATTCACCAATTTTTCCAAAAATATTTTCTATCAGTCTTCAGTGCAAAAGTGCCTTCTGTTAAAAAAGCAGGTGCATACTTCACTTTAAGTTACGGGCAAAAATCGACTTTAAGCCCAGCATTTTGTAAGATCTTACTCTTTGCCTCTTGGCTATAAGCAAAGTACCCTAACCAATTTCTAGATAAGGGCCTATAAAATCATGAAAAAATTTGGCACCTAATTTGGCCCTCTATCATAAATCAATCTATTTGTGAAACATCATATGATGCCATATTTAATATATTTTATAGTTGTTGTATTTTAGTACACTCAGATTTTTATTAATGTGCGTTTTGGCGATATTCACAAAAAATAAACTTTTTTAGGGTTTTTGTTTTTGGGCAAAAATTTCGAGAGGTTTGTTTGAAAAAAAAAGTTAAACACGATTAAATATATCGCTCATTTCGTGCAAGACCGTCACAACTCAAAATTTGGCATTTTCGAGTTAGTAATGCAGAAATGTTCTCCTCTTAAATCTCTACAAATTGATCTAAGAACGGAGAGAATTATCGAAAAAATAACGGTAATACAGATGCTTTTGACGCTATGACCTCTTGTAACAAACTTGAGCAATTAACATCAACAAGGTCACATTTCAGTTTTTTTGTTGGCATTCCTCTTGTACATGTGGTTTTCTTTGTAGCAAAAAAGAAACATTTGATTTTATAACTGTATATAAAATAAATAATAAAATAAATAATAATAAGTTGGAATCTTAAAAAGGCTCTCCTGTAAAGTTTCAAATTTTGAGTTGTGACGGTCTTGCACGAAATGAGCGATATGTTTCTCTATTCTTTTAGGATAAACAACAATTGTGTTGATTAAATAAAAATTTATTGAGTTCACAGAAAAAATTTTCAATAGTTTTTTTTTATCAATTAAACAAATTGTTTAAAAAGTATTTAATTTATTGGATAATTAAATCAATTATTTTTTTAGTTAAAAAAAAAATTAAAAATATAATTTTGATTTATTGAAATCGTTATTGAAAAATTTAAATAAATTTTTTATTGATATATGAATTATATAACAAAAAATCTTAATTAATTTTTTCTCTTAAAATTAAACAATTTAAACTTGTAGAATTGTTATTGGAAATTGTCAAAACCTGAGCTATAATTAATTAAATCAATTAACACATTGTGTGAAATGGCAAAGTTTTTGATCAGTTTTTAATTTAAATTAAAAACGTCATTTACTAAAAAAATCACAATTTTCCATTTTTACAATTTTTAGAAATCAATTGATTTTAAATTATTGTTTTTTATGTCTTAAAATAAATTATTTTAAGATTTCAAATTAAAAATTGTCACTAATCACCAAATTCATAGAATCAAGCAAACAATTTGTTGATTTTGCACCTTTTACCAAAATGATTATATTGATTATTAAAAATTGTAAATATTTATAATTTTTAATATTTTTTTTTCAATTAATGATATTTTTAATTTTAATTAAAAAAATGATCAAAAAACATTACCGTTGCAAGCAATGTGTTATTTGATTTCATTAAATATAGCTAAGGTTTTGACGATTCCCTACAACAATTCTAGAAGTTTAAATTATTTTATTTTAAACGAAAAAAGTCAATTAAGAGTTTTTGTTATTTAATTAAACAACTTAAATGTTAATTAAAACAAAATTAAATTTTTAATTTTCTTTCAGCTACAAATATAATTGATTCAAATATCACATTAATTAAATTAAATACTTTTTAAACAATTTTTTTAGTCGATAAAAAACTAATGATAATTTTTTCTGTGAACCAATTCGTGGTTTCTGCAATCATATTATGAGTACCACAAATAATTTTATGATTGTCTGGAATAAGATCTTTCTTATGGTAAAAGGGCAACATTCAAGCAAGCGTTTCAAAAAACATAAAATTATTTAATAAAAAAAAAAAAAAAAATTATTGAACTAAGTTTTTTAGTCATAGTTCAGACTTGCAATTTTGGGTGCTGTAATTTTTAAAAATTCTGGTTTGAAATCGCATTAGTATCCAGATTATAAAATTATTATTTTGCAATTTTTGTATTTTTATCTTGTCTTTCCTTTTCTCCTTTTTATATTGTGTATATAAATACAAATACACCTACAGCCAACTTCAAGTTATAAACAGTGAGCATAACAAAACAAAACAGCATTGCAGAGTACATGAAACTGAGTACCCCTCCCTAATCTTTTCACCCCTCTCACCAATAAACTCAATAATTGCTGCAACAAAAATTGCAAGACTGGACGATGACTTAGAATATATTTGATGACCACGAGCTTTCAATAAGAAAAAATCAGGGCAGTGATCTCAGTTATAATTGGACTTATGCGAACAGAATTGGTCCGAAATTAATGCACTACTGCAGAAGTTGTCAGGACAAAGACGAAGGGGAAACTGTGTATCATTATCTTTGGGAAGAGATATCTGTTTCTTTGTTTGGATGATCTATCTTAGACAGAACTTAGGTTTTTTCTTCTTCTTTAGGATGGGCATAGACGCTTGGGTCAGTCACTGAGGGAACATAGTGAGCTATTCGAGTACAGTTTGAATTTTCTCCTAAAAGTAAAAAAACCTATACAATATACATACATGATTTTGAAAGATGCTTATTTTCTGATACAACCATTAAACGGTTGCAATAACAACAATTACGACTAAAGTACTTCACTATTTTTGAATTTTATTCAATTTTGTTCAAGAGTTGCCTGTGACCATTTAACGATATACATATTTTAAATTCCTTTTAGGAACAGATTTTAAGTACTAACAAGACCTTAAAAGGGTACATCAATTAAATCTCAGTCTCTAACTTCAAACATTTCACAAAACAAATAAGTATCTATGCTCTTTATAAACATATTTAAATGTAACTCCTCTTAAAAATAAAACCTTAAAAACTGTATAATTTTATAATTATCCTTCTTCTATCGTTTGTTTTGCTAAATACAATGTTTAATGTGATTATTTTCATTTCTTCCTGTACTAAATACAATAAAAAAATGTTTATTTTTCTTTTCATTATCCACTAGAAATGAGGTTTTTCAAATACGAACAGAAAAAAAGACCTTATGGTTGTATGGATATTGTGGTATATTCTTTTTTATTTGATTTTGTTTTGAAACTTGCAACATATATTATGGTTGTTGACTTTCTTTTTTGTTGCTGTTCTGTGTGCGTTTTTTTTTTGTATGTTGTAAACTCAAGTTGAAAAATACTTATGCCACCACCGTCACCATTATTAAAATACCATAAGCTGCAAGTTACATAAATGTTTATGTGTTGGTATGATGGTTTGTGGTACATTGTATGCAATGTGGCGGCAACAGCAGTAGCAGCAGCAACAACAACAATAACGCAGCAGTTAGAGTTCAATTTATTTGTGGTTGGCTCAACCTTTTGCTAAATTACTTGTTTTTAAAAGTAGGAAAAACTTTTTGTTTTATAAAATTTTGTTTACACAATTTTAATGATGTTTTTTTTATACGCTCCTTGTTGCTTTATTTTTTTAGAAAGACAAAACTTTTTGTTGTTGTACTTTTATGTAAAATAAAAAAAGCTTTGAACTTGAAAAAAGAAAATTATTGTTAAAAACTTGTGGGTTTGTTTGAAAATAAAAAAAGAATTAAAAATTATTATTTCAAGTAGAGTTTTAGTTTTGTTGTAAATTACTTTTTTGTATAATTAACAATAATTTATTGTTATATATGGGCACAAATATGTTTTTGTTACTGAAAGAATGTTTAATTGGCAGAAGTTGTAAACCTCAAGAACAAGAAGTTTGGTACAAATCACTCATACGCACCGTTGGATTGCAAGTAATTAGAATTAAATAATTATTACACAGGATTTAATAATAATTGAAATCTTATTTAAATGTTAAAAAATATCTGTCACTGAATTGTATAGAGTGTAAGTGAGCCATTTAAAAGCTGCTGGACTTCTATTTTGGTTTCTCTTTGAATTAAATTGAAAATACTGTTTTTAGTCTTTACAGGTTAGCGGCATGCCTTTTTTTAAATAAGAAAATTATATTGCAAACTCATTTAGGGTGCCCCAGTAAGCTAGTTGGTAGTGAGCCAGTCTATCAGTGCGGGGGTTGCGGCTTCTATTCCCGACTGAGACTCTGGTCTCCTGCAGACAAGTATAAAGCTTTGCGGGATTATCATACGGGGAAAAAATTAAAAAAAAAAGAATTTATAATTAAAAAAAAATTTTTTTTTAATAAAACACCTAGCGATCTATAAAATCAGATTTTCCTGCTGTCTGGTGTTAAGTTCGTATTAAAAAGGTTTGTTTGGTATAAACTGTATGAAGTTTTGACATGGAAAAACGCTTGAAAATATTTTTTATGTTAATCTGTTAGATTGATTTTTTTATTGGATCAAAAACTTCATTGGATAAAGTAACTGATAGAATACCTCTCATGTCGGCCAAATGAACTCCAAAAGTATACCTGGACTCGTGATAAAATAAACAGGTGGCATTACTATGCCAGATGACGTTTTTTTGCTCTGCAGTGTTTGTCCAATCTTTTGTCAAAGTTTTGCTTATGTTTACAAAAAGTCCGGGTTTTGTGTTCTGATTAGTGTATTTTATTAAAGTTTTTAATAATTTTAATTAAAAATAGATAAGATATTGACCATAACCAAATAAAATTTGGTTAAAAATGTATTTATTTCATCACGTTCAGCGGCATCTTCTGATTTTTGTTTAAAATAATTTTTGCCGTAAGCTGAGACTAATTTCCATTTTTGTTGTAATGTGTTGCCGTAGCGGTACCACCTGCATTATTTTATCAAGCTTTTCTCAAAATTTTCCACAATCATTTTGCATAGATGTTTCGTAAATTGGAGCATACAATGTTTAAATAATTTGAATTGAATTTTTAAAATATATAAAACGCTTTATATTGCAAAGTTTTTTTTAAAGTCATATTGGTCAAATAAACATACTTCTTAATTAGTAATTTAATAAAGTTTTGTAGTCAATCGAAAGATTTTTAATCAAAATTTGATTTTATTTAAATCAGACTCAAGCTTATCAAATTTACACAGACAAAATGTTCAGTAGATTTTTATCAATTAAAGAAATTGTTTTAAAAGTATTTCAAATTAATTAATGTGATAATAAAATAAGTTATTTTTTTAGTTCAATAAAAAATAAAAATATAATTTTGATTAAATTAACACTTAAGTGGTTTTAAAATAAATTTTTAATTAAAATATTAAATTAATAACAAAAAATCTTAATTGATTTTTTTCATTTCAAATAAAATAATTTAAACTTGTAGAATTGTTGTTGGGAATTGTCAAAACCTGAGCTATATTTAATTAAATCAATTAATAAATTGTTTTAAATGGCTAAGTTTTTTTTGATAATTTTTTGAACTAAAATTCAAAATATCATTTATTTATTAAAAAAAATTAAAAATTCACAATTTTCATTTTTTCCAATTTTTAGTAATCAATATAATAATTTTGGTAAGAGTTGCAAAATCAACAAACTGTTTGCTTGATTCTATGAATTTGGTGATTAAAAACAATTTTTAATATTTTCTGTGTAATTTTCATAAAATTATTGAAATGAAGGAAAATTCTTTGAAATTAATTAAAATTTATTGCTAATTTTGTATTCTTGACTGAACCTTGAAATGCCCCAAAAATATGGCTAAAAATGGATTGAAATGCCCCAAAATATGGCTAAAAATGGATTATTATAAATGTCATGACTTGCCGGACAAGAACTTAAGTTCAGCCTAGAACCGGATGTCTCGACTGTGTAGAAGAAGACTGCCGAAATAAATGAAATAAATGCAATGCAAGACCCGAATGGAAGAAAAATAGTAAACGAGGTTATGGCCCACGAGGCTGGTACACCAAAAGATGATGATGATTAAAAACAATATTCGGGTATGTGATGAAAATCGATCGATTTCAAAACGAACGTTTTTAAAAGGCGTGATGAATTTCGAGCGGTTTTAAAATCAATTTCTGAACTACAATTTAATTTTTTTTATTTAAAATACCGTACAATTAATTCCTGTAATACACTATTTAAAAGAATATGGACAGAAAATAAGAGGAATATGTATAAAAAAACCATTTTAAAAAATTCTATAAACGATATTATCGGCTTTAAATCGTTTCGTTTTCCAAATCGATTTCCATCACGTACCTGATTGTATCTTTTTTATCACTTATTTTTTTATAACTGCATAACTTTTCAACTATTCAAAATTTTGTATACGAAAGTTTGGTATATAAATTTATATTAGTTAAAGGGCGAAACATGTTAACCTTCCTATACCCGCGCTAATTTTAGCAACACATATACCCACGCGCGGTGTTGCAGACCAACAATTTTAACCCTTCTTTCCTAGATTTTTATAACAAAACCTTAACAAATATTTTTTTTTTAACTTTTACAAGATAGTGATCAAAATCGATGGTTTTTTTGGATACTACAAACACAAAACTAAAACATTTTTTTGCTCAAAAAAAAAACAAAAATTAACTTTTGTAACCCTAAAAACACTTGATGTTCAATATATAAATCACAGGTTGAATTAGCAGTCAGCCTTAAAATAAAAATCAGGACATACAGCATTCGACCCGCGCCGGTCTTACAGACCGAATGTTACTGAATACTCCTACACAGACGCCCCATACAAACACGTGGAGTACACTTAAATAAAACTTGCTATAAATCCGGCAGCTAACAGCAAACACAACTTTCTAGCGTTTCTGGAAAAATAAATATAAATATAAATATAAATAAAAAGTATTTCGTCGGTCTGTATGAATGTAAAAAATGGTGTTTAGCACAAATTGGCAAGTAAGCACATCAAAATTATATCTTATTAATTACAATCTTTTTATTTTTTTAAGTACACGGCTTAAATTAAGCACAAAATAACGTTGGTATTAATACTTTTTCTTAGTTGAATTTTATAATTTTTGATATATTTCGAAATCTATTTTTTTGTGGGGAAAAAATAAAAATTGTCTTAAAAATTTTTTTTATAAAAAAAAAAAAAAAAATTATTATATTTGTATCGCCACAGAATTCTTTAAAAAAATACTTCTATTTAAAATCACACATAATTGGCTTTAGATCTTAAACAAGACTTCATTTTGGCAAGAGATCTATGGCCTAACTATATTTTTATACCCTTCACCGAAAGTATAAACTTCTGTATTCTAGATCCTTATGAGGAGAGAAGTTTAAATCGCGTTTTCCATCTGTCCATTCGTCTGCCCGTTGAAATGGGTTTTCCGAAGACCCCAGATATAATGGGGACCAGGTATTTATTCATTTATATCGCATATATTCCGGAACTGTTTGCTATTTAAATCCAGCCGGATTGGTCCACAAAAGGCTGAGATATGAGCAAAAAAAAAAACACGATTGCCTTTAATTTCACCCATAAGTCCCTTGTCGTTGTTTTTTATTGTTTTATGTTGTTTATGTTAATCTAAGAAAAGGCTAGAGACAAAGCTTCCTAATAAGGTACAAAGATCATGGTAATCAATAGAAAATATCCGACAAAATGTGGGTGCCCCGGTGGACTTGTTGTTAGTGAGCTAGTCTATCAGCGCCGGGGTTGCGGGTTCGATTCGCCCCGGAGACTCTGGTCTCCTGCAGACAAGCGTAAAGCTTCGCGGGATTCGCATAGGGAAAATTTTAATTAAAATAAAATTAAAATTATATTTAAAAAAAAAGATTGGAGAAGTGAGCGTGGAACTTGTCATACAAAGACATAATAAAATTCTGTATACCTGGAGAACAGCAAGAGCCAAAGTTTCTAAATCAGGTACAAGTTTTTAGTTATTCATACGCAACATCCGACAAAATATGGGCGGGATTGGAGAAATGGGCGAGGCACAAAATGGATTAATTTATACTTAAAGATCAGTATTTATATAACTTTTGGTGAAGGGTATATAAGATTCAACATGGCCGTATACATCACTCTAAATTGTTTTACATGTTGTTAAAATATGAACTTGAATTTATAAATAGAATCGGGATTTATTTTTCAATTCAATTCAATGAGTGAAGCAAGATTATCGATAGCAAATTTTTTTACATGAATTTTAATAAAAGGAAAAATATATTGTTTTGAAAAATATGGTTTAAAACCCTTTTTTAAGTTTAAGAAAATAAAAGAACATTTCAATTATGTTTAACAAATACAACTTAAACAATTTTTTTTTTGGTTATTTGCAATAAAATGTTTTATAAACCATTGTCTGGGATTTTTATTTATTATTGTTTATTTTTTTTTGGGGGGGATTTTTAATAACAGACAAATGTAAATGTATTTCAGTAAAACCTTCAACGCCAATGGAAAAAGAAAAAAAAATGTACAGAAAACCGAAATAAATAAATGAAGAGTGAAATGGCATTAAAACCACGATATTTAATTGGATAAAATTGCCAAACGAGAGAAAGGCGATTAAATTTAATTATTAGTTATGAATGTTATGTTGTTGTATAAACGAATGTACCCAGTCAACATTTTATGAAATGGATGAGTATTTTTCGACTCTTCTGCATTATTAGAAAAATCATGCATGATCCAATTTTTTTTTAAAATAGCATATGAGAATTTTATCGGGGAAAAATAGTGCCCCACACTAAGAAGTCCTTTATAACCCAAATTTTAAGCGTATTTTTGCCCGTCTACGATTTATATTTGTTATTGTTTTTTATTCTTACAACTTCACGAAATATCAATTTAAAGCAATGTTCTCATGAAATGTTGACGACTGTTGTAAACCTCCGTACAATTTTTTTTAAATTATTCAATATTTATGCGTAGGTGCCAATTTTTTCTAAATGGTGATTTTAAGGCCCTATAGAACTTTAAATTGTAAAAAATAACACAAAAATTTTATGTTAATCAAAAAAAAAAAAATTTTTTTTTATTCGGAAGATCCAATAATGATTGAAAATGAATTTAGGCATATTACACTGCGGCTCTTCTTACGTTCAATTTTTCTTATTTTTAAAAATATAAGGTCCAGCGTTTAAACCGCACCAACGTTTTCTGGCTGTAATGGAGTCTGAAGGGTCTGTTGTAGATTTTTCTACTACACATGTGGTAATTTTGTTTAAAAACATACCTGTGAAGCTAAAAATTAGCCCTGCGCTATTAAAATCACAAATTAGCGAATCGATGACTGATTTTCAAAGCTAATTTGGATACTGATTTACTAGAGTATAGTAATCATTAATTTCAAAAAGTCAGCGCAGTGTGAAAGTTCGTTTAACAGCTAACTCTTTCGAAGGTTCTGTCGGGCTTAAAAACACCCTTTAGTTTGTTTTGTAACCTACAAGTGGTCAAAGAAGACACAGTTCACACTTTTTTTTCTTAAATTAGCTTTCAAATGCTAGCTGGGTAAGTTTGTGTGTATACATGACTAATATGTATATGCGAATATGTGGCAAGTAGCACAGCTCAGCTTTGTGCGGTATTATATGAATTCAATTTTGTTGTAGCAACTAGCAATTTTTTTATTTTGGTTAAAGGGACAATATGCACAAAAGAGTAAATAAATGCTAACCATATGCAACATCCATACAGATCTATATGCACATACATGCATATATACAATCAAACATAAATAATTGTATTGTTTGTAATTTTGTAAATGTTTAAAATTATGTGTCTTTTTTGTGGATTTATTTTTACTCTTGTTTTCAATTATTAAAATAGAAAACTGGTGATTGGATTTATAAACATATACACACACACACAAACATATATTTACATATGTATGTATATACACTCGCAGGTTTTGTATGGTTTTTATTGCGGCTGAAAAACTGAATGTGCGTTTTGCAGTGATTTTAATTTAATTAAATTAATGCACAGATGAATTAACAAAAAACACTTTCGTATTTAAATACATCTATACAAGCCAGAAAAGAGAAATGACCCATTAAACGCTTATTAATGCGCTTTTACCATGAATTTTATATATACAGGCGTATGCATATGCATGTATGTAAATGTGCATGCAGTTGTAAGTGTTTAAGTCTGTAAAAAATTAACGAAAAAACTAAACAAATATTATAATATAAATTAAGTGGCTTTTTGAAATGACATCTAAATATAATTGGATTAGTTTCGAAAAGAATCAACTCGTACATTCGTTTTCAAGAATGAATAGCCCAGCTAACATTTGGGTGATCATTTTCTTTAAAAATCACCTAAATGAGTGTTCTTAGATCGCTTTTGATAATTAAAAACTGATTTATCACATTAAAGAGAATTCATATTTGATTCAGTAATATGCGCAAAAGGTGTCAGAAAACCGTTACAAAGGATTCTTTGATGTGATTCGTCGGTAGGGCCCCAGCTGACATTTGGGTGATCTATTTTTTGTAAAAATTCCCTAAGTGATTCTTTTCGAATCGCATTTGATGATTAAAAACCGATTTATCACTTGATCGATTGAAAAAGATTAATATATGATTCATTTATACGTTTAAATAATGATTTATAAATGTTCTGAATTTTAGACTCAATTATCACTAGAGCGACTGAAAAAGGATTCACATATTCATATGATAGAAAAAGAATCAGAAAATTTTATCACAAATGATTCTTTGATGTGATGCATCGGTAGGGTACCATTTTCACACAACGAGAGCATCATTTATGACAGAAAAATTAGCTTATATTCGAATAGTTTGCTCGTAAAGCTGATTCCTAAAAGATTTGATTTTGATTCATAATGCATAATGAATCATTTGTGATACAATTTTCCTATTCCTTTTTGATTATATGTGACAGCGCATAGAGAAAGGGACCTAAGGGTAAAAAAAAATCAATTTTCACTTTTTTTTTTGATGTGGACAACATCTGAGCGCATTTTCCAGGTTGACCAACACGTTCCTGACGTCATGAGATGTGTCGCTTTCAAATGAGACCAATCCCAACACGCTCAGTGATGGTACACCAAAGATACACGTATTTAAATCTTTAAAATGGTTTTAAATGGTTTTTTACCATTAGGTCCCTTTCTCTATGCGCTGTAACATATATAAATATAGATAAATCAGTTTTTAATCATCAAAAGTGATCTCAGAAGACTTATTCAGGTGATTTTTACAAAAATTATTTTGATGATAATTAAGCTGGGGTGTGGTTTTTGTAGAGCAGCATTGTCAGAAAATTATTTTTAAATAAAAAAAAAAAAATAATGATAAAAAAATTGTAATTGATACTTAAATATGTATGTATTTATTTAGACATTGTTGCATACCATAGTTGGGGTAGTGCACGAAATATGGACTTAAATCAGCATGGCACTTTTACTAAATTAAACTGCAAAAAATTAGTTTGCACTATTTTTTACCAGCTTTAGTGTGATTGGTATTTTTTCACTAACAATAAAAAAATTGAGTCGTATTGCAAATTTTTTCACTAGCACTAACGGTGATTGAATGAAAAAAATCTGCACTCAATTTAAATAGTGCAAATTTGTACTTGCAATCAAAAAAGCTGCATATAAGCAGACTCTCACTAAAATTTAAAACATGTTCGTATTTTTTGATTCTTGTGGTGATATGCATAAGCAAAGGAAATTTTGTCAATAACGGAATATCTCCTGGCTCTTATCATGATAAAACAAGTTTTTTTGTTTGTAAATTTAGTAAAAAAATTTAAGTTGCACTGAAATGAGTGATGAACAAAAAAGTTGCAATAAACTGACGATTGCTTTTGCTTAAATTACACTATTTTTTTAGAGCTGCTAATTTTTAATTCATCACTCAACACCAACAAAATGATTGCAATAATTTTGCACTATCACTAACTGTGAGTTGAAGCTGCAAAATTAGTGCACTACCCCCATCCATGTTACCCCGGTACCCCGGTAGGCTAGCTGGTAGTGAGCTAGTCTATGAGTACCGGGGTTGCGGGTTCGATTCCCGCCACAGACTCTGGTCTCCTGCAGACAAGCGAAAAGCTTCGCGGGATTATCGTAGGAATAAAAAAAAAAACATACATACATACATATGTAGAGTTTTTGGGTATGGAAGGGACAAAAATATACAAAAATAAACAAGTCAACACAAATTAAAGGGTCTTCCAAATTTGGTTAGTTGATAGCGACCATATTGTTAAGGCTACGTATGTATATCTGTCGAATTGACAGTCTTTCATTCAGTCTGTTTTACCAAATCACCATAGACGGATACATCGATCAAAAACACGAGCAAATGATAAAATTGTTTTATTAATCATCTTCAGCGATGAAGCGCATTTTTGGATAAATGGATACGTCAACAAAAAATAGTTAATAATATTGAGTTTGGAACAATACCAATCCACATCAGTTCCGATATCGTGCATTTCGATCTCATAAAATCTTTTTTTGGGTTTTCTTAAGGCTGAACTCACGTCAACAAAAAAACAAAACAGTATTATTGACTTATACTGCGACAAAATACTGGTTGCAGAAAATACATGTGGTTTTATACAACATACCCACACAGAGTAAGACAAGACAGGCTGAAACGAACCTCGTTACACATAATTACGTGCTTTTTGATGTAAACCAGACCAATTAAGACAAGCGAAAAAAAAGAAAAATACAAAAAACATTGTCGCATTGCTGTCTGATGTCAAAGACGTTTTTTTTTTTGTCTTTTTCCGACTTGGGTTAATATGTGTAAATTGTCCCATAAGAGCTAACGTTCTGTTGCCATGTCAGTCAAAAACAAAAAAAATACAACTTACTAACAACTTCTCATTCGCTTTACAGTTTAATTTGTATAATATCTTTATCTTTTCTTAAGGCTTTGGAAAAAAATTTCCTGCTCTAAACAACCAGTGAAATGCGCATAGGAACTAGCTTAAGCCAATAGACAATATCATAACAAAATCTTATTAATGAATGAACAATTTTGTGCTCCCGAAAATAACTTTGACTATTTTGTCTTTTGTTGGTGTGCCAGAGCCAGAGCGGCCCGTAAAGCCAACATAACCGTACTGTCGGTAAAATTTAGCCTGCGAGTAGAGTCATGGAAAATGAGACATTTGCACGATGTTAAATTTCATACATAATAGAATTGATGGCTTTTAATTTATTTAAGATTAAAGATAGATAGCACTTAATGAAATACCCTTTTCGTAATTATTGTGGCCCAATATTTTTATGTTAACAAATTAACCTCTAAATTTTATGTGATTTAAAAAAAGTAAGTGTGAAGTAACTAAATGCATATTGGCGTAAAAACCGCACGTTGGCGTAAACATAATAAATAGCAAATTTCAAAATCGGTTTTAAGTTTTGAATAAAGGGATAAAGAATTATCGTTGCATAAAGTAACTTATACTTTTATTTTTGTAAAAAGAACAAGTAAGAAAAAATTGTGGGACCAGACCGACCATATGATATGATTTCCGAGATTTGGGATCTAACAGCAACTAACAAAATATAACGATTACTATAAATCGGTCTATAAAACAAAGGTAGAAAGCAATTTAATACAACCAATAACTTTAAAATATCTGTGGCAATAAGGAACGAGTGTTTAATGTGCGGTTTACACAATACAAGTAATTGAACGTTTAGTAAAATTTATATGAAAAGCGCTTGAAAAATGGGGGCTTTTCATATTAATTTCAATTATTCAGTTCAATTACTTTTACATATTGTGAAAAGCCCACATAAAATCATATTTTTAGTTTTGTAGGAAAGCAATTTAAAACTTTCTAATTCTAATATTATCATCATTTCTATTCGATTTAAGTTTGTTTGAATTTTTAATTGCTAAATAATGTCACAGAGGGAATACAAACTAGAGTTTTTTATCAAACTAAAATAACCATTAAAAAATAAGCAGAAAGTAATTTTTGCTTTAACTTCCTAAAAAATCGTACAAAATAACTGAACCTTTGCCCAAAGGTACTTTTAAACATAAAGATCCAGAAGGTGCCAGTAAAAAAAATTCTTAAGTTTTTGACATTGATATATAGGTATTAAAATCCTTGATCTTATTAAAGTGAAAGTCTGAATATATATTTTTGTTGGCACAAATTTTATAAGACTTTCTTAATTTACAAGATTACGAACGAGCAATTCATTAGATTCGTCTTGAAAGTTTTACAATCAAGGATTGTGAACAACCTCCCCACCGTGGATGTTACAACCGCCATATATATATAATAACGAAATCTACATATATATATAACAGCGTTTTACGAAGAAGTCTTAGGCGAGTGAAGCTTTTTGGTTGGCTTTAGTCATATGAATCCCTCTTTAAGGCTATTTTATTTAAAACTGCATAAAGAGTTATTGAATTACAATAGAAAAACAACACTGCTCGCTTCATTTTAATACTTAATATGCGAAGATATATTTTGCTCTGCTATAAAATTTTATTTATACATTTCTAATCGAGGTATGTAAAAATCAATATTTCTTCTACTCAATATCCAAGCAGAATTCCCTCATTCTATAAGCGAAAAATTCAAAACTTTGTTATTGCATACACTAACACCGATAATAATAGAATTTTCAATTGTAAATTTAATTACACTTTTGACACATTTGGTCAAGCCTTTAACAGAACACAAACACACACACAAATACATACACACTCATCCATTCATATAATAATAGACAATTTCACACCCACATACATTCTCTTATATGTCTATCAACATGTGTACGTATTCTCACACTCGAATGCATTTTAAACATTTTACAAAATCAATTTTGAAATGAATCCCTCATGCAACAAACATTCGCAACAAAGGACATACCCACACATACATACATACATAGACCCATTGGGATATGTAAAGACAAATAATAATGCAATTGTTGTATTTAAATGGAGTGTGGCCAATCTAGCAGGGACATTTATACAACTTGCCTTTAAATAAACCAGTATTTTCGAAATAGTCCTATAAGTTTGGCCATTTCCTTTTCCCCTCCCCATTTAAAAATGTACAACAATGTTCTTGTAATATATACATATAAGCATGTTTATGTGTTTTAAGTCATGGTATTAAAGTGCATTATTATGTATGTTTTACATATGTTTATCAGATATCCATATGTATAATTTTACATAAATATGTTGTTGATGTTTTTGTTATATTTTTATGGATTTTAATGGCTATTTAAATAGATACTGTTGTAGATTTTTCGAAAAAAAAAAACACATCATAATAATAATTTTTAAGACAGATTATTTTAAATGCATAATTAAAAACTTATCTTCATTTAATATGATTATTTATAGACTTTAAGGGATTACAAATAAAATTTAATTATATGTATGCGTGTATGTAGATGAACTTGTGGAGGTGTTATTTTCACACACAAATACGCACGTACACAAACACTCTGTGATTGTAGGTGTTGGCCAAAATATTTAATTATTTAGATATTTTGTGGTAAAAATATTATTACATAAAATTGTCTGTTAGAATTTTTGAAATTCTAAAAACGAATTTAAAAAAAACATTAATTGTAATTAAAAATTTTAAATAAAATTTACAGCATTTTTCTTTTTATAATAGAATGATAAACCAACAAACACGAAGTCAAACATTTGAAATAAAATGACTGTCGTTTGATATCGACTATTGAATGGTTTGATTTCGACATTTGAATTCGAATTGAAAATTATTCGATATGTTATCCAATTGTTATCAAGTGTTATTCTTAAATTTAAAAATTAAATATGGCAATAATTAAACCAAAAAGACATCGTTTACGATAAGAGAAAAATTACTTGTAAAAATATATTAAATAAATTGTGATTATAAAAATTATTGCAATGAGTGAGTATGAATGAGAATTAGAACTTGTTCCCGGGATTTTCAATTGTTTTCAATTCCCGCTTTCCCGGGAATTAATTGCGGGATTCCCGAGCTATTTTGAAGAAAAACTTTTCTTAAAACTTTAGTAAATCTATGTGGAACTCGCGTCTTTAGTGGTTTTAACCAACTAACTTTTACCACAATAATAAGATTGGCTGCTATCGAAGGCCTTATAAGCTGATTTTTGAAAATGGTCTTTATATAGGGCCCATAGGAAATTATACCCCTATCTTCACAAAATGTTATTTCTTATCTTAGCAAACTGAAGTGGGCTAAATTTTCCAACAATTTTACTAAGTTTTGAGTTTAAGGACGTAGTAAAGTGTTTTCGGATAGTGCGTTCTATATGGGGCGTATGATCTTCACAATATCTGTTGGTGTGATGTCGAGTCTTATGAAAGTAGATTTTGCTAAGTTGCACCAAAAAAGTAATATTCGATACTATTTAAACTATACTAACATGATTCCCGAGAGTGTTGTTTTTTATTATGGACCGACCTTTACGAAATTTTTTGACATTTGAAACGAATTTGATGAAATGTAATGACACTTTTGTCCATTTTTTAGGGAGGTAATTCCATATTTGCGTGCAGAACACTTTTCCTACTTAACCAATTCTGCTCGAATTCAATCCCAAACTGCCTAGAAGAACTATAAATAATTTAACACCCAAAAGGATAAATCTACTAAGAATTACTGAAGGACCCAGAATATATATACTTTTTGAGATCTTAGATGAGTATTAAAAAAGATTCACATGGAAAGACAAGCTTAGTATACATTTCTCTGTGTGCGGAACATATGACATTTTTGATTTAGAACGAGTTCTATTTCCATCAGCTGGTTCGTATTACCAAATTGTTTGTTGCGGCGAAAATTAATTGAAATTTTATCAAATATATGTAAATAATAATAGTAAATATATAATAAAAAAAAAATAAAAAAATACACAAATAATTATTAATTTTTGTACATATAACCACTCAGCTGTTTTAAGATTGTTTTCTTGATAGGTTTTGTCAAATGTACTTTACATACCAACATTTGAACATGGAAATTATAAAACCTTTGTATTGCTCAAACTTCGCCATACACATGAAATTAAATGTGTGTATAAGAGTGATATTCCACATGACAAATACACATAATGCGACCATACCCATCAGAAACTTTGCGTACAAAATAAGTAGAAAAATAATAAGACCTTGAGGAAAGGAGTACTTATTTTTCTTCTATAAAAAGTACTTACTTTTGTACTAGAAAAAGTACTTATTTTTGTTCGCGATGTCCCAAAAGTAATCCTTTATAATTTGGACAATTACAACCTAAAAAATAATACCTTTATTTTATACTTAAAAGTTGTATAAAAATATGTAGTTACCAAAAGAGACAAGAAATAAGTACTTTCAAATTTACTTTCAAAGAGGTTATTAAAATTGCTCTAAAATCTTATGGAATTTTTGTTGAAAAAGTGTAAACAATGTTAAATTTTTCGAAATGTAAGAAAATATTTAATAAAAGAGTGCTTTTGCTGCACAAAATCATTTATAGCTCTAACACTGTAGTAACAATGTGTGTATTAATATATGTAAATATACGGGCCTGTCACAGAAATCGATTTCCATCAAAAGTTTTGTTAATTCCGAGAAAACTTCTTTAGAAAACAAAAACCGATAAATTTTCTCGGAATGAAATCACTTATAATTTTTCGATCGAAAAAAGTTTTTCTTTTGATTTTTCTTTGGTAATATTGTTACCACATTTAACTTAATAATAACAAAATTAAAATTTGTCGGAATTACGAAAATCGATCGAAATGAAACTACGTATTCAAAATTATTCCGAATTCAAAACCATTCTCCAAAAAAACATCGTTAACATTAGATTGATAGTACTACTAGTATTCTAATAACAAGAATATATTTTGTTGGTAATTTTGGAACATATTTATGTATTTATTTACATCCATTTTATTGATTTTTGGATTTTCCATGTATTTCACATCGAAACTTTTATTAAAATTTTATATTTCCAAATTGAAAAAAATTAACGACAGATGAATTTACAAAACAAAAATTTTTTCATTTATGATCCACATTTGAGAATAATGTTTGAAAGCAAGTTCAAAATATGTAAATACTTTATTCCCTATTTACAAAAAAAAATCCCCTTTTTGTTGAGAATGCAACGTTTTCCAAACTATTTTCAAATCATTAATAAGCGTTTGTCATTTAAGAAAGGGTTTGATTTTAAATTATTTTCAATTTGCTATCAAATCTCCAAGTTTGTTGGGTATTGATTATGCATTGTTGTGGTCAGTGATGCCAACATAGCTCTTTTCGGGCTAGATTAAGTTCTTTTTCTAGTACTTGAAATGCGAAAAAAAATGTTTACCCCTTAAACAAAAAACCCGCAAATTTTGCTCTTTTTGTTATTTCTGTTTTGACCTTTTAGCCCCGTTTTTGCCTTTAGTTCCGTATGATTATATTTTTTTTTCTGGCATTATCGAATGGTTAAAAATGTCCTACAAATTGAAAAACATGCAAATGAAAAAAACATTGAAAGTACGATTAAGTTTAGGATGGAGGTCTGTAGTTGTAAAAATGCAAATGGTCACACTCCATTTATTTATCTTTCTAGTTTTGCTATTAATATATCGATATATCCGTACTAAAACGCTGAACTTGAGAAGAGATTGAGTGGCATGAATTTATTAAAAAAAATATCGTTAAAGACAATTAATTCATAGTCTGAAACAAGTTTACAGTTGTTGTTCAAGCTATGAAATACCTGACGAGTTATGCTTAAATTTTAATTCTGACGAAACATACAAAGTGGGGCTTCCAATCGGGATTGGGTTTTCTGAATCCCGGGGTTCGGGGTTGAAGAAAATATTTCGGGATATTTTGAATTCCGGGATTCACGGGATTATTAAAAACTTTTCGGCATGTTTTTTTTAATTATTTTTTTATTTATACCCAATATATAAAAAATTTTTAATCTGTATTGAAAACAACATAATTTTCATGTTAAAATACATATTTCATGCACATATATTATTCATTTGTAAAATATTTAATAAAAACAAACTTAAATTATTAATTGATCACAATTCATAAAGATCATGTAATAAAAAACGTAACAAAAAACATAAAAATATTATTTTTTATTGATTATTAATATAAAAAATTACACCATTTCCAATTGTATATTAAAATTTTCCAAATCTATTTTAAAATTTCCCAAATGAATTTTAAAAATGTTTAAATATAATTTAAAATTTGTAAATACAATGGAAAAATTTCCATTAAAATTTTAAAATTCTCCAAATGTATTTGAAAATTATTTTAAAAATTTCGAAATGTATTTACAATTGTCCAAATGAATTTTACGACTATTAAATTGCATTTACAAATTTTTTTAAATGTGTTTCAATATTATTTAAATATATTTTTTAATTGTCCAAGTGTATTTTAAAATTTTCCAAACGTATTTAAAAAAATTGTGTACCAGAAAACATTTGGACAATTTCCACATTGAAATTGAAAAATTTTATAATAAAATTGGAAATTATGTGGTCCAAAATTTTAAAAGACGTGTATTTATTACTAAGTTGAGAAGCATACATCTTATGATTTCAAGATGCTTCTTAAGATTAATAAAGCTTCCAATGTTGTGTCTGACGGAACTTTTGTCGGAAATCGGGATCTCGAAAATCCCGGGACTAACAATCAGAAATCCCGAGATTTAGGATTGGCTTAATCCCGAAAATCATGGGATTTCCGGAATTTCCCGATCGGAAGCTCGTCACTGTATCCCATAGATAATGATTTATGGAATGAAGACGAGGATCACCACGTATTGCAATTTTAATAAAACAATGACCAATTATAAAATGATGTAAAAGATACTTCGAGCTTTAGTTATGTCTTAATTTTCTGTTTAAAATTTTTTGTGTTTTACTTTAAACAATATTTTTAGCTCTTTTTTGTGCTTTATTGAAAAAAAGTTGGCATCACTGGTTTTGGTAGTAAATTAAGCGTATAGGAAAATATTAATTGTAAATAAAGTATTCGTTTAGATCATGATATGTCCTTTTTCGAATTTATGTTACATTCGTTCACCCTAGGTCCTCCGTTATGAGCGACTAATAAACTAAGTTTAAATACTTTCATAATTAAATAAAGTCCTTTTCTTTAAATCCTGGAAACAAATTCGGTTAAGAGACTATACATACTTGAAATAAAAGTTTAAAAATTATTATAAACATTGTAACCTTAATTTTCAAAATAAAAAAAATTATTTAGTTTTATTTTCTTCGACCTTTTAGTATAAGTTTGATAAGTTTGACCTTGCGCTTGAATATTTATTACATAAAAAAAATTGTTATAAAAATAATTAATTTCTTATTTATTATTTGTACTCACAATAGTTATATATATTTAAAAACAAATATACATTTTAAATTTTGTTTTATGTTAAAATATTACAAATATGTATTATTTTTGTATGCCAATCAATTATTCTCTTTTTTGAATTTTCATTTGCTTCCCTTGTACCAATATTTACACGTATTAATATTCAAATAAGTACCACATTCTAATTTTTGTTTAGAAAATCAGCAATAAATTAAAAAAAATCGTACAGATACCATATTCACGTACGTGCTCAAAGCACTCAGTTACAATCACTTTGTTGTTTATAAAACTTATAATAGATTATATTAAAACCGACCTTTTCAAAAAAGAAAAAAATGACAATTTGTTGTTTTAATTTTTGATTTGTAACAGGCTCAAAATCAGTCGTGCCATTAAATTTTTTACTTGAACACGTTATAAATATCTACTCTAAACTTTTCCCTTTTGATTTTAGATTTCATATCAAAATGATACAAAATAAAAAAAAAAAATAACAAACGCTTTTAACCCCCTGCCATGGATGTCTACAACGGTTAATTTAAATCCTTTTTTGAAATTCTAAACGCCTCTTTTTTGTTGCTGTGTAGTCCTCGCTGTTGTTGTGTTTCTGCTTATGTATTAGAAAAATCCTTTTAAAGTTTTGTTTTTGTAGTAACAAATATACTGGCAAAAAATAAAATATATCCCCAAATAAGAAAATACAAAAACAGCATTAGCAACAACTCTCACATACACACAACATACATACACAAAAATGGAAAAAAGTGTAGAAATTTACATTTCCGCTTTGATGGTTAAAAATTAGCTGACATTGTATAATTTTGTACAAGAAACTGTTTGTTGTTTAATGATGACAATGAGGACGATAATAATGATGTTTTTGATATTGCTACACATTTAAATTGTGGTGTTTGTAGTGATGTTGAAGTTTCAAAAGGGGTTAAAGTGCCAGAAAAATAAAAAAAAAATAAAATAATTTCGAGTATTGATAGTGATGATAATGTTTTGTCGAATAAAAGGTTTGACAGTTTTCCTTATTAGTCTACAAAAACAACAACACCACTTTAAACTGAACTCTGTTGGGTTGTTAAGTTAATTTCATTAATGTTTACCTTACAATATTGCTTTTGTTGTTGTAACAATTGTTGCCTTTTGATGTTGAATATTATTTTGTGGTTGCTGTTGTCTTTGTTGTTGCGGCAGTGATAATAAAGTAACGCAAATTCAAGGAAAAAGTAAATTAAGTTTAATAAATACGATTATTTTAAATGATTTAAGGATTTTCTAATTAACTGTTTTTTTTTTAATCAAAAGGAATATTTTAATAGGTTTTTAAAATGCCAAAGACATAATTGCTACGAGTTTTTGCGGTATTTTGGAAGCAAATAAACGAAATTGGTTACAGCAACTTCCTTATTAGGAGTACAAACAAGTCTTTACGATTTGGATTTTTTGTGGATCCTTAAATATATTATGAGAGATTGCTTTTTAGATGTAAAACATACTATTGTAATTACAGACAAGTGGCAAGATTAAAGTAGGAAAAATCAGTTTCGATCCCTTTCAAGTGGTCTTTCGGTATTATTTTGATTAATTTAATTAAAATCTGTAGCTCAATTATAGCGATTGTTAATAGAACAGTTGCATCAATTCAAAATAATGAATTCAGGAATTTTATAGAAATTTTTTTAGAAGAACAAAATAATAGTTTTAAAAAAAAAAAATTAAATTAATACTGTAAAACCCGTCTCTTGCACTGTAAACATAATCAATAATAAATAAATTATTTGTGTTCTCTTTTTAAAAGCAGCGTTGTATTTTGGATACGGGAATAATGCATTTTATTAAGAGATTCGAAAATTTATTGGTGATATTTAAAGATTGTAAGATTTTCATTTCACATTTATTTTCGAAATTTATTTTAATCTAATTACTATTTCAGTATTGTTCTTTCAAAGGGTACATATATTTCTCTAAATGAGAGAAGTAATTGTGAGTAGTTTCATAGGCTTAAGTCTTAAACATTAAACTGGAAAATAAGTTAGGGCCGTTCGGAAATGCATCACTGCGCTGCAGCTGATGCAAACAAATCTAAACCACGAATCACAAAAATGGCACCGGCATCAGCTGATTTGCACGAGCATCGCAAACTAACCGCATCAGATGCAACAAATATTTATGACTGCTGCGGGCAGCCGCTTATAATTTAGATTTATACAGTACAGTTATGACGAATCAATGAACACAACATTAAAATTTTTATTTTGTTTGAAACACAACAATATTTTTTTTAAAGAATTGTAAAACATTATTTAGGACATTATGACGATATGACTTGATACCACACCTTGTGAATCACGTAGATTTGTACGAGTATATCCAAAGTTTTATCAAATTTGCCCACGAATATTCCTGTGAAGATCTAAAACATTTGAAAATAATTTTCAAACCTTTTTTATCGATTTATTTAAAATAATTTTTATTTTGATAGCTTTTTTCTGCGATTTAATCAAGATACTTCTCAAGCAAATTCACGTCATTTGCAATCGCTTTACAACGCTCATTTTAGTAACAATATTTAAGCCCACATAAGGATAAATTAGGGAACCTCATATATACGTACGTAAAATAATACAACACGTACGCTTAAACAAGATCAGTACGCAATCCTAGTATTTGTCTTCGTCAACTCATAATCGTAGTATGCCGTATTTTCTTTTTGTACAAATTCACAAATACAAATTTTTTTTATTTTGTATAAAATGTATACGTGAACTGTGCATGGCAAAATACGGCACGGTACACTAAATTGCCGTTCCTTAGTGTTTTTTCGAACTATGGCCCAAATTATATACAAACATAATTAGCATCAAATTACATATCCACTAAAGCCCTTCTAGTTAATATATAAAAATATATTCTTGGCTGTATTTGATACCTAAGTGGTGTAGCCTAAAAAAACACCCTGTATAGCAAGTGCTCTAATATGTTCAATAACCTGTTATATTTGATTTAAGAACTGTCAACTGTGTAACCCCGTAATTTTTTTAGCTACAAAATTAGTCTATTCTTTTACAAATTTAAAATTAAAAAAAATTTCATTGGAGTCTCTATGGATACTCTTTTTTTTTGTAGTAAAAATCTTCTCCTAAGGATGTTCTAAACGTCTTTTTGAGCACTAACCTTTTGGTAGTGAACTTTCAAGAGATACAGGTAAAGCCAATACCTGAATACCTGTTTGTGGCTTAAAATTTACTAAAATCGTAAAGATCCCGGCAAGACAGAGTTTTCCTAAAGACGTTTTCATTAAAACTCAAGATTGAATACAAATCAGCTAACACAAAGTAAAATTTGAATTCACACAGCCACTTTAATAAGGGACTCCTTTGTGTATTGGAGCGTATGATTATTATTGATTATTTACAAATTGAATATTATTCTTACAGAGATTTTATATTTAACTAATTTAATCAAAAATAAACAACTTATTTGTTTTATTCCTAATTTAATAACTACAAAAAACTTTTCCATATAATCAAATAAATGTCTGCCCTTAATATATATTTCCTCCTCTTTTTTTAACTTTATAATCAGCATGACAAAAAAAATATAATATTTAATTTTATAAAGTGACAGTCTGCAAAATAAAATATTATTAAAAAAAAACCTGAAAAACAAAATAAAAAAAACGTCCACTCTGTCGCAGATTGATAAGATTTCCGGTTTAACTTTTGACTTCAAATGGTCCACAGAACAAATATAAACAGACTGCTTTGAAAAAAGTTTTTTAAAAAAAAAACTTTATTTGAGAAATGTAAAAATTTTCAATGTTAAAATCCTCCTTCTATAACTTTTAATTTGGCGGGCAAAAAAAAGAAACAACAATACTAAGGACTTTATGTTAGACAAGCAGGTGTAATTTGTTTTGTTTACTCAAGGAATGAAAAGTTAAAGTTAATAAAACAAATAAAAAAAAAAATATTATTTAAACAATATTTAATTTTTTTTAGCATAATAATACAAAAACTTTGGACGACCATTGTCGTGGTTAAACTTGAAATTAGAGAAACAAAAAGGAATACAATTGAAAAAAAAAAATTTTTTTAATACAGCAAATTTTAATTAACAAAAGTTTTGCCTTTTTCCAGTTTTGTTTTAAAAAAAAATCACAGATGCATAAAAATTAAGCTGGGAAGTTGGGTTTTACTTTTTATTTGTAAAATAATTTTATTGCCGAATTTTAATACTTACACTTTAAGTTTAACAACAATTTGAAAAAACTCACCTGAAATGATAAAAAAAAAAAGAATTAAAAGGTATTAATAAAATACTAGTATTTTTTTATATTCCTAATAACCTAACAATATTTTCAAAAAGCCTAAAAATATGCTTTGATGTTATGGGAAAAATTTACTCATATTTGTATACTATAGTTTTATGATTTATACGTTAAGCCTGTTTTTTCTATTAATAATTCTATCCTATTAATAACTCTTTCATTTCTTTTCTTTACACTCTAAAATGAAATGTATCTACCATTTTATTATATTTAACCTTCTTAACCTTTCCCATCTATTAAGTATGCTAATGTTATTATCCCTGTTTTATTAACTTTAAAGGATTTTATGGTGGTTACTGTAAACAATTTTATAGAATATTTTTCTCATTTTCTCATTTAGAAAAAAAAAACAAAAAATGAAATCCTTTTACAAAAAAGGCTGGCTATTTCATTTTCCACTTCGTTGTTTTTGTTGAAATATTGTGCCACTTAATGGAATTTATATTTGTGGCCTTGAATTATAAGCCTTGGCAGCTTTAGCATAAACTTGGCCGCAATATTGTTTTCGTTCCGTTGAGAGTTGAAAATATATGTCTGTATATGAGATACTTTTTGCAAATACATGTGGTGTCTGTAAAGTTACAGAGATTCAATTAAATTTCTTTTGACAGAGGATAGAGGTTTATGGATTTTTTTCTTGCTTTTGTAAAAGAAATCCAACAAAATGGAAATATTTGACCTTTTCAAGTGTTTGATTTGTAGATTTGTTTGGATTTTTTTTTTTTTTTTTACAAATATTTACTTAGTATTGCGTGATTTTTTGGATATGTAATATTTTAAATTTAAAAATTAATAAAATAAATTTTTTAGAACATAAAAATTTTTTTTTCTGTTTTAAGACAAAATTGTTTTTTTTTTTTTTTAGATTTCAAGCAACCACAATCATATTATGGCTGCCTGGTCAATAGTAACCACAATAAGTTTAAAGCCTATAATAGCATGATTGTTTTTTAGCCATAACATGTTGCTTTTGGAAAAGAAAAAAATACTATTGTTAATTTAAAAGCAAACAATTACACTGTGCTAGTTGAAAAACACTGACTAGCGGGGTACCCGATGGGTTAACCTAATTCAAGCACGCTGAGTCCAATGGTGCTAACCGTTTTTATAGTATATAAATATATATATATATATGTACCTTTATTTCGAAAACAGAGAGGGTTGCACGACATATATTTGCGTTACTCAAAAACGGTTTTGTTTACTGAATAAATTAAAAACAAAATAAAATTCTGCCAAAAAATTACCTTTAAGAAAGGCCAAATTTTGTTTTCTTATCTGCGCCATCTTTTGAAACACATAAATTTATTAACAAAACTTCGAAATTTTTGTTTTTTAACACGGCATAAAAAATTGGAAAATGCCGCTAATTTCTAATTTTTTCTACCTTTACGGCAAATAAAGTTCTAAACAAAACAGGCAAAAAAATGATTAAAATCTGTCTACATGTAAGTTGCAACTTTTGATTTTATTCACAAGAGATGAAATTTTGAGAAAATGTTTTGGACGAAAGACTAATGGAGGTCGGTAATACATTTTATCTCCCTAGGCGCGACTCATAGGCACTTATGGGACTTTTTCTTCAATATATTTCTAGCCTGCATTTACAATTTTATATGAGAGCCCTCTTAAGATATCGAGTTAGCGAGTAGGATGGGGATGAAAACTAAAGTGGGTTTACGTATACATTTGACCAGTCTAGGGGCATTCTAGGCACTATAGGAATCAAATTTAAGAATTTCATTAAACCGCTATATTTGTATGGAAGCCCCCATAATGGATGGTGATAAGGGGCAAGTATGTTTTGAGAAAATGTTTAGAACGAAAGACTAATGGAGGCCGGTCTTACATTTTATCCCCCTAGGGTCGACTCCTAGGCAGTTATGGGACTTTTTTTCCGTATATATGAATTATATTCTTCATATTTATTGAAGAAATAGCCCCAAAACCAACCTTAAAAATGGTTGGCACCACTGGATTCATCGTACCCGAATTAAATTAACCCGCCACGTGCCCGCTTGTCATTTAAAAAAGTTTGAAAATCTAGTACAGTATTATTAGTCGTAAGCAATTTGTGTTCGTTATTAGCCATAACATGTTTAGAGGCAGCATTAATATGGATGTAGCTTCTTGACGAAGGACCAATTTAACCATAATATCATTGCCGGTGTCCAAAATTTGATTAAAATAACTATAATATGCTTAAAACTGTTCGTTCATAAATTGTTTTGTTGGAGGCCAGCATATTGAAAAATGAATTTTCTCTGCGTGTATTGACTCTTCTAAACTTTAAAATAATCCGGTTAAAGCCTAATCTGTAATTTGTTTTTTTTTTTTCAAAATTTCAGGATTTTCTGAAACACACAATAAAAAAGGCAAGCCTACTTAGTTCAAAACTCAATTATTTTAATATTTAATAAAATAGTAAATTAACAGAATCTGGGAATTATTTCTTTTCAGAAGCTACTTTATTATATTCAACATTTTTTATTTTTCGAATTTATTCTATCAGCTAAGTTTCAGGTATGTATTTTATAAAGCTTTTTGTAATAGTTCTATTCCTTAAATTTTAAAGAATGACTTTATACACTACAAGACTATTGTCTTGTATCTTTCTGTTACATTTTACCTTAGCTATCCGTTGGATAGCAATGAAGTCGGCCCCGAAAATGCATTACATTCTGCTGGTGTCAAATTTTTCTGTACATACTTCATTGCTATCCAACGGATAACTAAGGTAAAATGTAACAGAAAGATACAAGACAATAGTCTTGTAGTGTATAAAGACATTCATAAAAATTTAAATACACAGAAAAAAGTTTGTTATCAATTAAATAATGGTTTAAAAAGTATTTAAATTTATTAATGTGATAATTTAATCATTTATTTTTTGAATTAACATTTTAGTTGTTATCAAATAAATATTTAATTAAAAGATTAATTAAATAACAAAAAATCTTAATTGAATTTTTTCGTTTAAAATAAAATAATTTTAACTTGTAGAATTGTTGTTAGGACAGGTCAATATTTAATTATATAAATTAACACATTGTTTGAAATGGCAGAGTTTTTTGATAATTTTTTTTAATTAAAATAAAATATATCATTTATTGAAAAAAAAATATTAAAAATTTTACAATTTTAAGTAATCAATATAATTATTTTGGTAATAGGTGCAAAATCAACAAATTGTTTGCTTGATATTACGAAATTAGTAAAACTTGGTGAATAGAAATTTTTTTAAATTTTTTCTGTGTAGTAAATTATCTTTAATACAAATAATAATTTTTGAAATTTTTATGAAACATTGCAATACACCCTTTTTCATTCCTAAAATCAATACCGAACGAAATGTGTACACACTTATGTGTAAATTTCTTATACAGATCTCAAAATCTGAACTCTTAATAGTAACAATTTGCACAGATGAATATCTACTTAACAACAAAATGACCAGTCAAACAAACAAACACTTTTTATGGAAATCGTCAACAGCAAACAAAATGCATAGGACTAAATAAATGATAGAAAAACCAAAAGATATTTAAATGTAACCATTGACCATTTTACATGCCAGACATATTTCCTACCATTCATGCTTCCTTCTATTGGTTGTGCAATCATCATTGAAAGGAAAAAAGCAGGAGTTTGTATGCAAATTGCAATAAGTTAGATTGCTTGAAATCATTAACTGGAGATGTGTACAACAAAAATATTAGGGAGCAGCAAATTGATAGGAAATAAAATTATCAAAACGTTTGCAAAATTGTATAGATCCTATAAAGTTGAATTTGAATTCAACTCGATGTTAATTTAAAAAAAAAAAAAAAAAAAAAAATCATTTGTTTAACGATATTTTCTTAGCGCCTGGTCAAAAATTGCGAACATAAGCGTTTGTATAGAATATTTTTTGTTAAACTAAAGCCTATAGTACACGGCATGTAAAAAGACACATGCGCAAGTGGTTCTGACGTAATTTTGACGTCAATGCAAAGCCACAATACACATTGCGTGTTGTGTGATGACGTCAAAATTACGTCAGAACCACATGCGCGTGTGTCTTTTTACATGCCGTGTACTATAGGCTTAAGTGTTTTTTACAGACATTTTCGATGCGAACGTTAACGATTGAAATCGTTAAACAGGCAACTAGTACGTTATAGAATAATAGCAAATATGAATATGAAATCTTTTTCGAAAATTTAGCTGAATTGGTAGTAAACTATTTTATAACTCTAGACTGAAATTAGAGGCATTTTTTAAGGCTTCTTAAATCTGAATATGTATAAGAAATTTAAATGACACAGTGCGTCAAATTGTGGGAATCAGTGATCGACGGGGTTCTGGTTACCCGGAAAAGTTATATTGACAAAAAAAGTTATAGGTGTCCCGGCGTTTCGCTGCGTCAAGTCTACGAAACGAGATATATCGATTTAGAGTAAGTTGGTATCGTTTAGAGTAAATTGTAATTTTCTGTGCGTTTTTAACCATCTTCACCATCATCAACAGCCCAACACCGGCTACAACATAGTCGATAAAGAAAAGTGGGTTTACTTGAGTGGGACCCTGGACCCTTTTAAAAGAAATGCAAGCCTAACAATTACCTGCATACAGTTCCTCTTTTCAAATATATTTGACAATTAATTGAGATAAAATATAATTTTGAATTTAATGAAAACACTTTTCTTTTTTGCAGAAAGTTAACCATTTTATAGTATATAATTGGGCCGAACGAACGAGTTTTTCGCAACGAATATTCATCGTCAGAAATAAATCGGTGTTTCTTTTTATTTCATGATTTCATCTATCTATCTATATATTAAAAAAATTTGTGTTATTTAATTGCAATTAAAACAAGTAGGCGTGCTTTATTCGGCTGTGCACGAATCTTAAGTTCCCTCTGTCGAGGGTAAGAATATTTCCAAAGTAGGCTTTGTATGGGATCTATAAATAAACAGCCAACCTTTATAAAACCTGATCTTATATAATTCGTTGGCCAGTGTTAATAATATATTGCTCATTTGCTACAACATCGTCAAATATCAAAAATATCAGTGTTATATAAAACGACTTTTAAGTTTTTGAATTACACACACAACATAATGGAAAAAGAAAATTTTATTCTTCACTCGCGAGTTGAGTTTGCAATATCTTCATAAGAAATATTTACAATATCTTCAAAAGAATGATTAAAGGCCCAACCATAATATGCATAAGTTAGCTTAAGGTACTGTAAAAATTAACGAAAAATCTGTCAAATGCATAAGCGAATTAAATAAGAGTTTTAGTTGGCCACAATGTACTTACATAAACTTAAGATCCATGTTGCATATTTGTGCAATGGTTTATTTTCTTGCGAGTACTTCAAATAAAAAATATAAACAGATTACAGCCCTGTTTATTTTATGTTTTATTTCATTTGCAAGCAACGTTTTAAGAAGAAAAAATTTGGTGTTTAATAAAAAATGTATACAAAATTAAAAAATGTAAAATTCCTCTTTTTCTCTTTTCTTATTTTTCTTCATCCCTTTCAATTTATTTTATTTTTTTTTAACAATGGACAAACAGCTGATTCCTTACGGAATGTGCGTTAAGTTTGGCACTTTGTTTAAGCAAATGACATTTCACGAAACTTAACGAAAAGTTTCATTAAGTACATTATAGTTGGCCGTATATATTTTATATATGTATTCGCACAGTTGCTTAAGTTGAATTAAGCGACCACATGCATATTCGCAGCGGAAGTAAATAAATAAGTAAATAATTTTTCCTCTTATGCAGTGTTTGTTCAACATAAATTAGCGTATTAACAAGGAAAATATAATGCAGTTAAACGGTTTTAAGCTCAGGCAGATTTTCTTTTAAACGAACAAAAGAGATTTGAAATTCCTTTAAACTAATACAGAAAAATATTTCATTGCAATTAAACGACTTTTTCAATAAAATATTCAAGTATTTTCAATTAAACTTATTCAAATTCGACTGTAATTCTAGAGAAAATATAGGATTATATTTGAATATTATGTTAAAAAAAAAAAAAATCTCGAGTCTTTCTCGAGCATAAATTTTTTTTTTGTTATTTATATATATGTACATATATATAAATAACATGTACATTTGTACATTTATTTATAGAGGTAACAAACAATTAAATAAATATTATCTTTTACCTACACTTACTTTTTTAACTTTAACCAAACCACATTTGAAATTCCTTTGAGAAAATGTTGAGAATTAAATAAATTTGACACAACAAATAATTCTCAATTTAAGTGTAAACCGGTATTCTGTATCTGGTTCAATAGATATTTAAACTGTTTTATAGAAAACTTATATTGAATAGTAATTCTACTACATCCCTCCTCAGCTTACCATGTTATCAAAAAGGGATTTATTTCCCAAAAAAAATAAAAAAAAAAAAACAAAAAAAAAAAAAATATCCATACCAACCTCGAACATAAATTACTCAAAAATCAATTCGACAAAAGCTTGATGGTCTAAACAAAAACCTAAAACATTAATACTTGTATTTGGCATGACTTTAATTATGGCCACAGCATTATATCAAACCAAAAAGAGTTGGAGTATTTAGTGACCATGTCCACATACGCTTAATGTGTTCATACATATATGATCGTTCATACATATATATATATATTATTGTGTCTCCCTTCGACGAGTAGCTCTATGAAATTGTTATGGATGGTTACATAAAATCATTTCGAAATGTTGTAAATATGAAACATATTTAGACAAACCTGTATGTAAACACTTACAAACAATAGGTAGATACAGATAGACGGATAGATAGATGGATGGATGAATGAATGATTAAAACCGATACATATGGATACTTGCTACAAAACAATACTTAGCTTCATTTGTAATGTGTCCATGAATTTGTTCATGGTTTTCGAAGAGACTGGTTTTTATTTATTTGTATATTTTATATGGATTTTGTGTTGAGAGTATATTTAAATATTATTGTGCGTATATAATGCACTACTATTGTCAGATATTTAAGTAAATGTGTGTGGGTGTGTATTCATTGTTCATGTGTGTGTGTGTGTCTGCGTATATTATTGACCATTTCTAGGGTTTTTGTGGGGATAACAATATTTTTGCAGTGGTTGTTGGTTGAAACTTTGGTTATTTTTTTTTTGGAGTATGTGGCCAGTACTTTTTTTTTTTTTTAAACACCAGACGAAATACATTTTGTTAATTGTATACTGTATCATATTTTATGTTCTAAACAGTAAATTGTTTTTGGTTTTTTTTTTATTATTTTTTTGTGCAAAACATCAAAAGAAAATGTATTTCTATTTGCATTAATTTTTAAGCACATGATGTTAATGATTTGAAACAAATCATTATTACAGATCATAGACAAAAACAACAACAACAACAAAAAAACTCTACAGATAAACTGATTTATACATTTGTTAATTGTGTGGTTAAAATTAGTTGAAAGGGTAAAATTAAATATACAAAGTGTGTATAAAGCAGGTTTTTCGTAATGAGATATCTTTTTTTTAACGATTTATTTAAAGAATTTTTTTTTTGTTTTGTTTTAGAAATGTTTTCTTTGTTATTTTTCTGGCCAAGCGTGTGATGTTTTGGTTTAAGCTGATTAGGATGAAAGAGATGTGGTTCAGTTCAGGGGAAGGGGGTTACTTCACGAAAAGCAGTCGGGTCATGACACCACCACCTCTAATTGGATCCGCTTTTGCGTTAAATTTTGCTTGTAGTTAGTTCATATAAAATATTGTAGTCAAGATAACACTACTTTAAAGTATTCCATACAAATACTAGAGTTAATTTATTCCCGATACGGTGCTGAGCAAGTATTTTGTTTAAGCTTTTATTATAAGGCTTTATAGACAGATGTTACGTGTTTTTGTACCCTTAGCAATTAAGGCTTACTAAAATCACTTTCAGTTGAGAATACAAAGTGACATTGCCCAGTTATCCTGACATGTAGAATCTCTCGACTCTTTATATCCTTAAACTAAAGTTGCGTAAATAGTTTATCTGTAATTTATAAAACCTGAATAAAGCATCGCCAACAAAAAAATTTGCATTATAAATCACCAACATCACGCACATTCGTTAGAACGATTCATAATCAAGTTGACTCAATTATAAGAGTTAAAAATATCTAAAGTTCTTAAATTAAGAAACGATCAAACGACCGACCACCACATAAAGAACATGTATGTATATCTCCTTAACTTTTCTCTGGAAGTTTTATAACAGTAGGCCAGGAAACGAAAAGAGGTATAAGTGGTTCAATGACGAATCTCAATGAAAGGAAATAATAATTCTCACAGGACCTCTGGTAACAGCTTTTAGGGAATATACATAATCTATAAGACGGAAGAAGCAATAGTTCTCATTTAGGGGTAGCCATGGGTCCCTCTAGGATCTCTAGCACTGCTCGCTTTATCGTTGTTAACTTTTCAATTCTAGAAACCCCCAAAATCAATGTAAAAATGCTTTTTTATAAATTCAAGGTTATCTATTAAGTGGTTGCAAAACCGGTGGTCTGGCAATGATGTCAGCTGTTACATATCTGTCATCTGAAGTGTCATTTATTCAGTCAAAGCTTTGCCATTTACGAATGTGTTCGTTTAGCAACCGAAAAACGAGTATAAATAGCTAAAACTTACCACAAAAGTCGTCATAATCGACTAACTGTGCACGGAATTGGCTAAATTATAAAGAATTTTGAAGAGGCTAGAAGCGTTACAGATGTGATCCGGCCTGTGCGCACTCTCTTTCTAGAGTAAGCTTTTGAATTTTTGGCTTCAATAAAAGTGTTTAGTAATTTAATTTCTCCATTGCAATTAATTCTTTCTTTAAATTTTTTATTTCTATAAATTTTAGAATTACATATATATAAAATTTTAAAAACTTTGAAAATCAAAAGAGCAAATGCTATTATTTCTTTTTTAAACTGCAAAATGATAAAATAATCATTTGCTAATTCTAAAAATCATATGGTTTTGTTTTTAATTATCTCTATGCACTTTTGTTGTTATATTCAATAAACGCCTAGTCGAAAAGTATGCAAAACTTTTTTGGAAAATATTTTATGTCAAGTTTCATGACCTTTTCCAGAAATTAAAAGTTTTATTTAGTTACGAAAATTTCCTAAAACTATTTTTTTCTTTTTAATCTAAATTTGTATATTTTAATGAGGCTAAAGTTCATCAAATTTAATTTTCATTAAGATTAATAGTAACCACACTATCTCTTCAGAAATAGTGTGGTCAATAGTCCAACATCAATCTTTAAACCAAATTGTATTTTTCTTGGTGGATCGAAATTTATTGTTGTAAATGCTTATATATTTTCAATTGATTTATTAACATGTTTTATCCTTTATTTATGTTTTTGCATACTTTTGTCAATTTTTTTCTTTAATCGAAAGGAGACACTCTCACCTTTGATTTTATTAAAAGAAGAACAGCTGTGGGGAAAGTGGGGCTACATTATTTTTTTTCATTGATAATCAAAACAAGTGGATTTTTAGATTCCGGCTTATCTTTATTAGGGTTCATGGTGTCCCCATAATTTTTTTTAAATCGATAGAGAAATGCTATAATATGTTAAAGTTTCATATGGACGAAAATATAAAAAAATTTTTGCTTGCATGGAATTTACTTACATTTTTTTAAAAATAAAATATAATTTTTCCTTAAAACTATAAATGCACATTACATATTTAAACAGTTCATTACAAAGCTGTGTCATTTTATATTTGAAATAAAGTGGTCGAAAAATAGTGGTTTTGACAATTGAATCATTCTGTGAACTCCCCTGGCTGACATACATTGGGTATGGAGGCTGTCCTGACTGAATTTTTATGTGCCCCCACCCCACTGAAGGCTGGATCCGCCCTTAAATGAAACTTTAATTTCGCACCATGACATTTCTCGTCCTCATACGTCTCTACCAGTATCTGTTTAAATCTATTTGATCCGATCGATTTACAACAAAAAAAAGTAACATAATTTTTCCGGAATATGCTTGGATTGTTTCTGAGCTAAAAAATTTCCTTTAAAGCACAATTCCAAAATATTTAGTTTATTCCCAGGAAAAACTTTACTTACCTGGTAAGTTAGCAAGTAATGTTGGAGAAATATAAACACTACTTATTTTTCGGCTGAATAACTACTTATTTTTGTTCGAGATGTCCACAGAATTCAGTACTTACAATGCACTTACTAGAAGTCACAAAATATCTAGTTATTATTTAACTACCAGTAAGTTGAATTGTAAGTACTTAAAATATACTTACTGGAAGCCAAAAAATACCTAGTTTTTATTTAATTGGGGCTAGTTAATAGACCTAATAAGTAGTTATGGAGCTAGTTACCAGTAAGTAAATATTCAGGTCTGAAAACAATACAACTAATAAGTAGTTATTTAGCTGATTATTAGTAAGCAAAAATTCATAATAGTAGTGAAAAGTACTTACTAAGGCCATTACTAGCAAGTACTTATTAAGGTTTTCAGAATAATGACAATTATAATGACAACTACTTACCAGGTAACGTATGAAATAACTACGACCTATTACCAAAATTCAAAAAGTTTTTCCTGGGTTGCAAATAAATCTTGTGCTAGGCCAAAAAAATATACACTGAATCGTATACATACGTAAACGGTGGTACATTGTAAAAAACGTGGTGTAAAATCCCGAAACTTTTGCGAAAAATTAACGAAATTAAAAAAAATTTAAGTGTATTAAATAATAAACGATGTTAAAAAGCTTCCATTGAGGCCTAACAACTAAAATGCATTTTCTAATATTGTTTTTTAATTTATAGAAGAACTTAGTTTGAACAATTCTATTTTTTCAGATAAAACTTATTACTTTATACCATTTAAAAATCTCTTTAAGATAAGGAAATTACATATTTATCGCCTTAGCTTTTAATCTTATCCTGTAAACTTAACTCAGTATTAATCGTAAATTTTGTTTTCATTTCATACTCAATTAAATTTTAAAATAAGTTAATCTCTTTCACACCTGGTCTGTAATATAGTACCTCTTTAAGTTAACCATAATTTTATTTTGCAAAGGCAATCTACCAAAATCTAACTTGATTATCTAAATTATTTACCCAAAAGGCTTATTTTCTACTAAAAAAAAAGAAAAAGAAACAACATTTGTTAAGGTAAACCATAATTACTATTAAATGTAACTGATAGAAAAACATCATCTCATCCAGAGAACACGACAAGAACCTAATGCCCACTGCTATTTTAATGCTTCTAACCTAGAAAGCCTAATTTTTACCTCAATTGAGGCATATAAATCAAATAAAATGTTTAAAATCTACAAACAAACAAGAACGAGTATTATTTAAATGACACATGTAAGACATGTGTAACATTCTAGCCCCAGCCACACAATCAACTAACTAACTCACTAACTCTCTCCCTGACCAGTCCAGTCCAGCACTTTGCTTAAATTTTTTTTTTTTTTTTGCAAATAGTCTACAACATTCTTGTCATTTGAATGAAATAGGGCACGAAAGTATAGAAAAATAAAAGCACGACACACTTGAGGACACAGAGAGTGTCACTATGTAAATGTGTTTGTTCATACAGAGTTTCACACACACACACACACATCCTCAAACACATACAAATGAGATGTAAAAGTTAAATGGACAAGATTAAGGAATGGAAAGTTTAAACTTTGATTTAAATCAAAGCCTACAGAAAATAGAAAGAACAACAGCAACGACGACTAGAAAAAAAATTTAAGATAAAATAATTGAAGACCGACAACACACACACACATCATGTACTAACATAAATATATTTGATTGCATAAGGGAAATGCGTAAGGCATACTTTTAGATGGACACAGTAATATGTTTTGGTATACAATTCAATTGACTACGTTTACAAATTATCTTTAACAAATTTTTCCTTTACACATTTTCTCATGTTTAGATGTTTTTGTCAACTTAAAATTCATTTAATTTTGGTATTCATTTAACTTTGACTCTGTCAGTGTTTGCTTTAAAGTCTTAATGTGTAAGTGTTTGTTGATTTTCGTCCATTGCATTTGACCAAAAAAGCAGCCTGTCAGTTGTTCTGAAATGTCAACATACCCATATAATACTATTAACATTGATAGAAAATGCTTCCAACGTACTTTAGTTTTTAGTATGAAAATACATGGAAATAATTGGCGCTAAAAGTTTTCTCCTTTGAATAATCACAAAACTGAAATTGATTCTCAAAAATGTCATAAGCCTCATAAGGTTTTATACATTTTTCTTCACAGAAAATTAAAAGAAGTCCGGATTAAGTTTTTATCCAAAGTGCAAATATTTGTTTTTCCAATCAAATCTTTTTTGAATTTATTAACATAAAAGTCATGCTGGATAGAAAGTCCAGCTAAATATCGACTAAGACTCTGACTCTTTGTGTAGCGATTTTGGAATGGCATCTCTGGTACACATGTACAAATGCAAAAGGACGTGTGACTACACACAAATTTGGAATTGGGCTTTGATTGATCTGGGTCCGTTTTATCAAACTACAAGGAAACCTGCACAGTCTGACACCTCCCATTAACTGGAAATATTCTGTTGATAAACGATGTTTATTAGTTTTTCCATACAAAATGTTTTCCTATAACAGAAAAAATTTAAAATTAATTTTAATCACCAAATTCGTACAATCAAGCAAAAAATTGTTTAATTATAACGATTTCTAAAAATTTAAAAAAAATTTCAATTTCAATATTTCAATTTTGATTAAAAATGTAATCAAAAAATGTGCGACGTGCATGGCCCAATTAGTAGGTCTGCTCGAAACGCCTGCTGATTTTTTGTAGAGTTGTATTTTTACCGTGCAATTGTTTTTGACATCTTGTCCATTTATTACACAAACAAATGCATTGGGTTTTGACATCTTTAACACATTTTACACAAACAAAATGCGTGTTGTTTTTTCTATTGTTGCATTGTTGTAGTTTCGGGCAGATCTACTAATTGGGCCATGGCAATGTGTTGATTGATATACTTAAAATAATAATTTAAAAAATCTAAGTAAAAAAATCAGGTAACTAGAAAAATTTATTAGATTCAATTAAAAATTATATTGAATGATTTAAAACGTATAATTGCAAATTGACATAACATTTTTTTAATTTAGTTTTGTATGGCTAGAAATTACATCATGTAATTTTTTATGTTCGGTCCATATTATACAATAGGTCCCATATGAAGCCCAATCTGGGAAAACACTTATATACCTGTCAGAATTGTGACAAATAATGATGTTGTGGTCAAATTTGTTGAGACTATAAATACCACTAATTAATACAGAATTTTCCAAAGGTCCCACATAAAGCCGCATCCCAAAACGCACTTAACGTTTTAAACAGAAATGGATAATGATATTTTATGGTTCTCAAATGTACTATATATAATAAAATTCAATATTATACCGCTCTCATTATAACTTTTATATCAGTTTTTTTAGATAAAGTAACTAACGTAGTTTTTACCAGTATAAACAAAAAAAAAAAAAATAACATTTATGAAATAAATTTTTTTTTTTTTAAATAACGCTCAGGTTTTGGCAATACCTAAAATAAATAATACGCAGTTTTCAAGTTTAAATTATTTTATTTTAATCAAAGGAAAAATCAATTAAGATTGTGTGTTACTTAATTATACATACATTAATTTTATAACAATTAAAATGTTAATCGAATTAAAAATATATTTTTAGTTTTTGTTCAATTTAAAAAAATAATTGATTCAATTAACACATTTATTAAATAATTATACTATTTAAAAAATTCATTTAATTAATAAAAATCTCCAGAAATTTTTTTCTGTGAACCAGGTACTCTCATAACCGGAGGTGGACACTAAATTTAGGTCCTAATCATGTAAAACGCAACGCAGCGCCAAAGATTTATATTGAAAGCACAAACAATGTCATAAATATTTTGTAATTTTGTTGTTGTTTTCTACAGAAAAACGCTTATAAGAAAAAAACTGATAAAAGAACATTATTCTTAAACACACAAAATGTATAGAAAAAGAATTTATATAAGAAACTTCCAAAAAATTAATTACATGTATTTATTACATATTATTTTTTCAAATAGAAGTTGTTTATTTTTTTTATATTTATTTACTAAAAGGGTTAATAAAATATACATTAACTACCGATCATGATTTGTTTTATTTTTCTATTTACATACATACATCTACTTATATACATAAAAAGATAAAAACGCTCGTATATTCATATAAGAAACAAATGTATTATTGCAATAGCTACTTATATAAGAAATAAGTTTCTTATATAAAATAATTGTATATAAGAAAGAAACGCTTATAAGAAACTTTTTTTGTAGATTTTTTGGTTAGGCATTCTTATTTGTTAAACAATTAATTTTAATAAATATGCTTGTGCATCATTGTAAAGATATGAAGATTTTTGACAACGTATGATAGTGCTGCCAGAAGTTGTTTGTGTCGCCAGAATACATTTTTAGAACACCAAAAATAAAAGTGGTATGCTCCCGATCAATCACAAGATGCACTGAAAGTTTACAAAGTGCAAATTTGCACAATGACCATCGTGATTAGATTTATTATCATGTGTAGAGAATGGCAAAGATATGGCTTTTTATACATTTATAAAAGTTGTTTGTTTACCTCGTATTGTCTGCTTTAGAACCACAAAATGGCTTTCGGAAAGTATAGGAATATGAGAATTGGTTAACTAATTTAAATACAACCTGATTTAAATAGAAAACTAACTAAATACGTATTTAAATACTTTTCCCTATGCTAATCCCGCGAAGTTCTACGCTTGTCTGCAGGAGACCAGAGTCTCTGGCTGAAATCGAACCCATAACTTCGGCACTGATAGACTAGCTTACTACCAAATCCAAAACCCGAATATAAGTCCTACTATTGCTCATTAAGTGTCTGAATACTTTTTTCACCAACTATTCAAACTTACCCAGTAACTAAAATACAACTAGAAAATAAATGTTTATCATATAGAAAATATTCTAAATAGTAGTAAAAATATTTGTATGTGTGTAGGTAGAACAACATACTACATACCTTTAGTTTCGGTGTCCTGTTTATTATTGTGATGTTGTTGTAACAATTATTGTTGTAATGTTGCAAGTTAAAAAAAACGAATAAATACAAGCAGCCAGTCTACATGTATGAATTTAAAACGTGAGTCTTAATACAATTAGTACGAACAAAAATCTCTTGACCATTTTATAGTTTACAAAAATTCTATCAATTTCTATTTTGAAGTTTGTAGCTGCAATTGTGTTTACACACAATTGCTGTTGCTTGGAGTCTGTTGTTCTAAACTACTGGTTATTTGATGATGATGTCGTTGTTTTCATTTCAATTTGAGGCTCTGAGGTACATACAGAGGAATATGTTTGTTTGCTTGTTTGTATGTTTATGTTTAGAACTTAAAAACTAAATCGGATTTACTTAAAGTCCGATCGATCGGCAAAACGACCAGGCACATACTCTAAATGCTTGACAGTTGTTACTGAATTTCTGTTTTTAGTATTGTTTTTTCTTTTGTAAACCAAATGAATTTCAAGCTTAAATAATTGCATTTTGTTTTTAGTATGACATAAACATACATTTTAAGGATGTTGTTGTTCTTTTTTTTTCTAGGCATTTTTAAACGTGGTAGTAGAAATACATAAATATATTTTAATATTTGTGTGTAGGTTGGAATTCTTTTTCTGATTTTCATGTGAAATGAAAATCTCAATAACGATATTTTTTTAATTTTGTTTAACATAAATATTCATTTGTTTGTTATGAAAACATGTTGTAATAAATTATTTTTGTAACACGAGTTTTTTCAACTTTTCGTTTTTTTTTTCTTGACATTTTGCAACGTGTGGCTGCATATTGTTTTTTTTTTTTTTTTGTTGCGAAAAAACAAGGTTGGCAAATAAATTCATTTTAATTAAATTTTTGTTACAAAATATTTACAAATTGAGTTTTTCAATCAAAATAATAATTGACATTTTGTTTTATTTAATAACTAGTAAATAATTGAAATTTTTTGAATTTCATTTAAATTGGATTTTATTTTTTATAATTTTATTTTCTTTGATAAATAATAAATATTTATGAAGTTAATATTCTGGTTATTTTTTGTTTAATTGAATTTGAAATGAGAATATTTATAGAATGGAAATCAGAGGTGATTTAAAAGGTTGTTACTTAAATAAAATTAATCATCCGCTATATAATAAATGAAGTTGCGTAATTTTAAAAGTTTTGTAATTTCTTAGTTGCATCGTTTTTGTTTTAGTTTGCGTCGCATGGCTATGAAGTTGCATTGTTAGTGCTTCGATTTGCTTTGTTAATATACAAATGTTTGTTTGTACAAAGCTAAAAGATAAAAATGGGGCTTCCCCTTTAAATCTAATGCAAATATGTGTGTTTGTGAAGGTTGTCTGCTGGTTACAAGTTGAACGTCGTTGGTAGTTTAAAATTACAATTACTGAAGTGAAATTATATCCAAATATTTTGCAACAATGGGTCAAAAAAGAAAGCAAATAAGCTTAGAACAAAAACTGGTCATTTTGAAACGGGAAAAGGCTGTTTATCCCATATGCGCTCATCGCCCCATTTTTAAAACGGTAGTGATTGCCCAGCTATGTGATTAAAAAGAAACTAATTATTTATTTATTATTAGTCCAGGTTTTTGCGAAAAAAAAAGTTGAGCACATACGGGACTAGCCTTTTCTATCTAAACTAGCCTAAGATCCATTTGTTGTTCCAACGTTTAAAAACTGCAGTCAAAGTTTAAAAACTGCCAATTATTCATTTGTCATTGGTCAAAAAAAAAAAAAAAAAAAAAAAAAAAAAAAAAAAAAAAAAAAACTTGCTTTTACTTCAGATTCATTAAATGTAAACAGTCAAACCAACTCAAAAAGCGAAAAGGTGTACAAAAATTTTCGTTTTTTATTCGACAGTTTTTGGTTGCGACTGCAGTTTTTTAAACCCTGGTCGCAGAGACGCTGACAAAATTGCAAAATTTGTTGAAACCGTAAAATTGTTACAAAATAAGCAGGTTACAAATATAAGAAGTCCTTTAATGAAAACAATGGAGTGAGTCACTTGTTAGCATTTGGATTAAAGTTCAAAATCAGAAAAGAAAGTTCTTAAGTCAAATTGTAATTGGAAAGAACGATTTAAACTTATTTGAAAATCTAAAAGAAAATTACCCGTTATCAAGTCCATTAAGTCAAAATTTATTTTTTCATTTAATTTAAAGTTCTAAATCACGGAACCAATTAAATGAAAATCAATACAAATGCATCGAAAAACGATTTCGGTTTGCGTCGCTTTAATCCGACCCGACTTAGCGATTTGGAGTCGTATGGCATGATTCCAAATTTAGTTTAGATATTTTTTATATAAAATTAGTACTAAATATTGAAAATGAGCCAATTCAGACTATATGAGCTAAGGAAAAATTGGCTTTTTATATAGCACTTGTTTTATAAATGGGTACTTTATTCCTAAATTGTAATTTAGAGAAAATGCACCTTAACCTTTCTTTATAATATTAACCGAATATTTCATTGCATTTTCATAAAATATTCAGCCGACAGATAAAACTTTCCACTCTGCACAATACATGAGAAACTCCAGAGTGTCAAAACGTTCACTCATCGTTTAATCATGAGTGAATCATTAATGAATAATTATTAAAACTTATAAAAATGATCTCATACATGAGTTAACTAAATGAAAATGCTTTTTATTTTTTAAATTTATTAATGAAAGAGAACTATGAAATTTTGGATTTCTCATTAATGAGAAATATCAAATATGAGTGTGTTTACTCGAAATATTGTGAACTCTGAGAAACACCCTTAAGATCCATAGTAAAATAACTGAGCTACCTAAATAAGAGCGGCAAGCGTTTTTTGTATGTCAAAACTTTAGAACGCAAATTCGACATCACCCGGCTGGAAAATCCTATTTGACAAATCGCTATGTCGATTTGTCTGATTGAAAATGTATTTGAAATAGAATTTTCATGTTTAAAAAAACGCTTGCCGCCCTTGTTTAGGTAGCTCAGTAAGTACCAGGTATGTTCATTAGGGAGAGTTGTCATTATTTACCCATGTAATGCCAAACAACGAAACATTACTCAATTGGAAATATTTAAATTTAAATATATTTTGCACTATTTAGTTATTGCAACTCACTTTTTTTTTATAAAAAATTATCAGGGGTGTTCTGGAAATCGAAAACGCAAAACGCAAGAATTTTTAAGTTCTTTTTAATACATTTGTAATCCGATTTTTTACAATTTTCTTATTGAAATCTGTTTAATAGAGAAATGTTTGTATTGTATTGTATTTGTATTTTTATTACTACAAAAATCTTATTAAAAAAACGAATTTTAAATTCTTGCGTTTTGCGTTTTCGGTTTCCAGAACACCCCTGTATGGTTTGTTTAATATATTTTCCATTTGCAATTGATTTTTGATTAAAATTTGGTATTATAAAAGTTTTTATATACAATTTATTTGATTTTTGACGCTCGTTTTAATTTTTTTCGTTATTTTCTCTTGTTGTACATAACATGGGTTTTAAAATTGAGAACAAACTTTGTAATGACTATACCTTGTATTATTCTACCATGTTAAGATCGACAATATATTGAACTCTTTTTCGATTAAATTAATTTAAAAAAAATTGTATTAATTTTTATTTACTGACATACTTTTAATGACTCATTATGTTTGGATCAAATTAAATGAAGGCAACTGTCATAAGCAACTTTACCTCATTCCTTCAATATAAAAAGTCCTCCAACAACTCCTTTTAGATCTAAAAAAAAACTCTAAACATTTAAGCATTAAAAACAGACTTTAACTGTCGATAAAAAAAAATAAGAAAAGAATCGAGTCAAATGTTTGTTGCCGTTATCAGACAAAACAGAAACAAAAACGCCCAAAAAGGGACCCATACGGTTGGTCAAATAATAAGCAGAATCGTTTTAAAAATCCTCATACCATTCAAATATTTTTTAAATAAATATCGAAAAAGTGTCAAAGGAAAACTTAACAAAAAAACTTCAATAAAAAAAGAAAATAATAAAAGTAAAGATGAAAAACAAATACAACCACTCAATATATATTGAGCTGAAAATTTGAAAAGCAATTTAAACGAACAAATAGTAAAATAAAAAAAAATATAGGAGGAAATCTTTTGCTCGAATTGCACAATGGGGAGAGACAGATGATAAAGAAAAGAAGCTAAACTAAAAGATGGGGTTTTTTGTGTTCAAATATCTATTAGAATTAAAATAAGAATATTGTCTGGGTCTTAAAAATAAAAGGGCAGAACAAGAAGAGCTTTTAAAATGAAAGATAAAAATCTTTAAGGTCCTGGGTTTTTTTTTTCTTAAACACTAAAGACAACTGACCACATGATTAAATGTTTGTCAAAAACACTTTTAATACTCTTGTGCTGCATCTGGGTGTAGAAAAAAAATAAAAGAAAGTGATAGAAGTAAATAAATAAAAAGAAAAAAAATCAGCATTAGTTTAAACAAACATGTGACAGAGGAATAATATTGAGGCGTAATACACCCACTAAGAAAAGGACCTACAGGAAATTTTGGAGGATACAAATATTTTATTAGAAAAATGTTTTTGGTAATAAATTTAAAATTAATTTTGTTGATCTGTTAAAAATTCTAGATTCGTTCGAACTTCCTCGTTGTCTTGATTCTTGGAGGTTTCACTTAAGTACTTCATTGCAGATTTTGGTGAGCAGCTTTCTTAGCAAATTTCCCGTCCAATTTTCGAAAAAAAAAAAATATAGAACAAAACCGCAAGCAAATCTTTTCAAACAAAAAATAATATTAAAAATCGGTCAATGAATAGAAGAGTAGGGCAAATTATGGATCCTAACTGCAATTTGTTTAAGCATTTTTGCCTTTAGATTTGTATTAAAAAAGAGCATGTTGCAAATCTGAACAAAAAAAAATTTGTTGAAAAACTTTTTTATTCATAAATTATGCACAAAGATAAATTGTTCTGGTTCACATGGGCGGAACCTGGCAGTTATATAAAAAATAAATTTAAGTTTACGAGGACATTTTTAGTTTTAGCAAAATATTGTGAAAGTTATTTTTGATCACCCTGTTTGCTGTAATAAAGTTGCAATAGAGATGTCCTTTTTATATCCCGACGTTCAATGGCACATACTTTTAAATGAGTGTCATAACTTAAAAATCCAGCAGACAAGGTGGCTGAAGCCTTTAACAAGAAACCCATATCTCTAATGTGGACAGTATTAGTTGATGAGCTCTACCGTGAATTCTGTTCAGAAAAACTGTCTTTCATCATATTATTGAAAAAATCACTCCAGGATATACAAAAATATTGTGGAAAAACATGGGCCTCAAAATGTTGAAGTTGATGATGTATTGAGTGATTATGATGTATAATAAAAATTAAATTTTTGAATAATTTTTAATTAATGTGAGACCGAACGTTGTGTATAATGTAAAAATAAAGCAACTAATGAATAATTTTGTAATTTTTTTTTTAATTATTGATGCTACCAAATAGACCATAATTTGGTAGGGATATGAGGCTCAACATATATAATGCACGCACACATTTTCGAAGAGTTGCTGCATTTTTTCTTTCCTTTATAACATTTTCTAGTTTCGGAATATATATGAGAAGGCCTCGAATCCCTGCCCGACATGCTGCAAATTGTAAGTATTTTTATCTTTTATGAATATAAATTCTTGTGCAAAATTTCATCGTTGTCCAATGACTTCTTCTATTTATGGCCGCTCGTTATATGAAATGACAACACTGTGCGCCGGCAATTTAAAAATATTGTTCATTGGCAATAACTCTAGGCTACCATATTTTTAGAATGTTTCGTAGGCATCGGCTTGTAAATGTTTAAACATATTGTTTAATGGCTTCCGTAAGTGGCCACATTTCGGATCCATGAAGAAGAATGATTTTTACGAAGGAGTGGTACTCGTGAATCTGGTATGTACAAAAATAACACTTAAACAAAATATGCACATAAATAAATCAAACAACAGTTTCTTTATTTCTTCCAGAAAGTGATTAAATACATAATAGGGAAACGCAATTCAAACTGCAAAATCAAAAACAAAATAAAAACACACACACAACTTCCCATCTGCGTTAACTTCGGAATTTATTAAGGACCTAATTGTATAAAACACAACGCAAATCTAAAAAATGTTTAAAAGCAAAAACAATGTCAAACATATTTTTTGGAATTCTACTGACATTCATATTGAATTTTTAAATTTAAAAAGCTGCATATCTTGTGGCGTTGAAAATTTTGAAAACGCAATATGAATTTCTGTAGAAAGCAACAACAAAATTTTAACATTTTTTTTTTTGACTTTGTTTTTGCTATCAATGTAATTTTTGGCGATGCGTTCAGTTTTACACAATTAGGGCCTAACATTTTCAGTCAATCAAACTAAAAACTTCCGAACATGTCGACTGCCGAAGTACTTAGTTGCGTAAAACTTTTTGTTTCTTGCTTTTGGTTTGATTGCGACTATTTACATTAAATGAATCAGAAGTAAATTCAACAGTTTGTTTTTGTCCAATGAAATATTAAAAAGTCGAAGAAGAAAAAGCAATTTTTTATCTTTACTGTAGTTTTTTAAACACTAATTCTAGGGAAGAGTGTGTTAGGGTTTCATATATTTTGAACGTTGTATGCGCGAATCTACGTCCCCTATGGCTCCACCAACTGGAGATATTATGTTACCCAAGAAACAAATATTGCCAACGTCTTGTAGTTGTGCTTTTTAGGTTTAAATATTAAAATCCGATTGGATTAAACAATCATACATCAGCTATTGTAGGGCACCTAATAGAAAACTCACTTCAAACATAAAAAACATATTCACTTTTATGGTGATGACTTTTTAATAAAAATGATCAACATTTTTAATAGAATTTTCTATAACCCAAGATGGTTATAAAATTAATGGAACAAAACCTTCTTCATTATGTTTAAAAGCCTCATGTGGCAAAAATAAGATAAAAAAATAAACTAAACAAAAAAATCGTCTTCTCTATTTTTTCTTAATAAATTATTAAAAATTCGATTTTCTTTTGCAGTTTATTTATTTCTTAATGCTACAAAACAACCCTTTTTACTTTCCCGAAATTATTCTACAACTGGCCATTTATTCTTAATCAACGTTGCCAATCAGTGAAGTGTAAACAATCAAATTTAAATTAAATGCCAAATGTTTGTTGAAAAGACTCTAAAGAACTGTTTTTATTGTTTTTTTTTTTTAACAAAAATATCCTTCATTTGTTTAATTTTTTGTTTGTTTTCGTATTGTGTGTTTATTATCTCAAACAAATAAAGACCCAAATTGTAAGAGTGTTTTCTTTTCTTTCATTCCTTAAAGAGTTGTTGTCTTAGACAGCAGTAACAAGAACAATATAAACATTTAATGGAATATTTCATCCGGAGACTAATTGTTTTTTGTTTTTTTTGTTTTTGTTGCTGGCAAAACCCCAAAATATTTATCAGCATGTCTGCAAACAAATAATTTTACATTTGTTTTATGAGAACCCGGAGTAATTGTGTTTCAAAAAGGGAATAATAAATATTCAATTATAGTTTTGGAGAAAACTACAAATCAATAGTGGTCGAGAAAAAGGGATGAAGGATTAATGTTAGGTACACCAATATAAATTGTTGCAAAGTTTATAAATAAGTAAATTTTATAACAAAAACTTTGTCAACAGTACTTAAAAAAAAGAATTTTTGCCAAGAATAATTGTCTGAAAAAAAGAAACTGTCGCGGCTGTTCTTGACGAAGCGCATTCTGGACCTCATATTTTGGGACACTATTTCAAGGATTACTGCCACAAATAATACGAACAATATAGGCTTCTGAGGCGTTAATTGCTGCTGGCTTATCAGCTTTAAAAGGTGACTTCACGTAGCCCTACAGGAAATAATCAAGAAGCTTCGAATCGCACTTATCTGGAGACCAATTGACAGATCCGCTTCTTAGCATCAACCGCTAAACTGTGGACCATATTTTGAGAAGGCGGCCAAAAATAATTTTTTTTTATGGTAACTGAATTTAAATTTATGTCTTTCATTTGAAAGTAAAAACCAGGCAACGAGAGCCAAAAATGATATCTCTATTTCAAGTATATCACAGCGAACATGGTGATCTAAAATTGAATTTTGCTAAAATTAAAAAGTTCTTCTTAAATTTCCACTTTTTAATTTTTTTTCTCGGTATCTTTTTATATTATTATATATGCTTGAGTAAACAATAATTTATCAAATCTTATACTTATACTTTATTTTATGTGCTGCTAGTGCCAGACAAAAATATCAACATCACGGTTTCTGTTCGCATATGTAGGTGATTATCGCTCTTCTGATTGGGCGAGTGCTGCAGTATCTCTTCTCCTTTAGCGAGTGCGGCCGCCCTAATTTAAAATATCTCGAGCAAGTGGATTTGGGTGCTCTTCAAGCCTTTTAAATATTTTACTGCATATTTCGTAATTATAGTTTTGACGAATGACACTTTGAGATCCTTGTGGATATTTGAGTTTTTAACATACCAGGAAGCGGCTGTGATTATTCGCAGAAGTTTATTTTAGCGCCATTGAATTTGTTCGATATTAGAGGCCGAGAACAATACGATACAAAAGTTTTCCAAAAAAAAGTATTCCGGTAATTTTTTCGATATTAGAGGCCGAGTACAATACGATACAAAATTTTTCCAAAAAAAAATATTTCCGGTACAGATTTGCTTTCGTAACACAAATCAAGAGGTAACATTTCTAAGTTTCTGCATGTCTGTATCCTCGCGAACGAATATCCAACCTGAACCCGAGTTGTGTTTTTCCCGGACTTTTTCAATACTGCACAAAAACTTTCGGATATTTAAAACAGTCTTCGAAAAAGCGGATATCACCACTTTTTGCCCCTTACATTAATACGTTTGTTATTTCGATTTACATGAGATCCTGCCATATGGCTTATCTCATGTTGGATCTCAACCACATGGTGAGTTAATATATGCCCTTACCCAATGCCTCTATGTGTGTTAAGATTAGTTACACACTGGTTTCAATTAGACTGTATAATCCGCCAAAATTATACACTCACCCATTGTTTAGAAGTTGGAGCTATCTAACCTTCTCTGCAATATTTAACCCAAGCAGCTTCTGTTAAATAGTGACAGCACCTAGGGATCCCTCCACAGGCGAACTTTCCCGCAATGCTGAAAAATCTTCCTCTTATGTAAACGTCTCCCTTCCTGCGGATTTGGGTTTTAGCCATTGACATCACGTGAACCCCGAAAGTATCCCTTTACAGAAGAGCAACACTTTGCCAAAGACAATCTTTAGGAAACACAGGGAAGCATTTCTCGCAAGAAGCATACTGACTCCCGTGGCACCAAAAGAAGAAAGTATTTTCGTCAAACCACTTAAGGCTTGTGTGATACTGTTAAAGGGCCAAAAGCAAGACACAACGTTGACGCTGTTATTTAAGTATCCCATTTCAACGTTAAAGCAAGGCGCTAGAAAATGACTCGCTGCGCGCTCTGGTTTGTTGGTTTGTTGCTTTTTTCAACAAAGTACTTTTTTGTACGAAATATTTTTTATTTACACATAATTTCTTTTTCTTTAGAAAAGACTACAAATTCAAAAGTACGTATGTGAAAATAGTTCCCTTTGCCACTTCTTGTAATTCTAAAAACTATATATTTCTTTCAAGTCAAAAATCAAAAATTCTATTTGATTTCCTGCATTTGTTTAAACACGTTTAAATATTGTTAACATTGATATGCTACTGTCTAAAGTAAATCTAATATTGTCTGATATTTGCATAGTATTTTTCCCAAACTGATTGTTAAACAAGTACTATTATTAGACATTTCCATTTAGTTTGGTGTATACTTTTAGGGGGTATTTTAAATTGATATCCTGCTAGCTTTTACTGCAATTGAACGTGACTTTTGTTGGTATCTGAAAAAAATTTACACTTTTAAAAATTTTCCCTCAATGCAGTTGGTTTTTTACAATCTTTTTTTTCTTTATTTTTTTTTAATATTTTGCCACTTTCATTTGACTGTTAGAGAGCGATTGTAAAACTAAACACGATTTCAATTTTAGATAGTTGTTGTTCATTTCATATCTTTTTCTATCCTTTAAATAAATATACATTTTTATTTGTTGCCTTCATTTTACTAAAAAAAAAAAAAAATTTAGAATTTCGTTTTTAGTGAATGGACTCTAGAAAACATTTACACTTGCAAGTTTCTTTTATATTTGCATATAAAAGAATTAGCTGTTGGGGAATGAATAAAAATACTGGCAGTAAGTGTTTTGCACAGTTTACTTTTTTAAAGTCAAGTTTTATTTTTTAGAATGAGTTTTGTCGTTAATATAAGAAGAAACTTTTTTGTGCCAGATTGTTTGTTATGATTTTGTTGCAGAGTTTCTTTGTAGGAATGTCTTGTCTTTTCTCAAAGTGTCGTTTTCTTAAAATTTCCTTCCTTTGACTTTGTTTATTTTTAAGCTTTGGTCAATTTATTTTGTATTTTTTGAAAAGATGAAACATTTTGCCACTTTAAGGGTTTGTCAGTTTTCTTCCCATTTTATTATTTACCTAAAAGTATGCTTCAGTAACTTTTATTTAGGGAAACTGTAACGTGTAATGTGTATCTGTTTCTAATTTGTTGATACTGTCTTAGCAGTAGTTGACTTGTTGTTTTTCTCCTTTTTTTTGTTCATATTGCACATCTTATAATGCTTATGGTTGTTTTCTTTTTTGCAAAGGACAAGAATAGATACAGGTCCTTTTACAGTCTCTTAGGACTATTTTAAATTATTTGCTAAAGAAGTTATTTTTATTAAATAAGTATGATATATTGACTATACACTTATTTTATTTCATAGGCAGGGTCAAATAGTGATTTATTTTATAACCGAAGTAGTTTTTATATTTTGGGTTTTAAATTTGTAGAAAAGGAAAAGGAAGTTGTAATTGTAAAGGTTAAATCAATAACAACACCTCAAACTTCGGAACATTTAAGGAAAATAGCTTTAGGCTAAAGCGAAGAATAGTAAATAAAGAAAATCCGAGGAAATACCCACATTAATAAGGCGAATATTATGACACCATGGCCATAAAATGTTATGGTTTAAAAAATCCTGAAACAAGCGTAATGGAAGGATTAGAGAATTTTTAGCTCTTACCCATTTTTTTATATTATCACCGACACTAGTTAAGGCAAGGCAGAAATGGCAGCCAGTACTTATCTGACATACTAAGACCTAATGATTCCTTGTAATACCATGGATTTTCACTAATGAGAACCAGCGAAGAACCAACCTGCACTGCTAATGAATTCTAAAATACGTTTAAGTTTGACGCCAGAGATATCATGCAATCCGTGAAAGGTGGCGGATACCTTTTAGGCCAGTCGCTTTCTGGCCAGTGCACGACATTGAAAGAGAAAGTGTTCCACATTCTCCTTGTCATTTTTGCCATCGCAGCTGCGGCAGTAAACATAGTGTATGACTTCCCGACGCTTCCCGTTACAATAGATACCAAATACGTCCTTCTAGGTCATGGATAATAGAGATGTGGTTCACTCGTCATCCTTGCGGTGGCACAAGTGCCTGGCAATCCTGTATGCAGTGTTCGCAGCCCTAAGCTCTATGCAAAAGTATTAAAAATATTTACCCCCCCCTCCCCCGAAATTATGCAACGCAAAATAAAGACTTTAATTTTTGACCAAAAAGTAAGGCCCTAATTGTGTAAAACGCAACGCAACGCCAAAAACTATATTGAAAGCAAAAACAAAGTCAAACATTTTTCATAATTTTGTTGTTGCTTTCCACAGATATTCATATTGAATTTGTAAATTTCAAACGCTGCATATCTTTTGTCGTTAAATATTTTAAAACGCAATATGAATTTCTGTAGAATTATTATAATTTATTAATTATAAAATATTTTTGACTTTGTTTTTGCTTCCAATGAAATATTTGGCGTTGTTTAATAGGTTTTAAAAGTTATTCAACGCAAAATATATACGTTAAATTTTATATCCGAAGATGACAATGATGTAATAATAAATCTATATAAGACAAAATCGTAATTCTTGTTACATCTTTAAATAAAATCTCATAAGCTCCTCGGTAAATTACCCCTAACACTATGCCGCAATACTTAAAATGTTTTCCCTCCTAAAATTATGATGTACAATATAAACATCTTTAACTTTCACCTAAATTCAATATTTAGGTTTCGTTTAATTCTCAATTACGTTTTTTCGCATCCACAAAAAAAATATCATCTTCTTATTACAACTTCACGCTTCTTTTTTATATTTCATCAATTTACTTTTTTTTTATTTTGATCCTCATTATAAATTTCCGCTTGATTAGCAGGACAAGTGGCCTGTTTGTATCGCATCAATGTTTGCTGATGTTCCTAAACATTAAATCTATGGAAAGGTGGTTTGTATAACAGACTCTCGGTGCTTGGCTTCTGTATCTTGTGCCATTGAGTTCGTTAATTTTAAAGTCTACTAAACTTGTTAAGGATAATTTTCTTTTGAACTTTGATATTATTATTTAAATGAGAATCTTTATTGAGGTGTTGATGTTTAACAACTTCAAAAAAAGGATGATAGTCATACACACTCGTTGAATGATAGAAAAAAAAGAAAAGAAGTAAAATAAGTGAAAGAGAATGTTAAAATTAATGTTGCGTACTTAAGGGGGATTATTTAAAGTCAAAAGAAAAATTCCAAGGAAAATATTTAAATTGCGAGATGAAAAATAGTTTTGTCAAAAGAAAATTTCAAAAAGAACGCAAAAACTTTTTAAAGGATAAAATGAATTGCAAGACACAAATGTGATTGATTGCAATGAGTATAGTTTTGGGGGTTGAAAATAAAATATTAAGCGAAGCAAACAATCAATATTACAAAGAATAATTTTTTAGTTTGTTTTATAAAAGAAATGTTTGAAAATAAATTTGTTTTTGAATTTTTTCCGATTAATACTTTTATTACCTTGTTAACGAAATATATTTAGGAATATTTTTGACTGTCGGGGAAAAGGCACATTTTTAAATTTGTAGATCGCATTTTAAAAAGATATGGAAATAACGCTTATCTTAGAATTAGATTTGATTTTTGTGAAAACTACTTTTTTAAATTAATTATAGAATGCTTTTATAGGAAATAAACTTTAATGGCAAACCTCTTTTTTGATTTTACTTCTTGAAGAAAGTACGTTTTAGAAGAAAGTACCTTTTAGAAGAAATATCCGTTCTGGATAATGTACCTTTTTGAAGTGCCTTTTTAAAAAATGTACCTTTTAGAATAAATACCCGTTGTGGATAAGTTACTTTTTTTTAAGTATGTCTCTTTTAAAAAAAAGTACCTTTTAAGAGTAAATAACTTTCTGGTTAATGTGCATTTTCGAAGTAAGTCTCTTTTTAAAGAAAGTACCTTTTTGAAGTAAATCTCTTTTTAAAGAAGGTACCTTTTTGAAGTTAATCTGTTTTTAAAGAAAGTACCTTTTTAAAGTAAATCTCTTTTTAAAGAAAGTACATTTTTGAAGTAAATCTCTTTTTAAAGAAAGTACCTTTTTGAAGTTAGTCTCTTTTTAAAGAAAGTACATTTTTAAAGTAAATCTCTTTTTAAAGAAAGTTCCTTTTTGAAGTAAGTCTCTTTTTAAAGAAAGTACCTTTTTAAAGTAAATCTCTTTTTAAAGAAAGTACATTTTTGAAGTAAATCTTTTTTTAAAGAAAGTACCTTTTTGAAGTTAATCTCTTTTTAAAGAAAGTACCTTTTTAAAGTAAACCTCTTTTTAAAGTAAGTAGCTTTTTGAAGAAACTACTTTTTAAAGAAAGTACCTTTTTGAAGGAAGGACATTTTTGAAGAAAGTGCCTTTTTGAAGAAAGTACAATTTTCAAGGAAGTACCTTGTTAAAGAGAGTACATTTTTGAAGAAAGTATCTTCTAAAAGATACTCCACCTTCTGGTGTTGCATCTGATGGCGAAATTAGGTGGAGTCCATATCGGGGATTCGGGTAAAATCCAAAATTGACAGATCTGCAGAGATCTTCACCATCTCTTAAGATCACGGCTGTCCAGATATGCTATCTGATACCAAGAGTGTCAGTAGCCACGGTGATTTGGCACAGGACTGACTGTTGGTTGAGACATCCATTAGTAAGCTTCGTGAAGGAAATGCTTTCTGATTGAATTTGCGGGAGTTCTGCTTTTCCGTTGAAAATATAGTTTCGAGGATCATTGGGTATTTGTAGTTTACTATCCAAAGTCACAGGAAGGGAGATCCTGAAATTCCGACTATAGGGCTGATTTTTTACTATTTGTTGAAAAGTTCAGCCTGAGGAAGGATTATCCTTAGTTGCTATTGATATTCATGCTGTTGACATATTTCCAAAGCAGCCGAGGTAGTATAGCTAAAAGAAGGGGCGAGTGTATAATCTCGCCAAATTGTGTCAAATCTAGGCGTGCTGCTTGCTCTCACACTCGAAGGCGGTGTTTTTCATCCCCCAGTTGTTAAGATCAGCCATTAAATAAGGCAATGTAGCAGGTAAATCTTCTCCACATCTGTCACTAAATCCTTATATTTCCACTACACTGTTAACCCTATGGGAAAATTAGGTGAAGTCAATACCTGAAATTGAGCAGATTAAAAATTAACAGATCTCTTAAGATCGCGGCTAACCAGAGATCCTATCTGGTAACAGAGGAGACGGTAGCTCCTGTGCCTTCGATCCAAAACTGGTTAGTGGTGAGTCTCCTTCGAGATTAGTGTGGAAGCTGTAGTTTATACCCATAATATGGAAACTGAAGACTTTTAAAAGCAAGCTAAAGCGCTGATTGTCTACTCATAATGAGGAAGTTAAGCTTGCTAAAAGATTTCCCTAGGTGCTGTTGCTAACCAACAGAAGCTGTTGTATTTTAGCAGTGGAGGTTAGATAGTTCCATCTCCAAAACAAAAGTAGATATCCTGGTTACTACCGAACGCTAAAATTACCATCCATGTGTGTAGTGTAATGTCACATTGATACATAAGAGAGTCGGTGGTCGCATTGTATCCATCCGGAGACTTTTAACACCGTATGGTTAGGCCGACTAGCCCACGTATCCACGTGAATTCTTAACAGTACTGTCACTCACAAAATAATTCAAAACATTCTTTCTCTTCTCTCAATGTTTTGAACTAAAATTCTGAAAATATCAACTTGTTTTTTGTTTTATCTTAAAAAAAATCTTCTGCTGTTTTACGCATACAATCGTAAATATTGTAGTACGTATGTCGCCCGTCACTACCTTTTAGCAAACTCAGTGCTCTAAAATACAATTAAAATGATAATAAACCTATTTATATTCCATCTCATTTAGATTGTACATTGTTGTCATTGTTATAGAAATATCGTACATGTCAAAATGTCAATTCGAAAATGACATTTTAAAAGAAAAAGGGATATTTACGTATGAAGCTCTCTCAATTTTTCTACAACCTTATTTTTAAATTTATTTAACTTTATTTAAAACCTGCCATCTAATAAACACTTACTTAAATCTAAATCCATTGTTTTTCTTTTATTACATCTAGATAATAATATCAGAAAGCCAACATCAAATCATACCGTAAAGTTTAACTAATAGGTATGAAATATTTGTAAGAGTACCCGCCGTAACTGCAAGACAACAAAAATATAAAAGCGGAAATTTCATAAAAAAAATTCATTCAAGTGGAGAATAAAAAAGCAAAATAGCAGTTGGCACGTAACGCGATGACTTTTTAGATGGGGGAGAAATTCCAAAAACCGTTTTTTTTGAAAAAAAAAAACCAAAACATAAAACTTCACTAAGGATTCATTCAAAGGTAAATACAGTTTTAGGAGTAGAAATGGCGGTAGTATGCCGGAGTGGATTTAAAAATAAACGTATTCATCTGATGTTTATTATTTTTGTTTAACAGACAATTGAATAAAAGTTAGAAGGATTTTTTTTTGATATAGATAAAAACGTGAGGCAAAATAATAATTTATTTAAGTTTAAAAATTATTTTACTGGTATACTTTAAATCATTCTTTGGCCCCTCCTCCCCCCACTAAACCTTTAAATTTTGAAGTTGTTTAAATGTTTTTATTTGTTTTTCGAACGCATTTGTTCTGTTTGTTTTGTTTTCTGTTGTTGCTGTTTTTGTATTTTTCCTTGTGCCAGAGCCAAGTTTAGATTTAGTTAAGTGTTGGCCAAATAAAAACGGAAATACATTTAAAATACAATCACAAGTGTTTTTCTGTGTAAGTTTTTTTTTCATATAGATACGTAATATGTAATTCATTTCCTTTGTGTAAGTATAAATATGTTATATACGTGTGTGTATTTATGTATATGTATTGTGTGTTATTGGTGTCCAACAAAAACATTTTGCTTGTTGTGTTGTCAAGAATTTTGTTATGCTCAATTTATTGTCTAAATAAAGTTATTTCTGGCAATGGAAAGTAAATTAAATTTGTCAAGGAAAAAACTTTTTATTTATAGATATTTTTAAGTAGAAGAACTAACAATAAAGATGTCATTTAAGTTTAAGAAAATGTTTAAAGTTACTCCTAAAAGTAGGCAATAAGTTTTCTTTTTAAAAAGTAAATGGTTTACAGTAAATAAATTAATATTAGCCAACAATTTATCTAAATTTTCTAAATAAAATCAAAATTTTCGTAAAGAATAAAAAAATTTTTATTTTTAAAAAGGTACTTATTGAAAAGATTCGTTTTTGTAACAATTAATTTAAGTCAAATAAAACTTTTATAAAAATGGAAATAGTCTGTTTTCTACAAAAAAATACATAGCGAACACTTGTTTTCAAGAAACTGGACTATTTTTCTTAAAAAACGGTATTTTTAAATTATTATTATTATTTTCATTTATTAATGGCCAATTTCACGAAGTTCAGGTATAATTAATTGTCAGTTATAACTGTCAAAAACATATTGGTAACTAGAAGTTAAATTAATAGTTTTAACTGAACTTGGTGAAATTGTCCGTAAATGTTACAAATACAATAGTAATAGTAAAGCAGACCTTCAGGCCTTTGTAGTGAAATAGACAAGAGCATATAGCAAGAATCAAGACCGCAACTCTTGCTTTGTTATACTACCCCACTATCAACGAGAACACTGGGGCACTTTCTTTTTTATTGAATTTTTTCTAATGGTAATATTTTCCAAGAATACATTTTTAGAAAAGTACTTTAAAAAAATGTGGTTTATTCAAAATTTGGTTTATTTAAAAGCAGGGTTCGAATATAAACCGAAAATTTTTTATCGTACGGTACACATACCCATAAACGATATCCAATTTTTTTTTTGTTTTCGTGTATAAGTACACAATCGTTAATACCGTTCATAACTGTTCTCACGAAAGTATCAAACATTATGTAGTGTTCTGTTTATAAAACAGTACAATTGTAGCGGTTCTGTAGACATACATTATATTTCAATGTTAACTGAAGTTTTATGAATGAGCAAACCAAAAATTTTAGCAACGCTTCTCACTAGTATTGTTGTTGTTGCACTTTGCACGACCTCAGCACAAAAACTGTATATATTCTGTTTTTGCTTTTTTTTTTTTTTTCGTTAAAAACACATTTTGTTTTTGTAAAAAATATTTTTTTATCTATATCAGCCAAAAGGGCGCTGAGTACAACTGAAACGAATGAACGACCATTAATGAACGCTGTTTGTGGAATTTTACGAAAAAAGAGAACGCAATGAAATGTTCTCACCTTTATGTCGAGTTGGTTTAGTACAGTATTCTTAGTGTGCATGAAGATCACAAACAGAGAACCGTTTTTTAAGGTATTCACAACACAAACACTTTAAGCGGTTGTGTTTTCCATTTTCATACCATACAGAACACTTAAGTACAGAATATAACGTTTATTTTCGTACTATTTTCAAATAGTACGGTCTTCATAAAGCAGATTCTAAGACGATACTGGTACTTCTTTAGATGAAAGTTTTTCAAAAATATACATTGAAAAAACATATACATGTCGTTATCTAAAACGCAAAAGGCCCAAACTTTTCAAAATTTTGGAATTTTTCGAACATTATTAACAAATTTTATTAACAAAATACAAACGTCCTTATCCACTAAAGATTATATGATAAACGCTTAAATACCTAACTAACAGTTTGAATAATATGCACCATGGTCAATTGTCAAAACAGCTGGAAAAATCGAAGAAAATAAACGTATAAACTTTTTAATGCAATTAATCAATTTATCATTTAAAATCGTTTTTTGTTTCTCCTTTAAAACTTTTACTGCCGTATTCATAAAAAATAAAATAGATTTCAAACGTATTTTAAAACTAAATTTCCATACAAATTTTTTCTTAAAACAGATTTCATATCCATTTTAGTTTTTTATGAATACGGCAGTTAAAATGTAAGATAGGGCATTTTTTAGGTAGTGATATATATTTTCTTTAAAAAAATAAATAAATTTGTTATTAATTTAAAAAAATGCTTTTGTCTAAAATTTACTTTTTTGAACGACATTTTTTCAAAAAGTAATTTTTCCAAATGCATTTGTTTCCAAAAGGGCTTTATTCTTTAAACATGTCCTTTTTTACACGGGAACTTTTCCCTAAAGGTACTTTATTCAAAAAGTTTTTTCTTTTTAAATTTGTCTTTTTTTAAAGTGTTGTTATGTTTTTTTCCATTTATTTAACCCTCATACGTTCCTCAAAATAACTTGCAAAAAAGTTTTTCGGGTGAAAAATCTGATTATTTTATAAAAATATACAGGGGTTTTTTCCTTGAAGGTGTTTTTATTTTATTTCTCAGACAAAATAATATTTAATAAGAAAACAATAAATTTAAATCATCCATAACATTCAATCGGGTGTACTTGCACGTTGTTCTAAATGGGTGAAACTTCACCCGAGGGACTTTTTCGTAATTCCTCAAATAATTTTGGAAAGTGTAGATATACAAAAAGAAAAAATGACTGTTATTAATGCAAAAATTCAATTTGAAAAATTAGAAAAAAGTCTCACTTAGATCATGCAAAATATTTTAGAGATAATAAATTTTGAAAAATAAAATTGGTGAAATTTCACCCGAAGATCGTATAAGGGTAATTCAAGGACTTACAAACAAAAAATTTGTAAATCATAGGATTTTCTTTTGTAAATCACTTCACCTTGCGTTGAGAAATTGTGTATATCATTTTTTTTAATTTTTAAAAATTTGTATGAAAATATTTTTTATAAGGTGAATGAAGTGTTTTTCAAATTAAAAATCACTACAAAACAACTTTTATTTTTTCTGACTTAATAACTAATTATAAGATTCATTAGTAAAACTACCAACAACAGTTAAACTAAATTCTCTTCTGACAAATTTACCCTGTGGTCCTCTTATGGCTAATTAATCAGTGAGTGTATAAACGCTGGTTTAGTTGAACTAAACCTTAATTTGTATGTGGTTTAAACTCAACAGTTGTAAATCAGTGTCCCATGTATTATAAGTAATTTAAGAAGTAACATGATGCATAACTACGATGAATGTTGTCAAATTTATATTTTATGGGTTTAGAGGTGGTTTATATGTTTACTGATTTATATATATGTTGGTTTAAACACATTTTAAACCAAAAGCAGAGTTTAACTTGCCCTGATTTATTAGGCCTTATTCACTTAAATTCTTTTTCAAAATACTTTAAAAATTATTTTTTAGAATATTAAATTCCTTTTTCTTAAAACTGTATTTGGAGCCTAAAAAGTTACTTTTTTGAGTATTTATGAATTGTTTTCTTTATTATTAACAAAATAACTGTTTTCTGAATAAATTTTTTTCTTCAAAAAATTTGTTTATTTTAATACTAATTTTCATTTAAAAATATTTCGTTTGTATTAAAAAGCGATGTCTTGAGGCTCCAATTGTACTATTTATTTGATAAAAATTTTCAGCTAATTGAAACACATAAAACTACATTTATAAAATGTACTGAAAGTTTTTTGTGTAACACATACTTACATATAAAGAAATAGGCATTTAAAAATTTGCATTACATTTTCTTTATAATCAACTTAATTTATCTTATCAATATTATTTGCCATATGAATTTTTTTTACTATTTTACAAAATTTTTGAATTTTATTTAACAATTTTAACAAGCAGCTATTATTGTTTTTGTTTTGTTTTTTGTTAAAATGTCATTTTTTCTTGTGCAGAGAAGTAGTTTTTAGTGCTATATGGGGAAAAACATAGTTGCATCAATAAGTACTACTAGATTTCGAATAGATTTCGTCAAAATCTTGTCACGGAGTAGATTTTGTTTTGTACGGGAAATCTAGCCAAAAACAACTAGATTTGGCTCGAAATCTCGAAAGTACTAGATTTCGTTGTAGTGTAAATTGGCTATTTTGTACATTTATAAAATGTAGTTTAATAAGAAAAAAAAAAAAAATAAATAAAAATAACGATTTTACACACAAAATTTAAATATTTAACTGCCGTATTCATAAATAACTTAACTAAATTTAAAATCTATTTTAAAGGAAAATTTGTGTGGAGATTTAGTTTCAAAATACATTTGAAATTTAAAAAAAGTAATTCTTTAAGAAAATTGATATGAACATTTTAAATGTTGTAAGAATCCCTACAAACACAAAAAACGTAAGAAATTTCAACAAATTGCTTAAAAGTTTAATAAAAGTGTTGTATACCCTTAGGCTGCGTATATAATTCAACAATTATGTACTTAAGATTTTTAAGTTATATGTACAAGTGTTTAAATCAACAAACCATAAAAGCAAACATGTATCCAGTAAAGAGTAAAAAATGAGAAGAAGAAAGATTTAAGAAAAATGTATGTATACATCCTAGGAAAGAAACGACTACAACAACTAAAACAATAAAGGTAAAACTGCAATAATGCAACTCTACAGAATTTTCTTCAAACACTGCGCAAATGCAAGTCAAGTGAAAAAAAACAAAATATGTAAACGAAAAAAAAAACGTTTAAAATTGAAAAGAGTATGATAAGAGAAATACAAAAATAAGAAAAATTCCTAAAAAAAAAACTAAAAGAAATAAATCATATAAATAATTTTTTACTTGCTTTATACAAAAAAAGATCTGAACCTAAAAGTATGCTATAGAACATAAATTTCTAGAATAGGAAGACTCCTATAAATATGCTGCAGTAAAATTTAAAGATATTACAAAAATGTATGTTATATGAATGTTTATTCTACATGTGCTAAAATGTATAATTTTTATTGTGAATATATGAACATGTTTAAACATTTTTATGGAGTATAAAAAGGCAAAGAAAATAAAAAACAAGATAGAGCAACATTTTTCGAGCAACAAAAGAAGAAAAAAAGAACAATGTGCTTTATTTTGTATTGTTGTTGACTTAAAAAAGGAAGTATATCTTTTAGGGATTTGCTTAAAAATGTGTGCGAGTGTTCCTGGGACAGATTTTTACTTATTTTTCTTTTAATCACTTTTGTTTGATGTTGTACGTTATCTGCAAGATTCTTTTATACACAAAAAAGAAAAGAAAGTCCCCTTTGTGCAGTGGAATGGAAAATCCTAAAACAACTGCAAAATGTTTATAAAAAAAAGAGCACAAAGAATTTGTCTACAAAAGAAACAACAATCTTGAAATTAAAATTTGTGAAAAAAATTAATTCCCTAAGTAAAAAATTCAAAATGAATAAGAATATACCATTATAACAAATCAAATGCGATTAATTGTAATTCAATAAGTATTTAAAAATAATTGTTGCATACTTAAGGGCTTTTAAGGAAATCTAAACATTAATTGTATTTCAACATTTATTACCATTTAAACACATCTTGAGTATTTTACCAAAAATACTATAAATATATAATGGAAATTAAAACGTTTTCAAACAATTTTTTGGGCATTTTTAATGTCCATTATGGTTGGCAAATTAAGTACTTGAATTATGTATAAACTTTACCTTTTTAATTAAACTTCTTATGTAAGTAAACTTTGTTTTCTTAAAAAAAAAAAAAAAAAAATTTTAAGTATAGCATAATTTTAGGATTTTTTTTTGTTGTAAATTGTTATTACTTTTTGGTAAGTAATTCAAACTCTGTTGCTTTAAGCGTTGTTCGAGACAGTTAATTAAAAACCCCTTTAAGCTTTTGCTCAGACTAGTCCTTATGATATTTTATAAAACTTAGACATTTATTTTATTAACGAAATTTTGTTAAGAAGATACTTAAACTATGCAACATTTATTAGGCAGCTAATTAAAGAAGGATATTAATATTTATAATGCTGAAATAATTTTGTTGAAAAAAATTCGATTTAAGATTTTTGAAAGAGAAACCGAAATTTGAAAATGATAATAAAGTTTTGTTTTATATTTTAATGACATCCAAAGAGTAAAAGTACTTGTTGTTGCATACTTTTAGGTTTGATTTCCCTATTTTTCATATTCCTAAAATCGGTATTATGAGGCCGGTCAAAAAAATCAATTCCGATGGAAAGTGGAATAATTTCGTGGTTTGCTTCTCCAAAACCTTAAAATTAAATTTAAAGATGCTATAGCAAATTCGGTTGGCAACTTCGGAATTAAATCATTTCGGTACGGATGTGTGACGGGCTGTATGTTTTTTAATTTTTTTCTAAATTTTCACATTGATCATAATACTAAGAAATATTTTTTTAATGAGCACATTTATAGAAATCTAAGGCCCTATTCATGCAAAGCGCAACGCCAAAGAATTACACTGAAAGCACAAACAATGCCATAAATATTTTGTAATTTTGTTGTTGCTTTCTACAGAAATTCATGTTCCGTTTTAAAATTTTCAACGCCACAAGCTATGCCGCGTTTGAAATTTTAAAACGAAATGTGAATTTCTAGTACGATAATAAACCCCCTTAACGCAAAAAAACATCTCGAATAAAGATTCAAAAATTATCGACATAGGCTACTTTTCCATATTGGCACAGACTCAATTGTCTGTAAGTGATCCAGGCGGTCGGATGATAAAACTCTCACTTTTATATAAATTTTTATTCACACAAGGATGTTGTTAGATGCGCTCTTTTCTGCTGTTGTTATTGGCATTAGAATTCAATAAGGGTTTTTACTTCAGCGAAAAATTTTAGAAATTGTGTAGATTATTATTAGGGTAGATTATAACATAAAGTCCTGATAAAGTTTTGCCCAACTTATGATTTATTTGTCACACTTGTTAATTGCATCAGTTTCAGTATGCAAAATATTGTTAAGTTACTGACTTTTCAATAACGTGTTTGGTTTATTTCCTTTATAATACACCTATTGAGTTCTTTTATAGCAGCTTTAATAAGATAAACAAAACACTAAATACTTTTTCAGTTCACAAACTTTATTTAGAACTTTCACAAGAGCTGTAAATAAGCTCTTAGAAACTAACTCACATTTGCGACCTCTATTTGTGATCTACACACTTTAATGTTTGTGCGAATACTGACTTCATGCCATCTTATCCGAATCTATTTATACTCTAGATGGCTCTAGAATGTTCGACCCCTTACATCTATTATGTCAATTAAACTTATGTATCATTAACACTATGGCTGTATTCAAATGGAGCTATTATACATCAATAAACTAATACTTTAAGGATTATTCGAATATTCGAGAAATTACAGTGGGGTTGAAGTACAATTATGCATAACAACTTTAACATTACATTTGTACTAGAAAATTCTGTACAGTGTTTGTTACATTAGAAATATGCATAACTAATACAATAACAATTTAAACTAATAAAATAACTAGCAAATACAAATTAACTAATAAATTAAACTAATTCTTTACTTAAGTAACTTTCCTAACAATATGTTAGTCAAATTTAAATAGAAAATTATCCATTCTTAAAATTAAAGGCCCAACCGAAATGTGCATAAGCTGGCTTTAGCAGCTGTGCGAATATATGTAAATCATATGTGTAAACAATATTAAACTTAATAAAACTTTCCGTTAAGTTTTATGAAACTGTCAATTGCGTAAGCAAAGTTAAAAACTGATCGAACATTTCCTACGAAATCAGATGTTTTTGATTTTTTTTAATACAATTTATTTTAGTTTAATAAATAAATAATCGTTATTTGTTGACAGTAGCTTAAGCTATGTTGTGCATATTATGGTTGGGACTAGATTCTTTACAGAAGCAACTTTTTTCCAATCCTCGGAGCTTTTGAAACGTTTTCTTTTTTATAAGAAACGCGCAGTAAAAAAATTATATTTCTTCCTGTAAATAGAAATAAATATTCGAACAGAAGGGAACCCCCTTGGTATCGAGCTATATTCCACTGGACGGGTCACATGTTGCGTATAGTCAACCGTGTCTAGATATAAAGGTTTGCTGCGAATAATCCCACACAAATAAGCAGTCCCAGTCAATTAGCGGATGTTTGCCTTATAAACAACATTGATAAGGTCAAGAAGAGTTCACTACATGTGGCGGCAAAAATCCTGCTATCTTTGACGTTTCGAACCAATTTGTTGGTAGTACAATGTTTGTTTAGAATATTTTAAAAAGTAAATACTCACAAAGCAATGCAAAAAACATCTGTTATTTCTGTTGCTTTTGGATTGTTTAAGTATTGCCGCCACACGTAGTGAATACCTCCCAAATTGTGCCTTTCAAAATTATAATTCGCTGCAAGCGGATCGCGATTCGCTATACAAATATGCGCAGAAAAAGTCTTTTTAAAGCTTTAGTTTACAGATGCATCATCAGAATTGGATACAGAAGACTATTCGTTTGATAATGAGATGATTTGTCAAAACTCAAATAATGGAGGGCCTATGCCCCTTATAGAAACGAAGGAAACATATACAATGTATACAATGTATATGTTTCCTTCGTTTCTACATACATATATCAATAACAATGTCTAACGAACTTTAATTTTTGAAAAGACCTTCCCTTGCACTACAACTTTTTTTACTCAAGTTTAGGACGCTGATCACAAAAATTTTTAAATTATAAAATTGAATGGTCTGCGTCCAAGATATTTCGAATTAAAGTTTTTGCAGAGCTCCTGTCTTCAAGAAATTTTCTCTTAATTGCTCCAAACCAGAAAAATAGTGTATTATTTCTATGCATTTAAAATCTACACAAATAAATAAAACAATTAGTTCATTTAAATAATTATTTCTTCGTGGTCACGCTATTTTCAAGTATGCTTTTGGATATTAAAAACTTATGTTTTTTTTTATTTTAATCCCCTTGCCTTGGTGGTCTTAATTACTGGGGGCCAAGCAATTCATTTACCAACCGCCCCTGTATGTAACTGCAACCAGCACACGCAGGTGGAAAATTTAGTCTATAACTCGGCAAACTTATAAGCTCGCCCTTTGTTTAGGAGCTGGAGTATGCTAGCGACATCTTTTCAATAGCAACAGAACCTAGGAAGATCCGCTAGCAGGTCGAGCTTTCCCACAAGTGGTGGAAGATCTGCTGACTTTTTAGAACCTCCCTTCCCGCGACTTTGGGTTTAAGCCACAAGCACCACATGATCCGCGATGGGGCCTCACCAATAATCAGTCCGGAGCTGTCTCTCGGGGTATACCAATTCTCGTGGTACAAGATAGAATCTCTGATCAGCCACGATCTGAGAGATCTGTCAGTTTCAGGTATTGACTGCACCAAATTTCAAGTATTGACTGCTGATTTCCCTGGAGGATGTAACACTAAAAGGTAGAATATCCTTTAAATGTTTTTGTACGTACCCTCGGAGGAGACATTACTCATGAGAGGACATCAAAGGGACCATTCAAAATTAGACTCAATGCTTTCTTTTAGAAAACTGCCGTGACTAGGTAACATTATTCATTGAAGGGAGGAGGGTGTCTGCTTAAAGATAGTGTTTGTTAAGGGAGATTACACTACAATGCAGCCTATTTCTTTTAAGTTTATAAACATTTCTAAATATGAACAATTTTGATTTTTTGAATGTGTTCAGTGAATGCAATTTCATTTTATAAAGCTTTCTTTTAATTGTCATATTCCCTCAATATTTTAAACACTTTTTTGCTTAAGCCAACTTTTGGTTAGTATTGAAGCTATAGATATGCAGATATACTTAGGAATCATTCTAAACACTACCAGATTATCTTTTGTATGTTTATGTTAACTTATAAATAGGAATGACTCTCACATCAATTTTTATGAAAATTTGTTTAATAAACCTTTTACACAGAAAAAAGTTTTTTATCAATTAAAATAATGGTTTTAAAAGTACTTAAATTTAATTAATGTGCTAATTGAATCAATTATTTTTTTAGTTGAAAACAAATTAAAAATTTGATTTTGATTTAATTAACATTGTCGTTGTTTTGAAATAAATTTTTAATAAAAATAGTTGTGCTGGAAAATGTCAACAAGAAAAAAGAAAGACAAAAACATGATAAACAAAAAATGTACTTTGGACTTCAAGAAGAATTCTTGACAAAAGTACGAAAAAACAGAAGTAAGGAAAACATGTGAGATCAATTAAAAATGGATAATCATTCAAAAAAGCAAATTTCGATCTACCAAAGGTTAAAATACAATTTGGTTTAAGGATTGATGTTTGACTACTGACGTCAGCAGTCATCGATGGCTGCGAGTGTAAGACGGCAAATCCCTCTGAGGAGACCTAGTGGTTGAGGTCGAAACATGTGAGGGTAACCAGCCGCCTGGGTTCGAATCACACGCCAGCCAGCCTGGCTTCGAATCCCAGGTCAGTCAAGAATGAAAATTATCAATAACAATTTTAATTAATTTCCCATGTTGTAAAATTCCTTTCTTCATAAAAATAATTTAATGAAAATTAAATTTAATGAACTTAAGCCTAATTAAAAATAGTAAAAATTTGGATTAAAAATATTAATTAAATAACAAAAAATCGTAATTGACTTTTTTCGTTTAAAATAAAATAATTTTTACTTGTAGAATTGTTGTTGGGAATTGTCAATATTTAATTGAATAAATTAACACGTTGTTTGAAATGGCCAAGTTTTTTGATAATTTTTTTAATTAAAATTAAAAATATCATTTATTTAAAAAAAATATTCATAATATTACAATTTTTAGTAATCAATATAATCATTTTGGTAATAGGTGCAAAATCAACAACTTGATTGCTTGATATTATGAATTTGGTATAAATTTGGTGATTAGAGACCATTTTTAATTTTTTCTGTATAATAATCAAAAATATTTTTTATGATTAAGGGGGTAAATATTTTAAATTTTCTGCATAATTTCAATTAGTCACGACATTTTAAGTTCCGCTAAGAGTTATTGCGGCAACTTTAAAAGTTGCATTTAATTTCGGCATAAATTTATTCAACAGAAATAAAAATTACACTCATTTCGTTAAAAATCAAAGCCCATTTACTGAATCATATTTTTGTTGTTGCATACTTTAAGGATGATAGACAAATTCTGTTCTTTTTCTCCCTATAAAATTAATTTTTTACGACCATTATTTTTATGAGAATTCAACAATTTTTTTTAGGTAAAACCAGAAATATAACAACAATAAATTCATTCATTGACAGTTGCGACGAAGAAATAAAAAGAAAGAGCAAAAAGCTTAAAAACGCAGCTAAGCTGTATAAAAATTATGTATCTATTGTTATAAATTTCAATGAGAAATGAGTAAAAATAATGGCAGAGAAATGAAAAGAGGAGTAGAAATAAAAAAAAGAAAAAAAAAAAAACAACAGACTAAAGAGTGAAAAGAAAATCTAAGGGAAAGAGTAAAATATTTCATAAGAAAATAGTGGTATGAAGTGATAATATGTCAATGCCTTTTAGCCAAAGTAATCGGTTGAATGCTGCGTTAAAAAAATTAAAAAAAAAAAATAAAGAGAGAAAAGAAAAATGCATTTTGAAGGTACTGAGTATGAGTTTTTTTTCTACTTCAATGAATAATGTGTTCTGTGCCATTCCTTTTAACATTTTTTTTCCAAATTTTTTTTTTGTTCTTTCTCTAAAAACATTTCTTTCGTGTTAGTAATTTCTTAAGAAAATCAATTTTTCTTCTTTTGTTCGTAAGCGACAAACAGTAAAAGACATATTAAGTGAGCATCAACCACATCGCGATGCTTTTAAGCCAAACAAAAGGTTTCTTTTTCGTCGCATTGTTTGAACAACAACGAAGGAAATCGCAGGGAAACAGAAAAAGTCAAGTGCAAATGAAATGTAACAACGATATGATGTTGTATAAAATACTCATCATCAACAACGTGGTTTGTGGTTGTAAAAACACACACTAACACTTATGAATGTATAACTCGAACTAATAACACCAAATCCCTAAGGTATGCAAGTATTATCATGTATTGTTTTTCTTTTTTTTTCATACCAAAATCACAGGCAAAAAAATTATATTTTTCCTTAAATTCAAATAAAAATGAAACCCTTAAATACATCTCACTAACAACAAGCAAATACATTTACATTAACTTACATTTGTACATCTAAAATATGTATTTGTTTTGCTTATTTTAGATTCCAACCATCAAATTAGTTGATTTGTTGCTCTTTGTATGGATTTTACTTTTATATATTTATTTATAAATTTTTTTTCGTTTTCGTTTCTTTTTGTGTTGTAGCTTTTGTAAATATTAGTGGCAAAAGCTTTTAGTAAAATTGAGTAAAATTTGTTTCGTGTTGTTGTTGTTGGAGGTGGTGGTGAAATTTTTGGTTGAATAAATTATTGCAATAATTTATGCGTTATTGACACATGTCAAAGTATTGGCTTTTGTAAAATATTCATTAGAATATGATTAATTTTTTGTTGTTGTTGTGCTTTTGTTATACGTATTTGTTTTAAAAAGACTTTCCAAGAATTGAACAAAACTGTAATGTGAGTAGTATTGATTGATATACATTAGTATTTAAGTATGCCCCAAGGTATGTTTTTGTTTGTATATTGAAAGAATCCTAAATGAATGCTATAGTGGAAGAAATTGGTATTTTGGACAATTATATTTATTGAAGGTAGCATCACTTGTGAAATATTTTAATCAGAATGATTAAACTTAGGAGTTTTTTATTTATTTAAAAGACATGAGTTAAACACGCATTGAAAGAGGCAATTTCCTAAACTATAAAAGAATTTTTAATATTTTTGTGGCAATAACGAAAAAGTGCTTAAGTCAATTGTTTTTATTTTGTATGAATGAGAGTAATTTAAAGCTATACAAAATTGCTAAATATTGCTAATGTCACGGATCGAAAGTTAACTTAAGTTTTTAAATGAGTATTATGGTTATTTTATTAAACTGTTTATGGGTTTTAATCCAAATTTTTATATTTTAATCAGGCTTAATTTTTATCAAATTTTGATTAAATTATTTTTAATGAAGAAAGGAATTCTCAACATGAAATGAATTAAAATTTATTGATAATATTTCATTCTAGACTGAAGCTGGGACTGAACCCACGTACAGGTTGATTGACATGTTTCGATAGTAACCACTAGGGTATTCATTTAATCGGGCTTTTGCTTTAATCGGTTAATCGCTCGATTAATTAACCGAGGTTTTGGTTTAATCGGTTAATAATCGGTTAATTGTGTTATTGATCGGTTAACCGATTAATAAAGTTTTTTATAATATATGTAATTTCAGTGAATAAAAATGCATAAATATTAATTATTTGGAGTTTTTTTTAGTAAAAATAAACGAATAACATAACAAACATAACAATTCAAACATAACAATTCTTAAACTAAAACGAGCAAACAAACAAATAATTCATGAATATGTAATACATATTTTTTAATTAATATATAAATATTATTGATTTATTAAAGAAATAAGCTGATATCATTTTATTAGTTATTTCAATAGTTTAAGGAGATCTTATAAAATAATTTTTTAGACAAATAATTTGGTTTTAATGTTTAGGATTTAAGCGATTATTTTCTTTAGTTTTGATTAAACTTGACTTTGAACAAATTATTTCACTTATCGTACACGTTGAAGAAATCGAAAGCAACCCATAATATCTAATTTCTCAGTCCTTTTTCTGGATTTCTCTAAACATATAACATCTTCCATTATGCCATTACAATCTTGTTTTATATTTTTTTTTTAATATTAAGCACTTCTAATTGTTTCTGTTAATTCTATTAAAAGATTGATATGAGAAGGAATCAGTAACTAAACACGTACATAGAAAAAGTACGTGAAACAAAAAGCTGTTAACAGCAAATACTTATTTAAAATTAAGTTAACTGAACACCTTCTTTGTTTGTATGACAAAATATTTTCTTAACACATATCTTTTGTATATGAGACGAAACAAATAATTAAAAATACAAAAAATCTGTTATACAGGCCTGTTCTGAAAATCACACCGTTTTTGTGTTTCTCAGTGAATTGAAAACTGAAAACGGAACAACACAATATCTTACGTGTGATTTTAAAAGGCACATGTGATTTTCAGCACAGGCCTGATAATACTACAAAATCTTAAAAATTTCGCTACATCGGTTAATCGGTTAATCGACTAAATTTAACCGGTTTAATCGTGAATCAAAAATAGCCAATTTTAAATTAACCGAGCAGTTAATCGGGTAGCAATTAATCGATTAACTGATTGACGGTTAACCGAATGAATACCCTAGTAACCACACTATCTCTTCCTTATCTCTTTGAGTGTTTACGGGCAAAGATTTCTGAAGAGATAGTTTGATTACTTTTAAAAATGTCAAATCAACCTGTCCGTCAATAAATTTTTGATAATTTTTGGATGTGTCAGTCCATGTTTTATTCCTCATACATATTGGTTTGTTTTATTGAAGCTTTCCTTTTTTAAACCTTCTAACAATATCTGGGCTCCGCCCCAAAAAAAACTGTTCAACTTGTAGGGTCAAATATAGACAAAGCCAATTATAGATATTTCGTACTGAATAGTTTTAACGAATTGATGTCAGACTTGATGAGGTTAAAGCTTTAACGTGTACAAATTATTTGATCGGTATCAGGCAGAATATTCTGAACGCTTATCTTTTAAAGCAGATAGACTGCGGCGTATTGAGCCCTACGACAAAGCAATATCTTAGTGAATATAAAACAAGAGTTCAAAATTCGGCTATGCCGTGCATTATATACCCGATAATTACAGAAAGTTATATAAATACCGTTCCTTAGATATAAATAAATACACTTAGTTTCACGCCCACTTGTCCAAGCTCTCCCACATTTTGTCGGATTTGTGTATTGATAATCAAGCTGCATGTACCTAATTTGGAAACTTTGGCTCCTGCCGTTCTCCAGATATCCCTACTTAAAAATAAAATTTAAAAAAACAACAACAAGGGATTTTTGGGTAAAATTAGAGGTGGTTAAAAAAACAAATAATTCCAGACTAAATGTGACAAAAATATAAAACTATCAAGTCCCCATCGCATCTGGGGTCTTCGGAAACACCATTTCAAAGGAAGGACGGATAAATAAACGGTCAGACGGACAGACGGGCTTCGATCAATCTACTTCACTCTTCATAAGGACCCAGAATTTATATACTTAATAACCATTAATAATCCAAAAATTAGAAATGGAATATCAAACTTTTATATACCTTCGGTGAAGGTTATAACGAGTCGATATATTGAACATTTGCAATTCGCTTTTTTTTATTGTTAATTAATGAAATATTTTGAAAATGTTTTATTATGTTGTATAATAATGTTTTCAATATTTTTTCAGATTTGAAATTTAAGTACGAATTTAAGTATAATTTTTTATTTCAAACGCTTTTTAACAAACATTTACTTAAAAAAGATGAATTCATATCGAATCGAAACCTATTCAGGGGGCTAAAACTGGCAGTCGTGATCGAATAGTTTTTCGATTCAAAAGCAACTTAATTTCTTATACTTTCAGTCGATACTGTACGTCTCGAAATATTTTTTTCAGCCTTGTAAAGCATTTATTTGAGTTTTCACAACACTGAAAAAACCATTTCGATTCCTTTAGTATCGACTGAAAAAATTAGAGATAAAATTGCATCGAAAAAGTTTAATCGAAAAAAATTGGATCACTTCCCAGTTCTAAGGGTTAATTTAAAAAAAAATATTTAAGATTAAATTATTTTCGCCATAACTTTGATTTACATACCGACATGTTTTAGAAGAAATTTACCATTCACTTGCGTTGTAAAATTTGTTTGAGAATTTAACATCCCTTTTCTTCTACCACCTCTTGTTTGAGAGATGCACAATGCGTAAATTGCAAAAATATTTTAAATTTTCCTTTTTTAACCCCATCCAAAATAATTTTGTTTTTATGTTAGAAAAGACATTGACTCCGAAAAAAAAAATTTGTATAAATATTTAATTTTTATGTGAAGAGAAACATTTTTGGTGCTATTTAAAGCGTGTAGAGCATAGATGAAATGCAAAGTCGTTTACTAGATATTTCAGAACTATTTAAGGAATCAAAACTATTGTTGCCATCGTTATCAGCATATTCAATTTAACGAAAAACAATGGACAGATTTCTGGAAAATTTTCGTTGGTTGCCTTGTGTAAAAAAATAACGTCGATTATATTATTAATATAATTGCTTAAAACAATTTCAAATATTTTAATTAATTAAACCCTGTTAAAAACCATTCCCTTCAAAATCGCAAACTAATTCGTGATTAAAATTTCTTTTAAAATAATGAAAACAAATCCCTCTTTCCATCTCTTAAGTTGTCACAGCAAATGAGTTTTATCACCATCTCTCCAAAAAAAAATGTCTAAATTATATTTTCCCAAAAATAACGACAACAACAAAGTTCCATAAATAAAACAAAGGAAAAATATGAAAAATAAGAGTAGAAAATGAACTAAAACTTACCTTTATTAAACGACTCCATGGGATGTGCATGTAATTGCTGAGAATCGAAAAAACGTTTTAGATGCAAACATGTCAAAGATGACGGTGAAGTAGCTGAAGGTATATTTGATGAAGCTGTTGTTGCTGTCGCTGAACATAACGACGTGGAGGAGGATAACGAGGACATTGATGATGATAATGATGATGATGATGATGACGACGACGACGAGGATGTATCAATGGGTGGTACAACAAATGCACCAGATGACGCTGTAGACGTCGTTAGCGCAGATTGTTGCTGTTGCAAAGAACAAGAGGCGTGTAATGACGACGATGAAGACAACGACGACATCGTTGCAGATGCTGTAGACTCCGTTGTTATCGAGGAGTTGGATAAGGAGGAATTAAATTCATTATTATTTTGGTATGTTGGCATTGTTAGTGGCGTATTAGGGACCTGCATAGAAAAGAAAAAAAAACAAAAATTTTATTAATAATTTAAAGAGTTGGGGAGTAAAATGAAAAGAAAATTATTTAATAAGCCAGATGGTAGAAAACTGTTTTGAGTTTGTATATTAAATATGACTTTTCTCGGGTTTAGAAATAAGTTATTTTCCCTTTAGTTCCTGTAACTCTTGTTAGATACGAAATATATTTGTAATTAAAAGAATAATAAATTATGCTTTTAGTAAATTGAATCTGAAGAATTTTGAGTAAAAGAAGACTTTATTAAAATAAAAAGAATATTAAATGAGAGACAAAAAATTATAGTTAAAAAAACAATCTTTTATTTCTTATAATTTAATAATCTTAGAAGAAAGAATTGTAAATTTTCTTTAAGGTAACACTAGAAAAACGTTGTTTTAATCAACCCGAAACGAAATACTAAATTTGTTTAAAGACAAATTCAAACGAATATTTTTTTCAGTTTAAAATTATCTCTAAAGAAAATAAAAGAAAATGTTGCTTAAGCCATATTGTTCTGTTTGTTAAGGTCGTTGTCATGTGCTTTACACGTTGACATTTTCTTCCAATACCAAAAGAAGACCGTCATCAGCCATGCAACACAAGATTAAATTTTGTTACTCTAACTTTCTTTCTTTCGTTCTTGCCACAAAAAGGTCGTCACGCTAGAATGACACCAATACAGTCAACCATTGTCTTCCTTTGCAACAACAGTGATTTGTTGCAATTTCGTGGAGTTTGTGCATCAATGCAGCTTAATGCATTTTCTTGCTTACTTTAAGTCATTTAATTTTTTCAGTTTTTTTGCATTTTTATTTTGACAGTAAACTAAGAATTTTTTTTTAAGTTCTGATTGTTGAAGAATTAAATTAAAATATTTTGAAAAAATTTAATCCTCACTTTAAATGCCGGACTTATTTTGTTATACAAAATATAAAAATCTCAATAAATACTTTGAGATAATTGTGATTTTTTACTGACGAGTTTTTCAAATTAAAGACAAATTTCTGGTCTTGTGTTAATTTATTTTGAACAATGGGGCATGCAATGTAAAGACTCTATTATAATTTTGGAGCTCCTCTGCTTTCACAGAAATCCAGAATACTATCCAGTGATTTAACCTTAATCTGACAGAATATGGCATTGCAGTTTTACCAAACGAAGATTTTTCAATAACGCTCCATAGCAGAGATCGGTTTTTTTCTTTTAATCTCGCAACAAAATGTGATCAAATATGATATAAAACTAGTCATTCTCGCCCGTTGCTTATATTCAATGTTGGCATTTTGTGATGTTTTTATATTAAAAAAAAAAAACACTAAATCAAATATGAAACCAAAGAGGTCTGCAGACAAACCCCCATTCAGGAGCTCTTGATTAAAACGATTTTTTTCATTTTACAGGGGGATAATTCTATGCAGAAGTCAGTGAGATCCAAAGCAATTTTATTTCAAATCCTTTCAGTTTCATTGAAATTATTTGTTTGGTGTTGTGAAAACACAAATAAATGCTTGTCAAAATTTTCGATTAGTTCAGTATCGACTGAAAGAATTAGAAAGAAAATTGCTTTCGAATCGAAAAAGTATTCGATAACGAATGCCAGAATAAGCCCCCAGATTTGAGAAGAATACGTTACCCAGTTCGTATTACAAATAACATTTTTTGGCAGCACTGCTTTTTTTGAGCTCTATGTATGTGTTTGCTGATCTCTGCCCTATATGCACATAAACACAACAATCTCTCCTATTGCTACATGGCCCTTCGGTCAATTCTACAGTGATGATGTCCACTATTCTCCAGCTTGGCAGCAAACGGACACATTTTCGTGTTCGATTGGGGGCTATTTGTACAACTACGTTTCGTGCAAATTGCGATGATGCCAGTTGGTTTAACGTTGATGTATCCCAGGTTGTCTTTGGGCGTCCTCGTCGACGAAAACCTTCTGCGTGTGGCGTGTGGCCATTCCATCAGAATTTACGCCTTAACATATCCTGGTGGATTTGTATCTACCATGTCGTGTAAAACAGCTTATAGTGCATTTACACTTGTAATTTTCAAACTAGTTTATGATCGTAAACTACTTTCATAAACTATATCGTTTACATCAGCAGTTTTGACAGTTAACAGTTAAACAGCCGTGTCACAAAACAGCTGACTTCAGTAAAAAAAACTTAAAAACGTTGGTGCACGTACATTTATACATACGATAAACATACCTTTTATTTTCGTTATCCATATTATATAAAACAATTTTCAATTAATTTTTTTAAACTTTTTCTTGATGTGTTCCTTTTTTTAACGCAAACTTTTTTAACTTAATTTTTTTTTTTTATGAAATGTCAAATATCACTAGCGTTGCCAGAGCAAAATTTGAAAAGAACAGAGTTGCATTAACAAAAACTGGTTGTTTGCAACTAGTTTATCTCAAAAGCTAGTTACAAACGTGTTTATAATTTGTATGGATAAACAAGTTTCTTAAACTAGTTTATCATCATAAACAACTTATAACCTGTTTATGGTGTAGGTGTAAATGCACTATTAGGAATGCTGATCTTGTTTAGCCAAACACAAAGAATAATACGGCGTATTCAACTGTTGGCGAATGTTTGGAGCCTCTTTGAGGCGTGTTTATTCAGACCCCAGAAATCACATCCATAGATAAGGATAGGCTTAATCCAGGTCATGTAAGTTCTTAGCTTAAGGTCTCGAGAAAGATCATTGGATATCCATACCTTTCTCAGCGAGTACATAGCCTTACAAGATTTGTTTATCTGATGTCTATCTGATCTGTCTCACTGTTGAGATTGCACAGCCAAAGGATTCAACAACTTCTATAGTAGCAAAATAAGGAAACGTCCCTAATTATTAAGATAAAGACTGAACCCTGTCGACCTAGTTCGTTGCCGTTAACATCACAATAACCGGAACCCAGCAGAGTCTAACTAAATAGTCCACTACTCCATCTTTCAGAGCCTGGAGCGCTACCTGATATCCCGCTAGAGAGAAACCCCCCTATACTTTTCAATATATTTAGCCACTTTTGCTGTTTAGAGAATTTCTGCCTAAAGTACAATGCTCTAATCCGGGAGTATAGAAACCCTAAAAATAGGAGTGTATATTGAATTGATACCTGGTAGCAAAGGGAGTCATTTACTTAAGGCGTCTGCGCTTTTGTCTTTCGCAATTTTTTTTCCTTTTCGCAAATTAACACTTACAGAATTTTAAAATTTGTTTTTGTTTTAAATGTTAGTTAAACGAGTCACTTTTGCGCTCGCGTTCTAAAAACAGGCAGTAAGAATTTTGCTTAAATTTTCAATTATGAACCGCTTTACTTTCTTTTTTTAATTTAGTTTTTACTTATACTGACATTTCATAGCTGTCAATCTGAGCCAACTTTAATTATTATTGCCAGTGTTATTTCGATTTCAAAAAATTTTGAGAATGCTTATTTTTCTTATTTGAGAATTCTTATTTTTCTTATTAAAATTGCATTCGTATCGCAAAAGGGAGTAGTCCGTGGCTGCCTCCATTTAAGATTCGTCCGTAAACACAGCACACCCTTCATAAAGTTTAACAAACCCCGACTATGAATCTCTGATGGGAAATTTTGGAGTATTTTCAACCAATTTACAATATACGAAGCTTTATTTTATAGAAACTCTCTGTAGAGGAGTACGACTTTCTTATATATTTGAAAATAAGTTTAAAGTTTATAAGTTTTGAGTGTTGACGCTTTTTAATCTATTTTGATGGCTTAAAAGCCAAAATTGTAGAAATTTTTATATACAAAATTTTTTCAATTTAAATAACTAAATGAAAGCCATCATAGTACTTCCTATCTGGTTTTTTCTACTACCTTTAATAGAAAAATAATGCATTACCCAGACACTGCTAAGTACTCACTAGTTATTTATAATAGAGAAAGAGTGCTAATAGACTTCGTTCTATGGTGTAAAAAATTATTTCACCAGAATTTAAAAGTGCTTAACACTCTGTATACTTTTATTTTAAACTCGTTTAGTTTTGGTTAAAACTATTTTTTTTTTGTTTTTAATCATATTGCCAAAATGTTTAAACAAAAACTTAACTGAAAGAAGAAGTAAGTGGTGTGTTGAAAGCAACAGACAGACTGTCAAACAAGCAGTCCGACATTTGGACTAGCAAACACTTTTAAAAGTATTTGAATGGTTTTGTTGAGGAAAAATGAATTGTTAAATTGCATTTAGGTCGTTTGTTGCTGTTGCCGCTGCTGACGACTGCTGTTGCCATTTGTAAAATGTTTTTTCAAATTTTCAAACGGTATGTGGTTTAAAATCGTGACGTGTTTCATTCAATTTTTTTTGCTATTTTTTGTTAATTTTTCATTTATATTTTCCACCTTTCTTTCTAAGAGTTTTATTGTTTTGAAAAACTTAAATTTGCTGCTATTTTGATGGTTTCAATTTAAACAAATAACCTCAAAACAAAAAAGAAAAAAAAAGAATTAAATAAAAAGAAAGTAGGTGTCGGTTGATTGGTAGTGATTTTGTTTTAGTTTAGTTTAAATTTTCCTTACAAACCAAAAAGTATTTTTTATTTTAGTTTTAATGGCTGGGTGTGGAAAATGAATTGAAATTTTTTTGTAGTCCTTTTGGTTTTTCAATTTTATGTACTGTGAACGCTCATTTTTTGTTTTTGGTACTTGTTGGGTTTTTGCTTCTAAACTTTTCTTTATCTCTAATGAGAAAATCACAAAATTTGTTTGAGAGTTTATGAAAAATGTGCAAAGGAATCAACACTCAACAACGGTTTTGTTTAAATTTGACCTTTCAATGACACTTGATATACAAAACAAATTTTGTTTGTGGCAGAGAAAAAAATTTAATGTTTAAACACTTTTTTTCTTTTCAAGAGGGGAATATTTATTTTTGCATAAGCAAGACCTTGTAGTGACCTTTTCAAGCAGGGGAAATTCAAAAAAGGAGTTTTACTAATAAAACTAAATAAAATTTCAGGTTTTAGGAACAGCAAAAAATAGTTTTTGTTGCATACATTCCATTAGTTTTAATGCTCTAGATGGCATTAAAAAATAAAACATTTTACATTGTCGTGATCAAATATTTTTGTAAAATTTTATCTTAAACTAATTGATCTAAAACTACCAATTTACATTTGAAAGCTTAAAAAAAACTCAAAAAAAAAAATACAAAATAAAAACCATTGACTTCGTCCATTAATTACAAACACGTAAAACACGTTTAAAAAAATCTACAAACAAATGCAACACCTTGATGACATTTTTCGTTGAAAAAAGAAGCCGAGTAGAGATAAAGAAAAAAACAACCGCACAAATTCGAAAATTTTAAAGAAAATAAATTAACTTTGGCGCCAGTTATCGATAAATTTTATTGAAAACAAATTGCAATTACGTGCCAAGTTAACGCAATTATTTACGAAAGTACTTCAACTACATATTTCATTACAATCGCTATTACAACAACTGCAGCTCTTTTTTTAACGCCAGATCGAAGTCTAAGATTTTGCTTAAACGAATTAAAAGAAAAAAATAAAATCTACAAATTAAAAATGTACATTAATATGTATAAGTTTAATTGGAATGTAAATTAAGAAAGAAAAAATCGATTTAAGTCTCAGTGTGGCCAGATTAAGGGTTTTATCCATTAATTGGCGATTTTATTTGGGATATAGGAATAAAAAAATTTTGTTGTAAATTTAAATGTACATAAATTTTAATATTTTTAGCACTCAAAAAACTGAGTGATCTTCATAAAAATTTATACAATCGATTGCTTGTCACCTGGAAACAGCACATTAATTATATTTTGTTGGATGCCCAGGTAGGCTAATCGGTAGTAAGCTAGAGTATTAGTGTTATGGTTTCGGGAGCGATTTCCGCCAGAGACTCTGGTCTATTTCAATACAACAAGCTAAAGGTCTACATTACTTTTGCCCGGTAAAGAAAGTTTCTATATAATTTGTAATTTTATTTTAATATCATTGTCATTTTAGTAGTTTCATTGAATCATAATAGAATTATAAAATGACACCCTAAACCACAGTCTTTAAAAACAAATTTTCAAGAGGGTACCCTGTTTGGGACCCTTAGTCAATCATGGAACCGCCAGAACAAAATTATGTTATGCGATTAAGATCCATGTTAAAGTTCTTTGTGACGAATATTATTTAGATATCTTCATCTATACAAAAAAAAAAAATTCTCGGCATTTTTTCTATTAAGCCATTAATCAAAAATAAAATGAGTATAAATTAAAAATGGAATCAAGTGAAATAAACGTTTACTTATATCAGCAAATTACTTCAGAAAATATGGTTAATATCAAAAAACATTTAATTGAAAAATGAATTTTTAGTTATCTTTTTATAGATCTGTGGCAAAAAGTAAAAGTAAAAAAGAATTTGCTTGTTTTGTGTAGAAAACTCCCATATTCTATTTGTTAAAATTATTTAGTTAAATACATCAATTTTTTAAAGTAAAATGATTGCGAATACCATATCGGTCATGCTGCTGGTGTCCTATAATTGAGAGTTCTTCTGTAAACAAAGTGGTCACTACAACAAAAGTAAAACAAACATGTAAAACGGGGTAAGTAAATAATAATATTCACTCTCTTCCTCTTTTTTCACAAGAAAAACAAGCGGACAGGTGTCTGGTATTTTCTAGAAATTCGACCAAATCCTCTATTATATAAAATAACTGAAAATTCATTTGTTTTTACGGAATTCGCGGTTGAATTTTTGACAGTAAAAATTAAATGAACTTTTCGTCAATATTAAATGAAAAATAAGTAAACCGGGTTTTACCTGAATTTTCATTTATTTTGTATTACAATTTCAGTTTATTTTACGTACAGAATATTGTGAGTGTATTTATGGGGGCTATGTTTAATTATGCACTGATTCTTCCATTTTTAATAGGTGCCAATTAGAATCTATGTAAGACATTTCATCAAATTATCTCCAGAATTCCGATCTGTTCTATAGCGAACAATGTTAACATGGACAGTCAGCCGGACGGACGGACATTGTTAGATCGACACCGAACGAGATTCTGAGTCGATCGGTATACTTAAAGGACGGTCTTGGATGAATATTTTAAGGTGTTATAAACATCAGCACAAACGCATAATATCCTTTCCACTATTGTGGCGTGGGTAGACAAATAGAGTTTATTAGGTGAATGCATTTATTTTTTGTAAATTTGAATCCAATTACAACTGGTGGCAACACTATTAATCGAGTTTTTTGCTAAAGAACTAAAAATTTTTGTTATGTTTCTAAAATTTTAATGTATATATTTTGGAAAAATTGGTGACTTTCATTTGCTTGTACCAAAAATCTTGTATTGGACAACGAGTCAAAATCTTTTGATTTCCAGCTTAATATTTTAGTTGATAAAAAAAAGTTTCTAGAGCATATAAAATGTTCAAAGGAAATAAATTGTTTGATAAACTTTAATTTTCTTCAGTATTATTTTCATTTTGGGGAGATTTGGAAATATAAATGTTTATATTGGGGATACGAGTCGAAAAACATCTGAAAACCCTGCAAAGTGTATACATTGTTGAAATAAGAAAGGTGGCCAGATTAGGTAAATGCAAACAAACAATTCGCACTTAATCAACAGGAGGGTATTAACTCAAAATTTAAAATTTCCAGTAGAAGCAAAATAATTTTTAATTTAACATTAAAGGCATATGAAAAACAATTTTAAAACCAACCGTTTCATTACCAAAAAGTAGACAAAATATCACGATTTTTTTACAGCGAGTAGATATGAATATAACGGGTCGAATGTTTCAAAAAGTAAACAAATAACAATTTCGAGTTGATACCCTCTTGTTGCTTAATTGCGAATTGTTTCAGAAAAAAGGATCAAACAAAATATTTAATATAGGAAAAACATCACTAAGAGCCCAGAAAAAAAGTTCTAAAATCTTATATCTGGGAAATATTAAACATAATTCAGTAAAATTATTAAAAATTTTCTAATATAATCGCAAAAAAAAAGTTTAAAAAGGAAAAAAGTTAAACTAATTAAAAAAACTTTATCAAATATGTTAAATTACTTTTTTATGGTAAAGCTTGTTAGGCCCGGAGCTTCAATGTAAATAAAACATCATCAATTTTATTACTCAAAAGGAATAATATGTGGTCAAAACTTATAAAAAAATACACAGAGTGAGAAAAATTAACAAAAAATAAAATTAAGCAAAATAATAAAAAGGCAAAAGTTAAAATAAAAATAAACTATGAAAAAAACATAAATTTCAAAAAACGACAAAAGGCCGAAAAGAAAAAATCTGATAAGAAAATTATATTTTTTCGATAAGATCTCAAACCTGGGGCAAATTATTATGGCAATCGAAATTATAAAAGAAGTTTAATGGAAATTTCAATCGATATATAATTCTGTCACTTGCTTTAAATCGCTTAAATCTTACAAAAACTAAATAAGAAACTTTGGTACAAATTTAAAACTTTTACGCCTGTATTCACAAACATTTTTTAAATTTAATAAATATTTACAAAACATACTTTGTATGAAAATTTTATTTAATAAACGTTTGTTAAATTCTGTAATAGTTTATGAATACGGGGGTTAGTAAATTGCAATATTTAACATTCGTGTTGGGTTTTCCATTTTGGTTGACTAATTTAAAATATTTTTATACGGAATTGTATATTTTTTTTTACTGAAAATTTCAATTATTTAAACTGTTTTTGTGTTAACATGGCACTGTTAGCGCAACAGACTCTGTCCGGGATAATAAAGTCTAAACTTTCTATAAATTGGCTCTTATTCGACCTTTAAAATTTTTAAATTAATCCTTTTTATTTTTTTTTCCGAGAGAGAGCGGGGAGATTTCTCCCAACGGAGACGGTACCGCGACCAAACCAGGTCTATTGTACCCACCCCCCTTTAGTTGGCCAAAAGACCCTCTGCTTCCCAGAGAAACCCAAGAAGGTCTTTTGCCGGTATTACACCGACTCGGGACGCGCCCATCGTACCGTGCCCCAAGTGTCTTTTCTGGCCCATGGCAGCGCGGGGCAGTCACACAATAGGTGCTTTGTAGTTTCGTCCTCTTCACGGCATAGTCTACATTCCTGGTCCTCTGCCAGACCCATCCGAAAGAGGTGGTGCTTGACCGTATGGTGGCCCGTCAAATAAGCCACCAACAGCCGTAATTCTCGTCTGTTGAGACCCTTTGTCTCCAGTGTACTCCCGGGAAATATAAATTCCTTCGCCTGACGCATTCCCGGTAGCGATACCCAGTATTTTCTGTGCTCGCTGAGAGCCCATTCCCCCAATAGGGATTGGGTAGTGGCCCAGCTTAACCCACAAAAGGGCTCGGGGCCCACCATTTGGGCATTTGCTCCAGCCCTAGCCAGTTCATCAGCCCTATCGTTACCCGGAACCCCTGAGTGTCCCGGCACCCAACAGAGTGTCACTCTGTTTCTTGAGCCCAGCTCCTGTAGCCTTCCCCGGCATTCCGCCACCAACTTCGAGGACAATTTCCAGGAAGAGAGTGCCTTAATGGCCGCTTGGCTATCAGTGAATATCGCAATGCTGTTTCCTATCATTCCCTTGTTAAGAATGTTGCTTTTATCCTTTTTATTAAGCTTGAGGTCTTTTTCTTTTTTTTATAAATAATATAAAATTTTATTAAATCCAATATTTCGGCACCCCGTTGTGTGCCTTCTTCAGGGAATTTTCATCTCGTTTAGCCGTGAAAAAATTAATTTAGACATTTTTATTTAGCCAAATTTCCTTCAAGTTTCTAAAAACTTTAGACCAAATAAATGTAACCTTGAACTCTTCTTAATTAGTTAACGCAAATGATTTTTACAATAAAAAAAATTTTCGGCAATTTAGCATTTTGTTATTCAAAGATATTTCTTATGTCGAGTTTTTTATTAGTAATAAAAATATATTAATACAAACAAAATAATGTCTTATGTGCAATTTCAGTGGAACTAGTAAATACATTTTTTAAGTTTATTCTTTAATATCGAATTTTTTCCAATAAAATCTTATTTTGGCATTTTTAAGCGTTTTTTTTTTTTTAGCAATTGATTCAGATTTAGCAATTTTTAGTAGTGAAGGGATGGCATCACTGCTCTTATCCCAAATTATGATTTTGGAATTCCAGTGCGGAAATAGCCCAGCCGATGTTTATGGAACCAACAACAAGTATTTCTAATGAAAAATATATTAAAATCCAACTGTTACTTCTCTTGCAACAAATTGCTACTGGTCACCTTATTTTTATTTAGTTTTATATATCTCGTTAACTATGCAACACTCCTATTTAAAACTATAAATATTTAATGAGGAAAAAATATAACAAATATTCATACAATAATTTGCATTTGAAAAAAAAACATTGTTAATATTAATTGATCAATAAAAATGTTGCAAATGTTATAAATTAATTAATGATTAATTGAAATAGCAAAATACATATTAAAAAAAAACAATATAATAAAATAAAAATATTTTATATAAATTATTTATGTTTTGCTGCCTCAGAAAAGATTATAAACACATTGTGGAAATGTGTTGTCTGCTTTTAACAAAAAACTTAATTAAAATTATGTATAATGAACTTTTTTTTGAATATGATTTTATTAAATATAAAATTTTGTTTATTATTTTTCTTTAATAAAAAAAAAAAAAATATATAAAAACTATAAAACCACATTCCAATTCATTCCATCTTTTGAATATTAAATTTTAAACTATTTATCTATGGAAGCTAAAAATATTTAATTTAAACTCATTTTAATGTGTGATTTTATGTTTTTGTATCTTTTTTTTAAGTTGTTGTGTCAAGATAAGAATCTTGATGACGTGTTTGTTTATTTGAAACACATTTTGTTGTCGTATTTTTTAAACAAGGTCATTTGGTTATACACACTTCTCATATTCGTTTAGTTATCTAAGAGATACATTTATATTGGATTTTTGTTGTCAATAAAAAATCAACACACATAAATATTTATTTACTAACTAATGAATGTGTATTTGAACGTGACCAAAATATATTTGGCATAAATATCGTTAGACAAAAAAAAAAAAAAAAAAGTATGTAATAAAAAGTTGTCTTATTAGATTAAAGTCTTTAAATATTCGTTATCGGATTTTGTTTCCAATTTAATTATTTTCTTTAGTTCTTTTCTGGTAAATTTATTACCTTAATTTTAATAATATATTTTTGTTTATGTAAATTTATTAAACAAATTAAAATCAAAAATAAGTTTATTACTGATTAAGCCGTTTAGTTTTTAATTTAGAAGGACATTGAAATCGATATTTTAAACTTTAAAATAGGTGGTACTAAATACATGCAGATATCGTTACCAAAACGCAATAGACCCTTTCTAACATTTTGGAAATTCTACAGAACAAGCAAAAAACTATTTAAAATTATAAATTTCCTTAAACTGTTTATAAGTAATTTTTCTTGTGAAACCAATCACTTGTTTTCAAAATTGACAATGTTGCATATTATGCAAACTGTTAGTTGTGTCTTTTAGCGTTTATCGTATAATCTTTTGAAGAAATGGCCTTTAGTTTTTTGTTAATAAAATCGCAAATGTTAATCTAAATATTCCAACATCTTTATGGACATTTGATGCAATACATCAGAATCAATGAAAAAGTCGACTTTTAAATTGTATTTAGGGTCTTTTGCGTTTAAGGCAACGCTAGGCTTAATTATGTGATTATGTAATATCAATCTTCTAAATAGCCCCATATTATTGTTGCTATTAAAAGGTTTGTGGGGGGTTTTCAAACAAATCGTTTCAAATCAATGTAGATTTTGGATTACTACAGACTTTTAACTATTGGACGTTAAAGGATGTGACCGATTTCTGTTTTCCAGCTTTTGTCCTCGTCCATTTAATGAAACATTTGCTGTCGAAACATTTGAGATTAATGCAGAAAGGGAAAAGACGATGAATGGAAAAATGCTACTTGTTTCATGTACATAAACAAAATTAAAGTGGCATAAGTGTCGTGCGGAATTTGATAGCGCATTAAGAAGTGAGCAGGTACAAGAATTCCCAGCAACAAATTACAGATTACACAAAAAAATATGTTCAACTTTTTGTAACCTTCGACTAAAGTGGAGCAACATACGATGTTGGTTTTAAGCTATGATCACACGATTGCCACAATGCTCCAATTTTCACACTTTTAATACCCCAATCGTGTGACTGCACAATCAAATGCCTCATGTACCAATCGAGGGCAATTGTGTGCTTACTTTTACCAATAAAATGCAACCCTGTCGCGGCAATCGTGTGACTACTTGATATGCAACCGCGCGTCAATAAAAATTACGAAAATGTACCAATATTTATTAAGTTCTTGTGCGGCAATTAAACAACACAATACGCGCCAATATTTGCCTTTTTTAGTAAATTTACTTTTGTGTGTTTCTTTTAGTAGGAATAAATTAATAATAAAAATGAAATTTATCAAAAATTAAAATTGGGAATTTAGCAAGTCACTAAAAAATAAATTAATAATAAATTTTGTATTCCCGAAAATAAATTTTGATATATAATTTTTTTTTAATTAGTGCATTAGCTGTGCAATATAAAAGAATATATACAGGAAAACGGAGCAAAATGTATTGAAATTCTTTAAAGCGAATTTATTTTTGAATATAAATATTCTCTATTTCTTTATATATTTAAAATAGAATTTTACTTTGTTTAATTTTTTGAATTTCATATATTTTACTTAAAAAAAATTCAAATTTCAATATTCAACAAAAATTTGTTTGAATATATGCTAAAATTTTCTTTTTTTTTAATGAACAAGCCAACTAGATCTTTCAAACAAATAAAAAAAAAACTACCACAACAGCTGTTTTCGCAGTTCACACAAGTAAGTACAATCGTATGACTGCTGCGGCAATTATTGTACCCATTTCGCTTTGTACCAACTAGCGGCAATTAAAATTGTAAAAAAGGGCAATCGTGTGATTTCAGAATATTTTATTGGGGCAATTTCCTTATTGTGCGTCAATTAAGCACAACCAAAATTGTGTCATATTGGTGCATTTGCGGCAATCGTGTGATCCCAGCTTTAAAAATTGTTTAAAACAGAAAAATTGTAATGCTTAGTTGTAAACATATATCCTTTTATATGTTTACAACTAAGCAATAATTTTTTCTTTTGCAAAAAATGTACATAACTGTAGACAACAATAATATGATTGCAGTAGGCATGTAATGAACTGATTTAATTTCAATATGGTTGCTGAAGAAATAAATATTATTAAAGTCACTACAATATAGAATAGAATAGTAAATGTCATAAGAAAAGCCTTTGTAGAAAAAATATATTGCTCTGCACTCTTCATCGATGTTGATAAAGTCTGGCATGAAGGCTTTTTACATAAATGAAAATTAAATTACATATAATACATGAGACACTGATGTACAACTGTTGAGTTTGAACTACATATAACTTTAAGTTTAGTTCACTTAAACCGGCGTTTAAGCACTCACTGATTTATTAGCCATTAGTCGTTCAAACATTTATTATAAAAGAAGGCGATTTTTTAAGTTCTCCTAAGCCAATTGACAGTTTCCATTCGGTCCTGTTTGATGAAAGAAATTTAATTTCTCTCCAGCTTGGGCTGCTATAAGAGATTTCGGATTCTAGTTGGTGTCTCCAAGTGTATGAAGGGCGGCCAACACTACGTGTATAACCATGACGATTCAAATCTAAAGCAGCTTATGAAGTGTCGCCCACTGGCCTACGCAGCGTGTGACTAATCCAACACCACTGACGATTAATTATATCGATGTGGATTAGTCGTTGGTATGTCTGCGCCCATGGTTTTATGTTGGAGATGGTGTTAGGCCAAAATATTTTTAATATTCTAAGCAGACAGCGGTTGATGATTGTGGTGTTCCATGATTCACTTGCGTAAAGGAGTACCGATGTCACACAGGAGTTAAATATGCTAATATTTGTTCGTTTGGAGACAGCAGTTGACTTCCATACAGGTCGTAAGATACCAAACAACTCGTTAGCTTTTGAATTTCAGAAGGCTATATCATCAGTGCAGCCGCCAGTTTTTGTTAATAAGCTGCCATGATAGCAATGTATTAACTTCTTCCAGTTCAACATTCTGTATTCGGATTTTTTGGTGTTAAGACTGTTGCAGCGCATTACCTTATTCTTCCTTATATTTATCCTTAATCCAGGGTTTAAAGCTTCGCTCTCAAGAGATTTGAGTTTAGCTGACATTTGGCGATAGTTTCAAAGGTATAGCGACATTTAATATTCGCATAATTCTCACCATTTTTTGTATTATTCTGTCAGTATTTCCCGAAGGGTCCTCCTTTCTAGATTTGAAACTTACACAAAAATCTCTTTCATTAGCGAAACTTGGGGTTCAATTAGCGTACAACAGAGTAATTGACATTCCATTCCCAGTTCGTAATATAAGTACATACAGACTCTACTATACAGAGGAAAATTGAGGCGGTTTGGAGAATCACCGCAACGTGCAAGGTATCCAAAGTTATGTGGGGATCTTATGATCCAAAGTCGATTAAACTTATTCTGTCAGTACCTAGGAGTGACTGTAAGCTTCTGGTAGGTTTTTAAAACGGATCACTGTTAGACGGCAGTACACGCGAAAAGGGCTGGCAAACTAACCAGCGGTAATTGAAGATTCTGTGGGGTACCAGGTGAGAAAAAGACTCTGCTACTGTCCGGCTTTCATACACTCCAAAGCGAACTATCTGGGAGATCATTACTTCCAAGATCAGGGGGAAATCTCTGGAACTGGCCTATTGAGACTCTTAGCATTCGCTAAGAGCGTATGGAGTAGTCTGGGTATCATCACTTCAAACTAACCTTTTCAATTGAAGGTTATCGTGCATCGTGGTAACACAAGGGACCAACACGGTATATGCGGGTCTTTATGACCGGCCACTTCTTTAAAAAGACTTGTTCACCTAACAGCTTTATCAAATACATTCATCATCTGAATTTTAACTTGTTCGTTTTATCAAATTTGAAAATCTCTGTTAATTAAATTTACCGTTTTCCTAGAATTTATTTAATTGGTTCATATATTCTGTGTTTCTAAATTTCAAAATATGATCAAATTCAAAAATTCGTACCAAATCGCAACTTTTAATGTTACGACTAGAAACGGGAGTGAAGTTATCTTGTCAGACGTGGTTCACTCGTGAAACACTCGTGATTGCGATTACTTTTAATTGTGCCAGCCTTAACAAATTGCGGAATTGTAGTTCTTTTTTTGTCAAACCACGAAAAAAAATTTTAAGCTTCCTAGTATAGGTTGTTTTATTTGAACGTAATTTTTTTTCTAAAAAATATTTTTTATAATTCATCACACAATGTTTATATTTTGTAGCTCCAATCATTGTCTACTCCTTAAACAAACTCCTTTATTGTTTGCATCTACCATTTCTATCAAACCACATTTTAAGGATGTTTTTAAAACATCTATCTTTTTAGCTACCAGCTTTCCCATATACTCCAACACTTTTAACTTATGATTTATTACCTTTTTTAACGTCAGTTTTACTACACTTTACATACTGCCTACATACGCAATTACAAGTTCTTGCCTCAGAAACTTTGCAAGAAAGGGTTTCTTTTATCACAATCTTGCCACAATGACGGTCTTTGTTTTTTTGCAGTTTTAACTTTTTGTACGCGCGGATTATTCGGGGGGAAGTGTGCGGTGCCGTTAACTACTTAAAAACATACTCACATAATATATTTTGTGGCCCATAATATAATTTAGCATTTTAAAGAGTTGCTTTAAAGATTTATGGCTTGTATTTCTTTGAAACTAATTCAGTAGAAGTAGTAGCGTTGTAGTGTCATTGTAAAGTTGTTCGAATAGCAGCTAATGAATTTAATTAATGTACTGATAAAATAGCGTTGAATGTTGAAAGCAAAGTAAAGATATTTTTCTTAAATCATTTACTGTCTATAGGCGTTTTATTGGAATGGAATAGGAAATTTATGAAAGAGTTTGGGTTAACGTTAATTTTGTTGCTTAATAAAATAGTAAAAAATTTTCTGTAGAATTCATTCAAAACTAAACTGAATTTGAAATCCATTTTATACAAAATTTATATGAAAATTTAGTTTTGATCTTAAAAACGTTTAAAATCTAAAATATTTTTTATGAATACAATAGTTTCTGTTTAAGTTAATATATGATCGTTTTTTTGAGCTCGAGGTCCTGTTTTTATTTTTATGTATATTATATTATATATATTATGTTATATATATAATTTTATATTATTATATTATATTATTCTTATTTTACAACAATTTATTTAATTTTGTCGATATTTCGTTTTTCATTGAAAAACATCTTCTGGGCTATAATACTGAAAAAATTATTAACGTAAAAAAACAATTATTATGATGTGTTAACATCGTCTAATTGTGAACTCTGGTTTCTGTTTCCGTTTAAGTTAAAATAATGAAAAAAGATTTTTTGAATCTTGGTTTCTTAGTTTCTCAAAATTAATCATAGAAAATAAAAGGATGTTTACTCTCAAGATTTACTGCTGTTAGATTTTGCTGCATAACTTAAGGGGGTTAGAAATAATTTTTTAATGCTATGTCAATGTTTCTTTATAATTGTCGTACATTAAAAATCTCCAATTTCAATTGAACAAAAAATATTTTGTTGCGAAATGCGCTGTGTATACACTTAGCCGAAGTACCTTGGTCTTACCAACATTGATATGGAGGCCAACTCTACGCGTAGTTGTATTAATGAGATTTAGATTTTCTTGCATACCAGACAAAAATTCTATCCCATTATATTCAATAAAGTGTATACGGTGTAACTTTTTTATTCGGTTCAACTTTATTTCTTCGGATTTTCAAGTACTTGCTTTAATTACCTCCAATTTTTATTATCGTCTGGCTGGAGTTTTTTTTATTATTTATTTATTTATATTTTCCAGTTAAACCAGGTGTTTTATTGTGCATCTGTATTGATATATTTTTTCCAACATAAAAATAATAAACAAAAAAATTTATTTTTTAAACTCATTTTTCTCCATCATATAAATTTATGCAACACACATTATGCCACCCATTAACAAGTTACATAAGTGCTAAAGCTCGCCGCTTATTCATGGCAGCATACAAATTCGAGTACATGTACAACAGTGATGGTGACAGGATAAGTTTTAGGTATTAAATCTATCGAAATGTCAGACATTATAGGGTTGGTAGGACAAGACTAATTCTTAGCGTTGATCTTTTTCTACATATAAGGCTTAGCAAAGTTGGTACAATTGTAGCGTCTTTGGAAATTTTTGACCTTTTTTTACACTTTATGGAATATTTAACAATTTTACACTTTTTGGAAAATTTTATTGTCATGAAGAATAATTTGCACTTACATGATTACTGACTTTCTATCGTATGTAATATGAAATCAACAACATTGACAGCTAAATATCTCGGCACTATTTTAAAAGCAGGCTGTGCTGGAAGGGGCTTGAATTTCGTAATGGATATATTGTTCTAGTTCCTTTTGCATTCTTGTACAATGAACGATTATTCCGGCGACTACTTTGGCTATGCAGGAATTTAGATAAACATGCGGATTGCTTGTGATACAACTTTCCACAGTATCCAGTTTTTTGAGAAATTGTCCGGACAACAATTTTACTATATGTATTTGAACGTCTCTTTTTGAGAGAGTGATAAAATATTTTTTACGAAAAACTCTCAGCATAAATTGCTAACAAAGTGTGTGTTTTTGAAACTAATTGTGAGTGATAATCTTTTTTCATTCATTATTACAGAGTAAAATCTAATCCTTCGCTGAAGTACTACCACATTGTAAAACTAAACAGATTTTTTGTACATATGGCAACTTTGCTTTTCCTCACAAATTTTCCGAAATGTCTGAATTATTCTCCAGAAAACTCTCAGTAAAAAATAAAAAACATGAGTTAATATACCTTTAGTTTCGAAAATGTTATTTCAATTTAATTTTCATTAAAGATAATAACAAACTCATGATTAAAACGATTGTAATGGACGACTTAGTTTCAGTAAGATAAGTTATTTTAAACAAAATAGCTGTCAAACGAACTTTCAAACTGCGCTCAGTTTTTGATATTTATGATTAGCATACTTTGGAGAGAATAAATTCACGCTTGAATAAGGCTACAGAATTATCTATATTTACTTTGAAAATCAGTGATCGATTTGCGCAAATTTCTTATTTTGGCTTAACAGCTGCATATGGAGTGAGACCAATTCACACCAGACTTAACAGACTCCATTAAATGCAAAAATGCACCGTTTGGTGCGGTTTACACGATGGTGGCATCAACGGACCTTATTCCGGGTTTTCGTCACCGCACCATGATCACTGATTTAATTGTTTGAAATACAGATGACGTCGATCCGGGCGAGATGTAGCTGTAACAGAATGGCGCTTCGTGCTAAACGTTGACCAATGGACCAAGTTTCTATCGGGATTAAAAAAGTACTCCTTAAAAAAACATAAAACTATTTAGGGTATAAAATACAGTGGCACCCATTCAAACGACCATCCAAGATATAAATCAAATTTTGTCGTGGTAGGTCCATAATGGACAATAGCTCTCCAAAAACTCTTACCCACCAAAATATACCTCCACAAATATCATACAAATGTGGATATTGGGTTAAAATTCGGTTCAAATCAGTGATGCATTTTGAGTTTTTTTGTTTTGGGCCAAATTGAGGATTTAATAGGGCCAAAATAACTTTGATAGGGCAAAAAAAATGTTTAATATAATTATATCCAGCCAGCAAAATAATTTTTACCCAGCCAGCAAGACAGCCCAACGCCTCTAATTGCCTGTTTTTTAACATTTAAGCAAAATTCAAAATTTGTTTTAAATGTTAGTTAAGCGAGTGACTTTTGATCTCGCGTTCTAAAAAGAGGCAGTAAGATATCTGCAAGAAACGTCGATTTTATACAAACATGCTTTATATGTTTTTTTATATCATAGATCAAACCGCTTGTGTGGTTTATTTGGCCATGAACAATCAAACCAATTTCGTAAATAAAAGTAGTGGTGAAAAAAGAACGTTAAAAAATGTATTGAACAATTTAAAGTAGTGAGTTAAATTTTGACCTATTTAGGCCAAAATAGATTTCCACAGGGCCATCAAACATTCAAAAGTGCCACAAATGGTACAATTGTGCCACATTTTGCATCACTGGTTCAAATTCCATTGCCAGAAATGCTGTGTACACAGAAATGCTGTGTACAGTTTGTCAAAATATTTCCCCGTTTCGTTGAGGGTTGTTCGATCCCATTCTAGTTCCTTGAGGGTTCCAATGTAGAAATTTGTGGCAGATGTCATGATAGCATCTTCGCAGTGTATGCCCAAGCCATTTGTATTTTATTTCTGCACAGAAAAAAATAATAATGGACTTCAATTAAAATATTTTTGATATTAATTAAAAAATTAATTAAATTTGAACCAGTACACAAATTAAAAGCATCAATTAAATATTTATTGATATTAACATCATTTTCTGCAGTAACGTTGCTGATATAAGTAGACGTTTAATTTACTTGATAACATTTTTAATCAAACCGGATTCTATTTTTGAATAATGGTTTAATTGAAAAAAAAAATAAAAAAAATTGGCGAGCATTTTTTCAGTCTGTATTTGATCAACAATCTTCAATAGATGACCATTAGCTATTGTTCTTAACCAAAAATTTTTTATAATTTGTATATATCAAGTAGACACTTGTTAGCAAAATTTAAGCATCTGTTGCTTAGCGGCTCTCTTCGACAATTGAAGCAAAGCCGCGAATAACGTTGTAAAAGCCACCTTTTGCAAAAACAGTTTTTTTGCAGATTACCGTTACACTGTTTTAACATCAAATCACCCAAAATTATGCACCTTAACGACGACAAAATGCGATACAAAGAGTTAGCCAGTGGAAGAACGTTGTAAGTTACTAACAAAATTATACAAACAAGTTTAGACACGTGGAATATCGTTTTAAAAGCCGCTTGCGTAGTGGAAAAACGTTTAAAATGACATCGCGATTGTGGATATAAAACGTTTTTCCACTAAAAAAAATAAATTATTAACTGTAAATTTGCATGTAAATTTAAAATTAAAATATCTTGATATTTTGCATAAAAGTTTTTATTATCATTATTTTTGATTATCTAAAAAAAAAAAATAAAAAAATCCTTCCTGATAAAAACGTTTTTTTTGCTCTCCTGAAAAAAAAATAATTTAGTTACTTACAACAATTTGAACCTAACACGCGAATCTCGATAGCCACGGGAAGATCACCAAGTGTATTCCAGTCCGAGATCCACGCATTCTTAGCAGGGGAATGATAGAAAACTGCATTGTAATATTCACTGATAGCCATTAAAGCACTCTCTTTGCTAGAAATTGTCCTCGAAGTTGATGGCGGAATGCCGGGGAAGGCTACAGGAGCTGGGCTCAAGGAACAGAGTGACACTCGGTTGGGTGCCGGGACACTCAGGGGTCCCAGGAAACGATAGGGCTGATGAGCTGGCTGAGCTGGAGCAAACGCCCAAATGGTGGGCCCTGAGCTCTTTTGTGGGTTAAGTTGGGCCGCCATCCAGTCCCTACTGGAGGAATGGGATCTCAGTGAGCACAGGATATACTGGGTATCGCTCCCGGGAATGCGTCGGGTGATGGAACTGATATTTCCCGGGAGTACATTGGTGACAAGGGGTCTCAACAGACGGGAACTACGACTGTTGGTGGCTTATCTGAAAGGTTACCATACGGTCAAGCACCACCTGTTTCGTATGGGCCTGGCAGAGGACCAGGAATGTTAGCTATGCCGTGACGAGGACGAGACCACAGGGCATTTACTATGTGACTTCCCGGCGCTGTAAATGGGCCAGGAGACACTCGGGGTACGGCGCGACCGGCAATATACCTTCTTGGATTCCTCTGGGAGGCAGAGGGTCTTTTGGCCAACTAAAGGGGGTTGGGTACAATAGACCTAGCTTGGTCGCGGTACCGTCTCCGTTGGGAGAAATCTTCCCGCTCTCTCCCTAAAAAAAACTTACAACGTTATTCGCGGCTGAGCTTCAATTAACTTATATGTATTTTTCAAGCAGTTCCAGTCGCGTGTTTTTTTTTTGTTAATAATTATAGAAGGATTACGAGCTAATCTAACGAGTCGCCAGTACAAACTCCTTTAAAATCGAAAAATATATAAATAAACCAGTGTTTAAAAATGCTTGACTATTTTTAATGTTTTTGTAATTGCTTAACTTAACTTAAGAAAAAGAACACAGCAAAAGCAAAAAGCAAAAGCAAACGCAGAAAAAGTGAGAGTAAATTATTTATTTATTCTCACCATGTTTATGTTCTCAGCTTAAAAAGCCAGCCAAGCAACCACTTGAAAAAAAAAATTGCTGTTGCTGTAAGTAATAAGTTTTTGTTTATTTTTTTTTTTGCTTTGGCTTAACTGTAAATTGATGTGCTTAAATTCAGCGAGTATTAACTTCTTTGCTGTTTTTGACTTCATTGCTGTTGCTTGCTGTTGCAGGCGTTAGTTTCATAGAATAGGTATATACATAATTACATAACACAAAATAAACAAATTAGTTTAAAAAAACGTGTAGTTTCATTTATGTATGTATGTACCTATTTATTAAAAAAAAAACGCAAAATACCAAAAAAATTCGAAACAAATTCGTTCATAATATATTAAGTTCCAGCAACAGCAAAGAAGTTAACTTGCTGACTTTAAGCGCATCAAAAGCAAAAAAAAAAACAATCAAAAACTTAATACTTACAGCAACAGAAAATTTTTTTTCTTAAGTGGCTTCTTTGCTGACAGATTTAGCAGAGTACATGCACATAGCGAGTTTAAACAAATTATTTACTCTCTTTGTTTTGCTTTTGCTTTTTTGCTTTTGCTGACTCGTTATCAAAGAGTTAAGTAAACACTTAGACACACAGTTTTTTAATTTGCTGCAAAAAATGTAAACAAAGCAAAAATGTGCGACTGTTGCTATTTTAAAGCAAGCAATTTAAACACTGAAATAAACCTTTTGCTGGACCACAATAAGGCCCTAAGAAAGAACAATTTTGGGTACAAGGTTGTACAATTTAGAAAAAACTACTGCTAAAGTAGAAAAATAGATTATTGAACGATTAATAAAATATGTATAGAATTTTTTGTTTGTGATTTATTCATTACATCTACTATTATTTTAGCCACAACTATGTACTGCACATAATGGAGTCAGAGTGTATTATATTATTTTTACACCAGCACTTGTGAACATTTGTTTTATTTTATAAAAAAAAAATAAATACATATAAATTATATCTAGGATTTAATTAGGAAGATTTATGTGTATCCCAAATAAATGTTAAAAAATGCTTTAATAATTTAATTGTATTTGTTGGAAAGTTAAAAAGCGTTAAATTGGGTTGAAGCCAAAGCCAAAGAACCATAATTTATTTGATTTATTTTTATTGTTAAACGAAAAATATAAAATATAATAAAATAAAGAAAAAAAAAAACAAACTTTCTGTCTGACTTCTAGTAGCTCTGTTATAATAAAAGGACTAATCGCTAATATTTGACAGATTGAAAATTTTTCAGAAATTTGTGTAAGTTAATATATTTCGCACTAGTTACAAACTTAATAATCATTTTCATATCAATTCATTATTAAAAAAAATCCAATTAAGATTTCAAAGAAAAAAAAAAAATAGTTTTATGTGTAAACATCAATAATCTTATTTCAAAATTCCAAAAAAAAAAAATTTTAATAAAAATATTTCGACATCAGAACAACACAACTTCATAAATTACAAAAAAAGAAAAAAAATGCATTAATCTTAATCGAAATCAATATTTGAACAAGAACTAAAAAAAATTTGAATTTTTATAAAACATTTAATCGTAGTTTTAATTTTGGTGTAATATTTAGAAATATTTAAAATGCTTTTTTATACGAACGACAACCCGCTGTTATTGTACGGAGAACTCAATATACACCCTACAAATTTAAAAGAAGTATTATCAGCATAAAAGCTTAAACACTTGCATTTTTTAAATTGTTTAGAATTCTCTATTTGGGAAAAATAAAAAATATTTTTGGCATACGGTCTCTACGACTGCCCTTTGTGATTGTCCAACATACCCGATCTTATTTCGTCAAAAGTGCGTCGAGTGTTGAATTATAAATGACCAATCGTTGCTGGTTTATCATCATAGAGATTTGACGTTTCCCTACAAAAAGTAGTGCAAAGGAGTAAAATCTCACGAATTAGCTGGCCAATTCACTGTTCTATTTCTTGAGATAACTCGATCACCTAACGTTTGGCTTAACAAAGTGATGGTGTTATGATCTATAGGCATGTTGCCCCGTTTAGTTGGAACCGTGTCTCCTCCAAATGATTTGCAATGACATGAGGAATAAAACAAAATCAAGAAACATTTGCCTTTGGCGTTCGCCGTTCACATTAATGTTGGCAGCCTTCGGCATATAAACCAAACAGTAAGTTTTTCAGATGAAATGGAGTCTCAAGAGGTTTGTGCTTTCTCTAAAAATTTTTAAACGCTACTCTTTGCATGGTGATTTGCAAAAGTATACTGAAAAAGGCAAACTCACTTGATTATTGTGGTAGCTTGATATCTCAACCGGAAGTTTAATATGTCTAATAAGAACACCCTTTCAAAGCGATTTCAAAATAAATAAGAAAATAAAAATAATTAAATTTTTTCCCAGTGGTTTTTGCTTGGGCTTAAATGGGTTAAGATAACAATGTGTTTGAATTTAAGTGCAAAGAAGTCGAAGAAGTTCGAAATTATAGAAATTATCGTACCAAGCGTAAAAAAACCTACGCTTCCATTCGTCCTGACTTAACAGGAAATATTAAATCATACGAAGAGCTTCTCGTTATTCATTAGGTTACGACCATTTTACTCGACGATTTTGAAAAACATTCATATGAGAGTTAAATAAGTTAGCCAATTATTAGACAGCGCTTAAGATAGAAGGGCGATATTGCTTGTGCTTGTGCAAAATCTTTTCTTTCAGTGCAAACATACTAATTTGTTATCAAATCTTATGTGGTCTCTTATTGAGGAGATAAAGCAGTGTTGGGCAAGAAGCATACACAGCTAAAACACTGCTATAGTGTACAGGAGTTGATAGCGCTTAACTAATACTTTGTTTTTTAATCACCCGTGCCGAGAAACGTAGAAAATGTCCGTGGCATCATCTTTTTTTACAATAAAAGCCTAAATTTTTATTTTGTTCATGACGGAGACTGAGTGGTATTCCGTTTACTACCTTAAGATATATATATATATATAAACATATATATACATTAGCTTGTAATGCTACAAATGCCCTGACCAATAATTACTTATTCTCAGTAGTCCAACATAATATTTTTGTAGTTTCCATCTAAAAAAAAAGTTTTCAACTTGCACCATAAACCACTTGATGACCCCTCAAACAAATGCGGTTAAAACCTAGAAAAACAACTGTAATAAAAATTGTTTACTTTATGCGTTTTTAACCAAGTTAGAAAACAAAACTAAAAGTGGTGTAGTTAGGCAGGGGTTCCAAGTAGTTTTCCTCCATGGACCCCTTTACTAATTTCACTGTGTTTGCAGAGCTATTAAAGTGATATGAGTATTAATTAAACTACCTCCTTCAAAAAAGGTGGGATTTTAAGATTTTGTCAGAAATTAAAAACTTATTATTTATAGGGGTAGTTCCATTTTAAATCGACCAAGAGTGGGACCCGACCCCTTTCGATTTGAATAAAATTTGGTGTGAAGGTTCTTTTCATCCTGAGTTTATTTTTTCAATATCTCAAAAACTACTGCACATACGAAGATGATTTGTATGTCACTTTAAAGAGAATACTTTGGGCTACAAACAATATATTAAAAAAATTTTTTTTTAAAAAAATGTAATATCTACAAAATATTAAATTTTAAAAATGGACCAAGTCGAAAACCTAATTTTTTTTGCTGATTTTTGTTTATATAATTTCTCAAACTTGTCTTTAAAAATCCTGAAACTTTGAAGGAGGTGTTTTTTTTTTCTTTTTTAAGATATGATTTTTTTTCTTTTGCAACCTGTAAAAAATAATCCTAAAATAAAATTTTAATATTGTAATTTTGAGCAATAGTTATTTATTAAATCTGATTTGTGTGATTTTAGGTGTTAAAAATAAGTAACGACATTAATGAAGTTTTTAATGTTTATTTGTTGAATATTTAGTTGGAACTCAATGTGGGCACTTTTAAAGAAAAGTACACCAAGAAATTAAATGAGGGTCTTGGTCGATTTGACATGGAATTACCCATACTTACTTTAAGCTTCTTGTTTGTCTGTTGTCATGATAACACTGTAAAATCATATACGTTGTTATTCCTCCGTACGTGTTTTAGGTATTTTTTCAAATTATAAAAACTTAATTGTTGCACTTAATAAGAACTTCGTTGAGTGCTTATCGGCAGTATCCAATGTTATGAAACAATGCAATACAATGAGTCAAAACCACTTCTAAAGTAGCGTTATTAAAGCTCGATTTACCCATGCGTTCCGAACAATATTTTTGTCCGAACAAATTGACGTCTTACTTTTGAGAGAGAGAGAGAGAGAGAGAGAAATTAATTTGTTCGGCAAGTTTTTTTTGGAATTGGTTTAATTTTAATTCTTTTTCAGAACGAAATGGACAGAGACACCACTTTTTCAATTTGTACATAAAAGTAGAACTGAGCTACAAAATTATATATTTTTTTGCGTTTTGCAATTGTTTTTTGATGAATAATTAAATTTAAAAAAAATAATTATAATTTAAAATAATAAAATCAATTTGCATTTTTCATCCATTTTCTTTAACACACTTTCAGAAAACAATTCAAAATAAGTAGTTTCCTAATTGTGCTGCCATTTTGTATAATTGTTTACATTTGTTTACCATATGGTAGCTTTGATTTTCCGGACAAATTTTCCGAAATGGGTGAATCGTTCTGTAGAATACTATCAGTAAAAAATTTATTTTCCGGACAAAAATATTGTTACGAACGCATGGATGAATCCGCCTTAAGACTATTTTTATTTTGTATACCACATGGAGAAACACACATGCCGTGAACATTAAAGAAAACTAGACATCGATGAGTATTTTGCTTTCGATGTTAATTCAGGCCATTTTGCTATCGTCCAAATTTTGTCTTTTCATAATTTGTTGTCCCTACTATTGACAACATTTACGTTCTGTATTGACATATGCTGTTTTATGAACACAAAATTTTAGTTTAATTTCTTTGTTTTTTATATGATATAATTTTTAAGCCTTTTTGTTGGTGATTAGAATTGTGGTTATTTTATTGAACTGTATATGGTTTTTAATCCAAATTTTTATTTTTCAATCAATCTAAAGTTCATTGAGTTAAATTTTCATTAAATTATTTTTAGGAAGAAAGGAATTTTACAACTTGATATTAATTAAAATTTGTTGATAATTTTTCATTCTTGACTGACAGGGAGAGCGAACGCACGTTCACGGACAGGTCGATTTGAAATGTTTCGCTAGTAACCACACTATCTAGTCAGAAATCTTCGCCGTTTAAGGCCGCTATTACGGTACAGAACTCAACTCAGTTGAGTTGTAATTTCTTAATTTTTGTATTATGGTTTACAATTTTGCTATATTGCGGAGAATAAAAGCATCAAAAATTTACAACTCATCACAACCAGTTGTCTTAATTACAACTCAACTGAGTTGAGTTGTGAACCGTAATAGGGGCCTTACACTCACCGCCATTGATGACGGCTTGCAGCTAATAGTCAAACAGCAATCTTTAAACTAAATTTAATTTTTCCTGATGGATCGAAATTTCTTGTTGTGAATGATTATATTTTTTCAATTGATTTACACGTTTACACGTTTACAATAGGGGAGCGATATGATCCAAAAACCTCCAATACATCCGAAACAAGTCACTGTTTAGTGCAGATTAAGGGCTGGCACGATTATCAGTTTATATTTCTTTGAAAACCACATTGGCCAGGTCATCATCATCAATAGTGAACGCTCTAGGTTGATGATTATTAACTTTTTTGCCTTAATTTTATAATATAGACACCAGATATGTGGATTCAACAGAATGGCGCTACATGTCACACAGCTCATGCCACATTTAATATTCTGTACGAGCGATTTGAGGGCATGGCCATCTAGTATTTTATGATGTTTTTTTTAAGTCTCAGTTTAATGCGAATAAGCCACAAACCCGAGGCCTAGTCACCGCATACAATATCGAGCAAAATTGATCGAAATTTTTTATTTTGTTATCATGACACTCGATATCGAATGAAATGTATCGTAATTTGAGATGATAGCATTCGATATCAAGTAACCAAAGACATTACATCTCTTGAGTTTTCATTCGATACGTTAGTGTCTATCATATGCAGAAAAATACGATAGTTTACTCGATACGATAGTGTAGTCGATAGCGAATGCGGTTATTAGACCCCACAGCGGCACTCAAAGCCAACCGGTCAAAATCACTCTGACTTATGCGTTCAGCAGTGTTGCCAATTTAGCCATTTAGTAGCTATATTTAGCCATTTTTCACCTTGTTTAGCCAATAAAAAATGAGTTTAGCCATTTTCTTTAGCCATAAAATTTTTCCGTGTTTTTTGTTTTTGAAAATAATAATTTTTATTTTCTTTTAAAAATTTATAAAATTGCTAAAAGTAAAATAAACATTTTTAACGACTAAAAAGCATTTAATTTAAATCACAACTTTTTCAAATGTTGAGAATCGCTATAAACGATCAGTTTTCACCAAAAAAAAGCAACATTTCCTAGTGTCAAAAACTGCAACAGTGTATTGTGTGCAGGTGGCAACAAGAAATTTTATAATACGATTTTATTAATCAGGTAAATATTTTGACCATAACAATAAAATATATTTTATTTTGTTTTATTTTTGGAGATGTGGACTCAAAAGGTTGGGTAAATGTTGTCATGATTATGATTTACCTTCAAAATAGTTCAAGCTAATAGGTACAAGTGATTCCAATGAGATGAACAATAAACAATAACGATATCGAATTAATCGACGATTTTATTTTTTAAATGCTACAAAATATTTAATTTTCGTTTATTTTTAAGATACAAATTTATCTCAATTAACAATTTCATTGTAAAAACTTTTAATGAATTATTTTTGCTTTGTTATAGAATTTTATTGTGTTTTTATTTAAAATAAACGTTTAGCCATTTTCTGGCCATTGTTTTCCGTAAATTTAGCAAATTAATCTCAGGTTAAGTTGGACACTTTAATGCGCGCTACCCAAAAAAGCCTCAGATGGAATTTGTACCACTATATTCCACACACATTCGCTTTTCAAACGAATTTAAAATTTATTTTTCAAATTTGAAGGAAGAGTTAAAAAAGAGAACCTTTATTGAGTTAACTGTACTCTTGGAATTAATTACCCTTATTGTGGTTGGCGTTTTTGTTGTGAAAGTTTGTCGTTTTGTAAGAATGGTATCATGGTTAGCAAAAACGACCAAAAAAACGATACTGTTAACCAATCAATTACAAAAAAGGTTATCGTGGTTGGCGTATTTTTTGCAAAAAACTGTCGTTCAGTTTTTAAGTCACGATAGCGTATATGCACAAATTTTCGTCCTAATACGCCTACGCCGACTACGAAAAGTATGAATAAGTGGAAAAACTGAAGGGTCTAACACATTTTAAAGACAATCTGGAAACAAAAAGTTTAAAAATTGTGTCAGAAACATTTTATTGTATAAAGTGCTGTTACAGTACCAAAGATATACCGACCTAAGAGCCCCATTTCGGAACCCCTGTTTTAAAGGACCATGTTAGTATAAAACTCACAAAATAAAGAAAAAACAGTTAAGATAAATAAATGAATTTTTGTAAAAAAAAAATTAAAAATTCTCTAAAACACTGAATCAAATTGCAATAAAGCCAAGTGTAAATGTGCTACAGAAATACATATATAACTAATTTTAGCTCTAGCTTTATTCCAATGCCGCTGAGTTTTGTTTTAGCAATTTTAGCTGCTGTTATATTTTTTGTTGAAAACAAACTTATACATGACTTTTCGTTTTTTTTTCTATTTTTGTTTTGCAAAGTTTAACTTCTATTCAATAAAAAAGTTAAAAAGTTTAAAGCTTAACACTAGGTCCTTTTAAAACAACAAAAAGGTTTACGCGTTTTTGTAGCTGGAAAACAATAAAGAGTTCTAAAATATTCTGCCAAACAAGAGTAAAAAAACTAACTTATGTTGTTTGGTTCTTCCACTACTCGTAGTAAAAATGTTGTAGTATTATTTGCAACGCAAGCTTGCAACATAATTTTATTTTTAGATGTGTGAGAAAGGGTTATCTTAGGGAGCCAGTTAAAACAACATATAAATATAAGCGATGTTGCTACTTGTTGTTGAACAACAAAAAATACAACATGTATGTACGAGAATATGGGGTATGGTGTTGTATACTATTGTATAAAGTTGCTGTTGATTATACGTTTAAGTATTGTTTGTTGTACACATGCATGTGTCCCTTAGCAAATTATTCAAATTTTTGTAGTGTTGCAAATAGAAGAAGAAAAAAGGGGAAACAATTCAAGAGCAACATATGCAGTAAGAAGTTTTTTTTATTATTTATTTATTTAAATTTTTTTTTTGTTAAGTTTTAAAGTATTTTTCTGAAGTTTAACTGCTACTGGGGATTGTATTTTTTGATAAAGTAACACAAGTATTGCGATATTTGTATAGACAATAGTGCTACAAATTTTCTTGTATTCTACACTATTTAAAATTGATTTATGTACTTGATTTAACTGCAAGAAATTTTGAATTAGAAGTAAAAGTGAAAATAAATGGCATAAAAAGATAGCCAAATCAAATTATATTGTTTATTCAAATTAATGAAATTATGTTCATGCTAAGTAATTATTTTTAGATTTTGATGAAATTTATCTCAAATATTGACTAGATATAAGATTTATTTAGCTTAAAAGCAGCCAAAACGACCCAACCCGCGACAATTGGGTCTACGTACCGGAACGACTCACAGAAAAAAATTAAAAATTTCCTCTAATCACCAAATTTATTCCAAATGCATAATATCAAGCATACAGTTTATTGATTTTGCACCAAAATGATTATGTTGATTAATAAAAATTGTAAAATTTTGAAATTTTTTTTCAATAAATGATATTTTTAATTTTAATTAAAAAAGTGATCAAAAAACTTTGCCGTTACAAACAATGTGTTGATTTATTTTATTAAATATTTACAATTCCCAACAACAATTCTACAAGTTTAAATTATTTTATTTTTAACGAAAAACATCAATTAATATTTTTTGATATTTAATTAATATTTTAACTAAAAGTTTATTTCCAAATATGTTAATTAAATCAAAATTATATTTTTAATTTTCTTTCAACTAAAAAAATAATTGATTCAATTATCACATTAATTACATTTAAGTACTTTTTAATCCATTTTTTTAATTGATTAAAAACTTTTTTCTGTGCTCGGGGCATCAACTGCACCGACCACAGATTGTCAACACCAGCGCAAGTCGAGCTGCTACAACAACAGCAACATAAAAACTTTTATTGCATCTAGCGCCTATAAATGTGCTCCTGCAATAAGTGTTTTGGCACGAAGGTGACCACAAGAGAAGAATTAATACGTTTAGGGTTGACTTAAATAAAGGCTGTATAGAAATTCCGATAGGGAAAACTGTCAAACTAGCTGTCGTACTATTGAAGGGTTTTTGACTTTTTTTTGTTTTAATTGGTTAAATCCCCATGCAAAAACTTGCACCAAAACAACGCTTATAAATACTTTAGATTTATTCCCAAAATTCGCGCTATGGTTGCGGAATTTTAATCAGATTTTTATCAATAAATCATCTTCAGGGACGAGGCGCATTTCTGGTTCAACAGGTATGTAGAAAAAGGTAGAATTGTAATTTTTGGGGAGAGTAAAATCCTTACGAGACTCTCGAGACTCTTCTACTTCAATCGAAAAAAATCATTGCTTGGTGCGGTTTACATGCCGAAGGCGTTATCGGTTCATTTGTCTTAAAATCCGAAACCGATGCCAGAATTACCGTGAATTGCGAACGCTATATCAAATAATTCGTTATTTTTTTATTCCTCGTATCATTGCAAATCATTTAGAGGAGAAATGGTTCTAACAAGAGAGTGCAACATTCCATATAGAGCATGATACCATCACATTGTGAAGCCAAATGTTTAGCGACCGAATTATCTCAAGAAATGGACTTGTGGATTTGCAAGCTCGTCCGTGTGATTTGAAACCCTTGCACTACATTTTGTAGGGTTCTGCCAAAGTGGTGGGTTGCTCGAAAAAGTGGTGCAGGCTTTTTTAGATTGTTTCGTCGAATATTTGTTAGATCTGAACGTGCCTTTAAGCTTGATCGTTTTCTGATTTTTTGTGTTAAAATCCTATTTTATCTTAAAAGGATCTATTAATTATAATATGTTTTAAATATCTATTCAATGCAAAAATAAAATTAAATTGTTAAAATTTGAACAAAGACTGATTCCTTTTTTTTTAATTACTATTTATTATTTTTTGTTTTCTTTATTTTTTATTTCTTTGTAGAAATTTGGCTGTAGAAAAATGCCTATTTAGTTGAATTAAATAAAAAAAGTTTAATATTTTTCTCAATTAAAATTTATCAAAAATAAAAATTAAGAATTTAGCACGTCATTAATAAATTAATTAATAATAAATTTTGCATTCCCGAAAATAACATTAGATAATAAAATTGTTATGTTTTTAAGACTTAAGAAAATCTGGTTTTAATATAAAGTTAATTTTCTTTTAAATTAATAATTTTTTTTTTTTTTTTTTTTGTTAAAAAAATAGTTATAAATAAATATTTTGTTTATCAAAAATTTCTTGTGCAATAAAAGCGGTCAAATTTCCACCACGTCAGTGACTATGTCAAAAAATTTCACCTCAGTAGTTTAAGATAAAATAAAGAATTGTTTCTGTATTTTTTTCAGTGTAATTTAAAAATAAACCATAAATCTACATGAAATAATCGTTACATACATGTCAGTTATTCTCAGTTTTTTTTTTTAATTTTTTGGCGGTGTCATTTTCCAGTTTAAGTTTCTTGTCTGTTGCCGGTCATGTATGTAACTACAGTAAAACTCGATTATAACGAACACGCAATACAACAAACACTTGTCAACGGTCCCATTGATTTTACTGAAAAATTTTACGTTTTTTTTTTTATCAAGAACACATTTTATTTTGTCTCAAAAAGAAATGTTTAATACAAATAACTACAGATTCAAGAGATGTAAAAGGATACATAACACAAATGTTTTAAGAAACTACGGTGTACAACTCAACTTAAATTCAGTTAAAACTTTGCAGTTTTGTATAACTTTTTGTATGTTAGTGCGGTTAACCCGAAACATCAAACATTAACAACTCACGGCTAACAGTTGTAACATTAAAATTAATGGGTCGATTACGGATGGCAACTGAAATGAAGTTGTCCTTTCCATCTCCATTTCCTTTCACGAATTTCAACAGCCATATTTTTATATTGCTTTTACGGTATAACTCGGCATTTGATTTCCAGTTGTGTGGCCACCATATGTGGAGAATATGAGTAGGGATCTGTTGACAAAGGTTTGCCATTTGTTGTTGATTTCGACAGACGTAAGCCAAGTGTGCGATAGCCATGTTTTACTGTATATTTATATGCATATTGAATTTTTATATGTGTTTGAGTGAAATTGTGAATTTTGGCTGGCACTTTGCAACAATACAATAATATTCTCTGCTTGGCTGCATTTTTTGGAGTCATAAATATTGCGGTCGTCATTGTTGTAGTTGTTGCAAGCGGGAAATGACTTTATAACTTTTTTAAAACAATTTTACTTCTTATTTTACTTGCAAACTGCATCTGGTTAAATTTGAAAACATGTAAATAAGAGATTTTCATTTAGTGCGCTTGAAAAGTTTATATTTTTTTTAACCAGTAGTTTCATTATTTTATTACTTCTGTTGTATTTTTAAAGGAACTTTAAAAAGGAAAAAAAAAAATACAAAAATGTATTTTTAAACTTTCAACTTTTTGATGTTGTTAACAAAAGTGTAAGTTTTATGTTGTTTTGCCTGTTACTTTTACCATTGTTACGATTTTTTATTGTTGTTATTATTATTGCTGCTGTTTTTGTTGCCTAAGAATTAACATTCATTATGCTGATTTGTATTTGTGTTTACATCTCCATACATAATTTAATTTGTTGCTGAAATTTATTTAAATATTTACTTCATGAACATGTTACGAGTAAATTACTTCAAATTGAAGGGGGATCAAATGGCACCTGAAGAAAAAGTCAGTCAGTTGAAATTTTTTTGCTTTTCATTTTATGATTATTTTTTCTTATATTTAATAACATTTCCAAGAAGTTTTAATGAATGCGGAATTACTTGCAGTAACTTAAAATGAAACTCATTTTGTTGGCTTAGGAGTTTAGTCATATTGTGTGGGGGTTTAAAATGAAAATTGGATTAATAACTTCTTATTTTAACAAGTAAAAACTTTATTTACGTCTTTCACGATTTGTATTTACTACTCCTAAAACTTGTAATACCTGGTTTAAAGTTTTCCTAATAAAGTCATCTTAAGAATTTATATCGTGTTAAAATCTTAATATCTTGTTAAGCTTCTAACAAATGAAATTATTAAAAAAAAAACAAGTTAGAAAGTATAGTTGGTCATGCCCGATAATATAATACCCTACACTACAGTATTTAAAAACAAATTTTGAAAGTGTAAATTATTTGGGACAAATTATCCCAAAATTGCGCCCTGTTCTTTCCGCATATGGTTTACAGCCAGCCAGGACATCGTTAGCTCAACTTAAAAATGCATTCTGAGTCGACTATTATCTAATTTTAAAAGTAATCGCTATATAAATAAACTAAAACAGGACTTAGCTCAAGCTTTTTAACATTGGTATCTATCGTTCCGAGGCATCCATCGTCTTTTCTGATTCTTCTTAGAATTTTTTCACATTTGCCATCAGCTGCCTTTTGCAAAACATTTGTTTGTGATTTTCTAAAATGTCTATTCAAATTTCTTCGCTTTCTGCCCCAACTAAGAAATTTAAGTGATATCTGTTTCCGGTTATAAGAGCATTACGCAGATTGACTAACATTTAAAATGACCAAAACGTTCTGCTTTAAGGTGCCCGGAGACGACATGTTTTTTACATCTGACTTGTCAACTTTTCAAGTCATATGCAATTGTGAATGTCTGTCAAAATTGCTGTTTTACAGAAGTTTTATAATATCTGGTCACAAAAGTACATGTACATAATTTGCTTCTGACATTGTCTATATTTTTCCTCTGTAGTTATGGAATAAACCGAAGTAGTTCTCGGTTTAGAAATATCGTGCTGCCGCCACAAAAATTTTTATTTGCTCCGTAAAAAAGTTTAGCCATCTAAACATTTTTTTCTTTAAATTCGGAGATAGCAATTTAGGATATCATAATGAAGCGTTTTTTATTTTTATATGTACATAATTTCTATTCTATAATTGTGTATTGAAAAATATTAACTTAAGCCGGCTAATGATTCCGTCAACAATGCACCGCCACTGCTGGTTTCTTCGCGGCATAGATTTCTGACACGGCTGATATCAGGTGGTTTGTCAGAAGAAAATAGAGCTCGCTCTAATTGGAATTTTTTCAGATGACTTTGCGTCTGACTTTTACAGATACAATGTTTTAAAGGCAACACACGACATGTATGTATTTTGCAGTGGGAAATTTGACAAGTCAGATGTAAAAAACATGTCGTGTACATGCAACTTCAGATGAATCATGGGTCATATTTCTATCTCTCTTATTGGGGTCGGATATGAAGGAGGGATGGTTGGTCCTCAATTAAGAGCTGTAGAATATTCCGACTTCTCTGGCCCTTAATTAGAACACATACTACTTTTTTTTTCCTTAATATAAACTTAGTCAGCCTTTTTATAGACATCCTCACAGAGCACAATATGATTGGTCAGTTATGTTTGAGATTAAGGTAGACGCCTGTAACGGGTGCTGGTGCTTCTAACACAGAGTAAAAACCATACGACTACTGGCGCATACGTGGGAGGACACCAACTCGTATGCCTATATAGATCACGCGCTTGCTTAGAAGCCGAAGCTATTTAACCGTTAGTAGAAAATCAACAGCAACACAGAGAAACATACTCCAGCTGGCCCCGGTAAGCTAGTCTATCTGTGCCGGGGTTGGGGGTTCGATACCCACCAGAGACTCTGGTCTCCTGCAGACAAGCGTAGAGCTTCCCGGGATCAGAAAAGGGGAAAAAAATTCTTACTTCAAAGCGTTTAATGCATCGAAACTACCGACTCTAATTACTAATCAAAATACTCCAGCAGGCCGAAGTTTAAGGGCCTATTTCCCTGAGGGCTTCTTCATCCAGTGGTAGATCTAGATGGGACTCTGATCAGCGGCGAACTATTGAGCAGCTGCTTAGTGTAATCATCAGACAAACTTGAGGTAAAAAAGTGCAACATATCGAGGAATGCTATTTTTTAAAACCCTTTAGGTCTATAGAGGAACTGTTTTGTATAAAGAGGAAGAAAAACCTGTTCAAAAGTTTCTCTGCGGTTGTCACGTCTTCCAAGAACTTATTTTTAAGAGCATTTATTTCAAATTTTGACTTTCTTAGAGAAGTTTCACAAACGCATTGTATTGGAGTTGCAAAGAGTACTACTTAGTTTCTACGAAAACAACTAGAAACAATTGTGTCTCAATCCATTAATTTGCCTCCAAGTGAACTCGTTTCAATAGGCGGACACTGCAACGTAAACATTTTAATAAATATACCAAATTTTCTTGAAAGGACTGGAATTTAAAAAATTTATTTAACTTTAAATTATAGAAAGTCCGTGGAAAAGTTTACACCTTTAGGGGTAACCCCTAAAGCAAACCCTGTAAAGCTTCAAATCTAAATCTTAAATACTCCCAAAATTCCCAAACTGTTACAAACCCAATCATTCGCTTAACAGAACTCCATTAACAAAAGGCATCCAAAATGGAATTCAATAAATAGGTATCATCTAAAGTTATTTTGATCAAGAGAAAAAACAATTTTAACTACTACTGTAAGCCTCTCATGCCTCTAACACATGTAACATGCCATATTCTGTATGTTTCGTTTTTTTTATCTACTTTTATTACACATCATCAAACCAAATCTGGTATTGAGACTAGTGTTTGAAACGATTTTACGCTGTGTTTAGAAAAACTTAGTCATCTATTTTATGTCCAAATAGGCTGGGGGCTAATAAACACATGTGGTTACGTGGTGTGTACTTTTATTATTGTATGTTTTTTTTAAAGATTTAAAGAAAAAAAACTACAAGCAAAATATGTTGTTTATTTACTTTTATAGAACGTAAATGTCTTAACATTAACTAAACAGCAATGGCAGATGATAAGTTTTAAAGACTGGGGAAGTAAAGCCCATGAAAGCGGAAAAAGTAAGACAAAATATAAAAAAGATTTTATTAAGAGCAACATGTTGCCGGAATCAAGTTTTATTGGTTTACAAAATAATAATGTTATTGTAGATTTTCTATCGTGATCCTTCTCCTCGAATTACCAAAACTAAAAGATTCTTTCTTAATATTTCCCATCTAATAAAGAATACATTTTTTTTAAGTTATAAGTTCTTGTGCTTCTCACTTTCCACCACAAAAGACTCATTAAAATTGTTTTCTTATGTTTGTAAAAATATTTGAAGCTTTTTTATTATTCGGCTTCATGTTGCGAAATTGTTTTTGTATGTTCGAATTTATTTTACACCTTTTGACACTTTTAGTACTTGCTGCATATTTAACCTTTTGAAATTTTTGTGTAAACATTTTAACCTTTTTTGAACATGTTCATTTAAGTTGTTTGAAGTATAATAACTTTTGCAAAGTATTTACTAAAAGAAGATAATAATTGCAATGAAAACAAAATTAAATACGGGTAACTGACATAAAATGTTTTTGCAACATTGTTGTTAAAAAATCATTTGTGCCATTTAGGTGATAACTTGCTTTAATAGATGACATTTAAAATTAGGGACGTCTTTAAACAAACAAATGTTCGATAAAGATTTCCAAAATATTTTTTTCTTTTTAATTAAATTTTTTAATCTTTACATTTTTAAGAAGTATAATTTTCGAAAAAATTTCTTTTATCGTTACATTTTTAAGAAGATCGGTTGCCATATTTTATAAATGACGGTGTTATCATACCTAAGTTATTATTTCTGTTAAATTTTCAATTTGAAAAAAGTAGACTTTTGTTACATTTTTGTTTGAAAAGTGAAAGCAAAATATTTAAAATACTTTGGGAAAAGATAAGATAAAAAAAACGAAATTGTTGGTATTATTATAAACGACAAGCTTATGAAGTTTATAAATTTTTATTAGGAAATTAAAGTGACCTAAAAATATTTTATAGATTTTTTTTCTTTTTAATAATTTCTTTATTTACAATCTATCCACTTAAGGACAATAAGTAAATTTGATATAAGAATAAAAATTTAATTAATTGTTGATCACCATTAAGAACAACAAGAATATAAAAAATAGTTTGATATACATATCAATTGATATATATATCAACATCAAATTTGTACAGATACGAGGGCGGATCAATAAGTCCATGACTTTTCGAACTTCCCTCGTAGTTATATAAAATGCAACACGTACCACCTGTTAATAGACTACTGTCAAGTTTTGAGCAAGTTCCGTCATTCACTTTGCGTTAAACAGCTGTTCAAAACATACAACCTCGTGGATTTTTTAAAAATGGAAAAAAGTGAATTTCGAGTGTTCATTAAACATTATTTTTTGCGAAAAAAAAAAACCCGTCAATCAAACCAAGGAAAAGCTTCATAAATACAATGGTGACTCTGCACCACCGATTTCAATGGTAAAAAAGTAGTTTACTGACTTTCGTTGTGGTCGCATAAGTACAAATGACGCGGAACGTTCTGGACGGCCTATTGAAGACAATACACCCAAAAATGTCAAAAAATTTACGATATGGTGTTGGCCAATCGAAGAGTAAAAGTGCGTGAGATTGTTGATGCCATAGGCATTTCATATGGCAGTGTGGTTTTAATTTTAAATGATCAGCTGGGTTTAAGAAAGCTGTCTGCAAGATGGATGCCGCGTTTTCTCTCAATTGACCAAAAACGTAATCGTGTGACAACTTCAAAGGATTTTTTGGAGTTGTTTAACCGCAATTCGAATGAGTTTTTGCGGCGTTTTGTAACTGTGGATGAAACATGGATCCATTACAAGATTCTGGAGACCCAGCAGCAGTCTAAACAATGGGTTTCTCCGGGTAAACCGGCTCCAAAGAAGGTCAAGGTAAGTTTGTCGGACAATAAGGTCTTGACAACAGTTTTTTGGGATGCACGCGGGATAATCCACATCAGTTACCATCAAAAGGGAAAACACCGATTTAACGAGGATTTAAAACAAAACGACCCCAAATGGCCAAGAAAAATGTTCTTTTTCATCAAGATAATGCACGGGTGAACACATGTGCAGTCTCAATGGCAAAATTACATGAATTGGGCTACGAAATGGTACCTCATCCGCCATATTCTACGGATTTAGCCCCTAGTGACTATTTCCTATTTCCGAACCTAAAGAAATGGCTCGGTGGAAAGAGATTTAGCTCCAACGATGAAATTATTGGTCAAACAAATGCCTATTTTATGGACCTCGAAAAATCCTATTTTTTGGAAGGGATACACAAATTGGAGAAACGTTGGAGTAAGTGCAGTAGTCTATTTATAGGTGGTACTTGATGGAAGCAGTGTTGCATTTCATATAACTACGAGGGAAATTCGAAATGTCACGGACTTTTTGATCCGCCCTCGTATATAAATTAATATTAGTATCGAAAAAAAATAAAGAAAAATGGAATTACACTTATAAAAATAAAATTATCAAATTCTGAATGGCAAGTCCAGGATATGAGGTCTTTTTAAACGTCTAATTACTTCAGTCTACTCAAGAAGAGCTCACGGAATCTTCTAATTTCTTCGGGATAGTAAGATCATTGTGTATTGAGTTGTTGGATAGAAACCACGGAGCGTTGAAAATCAGTCTAATGCCCGTAATTTTTACAAAGAGATATCTGGTCGTGTTCGTACCTTACAGTTATCTTTACCTATCCGGTAAAACCATTTTTGGTAATTTAAACATTAATTTTGCCTATGTGTTTTTTCCTTTAAATTTTCTTTTAAAATATGGCAACATTTGTTTTTTTTTATTAATTTTTTGAATTAGCTGTCAAAAATCGATGGTGTAAAATACACTACAGCTTAGGCAGTAGGTAAGGCATACGTGTTAAAATTACGAAAAATTCGTTACACCAAAGATATCTATACACAGCTAGATATCTATTTGTAGAAATTACGGGCATAAGAGTTTTTGATTGGTATCTTTGCAATATTTCAATATTCGAGTTGCTGGAAGCTCCCTATAGTTGAATACCATAAGTCCAGACTGGTATTCGAATGGTTTAATAAATTGTTACTTTATTTCTCAAATTTAATTGTGAATTTGGAACACAGAAAATTTAACCAACCGTAAATTAAAAAAAAAAACAGTAATTGTAAAATTTTTTTTAGAAATTCAAGTACACTAGACCCCATTTTTCCGTCGCATCGATTTGCGTCACCTTTTTAAATTTGGTTGAATACACTTTGCGTCATTCTGATTCCTATTTGCGCCGCTACATAAGATTGGATTTTATCACTGACGTCACATGTGAAGATTTTTTCTATTTGATTGTAAAAAGCGGGATTCCTATTGGTTTCTTTCATGTAAGTTATTCTTAGCATAGTTGCGTGTTTGGAAGTAAGAACTAAGTTCTTAATAAGAACTGCTGCAGTTAAGTTGTTTTATTAAACTTAAGAAAAGGAAACATTTGTGAAAAGAATAGATAATGCATTAGTTTGGAACTAAAAAGTTGTTGACATAGACTGAACCTTTGGTTAAGCACGTTCAAGAGTAAAACAATTTGCAACAGAATAGATTTGAAAATTAATCATTTGAAGATAGCTCAAGTTAATCGCAAATGGGATTCTATTTTTTATTTAATGATTATGGATAAATGAAGTAAATAAATTTTTGTTATGTTTTGATATATATATATTTTTTCTAATGTATTTATATATTTTTATTATAATAATTAAACCCACTTGCTGAAACCATAGGACTTGTTTCTATCATAAATTCAATCTTTTGCTAAAAATTTAAATTTTTGACCCAATCAATAAAAAAAACAGTGCATTTATATAGAAAAAAATTATTACATTTGCGTCGTTTCGGCTTACGCAGCATTTCCCCGGTCCCCCGCATATCGAGGCTCTAGCGTAATTAATCATTTTGTTTTCAGAAAATTAAAGCTATCGAAAATTTTTTTTTACAGAAAATGCAAGTTTGAACAAAAAATTATATTTATTGATAAATATTCTATATAAAATTCAAGTTATCGAAAAAATTTCTTTAAAATGTTAAGCTATCCATTAATTTTTTTAAGAAAATTAAAGTTGTCGATTAATTTTCTAAAGAAAATTACAGTAATCAATTTATTTTCTAAAGAATATTAATGTTGTCGAATACTATAACATAGTTAGTTATCACTATAGTTATTGATTATTTTTTTCAAAAAAAATTTAAGTAATAAAAAAGTTATCAGTAAATTTTTAAAGAAAATAAAAGTTACCGATTAGTTCTCTAACGAAAATTTTCTAATAAAAATTTAAGTTATCGAATAACTTGTAAAAATAAATCTAAAGCTATTGATTAATTTTTTTTTTTCACAAAATTTTAGTTATCGACAATTATTTTTAAAATAATTGATTTATCGATATATTTTTGTAATAGTATAGGTTGCCAATCTCTGTTTTGAACCAATAAACATACACAGAAAAAAAAAATCGTATTCAATTTAAGTTTTTTTCTCATTACTTTTAGTACGAGTCGTACTTATAAATTTAAGTACGGATAACACTAAAAAATGACTTTAATCAGTCCAAAATGGGATAATCTTCGTAGAGGGCATGGTGCAGGTTTTATATAATTGAGACTTCTTTGGTAAACTAAGGGCGAAATACAACAACTCAGGAATAAGGATATGTAACGGGTAAGTAATTAGTAACATTCTCTCTCTCTCTCTTTATCTGGTTATCTAAGTTAACTGCCAATTCACCGATATCGAACGTTAACGTTCGCATAGTAAATAACATTTAAAACATTGTAACAGTTACTTATAACCTATTTGCAAGAAGAAAAAAACCAAATTTCGATAAATTGTCCATTACAATATTAATGCAAATGGGCTCGAAATGCTAGTTTATACAAATTTTTTTTTAAATTTTGTTTTAAAGATTAGAGTTATCTACCATAAGCTCTTGATAATTTATCAATCAGAAGTTTAAACTGTCGTAATTTTTTTTGTAGAAAGATTCCTCAACATTGTTTTCAGTTACAAAGTTGCTTAACCAGATTTGGCATTTTCTACTCCCTTGGGGATTTAAAGAGACAGAAAAGGATAATACATATAGGGTAAAAAATAAAAACTAGTATTTCTTTTGATTTTTTTTTTTTTTTTTGTTATTGACATTTTAAGAAGCCCATGGAGGAAGTTGATTACATGGCAGTTTCTTTATTTTCATTTTGCAATTTCTCGCGCATATTAAAAACTTTTGATCACAGCTTTAGATTTATATCTTGACTTTCATGTTGAAACTATGTAAAAGCAATTGAATTGCCAACACCATAAAAGGTTTTGCAAACGTTTTGCGCTAATGTTTGCTTGCCATGGCCACTGCTGATGTTTGGGGCATTAATTCCAACTCTTCCTTTTTTAACACTCTGTGTTGTTATTGGTAGTGATACATGATGCTGCATATACAGCAAAAAAAAAAAAAAAAAAAAAAAAAACTAAGACCCCTAATGGTCATATAATAAGTGTATGCTCAATTATTTTATCATAGCACGATCGTTAGTTTTCTTGTCTTTTTCAATATGCGTTTAATGCACTTTTTCAAAGGTACTTTTTCGAGAGAAGAGAAGAAATAAAAACCACAACGAACTGAACCGAAAACATGTTTGTGGTTGATTATGTAGTAGCAAAAAAAAAAAAAAAATGTTCGTTGCTGAACTTATGCCAGAGTATTTAAAAGAATTCCTTGTTAATTATGGGGAAATTGTTAAGTGTTTATTTCAAGTGATTTGACTCCTTTAACTGAATGCTGATAGAGTTGTTTGAAGTTGTAGTGTTTGTTGACTTTATGGTTTACCTACCAACTCGTAAATATTTTCTTTGTGGTTAAACATAAAGTCAACACGCATTTTAAATTTTACTTCTTTCATTTTTTCAGCTTATTGTGGGCTTTTTTTGTGTGTTTTAAAGATGTTATTGAGGTTAAAAACATTTCAGAAATGTTTGGTATTTTAAAAAGGAATTTATCTTCAATTAATTGTTGATCAATTACAAAATGAAGTTATAATTAAATCGAAAGAACTTTTAAAAGGAACCCAAACTATTTTTGTGCCCTAAACTGGTTTTCTCAATACTTACAGTTGTTAAGACAGTATTTTAAATATGTCCATCATAATTGTAAAAAATTACCTGAAAATAAACAAGAAAAATAAGGGCTTAGTAATTTATTTGCTGAAGGAGAGACAAATAACTCTTAATAATTAACAATCTGTATTCCAAATTGCCCACCGCTTTATGTCCCATAACATATTTTACGTTTAAAGTATTTTTAATCCAAATAAGACCACGTTATAGATAAATTTTAGCTTCCAACACAAAATCCCATAAATCAGATTTTCTATCTTCTTTATTTACCTCATTTTCATATTTTTTTCTATTTTTTTTTTTAATCTAAATTATGGCAAATAAATGTTGATTTTTATCTCATTCAGTTCTTTTTGCCAATCTGTCTTGGTTTTTATTTTGCAGTATTATTGAAACCATGTTAGCCAAGTTAATACCAAAAGAGTATTATGACTTTTATTCGCTTGTTACTTTTAATTCAATTAATTAAATTCATAAGCAAAACATGAACAATATAAATTCATTTTGACATGGAACATAATGCTGAACTTTTTCTTCTATTCGAGATAAAAATTAAACAATAATACGAGTCATAATAATTTAAAAAGTGTTTTGATAAAAGAATTAATGGTGGCAGTTTTGATGGTTAAAATTAATTGGGGGAAAATTTAAGTGAGATTATATTTTTGGTGCTGGAATTTTATATGAAAAAGAAATAATTTTAAATGCTTGAGGCATAGAAAACGACTAGAATAATATAAGAGAGAAATATACATGGTACAATTAATAAGGTTACCCCAGTAGCCCGTCTGAATATTGTTTACGAACCTTACATTATGTCACAGTTGGTGTACAATTTTGTTTGTTAAAAATAATAATAATGTTAATTTATTGTTTCTAGAAATACACGGGTTTTCGAGCAACAAAATACATGTTGTTTTTGCCTTGTTGTAGACCTAGGGTTACCTTATTAATTGTAACATGGAAAGACATATAACGGAGCTGTCAGAAAAGCGTAAATCTCTGATTGTGTTTTATAAGAAATGTGTGATTACTTCACTACATATGACATTTTGTGAGAGAATTTTTTTTATTTTGTTTTGGGAGAGTTTCTACTCTAGTCGTTTCCCTATGGTTTAGGGACACTGATAATTTTTAACAAAAAATAAAGTTATCAAGCCATTTTATGGAAAAAAAATTCAAGTAATTGAAAAATATTTAACAGAAACTTAAGGTTATCAAAAAAAATTTTTTTTTATCAAAACCAAGTTTTTGAAAAGTTTTCCATAAAAACTTGTAATCAAATACTTTTTATAGAAACATAATGATATTGGTAAACTTTCTATTGCGAGTCACTGTTATCAAAACATTTTTTATAGAAAATACAGGTTTCAATAATTATCTTTATCGAACTTTATACCATCCATAGTACATACATTTATAAAGAACGTACAAATATCGCGACCTTAGGACAAAAAGGTTCTATTCGCACCTAAACTGCATGTAAGATAGAACATTGTTTTCTAAGATCGCGATATTCGACAAAATTACTATAGAACGAAAATATTATGGATTACACTAAGGACGAACTAGGGATGGGCAAATTGAAAATTTATATCGATATATATCGTATCGATATTTTTTAAGAGTATCGAGGATTATTAATTAAAAATATCGATATATCGATGTATAGAACGTATTAAGCTGAAATAATAACCAAATTTCAATACATATTAACATAGGTACAAACATATACATGTAATTCTATTCTAACTTTTTATTGCTTCTTTTAATTTCAAATTTACTGCCTGTCTTTCGATTTCGAACAAAACTTTCATTCGCTTAACTTTTATTTAAAGCAAAAACCAATTTTAAAATTTAGTTGTAAAGGTAAGTTATGCAAACGAAGTTTTCGTTTGAAATCGAGGGACCAGCAGTTAATTCTACAATAAAAAACAATTTTAAAAAAAGTAAAGAATACAAAAAAATTTTTATTTATTCGCCATATGAAATCTAAAAGAAAATTAATTGGGATTATATATTGCCGGATTATATACTGTCGGTAAACGAAACTTGTGGCACATACTATACAAGTAAACTGTGCAATATTTTTTTTTAATATGCTCAAATAAAAAAAAGACAAAATATTTATTTTTATTATTAACATTCCAACTTTCATGAGTCTATTGCTGCTAATACGCCATAATTAAGTCGATTCTTTGCATAATTCTAGGAACGGTTTCCAGAATATTTTTTCTGCGCTTAATTTTTTGTTGTCATCTCTTAAAAAACCGAGACAAAAGTGAACTGTGTAATCTATGAAAATGTACAATTGAAAAGCGCCGTTATTTTCTTAATATTAGTTAAAAAACCTATGATGCAATTCTTAAAAAACAACAGTATTTATTGTAAGCAGTTGAACAACAGTTAAAATGTTGAATATTAATATTAAGAGATCTTAAAAATATCGAATTCGATAGTCCTAAATAAATATCGGCGTATCGATATATGGGTATTTTTAATATCGTCGATATATATCGATTATAATTTTTTTAAATATCGATATTTTGATATATTGATATTTATTGCCCATCCCTAGTACGAACTCATGTATATATTATCAATAACACTGCGGAACAGCCATTTTGCGGCCTGGAACTTTGTGTAATTTTTTTACTAATTTGAGGTCGCTGATTCCAAATCTAACCTTCATTTTTCTCTATCAGCTCCAGTTTTAGAGATATACCGTTATGTCCAAAATTAAGGTACTTTCAGCACATATATTGAAATAACATGAAAATGGTGCATCATATTCCCTTAAGAAAAAAAACCGAAATTCGCTAACAATATTATCTTTAAGACGTACTAACATTGTTTTAAATTTGGCCAGTAATTTCAGAGATATTGTTGAAGTTTTTAAAAAAACAAATAAAAATTTAAGAAAAAAACGTTAAAATATGTTTTTTTTATGGATAAATTGTGAACACAATCAAAAGTTGTGCGCCGATTGCAATGAAATAAAGCTCATTTTATTCGAAATATGTTGAACTAAATGCTCTTAGACCCAAACTGTGACTTTTGTTGCAGATTTATTTTTTATGAATTTTTAAAGAACAAAAACATTTTTTTTCTCTTAAATTTTTATTTGTTTTTTTAAAAACTTCAACGATATTTCTGAAATTACTGGCCAAATTTAAAACAATGTTAGAACGTCTTAAAGATAATATTGTTAGCGAATTTCGGTTTTTTTTCTTAAGGGAATATGAAGCACCATTTTCATGTTATTTCAATATATGTGCTGAAAGTACCTTAATTTTGGACATAACGGTATATCTCTAAAACTGGAGCTGATAGAGAAAAATTAAGGTTAGATTTGGAATCAGCGACCTCAAATTAGTAAAAAAATTACACAAAGTTCCCGGCCGCACAAAAAAAGTTCAATTTTATTCCGCAGTGTAATATTTCAATAGAATGAAAATGTCAATAATAATAATAATAACATAAATGTTATCAATAACATTAAATTAATAAATAAAAAACAAATATGTTATTGATAACATTGCCATAGAACAAAAATGTTATCGATAACGTTTTTTTAGAACAGATATGTTATCGATAAAATTTTTATAAAACATATATGTTATCGATAATATTATCTATAAAAATTTTTTTATCAACAAAATTTCTATGGAACAAAATTGTTATCAATAAAATTTCTATAGAACAAAAATGTCGATTACAATTTTAAAGGACAAAACTATTAACATAGAGCATATATAATATCGATAAAATTTCTAAAAATTTTTGAAACAAATATGGGTTATCGATAACATTTCTATAGAAAATAAATTTTATCGTAACATTTTAATAGAAAAATATGTGATAAATAACAATTTTTAAATACCTGCTTGTTTTATAGAAAAAAGTTATTACATATAAAAGTTATCGATAACATTGGAACTCAGATCTCACACATAGCATACAAGATAAACTAGATCTCTATGATTTATTTTTCTATAGAAAACTAAAGTTTTTCTTGATAAAAAAAATTATCAATAAATTAATTTAAAATAAGGAAGAGTGTTAAATACCGCTGTGCCAAATCTTTAATACACTTCATCCAACGTAGTGCAGTGTCTTATACCACTCACTCACTAATACACATCAACAAACAGAGGAGTGCTATTTTCGGCTATGCCGAATCTATACTATCCTTCACCATCATGCGATAAGACCATAAAGTTATATAAATACCGTTTTTTAGATAGAAAAAAGTCTAGTTTTTGCCACGTCTACTTTTGCCATCCCGCCGACATTTTGTTGGATGTTGTGTATTGATAACCAGGAGCCCGTACCTGAACTGGAAAATTTGGCCATTCTCTAGATATAAAGAATTTAATAATTTCTTTGTTTGGGAAGTGCCATGCCTAATTCAGCAATCTTTCCCACATTTTTCCAGACGTTGTGCATTGATGTATTGACGTTCACCAGCTATACAGGCAAAATCACAACAACAACAAGGGATTTATAGGTAAAATTAGTGGCAGTCATGGTTTTTTCATTATATCTTCGTCATTTGTGGACCGATCAGGGTGAATTTCAATAGCAAAATTTAACGAAGCATATGTGATACAAATATATACCAGCCAAGTCCCCATCATTGCTGGGGTCTTCAGGAAAGAAATTTCAACAAACTGATAAACATCGTTAAATTAACTTCGTTCCTCATATATACATACATATGTATAGTTTATAGGGTTTAAGATCAATATTGTAGAAATTTTTCTACAATATTTATAGGGGTTCCTTCGGTGAAGGGTATAAAATTAAAATTTTTTTCGAATATTTAGTTTTTTATTAAATGTCTGCAAAAATGCTTATTATAATTTAATTTTCCTAGAAAAACTTTTTTGAAATTGATAAATATTCTAAAGAAAACTTTGTAAACTATTTTGGAGAAAATAATGTTTATCGATAAATTTTCGCGCAAAAATTTTAATTCTTAAGTAGATTTAGTTTAAAACACTGAACAACCCTGATGCTTGTTATCCTAAAATATAACTCTCCCTAAGACGTCATTATTATAAACAGAAAATTGCATTTTTAAAACAGTTGTACCATAAAATTAATTTGCTCAAAATAGAAACTCGTGTCAAATAAAATAATAAATTATTTAATTTTCTCCTGCTTAACCGCAATATTTGGATCCACAATAATACGAACATTTTTATCTGCGGTTGGGGTATTTTTTTCTGCATTTTGCGGAGTTTGGAAAAAAATGCTCGTGGTTGGTTTATTTTAAATTGCCTTAACCATGTTGGCCTTAATAAATTAATAATTTATCATATTTTTTTGTGTTTCTTGGCTGGCAGTTTGTGTTTGAAACTTGATAAAATTGCCAAACCAATTTTGCTATAAAATATTTATTTTTAAAGAGTGGGTGTTTCTTAAATTTAAAAAAAAAAAAGAAATACACGAAAAATACAAAATAAATGTTTATGCTTCGTTGCTTAAAGGCTTTTTTGAAAAAAAAAGCAAAAACATAAAAGGAGAGAAAAAAAAAATATATAAACTTAACATTTTTATTAATGTGTGAAAAGTAGGCGTTTGTATTTGAAAAAAGAAATAAAAATTGAATAATTTTCAAAAAAAAAAAGCAGACACTCGCTTACTATTAAATGAGCTTAATTAGGTGTACATTATTTATGCTTGTGTGAGCGAGTGTGTTAAATGTTTAATTTCAATAAATTTTAATTAAAATTAATGAGGTGTTAAACAAATGTGCTAAACAAAAGTGAATTTTGCATGCAGACGAATATAAATGCGCTTCGATTGCTCAGTTGGGTTAATGAAGTTTTACTAACTTGTTTTATAATTGCTATGAAATCAATTAGAATTGGGCTCACTGTATGCAAAACTATAAATCAGATATCATAAAACTAAGAAAGGATGAATGTATTGATAAGTTTTACTCTTACTGTTTATCGGCTACCAAGCTAAGATTACACAACTATTATATTTTGATAAATTAATTTTCCATTTCTTTTAAAATACATTAATGTATTTTCAAAAACTTATCAATAACAGAATTGTTTTATAGAAAATTTATGGACAACTTAAATTTACTATACAAAATGTATCGATAACTTAAATTTTTAATAACAAAAAATATTCCATAACGTTAATTTTCTACAGAAAATTAATACAAAACATTAATTTTCTATAACAAACAATAATCGATAGCATTGATTTTCTATAGGAAATTTATCGATAATATTACAACAACAATACAACAGTTTTCTTTTGATGATCTATCGATAACATTAATGTATTATCGAAAATTATCAATAACATCATTTTTTTATAGAAACTTTATCGACGACTTCAATTATCTATAATAAAATGTATCGAAAACTTAAATTTTTTATAAAAGAAAGTATTCCATAAGGTTAATTTTCTACAAAAAATTAACACATAACCTTAATTTTCTATAACAACAATTAACATAACATTAATTTTCTACAGAAACGCTATCGATAGTATTTTTTTATTAAAAATTAATCGATTACTTTTATTTTGAAAAAAAAAACTTGCTCGATAGCTATAATTTAATATTAAAAATTTATCGACTGCTTTGATTTTATATTAAAAATATATCGATAAGTTTAGTTTTATAAATAGTTTACCGATAACTTCAATTTTCAATAAAAAATTTAATAGTTTCTTTATTATACATTTTACTTTATTCTACCGATAATTTTTATTAACCGATAACTTAGATTTTTTTTAATTTATTATAGAAACTTACATAAAATTTATGGATAACATTACTTTTCTATAGACAGTTTATCGACTACTGAAATATTCTATAGGCAGTTCATTGCAAACTTAAATTTGTAAAGCAAATTTATTGACAACTTTTATTATCAAGAGAAAATTAGACGATAATTTGAGTTTTCTGGATAACGTTTACGAGTAATCTTAATTTTGTATAAAAAATTAATTTGCGGATTTTATTTTCTTACAAAAATTATCGATAACTTTTATTTTTTAGTATAAGTTTTAAAATATTTTTTTAGTAAGTTTTTCATTAACTTTTATTTTTTAATATGTTTATCCACAACATTTTTATGGAATTTATCGATAGTAAACATATCTTTAATAAATTTATGAATGAACAAAATTTCATTTAGAGAGTTTATTGGTGTATTTATAACAAACTATTTTTCAAGTATTTTTGATTACTCGCAAAACTTTTATTTGAAAACTGATTCATGGCTGACAAATTAAAACAAATTTCGATCTACCAATTTAGTTTAAAGATTGATGTTTGGCTATTGACTACCAGCCGTCTTCAATGGCGGTGAGTGTTAAACGGCAAATAAGTCTGAGGTGATAGAGTCTTTACTATTGAAACATGTCAAATCAAACTGTCCGTAAACGTGGGTTCAATTCCCCGGTCAGTCAAGAATGAAAAATTATCCATAAATTGAAATTCGTTAAATTTTTAAAATTACTTTCATCATAACAATAATTTAATGAAAATTAAATATTTAAATTAATATATAAAAACTTGGATTAAAAACCATAAATAGTTCAATAAATTAGCAAATAAATTAACAATACTAATTATTGATAATACAAATATTTTTTGCCAAAATACAAATATGTTTTCTACAAAAAATCTGTCTGTTACTTTATTTAGAATTTATAGATGAACCAATTCTTAAATCTTAATTGCCGAAAATTTATCGATAAATAAGATTTTTTGTTAAAAATTAATACATGACATAAAATTTTCTTAGAAAAATTTTATTTCTATCCTACCAAAATTTATTAAGCACTGAATTGCTTATGAAAATCAACCGATAAATTAAATTATATCTTAAATTATTTATCGGTAATTTAAATTTGTTATGTTTTAAACTTATTTTTAAAATAACCCTTTTGATAAACTTTATAACTTTTTAATAAAAATTATATTTAAAGTTTCAAAAATTTTCTTTCTTTAATTATTAAATTTTTTGTTTTAACAATTAGAAGAAAAACTTTTAAATGCCTAGTGGCAATAACTATTAATGGTTTTCAACTTACAAAGATACATATTCCTCAAGTCTGTAGCATAATTGTACTCTATACAAGTGGCATTAGTTACAGTTATAAAAACTTTTTTAACACAAAGGAAACAAGACAGTAAATAGAAGGAAAGACGAAGAGTCAAATAGACAGGCAAAAACAAAAAACTTATAAACTGATATGTCTTGATTAGTTAAAAGATTAATTAAAAGTTTTATACTTCAGATGACTTTGTCGTTCTGTCGCATCAGTTTTTTTAGTTTGTGTCTTGGTCATTTTGGACGTCGTCATACTCAAAAGTTAAAACTTACAACATGCTTTTTAACATTTGCAAATTCTGCTGTATCTTTGGGGTGATTGTCTGCAACCGACTGGCAGTGTGTAACTGTGTGTGTGAGTTGGTCATCATTGATGCCTTCGAGCTGTAATAAAATAAATAAATAGTGTTTGTTTTTGCCACAAAGTAAAAAAAAAAAAAATAAGTAGCAAGAATTGGAGGGAAGTAACCATCTCTTTCTATTGATTAAGTGATTTATAAAATCCATTGAAAAACATTAATCATGAAGTCGAAAGAAAAAGTTTAAAAATGAAGAAGAAAACAAAAATGTATTGGACTTTTCTTATCTGGAAATCTCAAAATTTTTCATTCCACTTATCGCAGCAGTAGTATTTGTGGCAACAGTTGCTGTGTAGTGGTTGGTAATAGTTGCAAAGATTAATATTATAAGCGACCAAATGATGGTTGCAGTAGTTTGTTGCATCGTTAGTTACACTAGTTTCTCTTCCTTGTGTAATAAATTGCATTTATTTATACATTTACCACAAAAATCTTCTGTGCACACCATACAACAAAACCAAATGCAACGTTAAACATGCTTGTTAAAGATCATGTTGATATTTGCGATTACGATTTTTAAAAATTTTTTTTCCTTTTTAAATTTTGTGTATGTTTTGGTTTCATTACAATCGTAAATTTGTCTCAAATAATGTTTAGACTGGACTGTCTATGTTGCATCATGTACAATTGTGTTGCCTGTAATTGTGTGTGCCAGTAGTGGAAATATTGCAGAAAAAGGTGAATGGAAGAGAAAGCAGGAAATAATTGCAACTTAACATACATACATAAAAATGTATCTCCTTTTTATTTAGTTGTGGTTAAATGGTTTAAATACCCTTTTACGATTTAACAAGACTTTTAAGATTTTTCAACACAACAAAGTCAAATGCTTATAAATTAAGTAAACGATTAAATCAAAACTACGTCAAATGCTTTTAAATTATAAGTTTTATTAGTCTTTTTATATTGATTCATCGATAACTTAAATTAAAAAAAAAAAAACTTAAACTTTCTAAAGGAATTTTATCGACAACTTAATTTTGATATAGACAATTTATCGATAACAAAAAATCTCATATAAAAAATTATCGATTTCATAAATTTTCAATAGAAGGGTTATCAATTACATAAATATCCTATAGAAAATTGATTGGTACCATATCGAGCCCTTTTTGTTATTATATAGTAAGCGACATCTTTCAAACTATCGTAAACGATAGGTAATATGATCAATTGAATCTCAGCATGCTCTTGAAAACTGCTGAATGCGCGATTATAATTTTAAAAATAAGTAAATGCGTAACATGAAACCAAATAAAGTTATGCACTTCTAAGGAAAAGATAATAGAAGCCCTCACCTGTAAAATTTGACCTTTGTCGCTTACGATATAAGCGCAAAAAGGGCTCGATATATTCCCTATAGAAAATTTACCGGTAACACAAATTTCCTTTAGAAAACTTATCGATGACACAAATTTCCTTTAGAAAACTTATCGATAGTATTTATTTTTTATAAAAAGTAAATCGAAAGCATTCAATTTGTATAAAAAGCTTATCGATAATAATAAATTTACTTAGAAAATATATCGGTTACAAAAATTTCTCCAGGAACTTTATCGATAATATTTATTCTTTACAAAATTTATAGATAGCACTTATTTTCTAATTAAAATTAATCAACAACTTTAGATATTTTTAATTAGGCTAAAGTTCATTGAATTTAATTTTCATTAAATTATTTTTTATGAAGACAGGAATTTTACAACATGAAATTAATTAAAATTTTTATTGATAATTTTTCATTCTTGACTGCGCTGAGATTTGAACCCAGGCGTTCACGGACAGGTTGCCCAGACTAGTTTCGATTGTAACCACACAATCTCTTCAGTGGGGTTTGCCGTCTTACTCACTCGGCTATTGCAGCCGGATGACGTCAATAGTCAAACATCAATCTTTAAACCAAATGGCATTTCACCTTGGTAGATCGAAATTTGCTTTTGAATGAATAATTATCTATTTTTAATTGATTTACATGTTCTTCCTAACTTCTGTTTTTTCGTACTTTTTGTCAAGAATTCTTCTTGAAATCCAAAGTACATTTTTTGTTTTTCATGTTTTTTTGTCTTTATTTTTTCTTGTTGACCTTTTTCAGCACAACTTGAAGGACAAATGTAATAAAAAAAAAATAACCACAAAACTAATTATTAATCAAAAACATTAATGTTCTATAGGCAATTTATCAAAACTTTTAATTTTCTCTAGAAAATGTATCGACAACTTTAATTTTTTACAGAAAGTTTACCGATAGGTTAATTTTTAATAGAAAAATTACCGAATTACTTAAATTTTGTATAAAAAATTAGCCGATAATGTTATTATTCTAAAAAAAATCGTTAAATTAAATTTTCCGTAGAAAATTGGTCGATAACTTCAAGTTTTTATTGATGGTTGTCAAGAACAACTTGAATATTAAAAAAAAAAAGTTTATTAAAATTCTAATTTTTTTACAGAATATTTATCGAAAACTTAGCTTTTATATTCTCTAAAAAAATTGTAGAAAACTTCAAAGTTTGTTGATAACATAAATAACATAAATAGAAAATCTGTAGATAATTATAAAAATAAATGTTATTTAAAAGTTATCAATAACATTTATTTTTCATACACAACTTATTGATAGTTTTTTTTAGTGGACCATTTTTTGATAACTTTTATGTTCTTTAGAAAATTTTTCGATTAGTTTCGTTTGAAATTGTTTTCGTTTTTTTTTAATTTTCTATAATCGATCATTTTTATTTTCATTGAAAAATTAGTTAATATCTACTTAAATTTGCTATAAAATATTATAAATAACTTAAATTTTGCATACAAAATTAGTCAGAAGCTTACATTTTCTATAAAGTCTTTTTTCTGGAAAAAATTTTTTATATAACTTAAATATTCTGTAAGCAATAAGAAAATAGTTTTATTTCTTTGCAAAAAAAATTGTTAAAAACTTTAATTTTCTGTAAGAAATTAGTCGATAACACTATTTTCGGTAAAACTATTATCAAATAACTTTAAGTTTGTATGAATAATTTTTTGATAACTTCTATATGTTATTAAAAAATTATCGATAATTTTTATGCTCCAAAAAAATGTATCTTCTACTTAAATTTTCAATGTAAAATTAGTCGATAACTTCTAAATTTCACTTGAAATTAGATTATGTACAAAACTCTCAAATTTTTAAAGAAAATGTATCGATAACTAATATTTCTAGAACACTTATCGTTAATTTTTATTTGGTTGCTTGCATTTTTTATAAAAACTCTGCCGATAACTTTCAGTTTTTATAAAAAATTTATCAATAACATTTATTTTTTATAGAAAAATTATAATAGCATTTAGGCCCTAATCATGTACAACGCAATGCAACGCAAAAAATAACATTGAAAGAAAAACAAAATCAAAAATAATTAGTAATTTTGCTGATGCGTTCTACAGAAATTCATGTACTGTTTTAAAATTTTCAACTTTGCAATGTGAATTTCTGTAGAAAGCAGCAACAAAATTACAAAATATTTTTGACATTGTTTGTGCTTTCGATGTTATTCTTTGGCATTGCGTTGAGTTTTACATGATTAGGAACTTCATTTATGTAGACAATGTTGTATAGAAAATTTATCGATTAATATTATATAGGTTAATAAATTCATCCGATTTCTTCAATTTCAATAAAAAATTTATCGATAACTCTAATTTTAATTAAAAAATTAATTAAACCTTTATTTTTCTATAAAGAACATTTCTTAACAACTTTAATTTGATATACAAACCTAATCGATATCTTGAATTTTCTATAGAAATTTCAAGATATCGATTAAATTTTCAGTAGAAAAGAATTCGAAAACGCTTATTTCCTATTAACAATTTGTCGATAACTTTTATGCTCCATAAAAAAAGTTTTAAAATTAAATTTTTTACAGAAAAACAGTCACTTACTTTATTTTCTATAAAAAAGTGATACTACAAATTTACTGACAATTTAACACGATGTCAAAATTTTAAAGATTTGTTTTTATTTTAAATGTAGTTGTGCAAAAGAGAGAGTACTTCTTTTCGCACATTTAGTGAAATAGGAAGTTAGTTTTCTTTAATTTTAGCGTTATAGAAACGTAGAAATTTTAACTGCAGGTCCATTTAAACTCTTATCCCTAAAATATCGGCCAACCCCTGTGTATAACTAATAAAATAAACATGGTAATAAATTTTCACTAATAATAGTTCAATAGTGTTAAATGTTGTTGGTATATAAATAATAAGTAAAAAAGAAAATGTAACACGAATCCATGTTTGTTTAACTATTTAACCCCTTTTGATTTGTGTTTTTTTTTTTGCACAAAAATGTTCCACTTTGTGTTTTCTTTGTGGCCGGTTTCCTGGCTTTGTATCCTCGGGTAAATAAAATACAAGAAGAAAAAAAAACAGAAAAGGAAGCACTTAAAATCTCGCAAAAAGGGTCCCTCTTTAAAATCCAGCCAAAAAGCCGTCAAAATTTTTTGTTTTTTCCTTTTCATACGCCATTTGAGTCATTTGTTTGACGAAAAACAAAAGAAAGAAGGCAGTTTACGATTTCATTCATTCTTTAAAACGAGAAAGTGTTACCATTTTATTTTCGGACACTTTCAACAAAAAACAACTCAACTAAAATGGTATGAAGGCATTTCGTTGCTTGGGCTGTTGTAGCAGTTCTTTTTATTTATTTATTGCATTTAAATTTGGTTTTGAGTAATTGAAGCTTTTTGTTTCTTAACTTATTTTTCTGTTTTATTAGAGATTTTACCCCCGTTCACCAGGTTTCTTTAAATAAAGTTGTTGCAAGGTGTTGTTTGTACTAAATGGTTTAACAACTTTTGTTAATGCTGTTTCAGAGAAATAAAGGATTGTTTTAGAAAAAAATTTTAACATAAAAACAAATCGAAAAATGGGGGCTTTATTTAATGATTTCACAGATAAATATAAAGACAGAATAGGTGGTCAAAAAACTTGTTATAAAACAAAAGATTAATTTTTTTTAAATATTCAGTTGATAATGGTCGCTACTTTTCAACGGATTATGCTATTGATGTTATAAAAGTTAACTTTAGGAAAATTTTCTATCTTATTATGTGTTTTCGCTTAAAAATAGTTCTAAATTTTCCTTATCGATGAACCTAAAAAAAATAAAATGGCAATCAATGCACGAATTTCTTATTTAGTCTAAATTTACAAAAACTTTTTGATATCGATTCATTATTAAAGAAAATCAACAATAAATATTTTTAAGGAAAATTTTTATTATCGTTAAAGTTTCTTAAAAAAAATATTTATATTGAAATTTTTTTTAAAATTAAAACGTTGGGAAAACCAAAAATATTTTTTATTTACATTTGGTAAAACACTATTGATCATTATTAGCCCGTGAGGAAAACATAAAACCTCAATAATAATAACAACGATGAAATTTCTAGAAAAATTTTAAGATCGATAAATAATCTGAAAGAAAAAATTTTAATTTCTTAAAGAACTTTTGAATACTGATAAATTTTCTTAAGAAAATTTTTAATATCGATAACTTTCCTTAAAAATTTTGTATTACAATAAATTTTACAAAAAAAATTGTCAATATCAATAAATTTGCTTAACAAATATTTTATAAATTTTCTTAAGAAATTGTTATATCGATAAATTTTTTTTACGATAAATTAAATATATAAAAACAATTTATTAGGAAAAACTTTTATTATTGAAAAATTTTTTTTAAGAAAATTTTAAATATCAAAAAATGTTTTAAAGAAGACTTTATGTATTGATAACTTAATTATATTTATCGATAAATTTTCAATAGAAAATTTGAATAGCCATAATTTTTTTAAGAAAAATTTTACTATCGATATATTTTCTTAAGAAAAATTACAGCAGACTAACTACAGTCTTATTTATCGACATATGATGCGTAGGCAATATTCAAAATTGAAAATTTTTTTTAAAGAAAATCGCAGATATCGATGAAATTTGTATAGAAAATTGTAAGCATCGATAAATTTTTTTGACTCTTTATAAAAAAATTAACTTTTAATAGAAAATAGCAATTATTGACAAAATTTTATATAAAATATTGTAGCTATAGATAAATTTTGCGCAGTAATCGATGAATTTTTGGTAGAAAATCGTAGCCATTGACAAATTTCAATGGCAAATTTTAATTTGTTATTAATTTTTAAAGAATATTAAATACGAATAGGAAAATTATATTATCGATAATAATTTTCAAAATATAAAAGATCGTAGTTTAAGATAAATTTTATATAGAAAATAACAGTTAGTCAACAATTTTCTATCGAAAATCTTGGTGATCAATAAATTTTTGGTAGAAATTCTTAATTATAGGTATATTTTTGGTAAAAATTCAAGTTATCGGTAAATTTTTTTTATTAAAATTTGTTGTTGGAGTCGATATATTATTCAAAATTATCACATTAGGTATCCATTTCATTCCCCTTTTACATTCAATTATTAATAAAATTTATAGTTAAAAATTTGGTTTATTTCTGTCTAAAATTATACTCTATTCCCTACTAACCGTCCAACCCCTGTTGGCTATGCTTTAAACAAATAGCAGGTGCAATTATGCCTTTTATATTGCTGTTCTTAAAGTTTTTTATATTTTATGTATTTTAGTTCCGTTTTTAGGAAACTAAATTGAATTAATTTGTTAAATTCAAAAGAAAACAAAAAAAAAAAGCATTAAAAACAGTATCAGAGAACATTGAGTGTGCATGTAGCCATAGTGTTTGTTATATTTAGCATGTTCATTTAATTATACTTAAGGGTAAAGATAAGTAGTGTTAAGCTTCTTGTTGTCTGTTTGTCTGGTCAGTTCTCCAACAACCAACAACTGCAAGCAAATATTTATATTTTTAAGACTGGGTTCTGGCGATTAAGTCTACAGCTTTGTTGCTGAAATAGCTGCTCAACTGGCCAAGCATTTGTTTCATACTCAGATATATATGTATATTTATTTGGCTGGGCTTTGGTCTGGCCGGTTTGTTTTTCTTAGGATATTTTTTGGGTATTTTATTTTTTTTTCGCACAAATGTATATATTTATGTACAAATATGTATGAAATGATTAACAAGTGTTGTTAAATGATTATGCCAAATAAATATGTGTGTTGGGGCAACAGTTGCTGCCTCTGTTTTAGTAGTTTATTTCAATCGAATGATTTTTGTAAAGCAAAGTTGTTTTAATACCAAATTAAATTAAATATTGTGGCAAGCAGAAAAAAACCAGTCAAGGTTTTTTAATACGTAAAACAAATAATGCTGTTACCTGCAACAACAGAAATCGTTAATAAAAAAAATATTCAAGTGTCAAAACAAATGTTACGGCGAAAGAAATCAAGTGGAAGTTTTACAAGGATCTTTTTATTGAGTGTAATCGCATGTGCAAAAAAATTCCAAAAAAAAAAAAAATGTTGTATACCTTGAGGCTAAATAAAAGGTTATAAGATTATACGAGTAGTAAAGAGAGTTTCATGAACTTCGGTATGTTTGAGTGTTATTATAATATAAGTGGCATAAATATTGGCATACAACAGACATTCTATTCAATTTTAAGGTTTATTTAAGTTTTTGAAGGGTAAAAGAAATTTGTTCTACTTTAGAAAATATTTTCAAGAATTTGCATGTTGTTTATAAGGTAACAGTATTAGATTGCAGATTAAAATGAAAAATGGAATAACAAGAAGTTGTTAGATCCAAAAACTAAGCTAAACTTTAGCAATTTCTATTAAATTAATTTTACTAAAAAAATAAAATAAAAAAAAATAAAAAATAATAATAAAAACTAAATCTTAATATATAAAAAATCCGTGTCACTGTGTATGTTTCGAATAAACTCAAAAACGAGTCAACTGATATTCATGAAAATTGGCATATATATGTAATTTGGTCCAACTTAGATGATAGGATAGTTATTATTTAAATTAATGGCCTGGGGGCGGAGGGGCGTGGCGAAATCCAGAACTTGAGAACGGCTTGACCGATTTGAACGATTTTTTCTTTGAAATTATCGCCATGGTCCAACTTAGGTTTTTACAGAAAGAAAATTTTGCCCCGCCCACTTTTACGCCCACTTTTTTCGATTTACCTAAAATCAGAAAACGGCTCCATCGAGTTGACTTATTTTTCTTTCAAAATTCGTATTAATCAACTTTAAGTTTTCATCGAAAGAAAAATTTACCACGCCTACATTTACGCCCACTTTTTCTATTAAGCGCATAACTGGAGAACGGCTTGACCGATTTGGACCCGCCCACTTTTACGCCCACTTTTTTCGTAAGAAAAACTTTATGATAGGTATTTCATGGATTTTTATTTAAAGGCCATAAATTTCGTTTAAAGATCAATTTAAGTCGTCTGGTAATACAACACTAATGTTTGCTTAGGGCCAGCAACGCGGACCAGGTCAGCTAGTAAAGTATATAATTATGAGCCTTAAGTACAAAAAGAGTATATAGCATGACATCCTAAGCAAAATCTGGTATATAAAAATTTAAAGGCAGTTATTCGAAATTTCTATATAATTCCGTTTCTAATAAGTAAAAAAGTAGAATAAATTAAAAAAAGTACAAAATTTAAAAAAAAAAATTGGACCCTTTTTGGGACCCATGGGCTATCATTGACCCGCCAAAGCATAATTATGTTATGAGGAAATGATGCATGTTAAAACTATTTGCTCCGAATATTATTTTGATATCTTCATCTATATTAGATTTGTTTGTCTGTAAGCGATTTTCGGAAGTGGGCTTATATAGGACCTTTGGTTTATTTTTGACTTGCCAGCAGAAAATTTTGTTATAACATGGAAGCGTGAAAGTTATTCGCGCCAATTTTTTTTACCCAAAACCAACATTTATAAGGAAGTTGTGGCAGTAAAAATTATTTTTGGGAGTTGTATTTTTAAGGAAGCTATGGCGAATTATGGATCATATCCTATACAGTTTGTTAAGATGATATTATATACGAGGGCGGATCATCAAGTACCACCTGTAAATAGACTACTGTCAAGCTTTGAGCAAGTTCCGTCATTTACTTAGCGTTTAACAGCTGTTCAAAACATACAACCTCGTGGATTTTTTTAAAAATGGAAAAAAGTGAATTTCGAGTGCTCATTAAACATTGTTTTTTGCGAAAAAAAAACGTCAATCAAATCAAGGAAAAGCTTGATAAATACTACGGGGACTCCATACCATCGATTTAAATAGTAAAAAAGTGGTTTACTGACTTTCGTTGTGGTCGCACAAGTACAAAAGACGCTGAACGTTCTGGACGGCCAATTGAAGTCAATTCACCCGAAAATATCGAATAAATTCAGGATATGGTGTTGGCCGTTCGAAGAGTAAAAGTGCGTGAGATTGACATCGCATAGAGAAAGGGACCAGTAAGGTAAAGGGACCAGTAAAATCCAACTACACAAAACAAGAGGTAGGGACGACCTAAGCGCGTTTTCAAGGTTGACCAACACGTTCCTGACGTCATGAGATGTGTCGCTTTCTAATGAGACCAATACCAACACGCTCAGTGATGGTACACCAAAGATACATGTATTTATTTCTTTAAATTGGCTCTCCTGAGCAAAACCCTTAGGTCCCTTTCAATTTTGCGCGTCACATATGAATTTCATATGGCAGTGTGCTTTCGATTTTAAATGATCAGCTGGGTTTAAGAAAGCTGTTTGCAAGATGGGTGCCGCGTTTGCTCTCAATTGGCCATAAATCGTGTGACAACTTCAAAGGATTGTTTGGAGTTATTTCACCGCAATTCGAATAAGTTTTTGCGGCGTTTTGTAACTGTGGATGAAACATGGATCCATTAAAACACTCCGGCTCCGAAGAAGGCCAAGGTAAGTTTGTATTTATAAATTTCATCATAGGGTTCCATAGTGGGCCGCTGTGCGAAAATGATTTTGATTGCAATAAATAAGGTTTACAAGGACAGCCAGCCTGACGGATGGATGAACATTGGTTGATCGACTCAAAAAGATATTCTTAATGGAACAATATACTAAAAGGCTGAAGTTTTAACAAACATCAGCACAAACACATAATATCCTCTCCACAATTATTATGTAGGTATAAAAAAAGTTTAGATATTCTAAACAAATTTTCAAAATCCAAATCTTATTATCACGTTTTAAAATGTCATTAGGCCTTAGCATTACTTAGGAAATCTAATTTACTCATCCCAATCTCAATCTTATCAATAGCAAATTAACAAAAAAAAAAGTTTCCGAACACAATCAAATGTCTTCGTTTCTCTCCAAAGTCATTAATAATCCATCAGGCATTTAATTTTAAAAACTTTTTTTTGAATTAAGAAAAGGCAGGAAAAGGAATAACAATAGAAAAAATGTATAGCGAAAACCTTTTTCAATTGTTTGTTACAACAAAATAAATAGAAGTAAATTAATAGAGAAAGAAAAAAAAGGTCAATACATCAAAAGAAGTTAAGGTCATTAAGAAAACTTTTAAAAACAAAATGAAAAAAAGAATGAGAAACATTAAAAAAAACTTAACAAAACAAACAAAAGAGCAAATTATATTTGAAAAGAAAAAAATTTTAAGAACAATAAAATACACACGCAGAATACAAATTTTTTAAGAATGTAAATTTTATTTAGCAAATCTGAAAAATAAAAGAAACCCAAATTACTAGATACTGTAGGAAAAGCAAGACGCAAAATTTAAAAAAAAAATGGATTCCAACAACATCAAAGAGCATTGATTATATTCAAGCTTAATTACTTCATTAAGTTTTATATTTTTGAATTTCGCTGGGGGTATTTAGTAAGGAAACAGGTAAACCTGGATATATGTGACAAACATAAAGTGTTTGAAGATGGTTTGGCAAAATAGGTAATATTCTTTGAAACTTTTCTGCGTATGTAAAATAATAATTTTACAATGTACTTAACATCAAGGTCAACCTGTGTTTGTATTATTTTTATATTGTTCTCATGTACTTACAGATTTTGTTTTGTTTTTAAGTCATATCTAAGGGTCATTAGTTATTTAACAAAGCTGGTGATGTTTTTTGTGTTATATCTTACAAATCATTTATTATTTCATTAAGCTGAAAATTTTTAATATTTTACAAATTAAATTCAAAAAAAAAAAAAAAAAAATACGAAAGGAAATTTTAATAGTATATACTTAAAAATTTCTGTCAAAATGGAAAACTAATTACTTTCTGCTACATTTATTTAAGCATGGTTTTTTCTTAAAAATTTTTATCGATAACATGAATTTCTTAAGAAAATTTTTCAAGAACACAAATTTTTCTGAGAATATTGTTAAAAAAACTTAAATTTTCTTAAGAAAATTTATTGGTAACACAAATTTTTTTAAGAAAAATGATCGATTATGCAAATTTTCTTCAGAAAATTTATTGAAATCAGAAATTTTTTTTTGGCAAAATTATAGATAACACAAATTTTTGTTAGAAAATTTTTTCTAAAACTTAAATTACCTTTAGAAAGTTAATGGATAACACAATTTTTATTAAAAATAAGTTAATCGATAGCACACATTTTCTTATACTGTTTAACGATAACGTATATTTTCTTTAGACAATTTATTGATAACACCATTTTTATAAACTAAATTTATCGATAACATAAACTAAGAAAATTTATTGGTAATAAAATTTTTTTTTTACTTTTAGAAAATAAATGGATAACACAATATTTCTTAAAAAGAAGTTTATCGATAACACACATTTTCTTATACTGTTTAACGATAACATATATTTTCTTTAGAAAATGTATTGATAACACCATTTTTATAAACAAAATTTATCGATAACATAAACTAAGAAAATTTTTTGGTAATAAAAGTTGTCGAAAGCACAATTTTTTTTTAAATTTCTAAAAAAATTTCTTAAGAAATGAAATCAATAATACAAATTGTATTTCGAAAAATTTTTGATAACACATATTTATCTAGAAAAATCTATTTGCGACTGATGTTCTAAAGAGCACTCAGCGATAACAAAATATTTTTTTTCAAATATTATATGTAACCGGTTTTGTTAAGAAAGTTTTACTATAATTTAATGATAACACAAGTTTTCTATCTTTAACTATCTTAGTTAATCAATAACACCATTTTTTTGAGAAAATTTATCGATAACAGAAATTTCCTTAAACAACTTTATCGATAGCAAACATTTTCTTAAGGAATTTTTTCGAAAACACAAATTAATGATAACTAATTTCCGTGAGATGAGTTTATCGATAACACAATGTTTCTTAAGAGATTTAATGAAATACAAATTGCTTTTAGAAATTTTATCGATAACACTTATTTTTCTAAAAAAAATTAGCCAATAATAAATTTTCTTCAGAGCGATTAAAAAATTTTTTTTTTATTTAACGGTTTTTTTAAGTTTTTCGATAATTTAAGTATACAATAACAATTTATGATTTTAAATAATTTATCTACGGTTCGACCTTTATTTATTAAATTTATATTTATTTATTGTAATTTTATTGAACTAGTTTTTAATTGAAATTTTTGATTTTTGAGTTTTCCTAAGAAAATTTATTGAAAATATAAATTTAAAACCAATTTAACGATAACTCTAATTTTTCTCATAAATTTAATATATAAAACAAATTAAGCTGAGAAAATGTATTGACAACACAAATTTGTGTAAGAAAAATTTATCAGTTACCAAAATTCGTGTACGAAAATTTATCGATACTGAAAATTTTATTAAGAAACTGTAATGATATTGAATTTATCGGTTTCTTAGCAAAATCATTCGAGGTAATATTTCAATAGAAAACTTATCGATATTAAAATTGTCGATAAAATTAATTTTTTCTTGGACCAATTTATTACACTAGGCCAAAATTAGAAATTTTTTTGTACCAAGCGGAGCAACGTGCGGTGTTTAAAAAAGTATTAAGATTTAAAATTATGGTTTGGCTATTTTGGCATTCTTGCAACTAAATTTAGTATTAAAAATTTCTATTTAGCTGCAAAATTTTCATTTAGCACTTGGCATTTATCTAGCATTTTTGGAAAATGTTTTTAGCTTTTTTAGCATTCCTTAGTTTAAAAATTTTGGCGAATAGTTTTATTGACTTTACTAAAACAATTTTATAAATTATAAAAAATTTTGACTAGAAATACTTGTACCCAAAATTAAATTTCGTATGAAAATGGATAATTCTTATGTTAAGAAACCTGTATTGTTAAAAAATAAAATTGAATATTAGATATGCCCGTATCATGTCGATTGTAAATATTATTTGCCCTTTGATATTAAGATATAAAAGTTCAAGGAAATTCCACTTTGTATTTAGATAAAAATTCAATGGTGTAAATCGTTAAAAAAAATTGTTTGCTTTAAACTTCTGGTAAAATAATTATTTTAAAGATTCAACTTTTCTTAAACTATAAAATATAAAATAATCTAAAAAATTTTGAATATCATAGAAATAAGTCGTTTGCATATATCAGCGGTTTTCAGGGCACCTAAATTTAAAATTTAATCTCACCCAGCAAAAACTAGGTAATGACTTGAAATTACTGAAAAACTTACTTTTTAATGACTACTTCATACCATCTGCCTTACAAAGAAGTAGTTAAGTAATGGTTGTCATATAATCTGATACATTTGATTACAGTTGATTACCGAAATTTATAGTTAGTTCATAATAAAACACATTTAAGGTTTTATTTATTCCAATCTAATACAAATTGATTTTAAATACATATTTGTTCTTACAATTTGTGTTTTTTTTTATGTTATAAATGAATTAGAATTAAAATACGAAAAATGTAAATACTTTTAATTAATTTTGATATGTATTTTAAAATTACAATTTTGCATAAAAACCACACTAATCAATTAATTAAACGATATTATAACGATATCGTCTAGGTAATATAAATTATAATATATGGTATCGATCTTGTATCATAAACGATAGTATTTAAACTGTACATTTCCTTATAATAACGTTTTTCCATGAAAATATCATATCGTTGTTGCAATCATATCGTTCTCTGGTTTATTGGGTATGAATATGTCCATGATGCAGGGTAGAAACATTTTGCATTAGAAAGAAAATTAAATGAAAGACATAATTTGTTTGACAAATTCAGTTTTGTTGATAACAATGTGAAGTGTCTATTTGTAAGCATACGTGGTAATGACTTATTTAACTCCCTATTTGTTAGCGAATGTGGTAATGACTTATTTAAGCGAGGGTGGTAAGTACTTCCCTCCAAAGACATCACCGTGTTAAAATAATGAGTTAAAATGCCAATGTATAAGTATTAGGCTGTTTAACTCATTACTTTGCAATGTAAGTTTTTGCTGGGCAATTACCTGTGCTACATATTTAAATAGAATAATTTATTTAAATTTCGTTTTTTTTTATTTTATTAGTCACTGAAATGTATTTAGTTTCAAATAAAATTTTATACTGGTACTAAATTTTTAACAAAAATATGTAAAACATTTTAGCATTTTTTAAAAATCATTTTCAGCATTTTTTGGTATTTTTATTGATTACTATATCGATTGCAGAAACATATTGTTGATGAACACAAAAAACAAAAGTCAATGTTAAATGTCGTAAGTATTTTTTTTTTCTTTTTCAAAAATGTTAAAGAAATGTACACCCAATATAATTATTTCTTTCTAAAAAAGTGCAACATTTTTAAATAATTAAATCAAATAAAGTAACACAAACGAATTTGTTCTTAATTTTAGTTTCTGCAGTAGATTTCCCTGCCTGTTGCCATGACATCATGCAGACATTTTGCCTTCATATAATTGATACCCAGTGTGACCGCAAGGCAAATGAAGAAGTAATTTTGAAAATATACTTTAATTGAAATTGTTGTTGAAACAACACGTTGTTTTGTGGGTTTTTACATTGTTGGGAGTATTAAAATGTTTTCATTTTGAATATTTTTTCTTTTCTTTTGTAGGTAACCAATTTACTTTCATTATGTAGATTGTTTTGTCTGGTTGTTAAATAAATGCCAAAAAGTTTTCCTTAAAAGTTTTACATAAAATTTATCTTTTATATGAAAATACATAATAAGATCTTGTCATGATAACTTACAATTGTTTTAAAAAAATATGTTTTTTAATGTACGGTGGGTTTTCTTGAGGAAGTTAAAGAGTTTTTAAGGGATGTTAAAAAGGTAAAACAAAGATTTGTTGATGAGCATTCAATTAGCCTAAAATTTAGTTAAATACACTTTAACTTTATCTCATACCCATCTACGGAACAAAATTCATTTTGGATAAAGAAGGAATTAAAAAAGGCTTTAAGTAGTCTTTTTTTAATGACATTAACATAAGTCTTACAATATCCAACAGCTTCTTTGTAATACAATTTAATATTTATTACTTAATTTATTTTTAGCTTGATAGAACTAATGCACGTTTAAGGGCTAACCCTTTTAAACGAACTGTCACAATCACATTTTGACATTTATGATCATTTTACTGTGGCAAATCATCATTAATAGATTATTGCTTGAAAAATGCTACCAAATTATCCAAATTTACTTTGAAAATCAGTAATCGATCCGTGCAACTTTTAAACGTCTTCGGGATTTTTATAGCGACATAATCGTCCATCTGACTAAATTATTACATATGGAGTGAGACCAATACACAACGGACCCTACATACTTCATTACATCTAGCAAAACAAACCGTTTGGTCGGGCTTACACGCTTCGTTACATGCAGCCAGTAATGCTAGAAAAAGTGGTCTAAAACTGGACGTCCAGAATGTGCTTCTTAAACAACAGCCGCAGTGCCCATATGACCGAAATCATTTCCCGTGCTCAGGAGAGATGGCAGGGTGAAAATACCTGCGTGGTATCCAGGACTCTATGGCAATCTGGTAGACACGAGATTGGCATATTTCGGCTATTTCGGTTCACTAGTTGATAGGGACATAACGAGTCATGATGAGAAGGAGGAAACGGTATTTCACTTTCTCTGCCAAATGGTTCGAGGCTGCAGCGATGTCTGGGAAATAATCTAGTGAACACTGGCTTGAGCCTGATCACTAACCAGTTAGCGACATTGGCCAAGGTATCACAATGGGACCGCTATAAGTACGCAATAAGGACGCAATTCCGGTGTCGGCTTCCTATTGTCTTTAAACTTATCTAATGTAATCTAATATAATCTAATCTAATCTAGCCGGTAGTGAATCACCTGACAAAAGAATTAGTTATTCAAAATGAAAAAAATTATCTATTACAATTTGTTTTTATTTTTAGTTGTATTTGTTCTTAATATAAATATTTTTTAACCCGACTTAAAAAAGGAAGGAGTGTTTCAATTCGTTTGTATGTTGCTAATGTTTGTAACTGCATAATTTCGTCATTTGTGGACCAATTTTTTTTTCATTTTAATAGGGCGTGTCAATAAATTGTACTTACAAAAAATTTTGGAAATCAGACGGACAATTTGTCAGTCTGGAAATTTTATTTTTGAGCTACTCCATAATTTATAAACCAATTTTCAGAATTCGCGATTACTTTTAATATGATTTGCCTAGCAGGATGCAAATGTGAACAAGTTTTGAGGAATTTTTTTTTAATGATTGAAGTTTTTCTTCGATTTTTTTATTCTCTACTGGCTGGAACTCATAAACAGATATTCTATGACTTTTTAAACATTTACGAAATTTCTAATTTTCATTAAATTTGTTTAAACCTTCGCGAATTGCGCGTGTAAGGTAATCCAAATCCTAATAAGCTAATTATAGGGTTAATGATTGAACAAACATTATTTTTCCGGTATTTTTATTTAGATTGCCTCTCAATCGAATATATTTCCATGTTATTGTGATTGGTTTCTTCCAATTACACTTACTTAAGATTGTGCCATGGCAATATAACAAAATGCTTGTAATGTATATGTAATTAGCGTTCTGTAGTCTATTACTAAATTTTAAATTTATTTAAACAAAAAGTATTTTACTTTTATTATACACTGATCTCAACATGCAAAAATTATAATAAAAAACGGTTTTAATATAAGAATTAAATATGTAACAATTTTTGATCTTATAATAGCTTATACACATATGCAACACGCCTAAAAAGAAAAGTTTGACTAAAAAAATTAATGTAAGTACGCGTTTCGAACCGGCGGCAACTTCAATTCAAAATTAAAATTCGGCGGCGGCTTTGAGCTGCACGACCTGGGAGTGTGTCTGTGATGTGTTGTGTGGTTGTCAACAATTTCTATGCTAATGTCAAAATTTATACTAGCCCCCTGTGCTAGTGAAATTTTATTCACCTCAACATTGTAAACATTTTACTTTAATGAGTACTTTACTACCGTTTTACACACGCCTTAAGATATAAAAGTCTTCTGAATATCGTGCATAAGCAAAGAATTAAAAAACTCTCAAGACCTAAAAGTATACTAGACATTTTTGAACTGAAATTACCTTCGGAAACTATTAACACGAAATTATATAAATTATTATAGAAATAACAATATTTTGTTACTCCCTTTTCAATCATTTAAACATTTTGCATAACGAATTACTAAAAAAGAACCCCTTGGAGGCGGCTTGATTTTCTTATTAATACGATATGCCTAAACATAGGCAACACATGTGTTTTTAAGTAACAATTTAATCTTAAACTGCAGTGGCATTGTTTTCAGTTTCAGTTTCTCATATTTATTTGATTTTAATAAAGAAAAAAAAATAAATTTCTTCGACTATATAATAAAAATTTTATCTAAACAATAAGATTTATGTATTTAATTACGAAACCAGAACAAATGACTTAACACATAATAAATAAAGTTATTCTACTCCAACCACAAGTTTAAAAGCTCAAAAATCTAAGAAAAACAAGCAAATAAAATGCTCAACAATTTATTTCAATTAAAAATGTTACAACCATTAAGACGTTCTTAAAATTGACCATAAACAAATAAACTTTTTAAATAAATTATAAATAAAACTAAATATGCTGCAAAAAGCAAAATAGACAGAATGAAAGGCTTGAATCTTGAAAAACATTTTAATAAACAATTTCGCACATACGAATAGTTTTTTTATGAGAATCTTTCAAAAGACAAAACAAATCTAACCACTTATTTAAATTTCTAACTCGAACCTTCCATTGAAGTTACTTTTCCTATAGTCTTAGAAGTATGTAGTCACAGTTGCTGTTAAAAAGCTTTTAACACCTCGTTTAATTATACTATTTAGCCTTAAACTAACCTCAATTACAATTTAAGTTAATTATTAATGAAACGTTCTAGATAAATTTTTACCCAGATAAACATGAACGGAGTAAAGTTTCCATTATTTATAGTAGATTTTCATGTAACAAGTGCACAAATAACTAAGAAAACAGTATGAGAAAAAAGAGTTCTAGTTTAAAAATGGCGTAAATTAACGGAGAGGTACAAAATACAATAGTAGGGGTTTTAAAGTAAATAATCAAGTTCCTATTTAAGAGAGAGGGAAAGAGAGAGTGAGAGAGTAAATTGCAAAGAAAAAAGAGACTTAAAGGACATTTCGAAAAAGGTAAAGGAACTTGAAAGAAAACTATGAAACAACAACAAAAGTATGTATCTAGAAAAATATCCTTTATACTTTTCATAGAATGTGTTTATGTAAATAGAAAATCTCCTCTCACTCTACTCACACAAAAACAAACACTAACACCACTTAAGGAAAATTACATTAATCAACTTAACAAAGAAGTACTTTATACTCTGCCAATACAATAAGTTTCCATTTCTTGGCAAAAGTATGAGTAAAAAGAGTATGAATAAGTGTATAGGTTTAAGTGTTTCTTCCTTTCTTGTATATGTGTATTTAAACTCACATATACACCCATAAACTCTTTTTATATACGTACATATTACATACAATATAACGTTTCCTAGATAAGCATGCAAGACAAAATGCAATTAAAGGATAAATTAAGGAAAATTAGTATAATTAGATTAATGGTCTCACAAAAGAATACAAACAAAATATTCTCTATAAAGTACTAAACGAAAGAAAGGGAGTAGTATAGGGAGTAAGCAAGAAAACAAGAAAAGTACATAATTACACAAACAATATAAGAGGAAGTAAAAAAAAAGCACTTTGATTTCTTTTTGCATCAAGTTTTTTTTAATAAAATATAAGAAAATAATATAAAAATGAAAAATATATTTAAAAAATACACAAAAAAGAAAAGCTAGAGGGATATATTTGGCTATGCCGAATCGTTAATACCCTTCAGCATACCACAGAATTTATGAGTACATTTTTCCGCTTCAAACTCATTTCTCTATTTAAGCGTAACATCATGTATTTATTTGTCATGTGTAAAAAAGCAAAACATAAAAACAACAACAAGGGATTTTATGGGTTAAAATTAGAGACAGTTGTGGTTTTTCACTCATATCTCAGGCATAGAAAAATGCGTCTTCATATTGATGATGCTCTAACATCAGAATTGTGACATCCATGTCATTACAAATGGCATCAGTGGTGCAAAAAGTGACATCAATCCAATAACGAAAGTCATCCTAAAATTTTGTCATATTCGTCATCTATGCTATGACTACAGTGACATCAATTCGACGCCACATTTTGTGTACAGTTTTGTAAAACGCTGATGTACTTGGCCATAAGTACAGACAAACTGTCATCAGTGTGATGACAAACTGTTATCAGTGCGATGACATAATATAACATGTCATCAGTGCAATGACAAACTGTCATCAGTGCAATTAAAAACTGTCATCTATGCGATGACATAATATATTGTCTCATAATATATTATAAACATTAGTTTCATGCTTAAAAAGTAAAATTAGAAGCAAAAATTCCCACATTCAATTTTTTTAAACTATTTATTTTAATACTGCAAATTTTTAAAATATAATACCATACTTAAGAGTTCTTCTGTTAACAAAACGAGGAATACAACAAAAGTGAAGCAAACATGTGTAACGGGTAAGCAATTAATGATATTCTCTCAATTTGACTTAAGCGCAATTACAATGACTCAATTTGATGACAGTTTGTCATCGCACTAATGACATGCTTTATACAACCGACTCCGATTCGTCATTTCTGTGATGCCAATGTGTCATCCCATTGATGACATAATCTAAATTTTTGACCCTGATGACAATTTGTTGTTAAGGCTGACATGGGGTCAAAAACGAAGCCACTTGTCATACTACTGATGTTAAAATACATCAGCGTTATGACGCCTTTTCTATCAATGCTTATGTGACTAAGCGGTTAAGACGACTTTCGTAAAATTTGAGCTAATGACACTTTTGTAATCTTTGTAAAATTAAGGAGGGCAAAGTTTTTATTATCTTGTATAGTTTTTCAGGAAGTTATAGCAAAACGATTTTATGGAATATATTTTTAAATAAAAAAAATAAAAAAATTTATTTAGAATTCCTTTATTTTAAATGAAATGTTAATGATCCGTTTTTTAAATAAATTTTTAGTTATTTAAAATTAATTTTCTGTGGAATTTACCTACATAATATTTTGAGTGCATCATTAAGGCCCTAATCATGTAAAACGCAACGCCAAAGAACTATATTGAAAGCAAAAACAATGTCATAAATATTTTGTAATTTTGTTGTTGCATTCTACAGAAACTCACATTGGGCTTTAAAATGTCAAGTGCTTGTCGCGTTGAAAATTTTAAAACGGTACATGAATTTCTGCAGAAAGTAACAGCAAAATTACAAAATATTTATGACATTGTTTTTGCTTTTAATGTAATTATTTGGCGTTGCGTTGCGTTTTATATGATTTGGGCCTAAATTTACTTTGATACACATAAGGACCCAGAATATATAAACTTCATAGGGTCTAAGATCAATATTATAGATATTACAAATGATATGACAAACATATATACCCGTTCCACATATGGTGAAGGGTATAAAAAGAGTGAAGAAACGAATGTAATATAAAGGCATGAGAAAAAAAATGAGGGCATGTTGAGACCATCAAATGAATTGCAACAATATTTCAAAGGAATAAAAACTTATTTAGCTAAAGCAAGTAACCCTGCTATATTCGGTTCTGCCGAATATTATATACCCTTCACCATAGTACTGAAAAGCCAATTTTTCCCTTACTCATATCATATGGGTGGATCAAAATTCATATTCCAGAATCGTATTTGTATGAGCGCTGGGTGAAATAATAGGTCGATTTTTCTGATTTTGAAAACAGAATAAGTCTCATATATAGGGAATATGTGACCTCAGTTGGATCAACCTACCTTGTTTTGTATGGTCCCTATCGTAAAAAATCCCTTATTTCGGGAGGACACTTATATGGGGGCCTAGTCAAGTAATGGAACGACTTGCCTACATTTAAAATATTTAATATTCTTTATATATAAGAAATATAGGATCCCATATTGGGCCTTTCTGCCGTACACGCGTCCAAATGTTTTTTATACAACTTGTTCTATAAAAAAAACACTCGTTTTACTTTTTTAACAGAAGTCTAGAGCGCGCTTGCGCAATAACGCGTATTATGTATCGCTAGCTTTAAGGAAACCGTTTTTTTTTGTTCTTCCTATCATAATCCCGCGAAGCTCTAGGCTTGTCTGCGGGAAAGAAACCACAGTCTCTGGCAGGAATCGAACCCGCAACCCCGGTGCTGATAGACTAGCTAACTACCAACTAGGCTACTGGGGTTCTTGTTCTATTAAAAGTGAAGAGGAAATTAAAGGAGTTCTTAAACTTTTTACACAAAAACATTTTAAAAACTTAACCATGTATGCATGGTTTCCAAAAACCTCCATGAACTGACCATCATCTCCATACACACAATATGGCGGGTCAAAAGGTCACTGAAATTTTCGCCTCTTATTGAAAAAACAAAACTTCTCCTCAAGTCTCTAGATTTAACTCCAAAGGAATATTTGTTGTTTCACAAACACATATCTGCTTTAATGACCTGACGTTGGAGAAAGTGTAGAGCTTAAAGGAGACTACCTTGAAAAATAACACGATTTTTTATCCAAAAACTTATTAAGTCACGGACTTACTGACCCGCCCTCGTATGTACATATACTTTTTAGTTTGCTCACTTTTAACTTATGTTATTACTTAAGTACAGAAATTACTTTCCATCAAAAATTATTAACAATACGACAATAAATAACGCCAAAACTATGAAACTTATTTTATTAAGAAACAAATATTGCATTTTTAAGGAGCTCTGCAACTTTTTAAAAATGTCCCATTTGCATACGGATTTTAACAACCTCCATGACCGGACTATCTCATACAAAATTATTTTTCAATTTGCACCTTTTTGGTTTATGCTGCGGGTCTTTTGTGCGATTGTATGTGAGTGTGTCATTTTTTTCGGTACGTGTAATATGCACATTATATAATAATAACAAAATGCAACACATTTCAAGTGTGGTATTCACACTTTTAAAGTAGTGTTATGAGTGCCATGGCACAAGGTGGGCTGGTTGGTTGGTTGTATGGTTGACTTGTCTTGGTTTGTGTGATTTATTTATTTTTTTTTTTTATTATTATTTCATTCCGTTCATGCAATGCCAACCAACACTTATACGCATTACACATAATGCAAATTATTACAGTCTATAGATTTTTGCTGTTGCAATTCAGCCAACCATGCAGCAAAAAGCACAGCTTAACAACATGTATACGAGAGGCAGAGTATAAAACAAATCTACTTAGCGTATGTGCTGCATCATTGTTGGTGTAAATGAATGAACAGGAGTATGAATTTTTTCCGTCTTTGTTTCAAAAAGGTGGATCCTCTTAATGAAATTATGTATGAATTATATTTAAGTATAATGTCAAACGTACAAAAGTACTTTATTTTTTTTAAGCTTTTTATTTCATGCATTATACTCGCTATGCAGAGAGTTATGGTTTTAACTTTTTTTCTCTCTCAGTTGCTGATTATGATTCAACAATTTTCGTAGGAAAAACACTTACTGTTTTACATTTATTATACACACTCAGTTAACCATCATTTACTTTTTGATTATTTGACTACTTTACATTGTAGAGCTACCACTACTATTCCCTGGGGTGTTGCCTTAGTGACATTGGTGCCCAATACTCTGCTCCCCGTTGCTCATAACCAAAACAGGCAACGTCTATTTTATTTCATGTCCATGTTTGTAGTTGGGTGGCATGGGAATTTTAAATCATTATTAAATGCAAAAGTATTGATATTATTAAGTCTCGAGGAGAGGTTTTATGGGGTTATTATTTTGTAACATAAAAGGCTTAAAATTAATTAATTTTGTGTAAAATGTATAAACAATTTGCTATTACATGCATTACACAACCATGGTATCGCTTTTTCAATAATCGCAAGTGGCGGAGTAGATGTTCTCGTATATGGGAGTGAGTTTGGTGGGGAGTTTTTAGTGTCTGACAGTTCTTTGATAATTGTAAATTCTTGTATGTCTATGGCAATCAAACAAATGTTGTAAAATTATATTTATAAGGATCGTTGTTTTTTTAACATGATTATGGCTGAGACACAATTTGACATTGATTAATTATCAGGCAATAAAATACAAAATTTAAAAAAGGAATGAATAAAGGTGGTAATAATAATCATGTATAACGCGAGGAAATGGAAAAATGTCAAAAAAAAAAATCAATTAATGCCTCACAATGTCAATGGCTCCTAAAATTATTTTTTTTTTAAAACTGCCTTATACAAATTTAAAGTATACTTTTAGGCTAAATATATTATTACAATAGTGTAATATATTACAATTGAATTCAAAAGAATTTTTAAATATTAAGTTTGAAAATGATTTGCGAACAAAGATATAAAAGATTTGAGAACCAATATGCCATTAAACTTGCTTACGGCAATAAGTTACCATGAGTTCCAAAATAAGTTCCTTGAAATTCCTGTGGTATAAAATATGCAAAACTTTATAAAAGCATAATTCAGGGCTTATATTAAATTTTATACATAATTCTTTATAGCACAAAAAGAGAAATAAAATGAAAATGTTTCCCTCTTAGACTCCTCATTTAATTCCTTAAAATTTTATTTATTATTTTTGTACCCTCTTAGAAGAAAACATTGCACATTAAAAAGGAAGTGCTGACAAAAATATATTATGCCAAAAACTGGGTAATAAAAAATGATATCGTTTGCAAAAGCAACATTTATTATTCTTACCACTCAAGTATCTCTACAGAACATAAAATTTACCTGTAAAGAAAAAGTTATGAAAAGTCAAATTAGAATTCATAAAAAATAAAATATATATATATATTGAAAAATTATTTACATCATAAAACTACAGAGTCAACAATGCAAAGGACATGAAGTGAAATTTAATAAAATCTCCTTGACATTGAATGGGACTTCAAAGAATTTAAAGAGTGTTTTAAATAATAAGGCAGCCTATTTTTAACATTTTTAAATAACGCAAGATTTTATCTTTAAAATTTAAGCAACGCAATTATATTTTTAGCTCTTAAGATTGAGAGCATATTAACAATAATTCAAAGATTATTATAAAACGTTGCCTACTTTTAGGCTTTAAAATTTGTGAACTTCCCATACTTTATTAATATTTTAAACCAGTAATATATTCAGTGATTCCCAATATCTCTGCTGGCGGCAAGGGTAATGAAATTCTGCTCCAGCGACATCGGTACTATAGAATTCTCTCTCTGATGATTTTGTCTCTCATTTAATAAAACAAAGCAAATTAAGCAAATTTATTGCTGCTTTTCAAACACAGTCGTTTTTACTGTTTTAACTTAATCAAAACTCCATAAATCAAAACTTCTGTCAAATATTTATATCACCACATTCTTGTAACATTTTACTTTTCACTTCATTAAAAATTCCTCTCAAAAACCTGTTGAGATATTTGTAATAATTTGTTTCCTTTGTCTAAATTAAAGTTTAATTTAAAATAAATAGTCGTACAAAAAAATTGCTTGTCATATTTACTGTGTGATGTCATTTTCTCCATAAACATTAAAATTTATATTTTAAATTTATGTTTTCTCATCACACGCATCAACGAGTGAGTGTCATTTTCATTATGTTCAAAAGCATGCATAAATTAAGGCGAAATAAAAATTTAAATGACATCAAAAACAAAAAACATTTTTCTTAAATGTTAAAAATTCTATTCTCTAAGTAACACGAATGGCAAGTCTTACAAAAGAAAAACAATTTAAATAGAAATGTGTTATATTGTGAATTTTCTGCTTCGTAAATGGTTTTTTTTTTTTTTTTTTTTTTTTTTTTTTTTGAAGGATACTTTAAGGCGCTCTAGCATGCATACAAATGTTCTCAAACAACTAAGCAAATACGTTTTTTTTAAATTTCCCTTATTTTGCATACATTTGTATATTTGTACGTGTTTAACAAAAGTTTAGCCCTAAGAAGGGCTTCCATTCGGCAAAAAATAATTTCGGGAATTACCGGAAAATATATATTTTAAATTTCCTGGCAATTTTTACACAGAAGTTACTTTCCAAAATGTTTGATTGTATGTTGAGTTTTTGAGACATTAAGTGTTACAAACCGCCAGATTGACAATGTCCAATGAAATGAAATAAGGACATTTTTCCAGCGCAACAAATAATAGACCAGCGAAGCATATTTTATAACATCTTTTGAAAAATTCTTAAAGTATAAGCAATTTAAGGGGGGGGTGCTTTAAAACCATGTGAGATAAGGCCATGATGGCTTTATCTCTCATTAAATAGGGAGATAAAGCCTTTTTTCATTTGAATGGGAGATAAAGCCATCATGGCCTTAGCTCACATTAGCAATATTAGAAAAAGGCTTTATCTCTCATTTCAGTTTTGAAGATCTTTTGCATTTTACATTGATTAATAATAGATTTTCCCTTTTACGAAATCTGGCTTCGCATACTAAAGTTTTTCTGCGTGGCGGCCTGCGGCCGTGCTTACGGGTTTTCTCCTTCAGTAGGACGCGGCAGGTGGCTTCGCTGAATAAAGTTTTCCTGCGTGCGTCACAAGAATAAAACAATTTCTTTTCCCGGAAACACTAAAGTTAAGTATTGGAATCTGGCTTCGCATACTAAAGTTTAAAATATGGCTTTATCTCTCATTTGCGAAAAAAAAGTATGGCTATATCTCTCATTTCGCAAAATTTTAAATATGACCTTACCTCTCAATGATTGGGCCATTTGGCTTTATCTCCCATTCAATTGAGCAATAAAGCCATAGTGGCCTTATCTCACATGGTTTTAAAGCACCCCCCCCCCCCCCCCCCCCCCCGCAATTTAATATTATTTTTTGTAAGGGTCACACTCAGAAAGTTACAAACAGTTGTCAATCGTTGCCTTAGACTTAATCTGCGAATATTCTGGCCATATTGGGTGACTAATAAGTTACTTTTGTACATGGCCAAATGTGTACCGATTGAGATAGAAATTAAACGTCGAAAGAGGTCTTGGATTGGCCATATTCTACGAAGGCCATGTAACGAATCCAGCAGAGATGCACTCGATTGCAATCCGAAACATTCGGGTGAGGATGGTATGGTATAGAGAAGTCGAAAGCTGCAACAAGTCGTGGATCCAAGTCAAAGCTCTAGCCAATGATCGTTCCAAATGGAGAGAATTAACCGACGTACTATGTTCAACATAAATATTTATATACATGAAAGGATATATATATATATATATATATATATATATATATTAGCGTATTCATTCGGTTAACCGTTCATCGGTTAACCGATTAATAACTACACGATTAACTGACCGGTTAATTTAATATTGCGTTTTTTCGATTAATGATTAAACCGGTTAATTTCAGTCGATTACCCGATTAACCGTTGTTACAAAATTTTTAATTTTTTGTACTATTATAACATATTTTTTGTGTTTTTAATTATTTGTTTCGTCTCATATACAAAAGGTGTGTGTTTAGAAAATATATTTTCATACAAACAAAGAAGGTGTTCAAAATGCTAAAAATAAAACAAAGACGACAAACATAATATATAAACATGTTTTTATTCTGCGCCACCGTGCCTTATTACTCCATTTGTAATTCATCGAAAAATTGCTGTAGACAGTGATGGTCAACACGCATTTTGATTTTTTCGTACACGCTAAAAAAGTTTACTAACCGATTAACTGACCGGCTAATTTAAAATTGCGTTTTTTCGATTAACGATTAAACCGGTTAATTTCAGTCGATTACCCGATTAACCGTTGTTACAAAATTTTTAATTTTTTGTACTATTATAACATATTTTTTGTGTTTTTAATTATTTGTTTCGTCTCATATACAAAAGGTGTGTGTTTAGAAAATATATTTTCATACAAACAAAGAAGGTGTTCAGTGATCTTCATTTTAAATAAGTGTTTGCTGTCAACAGCTTTTTGTTTCACTTACTTTTTATATGTATGTGTCTAGTTATTTGTTTCTTCTCATATCTGTTCATATCAATCTTTTAACAGCATTAACTGAAACTATAATAAGTGTTAAAAATTTAAAAAAATTAAAACATGACTCTGATGACATAATAGAAGATTTAATATGTTTAGAAAAATCCAGGAAGAGGGCTGAGAAATGAGAAATTCTGTCTTATGGGCTGCTTTTGATTTCTCCAACATCTACGTCAACATCAAAGTCAAGTTTTATCAAAACTAAAGATTATAAGATCTGAAACTATTGAAATAACTAATAAAATGATCTTAAATACTTCTGAATTATTTTTTTGTTTACTCGTTTTAGTTCAAGAATTGTTATGTTGGTTATGTCATTGGGTATTGTATTTACTAATAAACTCCAAATAATAAATAATTTATGCATTTTTATATATTAAAATTACTTAATTTAAAAAAAAACTTTATTAATAAACCGATCAATATCAAAATTTACTGAATATTAACCGCTTAAAGCAAAAGCTCGATTAATTAATCGAGCCATTAACCGATTAAAGCAAAAGCCCGATTAAATGAATACCCTAATATATATTATAAGTGTAAAGAAAGAAAATGTCTAAATTGACCAAAATCTAATAAGTATGTATATCAACGACTTACCCAATAAAAAATTTAGCTCCGAATGAAGCAGGTTTGTTAGGGAGAAATGTTAAAGCTTTGCTTACCATCTCGCTAACGGAAGGCATGAATTTAATATGCCGAGTTCCCACTTTAAAGCAATACATGTTTGCACTTCATTCAACACTATAGGGTAATGTCCGACGTATTTCTCGACAAAATCTTTTTTAAATATTTAAGATAATGCAATTAGAATGTAAAATCTTCTGTTTTTAAGTAAATGCTAAAAGAAATCATCTGAAAACTTTTCGAAATTTAATACTTTAATTTTTAAGATTTGCTACCTAATAAGGAGATTTGAGGACGAGGCCAAGCATTTTTAAGCAAAAGGCCCCCTGAGCGACTTTTTGAAAACAAAAGGCAATCTGAGCGACTTCTGTTGGCATCTAATATTGGAAATTTATTACAAAAATCACAAGCGTTTTACTTTATTATCTTACTAAAAACGTTTTGATGCATAACCAGACAATTGGTTGTCGATTATTATTAGGAACGCCTGGGAATAAAAAAAGGAAAACAAATAATGCGCTCCTGGGAATGCAAAAAGTGCGGAATATTAAAAACCCCTTCCTAAAGGGCTTTCTAAAATATGTGCAACATGTATCGCATACAAAAGTATTGAATGAATATAGAAAACACAAATACTTGGTATGAGTAAATATAAATCAGTTATACATACAAATATAAGCATGTAGTAGAGGCCTGCACAATGCCATTTGAGCACACATTCAAATCATTGAACATTTTTCAAACTCTAAGCTTGAATGTCGCTGTCACAAACAAATACTGTGTAAACGTGTAGAAAGAAAAGCAAAAAAAAAAAAAAACAAATGCTTGGCTATAGTGGACGTCAAATGAAAAACGGGTATAAAAAATACTCTCAAAAATTAACAAGGGAATGAAAATACACGCAGCAATGAGAGATGGAAGAAATTTCCGAGAGAACTTGGTAGTGCAGAATGACCTATATTTGGGTTATTGCCATGATTTAATATATAACAATGATTTAATATGGAATATTTAGTTGGGGAAAGGTTCTTAGCTTATTAGGCTAAACGCCCAACCATAATAAGTCAACTTAAGCAACTGTGCGAATACATATGAAACATATGTGGCCAACAATAATGTACTTAATAAAACTTTTCGTTAAGTTTCGTTAAATGTTATTTGCTTAAGCAAAGTGCCAAACTGAACGCACATTCCGTACGGAATCAGCTGTTTGTGCATTATTTTAAAAAAAAATAAAATAAATTAAAATTAATAAAGAAAAAGAAGAAAAAAGAAAAAGGGGAAGTTTACAAATTTTAATTTTGTATCCATTTTTTATTAATAAGTATTCACAACAAACACCAATTTTTTCTTTTTAAAACGTTGCATGCAAATTAAAAAAAACATAAAATAAACAAATACAGGGCTCTAATTTTTGGAACTTTTTAATTTGAAGTAATTGCGAGAAAACAGAATATTGCACAAATATGCAACATGGATCTTAAGTTTATCTAAGTACATTATGGCCATATAAGTCTTCTGTAATTTGCTTATGCAACTTCTCTAAAGAAAACCATCGGGAGGTGTTAAAGCCGGTGAAAGTAGAGGCCAGTTCTAATTGCTTATGCGAGAAAAAATTCGTTCGCCGAATATGTCACTTACGAAAGCCCTTGAGGCATCTGCTGTATGTGCTGTGGGTTCATCCTGTTGAATCCAGAAGGTAATATGGTATTCCACAGCTGGGCAAACTAAATTTTTAAACTTCGATCGAAATACACCATAATTGTCAGATATTGAAGCACCAATGTCATTCTAAAAAAAATATGGTACAACTATACTTTGGGACTATATACCGCACCAAAAACTACACTTAAATGGGTTTTATTTTCACTGATGAACTGCTGTTGACTCTCCCGATGCCAAAACCCTGCAGTTTTTATTGTTTATTGTTGAAGCAGAGGGGTGCAATCTGCATACTAAAATTACGATGATGTGCACGCTGTATCAGTACAAAATATGGATTGTTGGTTTGTAAAATATAATTAAATTCTTTTGGTACGCTACTCTATTGGGTATTCAAGTTAAATTACCCAAGTATTCTTTACAAAATGCTAAAAATAAAACAAAGACAAAAAAAAATAAATAAATATGTTTTTATTCTGCGCCACCGTGCATTATCACTCCATTGCACCGGTAGGCTAGCTGGTAATGAGCTAGTCTATCAGTACCGGCGTTGCGGGTTCGATTCCCGCCAGAGACTCTGGTCTCCTGCAGACTAGCGAAGAGAAGAACAAAACAAAATAAAAAAAAAAAATAAAAAAAATTGTAATGCATCGAAAGATATCTGTTGCACAGTGATGGTCAATACGCATGTTGTTTTTTTCCTACACGCTAAAAAAGTTTTTCCTTACAAAAATCTCTGCAAATATTGTACAAAAATTTAATTAAAATTACAAATTTGTATCAATAAGATTTATAACTTTCAAAAGATTTTTTGAAAAACTTTTTGTTTGACCACATTTACTAAAATTGTTCCCAGACGATACAAAAGCCATTCAGTTTTAATTAAATTTTAGAAATAAATATATTTTTTTAATTTACAATCCAATTAAAAAAAAACTTTATTTATTTATAAAAATAAAAGCAAAATGTATTTTTTTCGCAAATTCAATTTAATTTGTTATATGATAAAAATATAATTATTTTATATAAAGAAGAAAAAAAAACAGAAAATCATTATCTAAATTTAAATATTAAATGGCCATGTTGCATTAAATATTTACATTAAACCCATTTATGTTGCTGTTGAATTTATTTTATAATCATCATACTTGTATGACCTATTTTATATTATCTTTTATATAAATATAGTAAAAACAAGCCATAAGGGCAAAACAACATCAGAGTTATTAATTTTTATTTAATTTATGCTTTTGGAAGCAACATTTCAACAACCAAAGCGAACAACAGCAGCAACAACATCAGAAGCGGCAACAAAAACTCATTCAGTTGGAAAGGAAATTTATTGCATTTCAATAAACAAACAAACTTATAACATCAAAAATATGTTTTATTGGGTTCACTAAAGTGGAAATTAAAAAAAAAAGGAAATATCGAACGAAAATGTAAAAACTATATGAAGGCACGTAACACTATGGGAAATAAGAATAAGGGAAGAAGAAATTAATCAGAATTAAGGAAATATTTGTTTAAATAGTCAAATTGGTTTTTAAATTTGATGTCTCTCTTCTTAAATGATTTGTAAAAAAATTTTGAAATTGATTGGTTACATTTTAATTTAAAGCCTTGTGCGGAATTTCTATGAAATTTTGTTGACAGAGTTGTACTCAGTTAAATTTGTGAAAAAGTCACGAAATGTTTATGGCAACATTTGCGAAATAATTTAAGCTGCACTTATTTTACGTGGATTTATTAGCAAATAAAACAAAGTTTTAACTTAAAAATAATTAAGGAAAAACATAAATGCCACATTGTGTCCCATTAAAAAAAAAATTTTGGGGATCATTCTTAATTTGAATACTCATAAGGCTAAGAATTTTTGAGATTTTTTTCCGATTTTTCGGAGGTGGTTTAGAGGTCGCGCAAATTGATTTTGTACCAAAAATCGACTTTTTTGGGTTTTTTTTAATTTCGGTTGAAAATTGGTAAAAAAATAGATATTTCTTCAGCTTCTGAGTCAATATTCTTAAAGAAAATTTTCCGATCTTTAATTTTATGTGCATAAATAATAAGTTTCGTCAGGGATTTTCCACATTTTGATACATTATATAACAGTTTTTCGTAAATTTTCAGCAAATATGAAAAAAATGCTTTATAACTTTTAAAATTTGTATTAAGACTAAAAAAACTAATGATGCAGTTTAAAAGATTATGAAGTTTTAAATAAATTAGCAAAAAAAAAATGAATTTTCTCTCACCGTTCTCGAGTTATACCCTTTTAAAGCTTTGTACACATTGTATGAAATGTATAATACTATAAGTTGTGAACTAGGTTTGCATTGCTTTAAACTTTAAATAATTGGATTTAGAAAATGTTTTACAAATAAAATAATAGTTACTTACCACTCATACATAACAATTATAATAAAAACAAAGAAAAATAGAATTGTTATAAATCATTTATTATAGTTCTTGCGATGCTGCTCTACCCCCTGCAGTAAACTAATTTCGAGTTTGGTTTTTCTAGACTTACCCTTACATAACTTTGCCCACTTCGAGTGCAATATTATTATTTTGCGAGAAATATTGCATAGTTCCTGATTTGGATTCCACAAATCTCTCAAACTCTTTGCTATTATTCTGGCGCTTTTGGAAATAGTGCACTTTTCCACTAAATGCAGTTTAAAAAATCTTTGCAGTATTTGGTTTTTTGTCGGCGGTTTGGCAGTATCAAGGTCATCAATCATTTCGCCCACACACCACACATTCCTTGTATTCGACAAAGGCATATCTATTTTAAAAAAATATTACCCAATATTTCTTGGACTACTTTATGATAATTTCAACTTACCGGAGCAATAAAACTTCAGATTAACAAAATATTTTAATTAAAAAGACGGGACTTCTTGTAATAATTACATATGTTATTGTTATGTTTGACTGGTAAGTAACTATTATTTTATTTGTAAAACATTTTCTAAATCCAATTATTTAAAGTTTAAAGCAATGCAAACCTAGTTCACACCTTATAGTATTATACATTTCATACAATGTGTACAAAGCTTTAAAAGGATATAACTCGAGAACGGTGAGAGAAAATTCATTTTTTTTTGCTAATAACATGTAAAATTTTTCGTCTGAAATAATAGATGTGGCTGAACATTTTTCACAAATTAGAACAGAGTACAAGGCTTAAGACATTAACGTAAAATTGTAGCTGGTTGCTAGCAACAAAAAAACGTAACGCCTTAACGTTAAGTCTTTAAGAGGACATCAAAAGAAAAAAAGAATTTTGTTGAAGGGAAAAGTCGCACAGTTTAAGTCACGTATAAATTGTCTTATTAAAAATGTAAGCATTTATCATTGCAAATCGTTTTAAGTAAAATATTTTTGTCCACATGTTGCTATAAATTTACCTTAAAGAACAGCACCACAACTATGGGCTGAATTAAATTACCATATTTTTAACGTCATTCGAAAATTTTTGAGTAAAAATGTAAAAAATTTAACACCAGAAACATTTTACAATAAAATATTTTCTAACTTCATATTTTCGAAAAATATCCTTTAACTCCCTGCAAAACTAAAGTATTTTGATTAAAGTTTTTGTTAGTTTAATTAGGCTTAAATTCATCATATTTAATTTTCATTAAATTATTTTAATTGTAGGAAGGAATCGACAACATGAAATTAATTAAATTTTTTTTTGATAATTCTTGACTGAATACGGGATTGAACTCGGGTTGATTTTACATGTTTCGAGGATAACCACATTATCATCATCAGAATTCTTTGCGTTCTACCGTTTGCGCCTGCCATCTATAGTCAAACATCAATCTTAAAACCAATTGTATTGGTAGTTCGAAATATGCTGTAATCTAATCTTACTTTCCGATTATTTCAAGTACGAATCAGGATTAAGCCAACTTAGAAATGAGTGAATCAAGCACAGTTCGAAATTAATTGTATCTCACTTTTTATTAATTTAATCCAGTTTTCGGATTACTTTAAGTACGGGGTACTTAAAGACCCGTACTTGAATCAAGCATTCTGTACTTAATTTAAGGAAATCCGTACTTACCGTACTACTGACACCGCTATGGATTGATTTAAGTGCGGATGGATTTATTTGTTTTCCAGTTTAGTTAACCCTCAACAGCCCTAACTTAGTAGTTTTAAAAAATAATATTATGGCAGTACTACGATAAATGTTGTTTGTATTGGTAGAGTAAATGCCGAATTTTATGCGTTTACAGATGGTTTATATGTTTACAGATTTATGGATTTATTAGTTTAAAAATATTTTAAGCCAAAAAAAAAAGTTAAACTGGTAATCTGTTCTACATTTCACGTAAAATGCTGTCAAAACTCATATGAAAAAAACTTGTGCGGAATTTCTATGAAATTATGTTGATAAAGTTGTACACTGTTCAATTTTTGAAAAAGTTGTGAAATGTTTCTGGCAACATTTTTTTTTACAACTGCGAAATAATATAAGCTGCACTTATTTCATGTGGAGTTTTAAGAAAATTTAAAAAGTGTACACTTATTATTAAATGAGAACGAAAAAAATATAAATAACACAACCGGTAACAGTTTTTAATCCATACATATTTACTTTCATTTTCATTAAATTTTTTATTTAAAAAATACTTTTTAGTAAAATACCTGTGGGTTACACACACAAAACATTGTTGCATACTTTGAAAGATGAAAAACGTCAAATTGTGTAAGCTCTCGAGATAGGCAACATTAACAGCCTGTTTTTTTAAAACACTAGTGTTCTCACTTGAAGTTTTCGTATTAAAACGAAAACGTTTTAAAATTGGTTTTTAAAAAACATTTAAAAGCTTTCGTCTATTCATGTTTGACATAAATAGAGCTTTTTTCTATCGTTAAACAACATTATTGCCAATGCGTTTATTTTCGTACCTTTTCTTGCTTCTTGCATATAAAGATTTTGTTTTCAAGGTTAACCCTGGCTTTTGTTTACAAAAATAAATTATAAATTTAAAAAACAAAAATACTATTAAAAATGGTAGTAAATTGTTAAAAACTAAAAATGTTGAATTAAAATGTTTACAAAAATTGCAATAAATAAACGCAATATATGAAGACGATTTTTTGCTACACATCAACATATAGAAATGGTGAAGGTATTTGCGTGATAGCTCTAATTTTTTCAAACATATGTATGGAAGAACTTACATACACACATACATACATACTTGTTTCTAGAATTTTGTGAACCTGTAAATACATATTTATGTAATTAGTAGCATTTAACCCGCTACTTCATTAACGTCTCATTTTCTTTCGTAAGCATATTTTTATGTGAAATTTATTTTTCTGGGTTTTAACTTGTCTAAATACTAGCATTTAACCCGCTACTTTGTCCGGTCCTTTTTATGATCATATTTGTGTGCCAAAGGTTATAGTTCTGCTAATAACATTTTTTATCTAATGGGATGATAATCACTCAGGACCTTGCAGCTTAATTTTGAGTCTCTTCAATATTATAACAAATTCAAGAGTACCATACGCAGAACACAAGAGTAAAATAAAGACATTTAATTTCTCGTATAGGTATATCCTTTTTGATACTTTTTTCTCCCCGTTGAACTATTAACAATTTCAATATTGTAGTGGGAATGGAGAAAAATGTTTTTTTTTTTTAAAAAAGTACAAAAAAGAAATTACGATTTTCGCCCCTTAAACGTTTGAATTTTAAAAAAGTACCAAATCTGATTTTGCATTTTTTAGATAAGTTTCGAATGTGATATAACTTTTATTTCTATGTTTATTGGCTTAAAAGATAGGGGGATGACAAAAAAAGTACCAAAATACTCCCTGAAAGAGGAGAATTTCAAAAAAGTACCAGACACTCGTCCACTTATTTTTTTTAAAGAGATACATTTCATTGTATCTCTCTAAGTTTTGGAAATATAAGGTTAACGAATTTACCCTTGTTACCCCTTAAACATTCGACTTTCCAAAAATACCGTTTTAGTGGATCTATTTGGGAAGAGTCCAGCCACCGGTACAATTTCAAGTTTTTAGCTTCAGGCGTTTAGGCTGTGCGATCATAAATCAATCAGTCAATAATGTTACAATTCTAAATACATACACAGTACAACATTTTTCAGTTAATTGATTGCCAACTCAATTCTGTGAACTGTATGTGAAATTAGACCCAAAAAGAAGAATTTCTGCATCATTCGTTTTGTCTTCTTACCTGCGATTTGAAGTTAGTATCGATTTGAAGTTAGTACTATCGTATAGGGGAATTTATCACGTTTTAGGCCCTGTTGTTTGACATAGCTCGACAACCACTAGCCCAATTTAGTTGAAATAAATTTAAAAAAATTAAGAATTACAATTCCCTTAATCTGTTCATATATTGTTTTCCTATACAAGTAACACTTTCGAAGTTAAAAATGAATGTATGAAGGGAAAAAATTATTTTTTGCCTAAAAATTTAAATTTTTTTTTTTAAAAATACATAAAAGATGCAAAATGGAAAAAAGTTTCAAGTCTAGTTATTTTTTCGCAAAGTCACATAACCTATGAGCAAAATGAGACAAAGATCATAAAAATCGATGCACGCGTTTCGCTTTTATTCGCAATTGAGTAAATGTATGAATTTCAAAAATTTGCTCGAGATATGCACAACATTATTTGGAGAAAACATTGACACCTTTTTCATGATTCTGAGAATTAAAAAAAAAGGAATAAACAAAAGGTTATTTGATTTTTATGATTGCGGTAATAAATGTACGTGGACAATTAAACGGAAAGTGGACCTTTTTATTATTTGGGTTTTTCCGGTGGCTACCTATATGATTTTTTTACAGAAATTGCACCCACATTTAAGGGTGGTCATTATTTGGAAAGTTTTGCACAGTTTGAAACGTACAAGTGCTGAATCAGGTATATAGCCAGCCGCCCTTAAAATATGCGCCCATTTATAAGTACCTGGCAGTAAAATATTCAAAAATACGTAGTATTTATAGGTGTGCATTGATCGATTTTTGGCATTCAGCCAGTGCCGACGAACGCGAACAGTAAAAGTGATTTTTCTCCAGTTTTTTAAAAGTGAATAACAACAAAACATAAAATATATCAATATGGAAAACAACAAGTGCCCATATTTGGATGAATATTGTTACGTTTGTGGTCATATCGTCCGAAAAATACAGAAAAAAGATCGAAAAAATTTGTTTACTGAGCAATTCAAAACCGCGTATTGTAATTATTTCGATGAAGCAGATTTAAGTGGTGCAAATTTTACGCCGAACACAGTGTGCAACAGTTGTTATACTACCCTTCTAAAATGGATTCACGGAAAAAGTAGAAAGTTATCTTTTATGAAGCCAGTAATTTGGGTGGAAGACACAACTGGACATGATGAATCCAGGTGCTATGCATGCATAAATTTTCGTCCTGGATTAAACAGACAACAATTGAAAACAAAAGTATACACTGCTGCATTTACTGCCACACTTCCAGTGCAACGCCCTGCTGATACCGATGCACCTAAACCTCCGAGTGCGGATACTGTGTCCCTGCTAGCCGAAACCGTTTTCACCAATCCGACCGATTTGGATGATGCTGATTGGATACCCGATATTGAAAATAGTGCACCACAACCGCTACCACAAATCGAAATGGATTACATTGTGGCCAAGCTGGGACTATCACAACACGACTCCGAATGGCTGACATCATTTTTGAAGAGAAGAACACTCACACAGCAAAATGTCAGCGCAACATCATACCGACAATAAAGTTTTTTTTTGCATGATAATTTTTTAATTTATATTTTTATTTTTATTTTAAGGGTGGTGGCTATAACTGATTTTTGAAATTCATACCTTTACTCAATTGCGAATAAAAGCGAAACGCGTGCATCGATTTTTATGATCTTTGTCTCATTTTGCTCATAGGTTATGTGACTTTGCGAAAAAATAACTAGACTTGAAACTTTTTTGGATTTTTTATGTATTTTTAAAAAAAAAAATTTAAATTTTTAGGCAAAAAATAATTTTTTCCCTTCATACATTCATTTTTAACTTCGAAAGTGTTACTTGTATAGGAAAACAATATATGAACAGATTAAGGGAATTGTAATTCTTAATTTTTTAAAATTTATTTCAACTAAATTGGGCTAGGGGTTGTCGAGCTATGTCAAACAACAGGGCCTAAAACGTGATAAATTCCCCTATACGATAGTACTAACTTCAAATCGATACTAACTTCAAATCGCAGGTAAGAAGACAAAACGAATGATGCAGAAATTCTTCTTTTTGGGTCTAATTTCACATACAGTTCACAGAATTGAGTTGGCAAATCATGTGTTGTACTGTGATATACATATATATAGATACACAAACCTTTAATAATATTGTAAATAATAAAGGGTTCTTTCAGTAAAATATCCTTTTTATTTTCTATTTATTTTTTTAAACGAATGCCTTTTACTTATCGTCTTATTTTGGCATTTGTGTTCATTTATTACGAAGATGTTCATTTTATAAGAACCAAACGTGTATGGAAAAAATGAAAGCTTTTTCAGTCACTCACCTTAAATGTGTTTTAATTTTATGAAAACCTAAATCAGTTTTCGTTCGTTTTTTTACGAACGAACAAATATTTTAATTTTCTAAAAACAGGCTGTAATACATGTCAAATTTTTCGTATGAAATAATAGATGTTGCTGACCATTTTTCACAAATTGGAACAGAGTACTAGACTTTATACAAGAAAATATATCGCATCATGTTCCCAATAGTTAAAACTAAAGTGCTCTTATTTTAATGTTCCTTTGTGTACTTGCATGAAATGTAATAAACTGATATTTATTAATAAAAATATAATTATGTCATGATTAATAAACATTATTATTTTTTAATTTACATTCATAATGATTGTGAATGACATTAATGTCATTGGATAAACATATATTGTTTTCATATTTTGTAGTTTTAATAATATCACTAAAATCTATTGTATTTTAATGCAGAGGGGGGGGGGGGGGGGGGGGGGGATATATTTAAAAAGCCATTATGGATTATTAAATAGTAAGATTGATAAAAAAAAAAAAATATAAGCCCTGAAAGCTGTTTATGAACTGTGTATGGCCACAATTAATTGTTTTATTACTGATAAATATATAAAATGATTTAATTTTTTTTTTGACTATATATAATATGTTAAGAAATTATAATTTGTTCGCTAAAATTCGAAGGTCGATTTGGAAAATAAAGAAGAAGAAAATAATATTGCTAAACTAACATATAAGTAACTATAACCTTATCAGCATGTCGCCCGCCAATAATTTAATTTGAAGAAAATATAAATTAAAAGATTTAAAGATTAAAAGAATAATAATAACATCTTGTTGTATGGATTTTTTTCATAACTGTTTTTGGAATACTCTTGAAAGCTTAAAGCCTAGAGTACACAGAATGTAAAAATCTACATGCGCATATGGTTCTGACATAATTTCTAAGGCCTATAGTACACGGAATGTAAAAAGCCACATGCGCATGTGGTTCTGACGTAATTTTGACGTCAATGCAAAGCCACAATAAGCATTGCGTGATGTGTATTGACGTCAAAATTACGTCAGAACCACATGCGCATGTGGCTTTTTACATGCCGTGTACTAGAGGCTTAAGACATCACACATCACACAATGGCCATTGTAGCTTTGCAATGACGTCAAAATTACGTCAGAACCACATGCGCATGGCTTTACATTATGTTGCTGACACATGTTGCCCTTAAGCACAAAAATATTTAAAACAAAATACTGCAAGCTAAAACTTTAAAATGTAAAAAAAATTTAATGCTAACATCTTTCTTGCATTTAAAAAATGTGTTAAAAATATTTCTACTGCAACGGAATTTAATAACTACGATCTTATTAACATGTTGCCTAAAAAAATACGTCTCTTATTTTAATTCTTCATAAAAAACGATGAGTTAAAGCTATTTGTGGCTTAAGCCTGGTACTCTATTTAGTATTTCGTGCGAAATGTTGTCAAACTCAATATAAAAAATATTTCTATGAAATACAGACGAAAAAATGTGGATAGAGTTGTACTCTATTTATATTACGAAAAACATTCGAAATGTTTCAAGCAACATTTTTATTTTCCGTGCGAAACAAGTGCAAACCATATTATTTCGCACGGAATTTTAAGTAACAGCTAATCATTTTTTGTAATTTTTTATTTTGTATTTGTAAAGTGGTTTTTATAACAAGCGTTTTACAAAGGAATATGTAGAAAAGTGCTAAATTAATAATTAAATTAATTTTTTTTTTGTTTTTAGATTTGGGATATTATGAAAATAATATCGAGCCATAACCGCAAAAAAGCTCAAGCGATAAATACAAAATTTTACAGGAGAAGGTTTTTTTTTAAATTTATTTCATAAAAATTTTGTATGAAAATTGGCGCTTAAGCTAAAATTGTTTTAGCTTAAAATCGTAGCGGTACATTCTGTGACCATGAGATTTTAGGAGATGATGCAAGTGTTGCCAATACGTTCATTTATTAAAAAAAAAACGAAAATTTAAAATGTTGTCGCTTAAGCTTTTTTTTGCGGTTATGGCTCAATATTGTTTTCCTTTTTTTAATGACAATTAAAAAAAAACACCATTTTGGTTTACCTTCGCAAAACAATGTTGTATACTTGCAACTAATAAAAACGTTAAGTTTTGAAAAATCGCAAGATAGATAATATTGATACATGTCAAAATTTTCGGTTAAAATAATAAATGTTGCTCTACAGTTTTCGCAAGCTTGAACAGAGTACTAGGCTTTAGATAATTTTTTTTAAAACTTGAGTTATACAATTATGAGCCTCATGCTGAAGACCACAATATGTTGTAAGAAAAATTGTTCAAACATCTCTTTTTAGTAGAGAAATTCAACAACATGTTTCTACTTTTTAGTGTAATATTAATGAATATTAATGTATCTGTTTGTTTTAAAAATCTAAGCAGCATACGAAATCTTCAAGCACATCTTGTTCAAATATGGCACGCTTTGAAACTACTGTATATCAATAAGTACAAGTTTATTTACAAATTTGTTAGCAACATGCTGAACAGACAGTTTTTTTTCTTTATTTTGATTTATTTTTGTCATCAATTTTATTTAAAAATATTTTCCCACATTAAATATTACAACAAAACTGTATCAATATCTAATCAATATATACTATGAATTGGGTCAACAGCAATTGATTTTTATAGCGAATGCAATTACAAAAATATTATAAAAAAATTCTTTTGATTTACTTAAAAATTGCATGGCTATCGAATAATGCTGTTGAAAATTTATAACTATTGATTTTTTAGCGCACACTGTATTGATTTCAATTTTCAACTATTAAGTTTCTAAATTAATTGTTGTTTTTTTTTGCGAAATATTCAATTAAAATGTTTTCAATTTGTTTTAGGAAAACAACAAATGTGTTAAACAATTAAAATTAATTTTGGCTAATATTTCGTTTTGTTTCATTTAAAAATAATTAACTGAAAAAACAAATTCTAAGCAATTAAGTTTTGTAGTGCAAAAAAAAATCAAATAAAAAAAAAAATTTTTAAAAAAATAAATTAAAACTTTCAAATGATTGTTTTGAAATATAAATTTAAGTTTAATTTATGATTACCCCTACTAATTGCTTTTGAAATTAGTAATAAATCTATTATGCCTGTCTCTTAAATTGTGTAAATGTTTTATATTTTTTATTATTTATTTAGTTTTTTTTTTTATTTAAGTTTAAATACATTCTAACTTGCAATGCGAAATATAAGTAATTGACTGGCCCTGACATCTTTCTGTCGTGTGTTTTGTTGCAGTTTAGTTGTTTCCCCCCCTCTTCACAAACATTAAAATAGTAATATAATCTTTAAACAATTTTTAAAAATTTAATAATAAACACGCAATTTTATTACTCCAGTACAAAACATTTATGACATACTGTCTGTAGAGAGGTGACAGAGATAATGACGAACTTATTTTGGCTGACAGCTCTAAAAGATAATTTAGAGGTACGAGAACAAGTAAAATACTGTTATTTACGGCAAGTCATATATTGTAGTACTCTGTTCGAACTTGCGAAAAATGTTGAGCTACATTGATTATTCCACACAAAAATGTTGACATGTATATTAGTTGCAAGTATGCAACATTAATTTGCGAAGGCAAACAAAAATCATGTTTTGTTAATTGTCATTAAAAAAAGTAAAACAATATTATTTTTATAATTTCTCAAATCAAAAAACCAAAAAATTTAATTTTATTAATAATTTTAGACCTTTTCTACGTTTTCTTTGTGAAACTCTTGTCATAAAAACCACTTTAAAAAAACAAAATATAATATTAGAAAAATTATAAGCTGTTGCTTAAAATTCCGTGCCAAATATTATGAGATGCACTTGTTTCGCAAGGAAAATAAAAATGTTGCTAGACACATTTCGAATGTTTTTCGTAATATAATTAGAGTACAACTCTATCAAAATTTTTTCGTTTGTATTTCACAAAATTTTTTTTCATATTGAGTTTGACAACATTTCGCACGAAATACTGAACAGAGTACTTTAAGCTTAAAAGCCAAAAATATAGAAAGAGAAAAAAATCATAGTTCAACAATATTTGTCACAATTAATTATTCTATTTTCCTCTCAACATGAGGCTAAGCATTTGTTTGTTCACAAAAATCTTAAAATGCTTAAAGCCTTGTACTCTGTTCAGTAGTTTGTGCGAAATTTTGTCAAACTCAATATAAAAAAGTATATTAAATACCTTGGAAAGATGTTGAAAGAGTTTTTCTCTGTTTATACTGCGAAAAACATGCGAAATGTTTTTAGCAACTTTTTGTTTTCTGTGCGAAACCAGTGCAGCTTATATTGTTTCGCACGGAATTTTAAGCAACAGCTAATAATTTTTTGTAGTTATTATTTTTTATAAGCATAGTGGTTTTTGTAAGAAAAATCAACGTTAAGTTTTCCAAAGACGCGAGATAGATAACATTGATATGTGTCAAAAATTTCATGTGATATAATCAATGTTGCTCAACATTTTTCGCAAATTCGAACAAAGTGCTAGGCTAAGCATTACAATAAAAAAATAAAAATGTTTTCAACCTATATAAACATAGTTTCACCAACGTTAAAATATTATATAAGCAGCATATCGCTAACAAATAATAAGAGCTCATCTTGTAAAAAGAATAAAAGAAACAGAAAAAAGTCATAGTTGAACAATGTTTGTCTTAATGTTATAATTATATTTTTCAATTAATATTTGACTAGAGTTTATTCACTAAGGCTGGGTTTTGGAGATCTCAGTTAAATTAGATTTAGTTAAAACAGATTTGTGTCGCCATTACCACGTTTGTATATAAAATTTTGCTTAAAATGTTGGTCTCTAATGAAATAATAATAAAATAATAAAAAAAAAATCACATTTCGCCGGAAAAATCCGAGTTTCAGTGTACGTTAAACTAAGTTTAAACTTAATCCACATCTCAAAAACACGGACTAAGCCCAATACAAAATTTTCTTATTTTGCGAAGCACTAGCAAATTTTAAAAAGTAACCGCAAATTAATGCGCTACACAATAAAACTTGCGGTACGGAAGGTGAACGAGTTCTTAACAAATTAAAAAAATAATTAAATTTGAAGAGGCACGACATTCCCCTACTACGAAGTTTATAAGGGAGTATATGAAAGAATAACGGTAGCAACAAAACATTCAGTGTGTAAAGCTGATCGTTACACTCATTAATTTTTTTATGTGCTGAATAAAGTGCTTTCTTTGTCAAATACATATTGCTTCAAAGTGAGAACTCGCCATATAAAATTCATGTCTTCCGTAAGCGATATGGTAAGCGAAACTTTAACGTTCTCTCTTACAACTTGCTACATTTGATGCTCCATATTTTATTGGGAACCTTGCTTTGGTATACAAAGAAAACCACATGTTGGTGCTAAACATGTCAATAATATATGGAAAATTTTTATTGGCATTTTTTTTATCTATAAAAACATACTACCAGCAACATAAAGATACTCGTAGCAACATGCTGCCAACAAGTGTAAAAAAAAATTATTTAGCAATTTAATTATCAAAATGCTAATTCGCAAACATAAAAGTCAGACAAACTGTCAGTTTGCTTCACTGTTTTCCCATCTGTCAAGTGTTTGAGAGTTAAAACGAAACAAATGTCTTCGTCATGGTCTTGTACACAAGCACATAATTAATTTATTTATAAATAAGTAATTCCATAACAAAGCGATTTGATTCCACTCATAAGTCTTTTTTATTTATTTATTAATGAATTCAGTTTTACACACTTAAGCATATAAAACCTTTACTGCCAAGCATTCGAAAGATCTGTAATTTTGCTGTAATTTAATACCAAAAATAATGGTTTATATAAGAATGAAACCTTTTTGTATTCTTATCCATGAAATACATAAAGGGTGATTTTTAGGCCCGATAATACTTTTAAAACATAACATGAAAAATTAAATTTTCATTAAAATACACACAGAAAAAATTCTTCAAAATTTTCATAAATTTTAAAGCATTAATCCAAATTAAGATCAGTTTTAATTAAAATTTTAATCAAGTGAATTAAACGTTTAATTGTTACTATTAATTTGTTTACTGTTGCCAGTTTAATTAATTTTATAATTTATGTTACAAATTTTTTAATTGAAATCAATTTATATTTTTTTCTGTGCATGGAATTTTTTTTACTTCACGCATATGGGCACACCGAAGAGCATTCATTGGACAGTGACATTTTTGAGCCACTTTTTTGAGCATTGCTGGCCATATGAAACTAAGCGTTTAAACAGCTGTAAACGGGGGGTTTTTTTAGATGTTATTGGGTCTATTGTGGATTGGTCTCACTCCATATGCAAAAATTTTGTTTTTTTTAAAAAAAAACCCGTTAAGCCAAAAGTGGCCCGTGCGCCCTAAAAATCACGAAGTTTTCTATAAGTTGCACGAATCAATGATCGATTTTCAAAGTATATTAAAATAATTTGGTAAAATTGTTCAAATGTGAATCTAGTCATGATGATTTGCCAAAGTATACCCCTCGTAAATGTCAAAAAATGAGTGAAGTTTGATAGTTCGTTTGACAGCTTGCCCTTTCGTAAGTTCAAACGGGCCTAGAAAAATGCCCTTTCTTTTTAAGTATTATGCAGGGATTATTTAATTACGTACATCAAAATCAAATTGTAAGTTCTTTCTTGAATCGATAGGTCTTTCATGAAACTACTCTGACAAAACTGAGTTTTTTTTATAACTATAAAGACATCAGCGTCTGTTTTATTTGTCTTAAAACTAACGCAATTTACTAGATTGGGGCTCATATGGAAACTATGATTCGTTCTATTTTGTAAGGAAACATTAAACTAACGCTTAAACCTACATGAAATTTATGTCAGTGAAAGTTATGGAATGAACCGAGCCTTATAGGGACGTAGGGGTTACTTGTAGATCTAACACCATCCCATTCGATAGTTGTATTTTAATTTTAAATTAAAGTCAAATATTATCCTCATATCGAATTTTTCCAGCAATTCATGCAAAGAAAGTAAGAACAAATTTGACAACAGCGGTATTGAGCTGAATTTTTTTGTCATTATTTGCGTGACAAAACCCTGTCATTCGAAGCAGTAGCCCGTTTCCAAGGCGAATTCGTACAGGTGACCGCATCATGAGATAGAGTTTTGTAACCTATCCCTTTTTTTAAATACTGTCTGTCTATTTTGTTTTTGTAAATAGTTAGAGTGGATGTCAAAATTATTTGTTGAAAATATAAACAAGGGAATTTTTTTTCTTTATAAAATATACACAATTGCTTTAGAAGGCAAATCTTGTTCCTGTATTGCAAATTTATTGTGGCTCCACTTATTCCTTACGCACTTTTAATTCCTTGATCTTATATTTTATATTTACTTTTCTTGTTTTATAAAATTGAAATAAGTTTTTTTTCAAGTATCTAGATTTTAACTGAATTTTACAAAATGTAAACAAAGCTTGACATTCAGTATACACATAAATAAATAAACAATAAACAGATGACTCGAAAATGTCACCTGTTTAAATTCGCCTTGCCCGTTTCTTCTCACATCGTAAAATTTTTCGCATGAAACGATTGAATTGCAACAAAACCAATGTAAATGAAAAAAAAAATGTTTTATCTCACACAAGTGTTTCTGTATCTTTACCTTGCGAGAATTATCTGTGATTTTAATCATTTTCCAGCAACTATAATTTGGAAAAAGTTTCTCACAAGAACTATCGAAATAAATCACATTTGAAATTGGTGCGAGAAAAACAAAATATTAACAAAATATAGACATTTTCAATTTAAAATGTGTTTGTATTCTATTTTTTAATTGAAGTAGAAAATAGAAAGAAATTTAAATGATGAATGAATAATTGTTATATTTTGTTATTTATATTTTTTTTTAGCCTTTCATTGTTTTTTTTTATAATTTATTTTTCCTTTTGACGTTTCACTTGCATCTGGCACTTAATTACTGGAAATATTCCAGTAAAAACAGAGTCAGTGTTGTCTGTTGTCTGTTTTCGCAACACTTTTTTTTCATCTTCATGTGAGAAATTTTACGTTGCGAGCAGTGTGGCCATTTTGGCATTTTTGCAGCTAAATTTAGCATTAAAAATTTGTATTTACGCCTAATTTTTGCTGTTCTACTTTACATGAAACAATTTTTTTAATTGAAAATAACAGGGTTTGGATAACTATTTATGGGGGCTAATGGGAAAGTGAAGCGAATACAAATGATACATATGCAAATACGGCCAATCGTTTCCCACTGTCAACCTCACCCACTGTCCATTCGATACTTGATTTCCTCTGTCAAGCTTACGAGGCTCTGACAACCGATTGGGGGAGGTAAAACTCAGCAGGGACTTAATACTTGTATCACCTCAGCACGCATGGAAGCAAAGTTGACAACTCCAACACCAGGATGGAATATTCTGTCCTAATCAGTTTAAAAACTTCCCGATTACCGAAACCGCAACAAAAAGAGCGGAACTACACAGAAAGAAAAAAAATCGTACTAAATTTAAGTTTTTTCTACTTAGTTAGTATGAGTCGCACTTAAAAATTTAAGTACGAATAACACTTAAAAATACTGCCAATTTCACGATGTCGAAAGAACGCCTTCTTTCGCACAAATACATTTAAAACAAAAACAAATTTCTGAGAAACAGGTTATTTTCATGTTTAAAAAGTAAAATAAGAAGCAATAATTCCCATATTCTATTTGTTAAAATTGTTTAGTTAAATACAAAAATTTTCAAAGTAGAATTATTACGAATTATTGAGAGTTCTTATGTTAACAAAGGCCGGAATACAACAAAAGTAAAATAAGCATGTATAACGGGTAAGTAAATAATATTATTCTATCTATCTCTGGCTCTCTGGGGTAAGTGTTTAGGTAGGTAAGAAACTATTCTGACTTTCGAATTATTTCAAGTACGAGTCGGGATTAAACCAACTTAGAAATTTTTGAATCAAGCACAGTTTGAGATTAATTTTTATAAAGCCAATCGCGTTTTCGGATTATTTGAAGTACGAATCAGGGATTAAATATGACCAAGTTAAGTATTTGGCACTTGAATAATCCGTACTTGAGTCAAGCATTCTGTAGTTGATTGAAGGAAATCCGTACTTACCATACTATTGATACCGCTTCGGCTTGATTTAAGTACGGATGGCTTGTTTTTATCTTTTCAGTGTATGGTCCTTACAGGAGTAAAAGGATCCAATATATATATATATAGTTATATTTCCAAGATATGACACCAATTTAGGAGCATCATCCAAAAGTCATCGGCCGACCTAAATCTTCTTATAGAAAGGCGATAACCTTCAGAAGCCGCTCTAGATTATTTTGAACTCCATCGGTTATCCATCTGAGTTGTAATTGTGAATTCATAACCAATTCGTACTGCATTACCAACATTATGACAAAGAAACTGTTATGTATTTTTATTCAACGAATACCTTTAACAGAGCGAATATTTTAACTTAACAGTCTTACATGAACAATCTGTACATTGAAGTAAACTAAAGGCGTGCATAAATGTATTGGAAAATCAAACACGCAGCAAAAATCTCATACATGTGTAAAAAACATTTGTGAACAACCACAATGACAAATGCTTTGCGTTAACCGAGAGGTCCATACCAAGCGGTTTTGAGTTAGATACTTTCTTGACCTTGCGATGCATGGAATATGCATTCTAAGCGTGTATACTTATGTATGCGTATATGCATTCTGAGCGTGTGCTGTATAACTTGTCAATACAATTTTATTCTGATTCTACACTTTTGACAGATTCATAAACGCATTGTACGCGTGGTGTGGAACTCTAGCATTACTGTTCATCTCCCTATTTAAAGAGGGTTGTGAGCGTACAAGAATTCAAAGAAACACACTCCAGACAGCACTTGTTTCTGCAAAACCTTCCACTACAGTAAAAAATGTTTGCCTATACTCCTAGTATTTGAAAATTACCTCGTGCAGTCTGAGAGATATTTTGATGTTTACTTGTGTGTCGTATGTGACGTGCTCATAAAAAGAATTGCTTTTGCAACGACATGTTCGTGCAATATTATCAAATAAATTAGCATAAAAAATATTTTGAACACACACATTCCAAACTCGCTTTAAAAAAATGGGTATATTTTTTATTCCCCTTATCATTGCTGCGAGTTGTCATTTCTTGGTTAACTTTTTAGAATATTATTTATACCCGCTTCTTATTTGATTTCGACTATAGTGCAGAGCCTTTGTTTTTTTTGCTTCTACACGTGCATACAGTATTTTCCGCGACAGCGAACCTAGAGTTTATATGTAGATTGAAACTTTTTTAATGACTAGAATGGAATTGTGGCCTCTAATTTTAACACTAGAATAACGCATGACATTTTTTAATAAGACAACTTAAGCATCTAGTACACGGAATGTAAAAAGCCACATGCGCATGTGGTTCTGACGTAATTTTGACGTCAATGCAAAGCCACAATAAACATTGCGTGTTGTGTGATGACGTCAAAATTACGTCAGAACCACATTATCTCGCAAGAATGTCTTTCTAATATTTTATAATTGTCCAAAAAAAATTTATTTTGAATTACATCGTTTTGTTATGGAACTCCTCTTATAATTAATTTATTTATGTATTTATAAAAAACAAAATGTGTTATAAAGTTGTTGTCGATGAATTTGTTTTTTTCAGCTGCTAGTTTTTCCGTTGCTGTTATTTGCTGTCTCTAATTTATTGACATTGGTTTAATGCATTCACTTGTAATAAATATCAATTATAATTACAGTAGTCCGAGTACAGAGTGTTCTGGCAACAGTAGTTGCTATAAATTTATTAAACTTTTAAGCATTTTTTTAAACACATTTCAAATAAATAAATTGTTTAGCCTACATTTTCTTTTAAGTTTTGCGATTTGCTTTGAATTTGTGTGTGGATTTTGAAATAGAAAATTTTTTTTCGAAATATTTATAAAAATCTAAATAAATCTGTCAACAGCATGAAAACAATTTATTTGAAATTGAATAAATGATGATTTCATTAAGTGGCGTATAAAAATGTGACATTGAAGTAGTTATGAAATAGAGTGGAGAAATAGAATTCTTAAATTTATATAAAATAATAATAAAAAAAAATAATACAGAGTAATTTATTAAGAGAGATTTATGGGTCGATTACAGATGGCAACTAAACTGAAGTTGTGTCGCCAGCAGCGAAATCGACCAACGCCGCTGATGTTAAAATATGAAAAGTTGTTTTCTTTTTTTATATTTTAACATCAGCGGCGTTGCCTAATTTCGCTGCTGGCAACACAACTGAAGTTCAGTTGCCAGCCGTAATCTACCCATTAAATTAACAATTACATTAAGTTTACTCTTTGGCTTTTTTAATTTCAATATAATTATTGTAAATTAAAAAACAATTTTCTTTAAGCCCTTGGTAAATAAAATTTTCCTTTTTTTTGTTTAAATTTCTCAATTTAATTGCCTACAATCTAAAAACAATTAAATAATTAAATACCAAAAGAATCCACCACATGCATTTCAAATTTAATTCCAAATGAGACAACAATAGCCGCACATTTGCAACAAAATCGCAGTTTACCCAACAGTGTTAGAAATGCATTTGCTAAACGTAAAATGCATTGAATGAAAGCACAAGTGTTGTGTTGAGTTGAGCGAGAAAATAAACATTTTATGCATTACTAATGAATATTGATTAGAAAATAATTCAAAAAAACCAATAACAGCTGAATTCAAGACCAAAGACAGGCATGTAAAACTTTATGGATGAGTGAAAATTAAACATAATGCCACAATTAAATAAATAACAAGCATAAATACATAATAATTTGGAAAATATTCTTATTGACTCAAAGTCTATTGGGGTGCAACTCATAAATTTTTAAGTTTCTGGTAATATGCCACGAAATTAAAAAAAATATTTGCACTTCAAACAAATTAAAACCGCTGCCAAAGTGTTTTTTAACTGAAATTTTTGCTGGTTTCGAATAATAAAAGTTAAATTAGTATACGCTTTAGTTAGAAAGGGTATATAAAAGTTTGTCATTCCGTTTGTAACTTCTACAATATTGATATTATACCCTTTACCCTGCGGCCACACGATCAACTTTTTGTTGATAGCCTTTTACATATACTGTTTGTCAAAATTTACATAAATTGAAAGCTGTGACGTAGGCTGCACGCAATTTTTAAGCAATTTACTTTCAATATGTCATCAAGAAAAAAATTTATACTGACAAACGAAAAATTTGCTCACTAAACTTCTAGTCAGCTGTTAAATTGAACGTAAAATTTCCAAACAAATGGATAGTTAAAATTGAGAGCAATCTCTTCATCAATTTAAAAAGTGTGAGTGTGTTAGTAAAAAAAATGAGAGTGAGAGTAAATTGAAAGGAATTGAAAGACGAAAATTGATCGTGTGGCCTCCATGTTAAGAAGACAAGTTTTATTCACGATGCCCGTCTGTCCGTTTGTCTGTCGGTTGAAATCAAGTTTGCGAAGTCACTACGCAACACCAATATTTGTTTTATGTATCTATCGTCCGTAAAGCTTTCGAGAATTTCGCTATTTAAAATCTGTAAAATCGATTTATAAATGTCTAAGAAAAGGCCAAACCTTTCGAAAAATGGGCTAAAACATATCAACATTTTAATAAAGACCTAATTTTTTTGGCTTGAGTATGACATCAGGATACGTGTTGTATATCAAAAGAATTTAGACCAGAATATATATTCAGAAAAAGTCAAAAACTCCAAAAATAGAAGAGTTATGCCTAATACATAATTTTTTTTTCTTTAAATACCAATTCACGGAAATTAAAGATCTTCCCGAGTCCTGGTTAATGGTATATTTATTAGGGAACACGACGGTACATTAAGTAGAAATCGTGTGGTAAAAATGAGAAATCCAACAGAAACAACATAATATCTACAGTGAAGCGTGGCGGTGCTTCGTCGCATGTCGGGAAGCAGTGTGAGAAATCTATACTCAAAATATTATGTAGCTAAATTCAAACGAAAATTTATTTTAAACAACTAAACATTTATTTAAAAAACGGATCATTTACATTTCATTTAAAATAAATGCGTTTTACATTAAGTTTTAAATTTTTTTGTATTAAACAGCATATTCCGTAAAATTTAATAGTTATTACTTTTAAGATATATATTTTAACCGAGGAAAAACTAAACTACTTAACAATATATGTACGGAGATCATTATTTTTTGGTAGTTTGTTTTTTTTTTAATAATAATAATAATAACTGTTAAAAATAAAGTAATTCGTAAAATAAATTGATTTTTATTCGATTTTAAAAGTACGAAATCGAATTTAATAACCAACAATCAGTTACTGTAATAATTTTATGAGTGTAGAATTTATTACTAGATAAATGAACAGAACCGATTATTTAAATATATTTAAAGTAGATTTAGCGCCTAGCGTAAGAAAACTCGACTGAAATTGCCCATGGATCTTCCAGAAGAACAGCGATTTTCTAAACGCACAACGAAAATTCTTAGAAAATGGTTGTTGTACCATGTCCGAAAATAGTTGGATCACACTGAAACATCTTTGGGAGCATTTGTTCAGACAAATTAAAAAAAGAAGCACGACCAGCTAAAACTCTCAGAAACAAATTCTACAGCAAGAGTTGACCACTCTCCCCCGACGCTAACCTTAAAATTAGTGGAATCGATAGCAACGAGACTAGAAGCAGTCCTAAAAGCAAAAGGAAATCAAACAAAGTATTACCCATTAAACTCTTCTTAGGCCGGGTTTTTGAGGTGTGGTTTAAGTTTAAACTTAGTTAAACGTAGTCTGAAACTCGGATTTTTTCGGCGAAATGTGCTTTTGTTCTTATTTTTATTAAAGAACAACATTTTAAGCAAAACTAAGCTGTTCCGTCAACATTTTGTATACAAACTTGGTAATGGCGGCACAAATCTGTTTTCACATTAACTAAACCTAGTTTAACTGAGATCTCAAGAAACCAGACTTATATCTACACTTTTTTTGACGCGTTAATAACGATTTTTTTTTTTTTTATTTTTATATTTATTTATTTAACTATCATTATTACACATTAAAAATATTAAAATAATTATAATTTACAAGGTTTGAGGTATTACTAAAAGTATTGCAGCAAATATTGAATTATTTTATGAGTTATGAGAAATATACAATTATGGATACTAATACTAAATTTTTAGAAATTTAAATTTTTTATTACTAAATCCTTTTTTATATCGTAAAACAAGCTGTGCCTTTTCTTTTGACGATCACTGTATAGCCGAATACAGCACTTTTACTTTTTTATCCAAAATTTTTTATTTTCTTATGACACAGTACAATACACGATTTTGGGACACAATTCTGACAATTGCACGTGAAAGTAGCCCCAAAAATAAGAGCTTCTGCATCATTAGTTTTGTCAAGTTGGCTGCATTAATAATTTAATGGCCATACGAATTATTAATCACTTTTTCTATATTTCAACACGGTTATATATCGGTATACCGTACGGAATATCTCTTTTGTGTCTGAAGCAAAGTTGTACATATTGAATAGGAGAAAAAAAAGCGGAACATACCTACCCGAAAAAGTGCTTCCAGTGCCTTAAAAATCTCACGGTGTCTCAACATACACTGCGACATTTAACATAAACAGGATTGTCATCACTCCAAATACGGCAATTTTGTTGGATGCGTCAATAAATCCATTCAAACAAAAATGAGCTTCATCGCTAAACAAAATTCGCAAATTTCGTATTTCGAACAGAACCATGATTTCCAAAATAAATTTGCACAATTTGGAAATGTTGCTCAGGCGTCAGTCCATTTATGTTGAAATGACAAACCAAATGCCGCCAGTTAAAAAATTGTTGCCAACTTAAAGTTGTATACCTCTATAAAAAAAAACTGTACAACATTTTTGATTAGACATTACAAATGTGTTTTAGATAAATGTCCTTTCGTGCTAATTTCACGGTGGGCTAAATAGTGAGAGGATATTTCATACGCCCTCAATTGTGGACATTAAAACACAGTTGGCATGCTTTGTCCATTTTTGCCTGCTTAAGGGCCAAATAAGCCACACAAATGGCCTGGAAAATACAACCTTTATTTCTGCTTCTATTTGCAAATAAACATATTTCATACGAACATAAATTTGTTGTTTTTATTTCCGTAAATGCAAACGACGATTGTGCTGCGGCAATTATCCTCACTATTTATTTAAAACGGAGAGAAAATATAAAAGATTGGAAACGAATATGGAGTAAGGAGTGGTTTAAGCAACGATCTTAAATAATTATCATTTTCGGCTGAAAATAAGTTTAATGCTTCTTTTTCTATTTCTTTACTCTGCAAAGTTTTCACCGAAATTATTACCATTAGCACTAGACAGCATAAAAAAATTACAAATATCCAACATGTCTACCAAATATTAAAAATGTTTAATATTTCTTAAACATTCTTCAAATATTTGTCCATCCAAATTAGCAAACATCCCAAAAACGTTTGTACAAACGGAACATTTCTACATGTTTGCCAAGCCATTTGTGCAGTTTATTTGGCCCTTTGGGAGCTGGAACTATCATATCTCCAACGAAAAGCAGCTTCTGTTGATAAGCAACGAAAAACAGGGACATTTACCAACAGGCCCTAATTTTCTTTGATTAAGGGGTAAAAATATTCTCGCTCCTTGCGATTTAGGTTTTTTTTGCTATAAAATTATGTGGCTGAATTTTCTTTTGCACGAGGACATTAAAATGTTAGTAATTTTTGATTTAAATGAAATCAGTTTTATCTGTGTTTTAAATGATACTTCACCAGTAATCAGTTTGAGTTTTGAATGGTACTCCACCAAGTCAAATCGAGTTATATGGTTCACCAGCAGAAAAACAAGTTAAAACATGTTAAGTTAAAAACAAATGAATAAGATTAATGGTAAGAACCGAAAAACGGTTACTCAGTTCACAGTTATGCGACGTCAAGCCAATAGCAAGTGTGATTGAAACGCAAAATGCACGAAAGGCAGACAAACAAGGACGGCCTGGCCTGAATGCCTTTAAAAATATATACAATGACGCGCGGTCTGTTTCTCCGCCCAGGGTAGTTTTACAAATAATATTTGAGTTTAAATAACAGCCAGCGCGCTATACCCCCAAAAGTGCCCCTTACCAATAATCAGGGCCCATCTACCCTTTAAGAGTATCAGTAATACCCGAAGGGATTCAGGTCACTCATATTCCTCAGACCACACGCAGAAAAAAAATATGTTTAACAATTTTCACCTCCAACAAAACTTTTTTTAAAGAAAATATTTAAACATATATATAAATAAATAATCTTTTATTTAAATACAAATGACCTTGAAAGCCTGTTTAGATAAATTCTATAAAAATAATAACAAATTCTAGAAAAAGGTCGATTAATAAGTAATATTGACATATTATGTTTAATTTAACCATATTATTGTCACCGACAACCATATTTTTGTTAAATTGGTCCTCCATCAAGAAGCCACAACCATATTATGGTTGTCTTTAAACATGTTTTGGTTAAATATGACAATATTATGTTTTTAAATAAACAATAGTATTTTCCTCTTTTCCAAGAGCAACATGGTATGGTTGAAAACCAACCATGCTATTATAAGGGTTAAACAAGTTTTAGTTATTATTAACCAAAACGTGTTTGGAGGCAACCATAATATGGTTGCGCCTTCTTGATGGGGGATCCACTTAACCATAATATTGTTGTCGGTGACAATAATATGGTTAAATTAAACATAATAAGTTTAAAATTTTTCTTTTAAAATAGTTTTGTTGGAGGTGACCATTTTTAAACATATTTTTTCTTTGGGTGCAGTTTCAAGCCACTGGCATGTTTCGGCTTTCGGACCAACACGTCGATGATTTTAAACAGCTTTGCCACAAAATCTGAGAGAATTGTATTAAAGCATCCCTTTGTGACGTATTGAAATGAAAAATGTTCATGCCAAATCAGCACAGCTTAAGGCTATCGATGCTAACAAACTAAATAAGTCCTTTAATTACGTTATTCATTTTTATCAATTAACTTTTTTTTATTTCAACTACCACAAATAATCAATTAAAACATTTCTTAATATTTTAACGGCCACGTTCAATTTTATAGTTTTTCCATTAACATTCCTTTGTATGTCATTCAACTTTATTTCTATTATTTTCAAAGTAATAAGTCAAAATCCATAGATTTATGGGGCTTTATTATAAAACACTCACAAATGCCAATACAATGGACTTTTAACTATGATGGCAATTACTACAAATATTGCACTTTGTACACTTATACACTTAGACATACTATAAATTCATAACAATGTTCGTGTAATGCAGTTGCTACAATGATGCATGTTTGTTTCTGTGTGTGTGTGTGTGTGTGTTTGTGTGTTTAATGCAGTTGATACTACATTAAAATAAAAACCGCATTCAAAATCTAAGCTTAGAGTACAATGACTACAAATCTATTGTGTTTAATTTTTTCAATTATATTTTTTTTGTAATTATTTTTTATATGGAAAAAAGTAATAATAAAGAAATATATTTGATGACTTAATTTAATTAAATGATAGAAGTGGCCCATATTGGCATATGTATATGCTTTACATGGCAAAATGTATTTCTGAAAGCTCAACGATATTTTACGATTACAGTGACACCTTTGAAGGCCAGCATAAGTTTTTAACTTGTTCTGTGATAAAATATGTAACAAAAATATTTTGTTTCTAGGAGTAATTTAAGTAATTCTTAAGTTTACAAAGAAAAAGCTCATCTAATAACATAACAAAGGTGAACTTACTACCCAAGGCGAATTCAAAAAAACGGTGGTGACCAGTGTGACCATTTTGGCATTTTTGGCAACTAAATTTAGCATTAACATTTTTTCTTTAGCTGCAAAATTTTCATTTAGCACTTGGCACTTTATTTAGCATTTTTAGAAAATGTTTTTAGCTTTTTTTAGCATTATTTATTTTAAAACTTTGGACGAATAGTTCTATTGATTTTGCTTAAATTTTTTTTATAAATTATAATAAATATTGACTTAAAATAGTTGTACCTAAAATATTTTCGTATGAAAAGGGATAATTCTTATGTTAAAAAATATCTTACCTGCGTTGTTAAAAAAAAATAGAATATTCAGGGAATGTTAGAAATGCCCTTCTCATATTGATTGTAAATATATTTTGCCCTTTGATTTACGATAAAAAGTACAAGAAAATTTAACTTTGTATTTAGATAAAAAATCTTAAAGGTAAATATTTGAACATATTTCTTTCTCTAAACTGCTAAAAAATAATAATTTTAATACTTCAACTTTTCTTAAACTATAAAAAATAAAATGTTCTAAAAAATTTTGTATATCATAGAAATTATTCGTTTAAATTTTGCATGTATCAGGGGTTTGCGGGGCCCTGAATTTAAAATTTTATTTCAACTATCTGTGCTTCATATTTATGTGTATCAGATGCTTTACCAAAATCTATCCACTTGTTTAAATAAAACCATTTTGTTTTAATTTCGTTAAAAAATAAGTCACTAAAATGTATTTAGGTTCGAATAAAATTTTATATTGGTAATAAATTTAAGCAAAAATCTTTAAAAAATTTTAGCATTATTTTTATCCGTTTTTAAAAACATTTTTAGCATTTTTTGGCCATGTTTAATGCCAGATTTGGCTGTACAATTTTTTTAGATCTAGTCACACTGGTGGTGACAAAATTATAACAAGTACAGCAACAAAGACTCAACGTTGTATTTTATTTTTGTTGTTTTCGTTGGTCGATATGTCAAAAACACAAGCAACATTACTCTCTCTAAGAAGTATTTTCAACGCCACCTGAAAAGTGAATTCGCCTTGTAACTACCCATTAGATTACTAGTAGATTCTATAGTAGCAATTGGCGCCATAGTAGGTTATTTCTGATGAGTAATGTATATAGATTAATTCAAATGGTAAGTAAAACTACCAATAACTGTTAAATAATTAAATATTAATTAAATTGTGTCCAGTCAAAGCAACCACTTTATTTATTAAGGTAGTAAATGCCTTAACGTCGAGGTTCACAGTGTTGCTGCTGAAGTTCTTTCATAGAAAAAATTTACCAAAATTGTTCAGCAATGAAAGCATTAATCAAAAAAAAAAAACAGTCTTAATTAAATATTTAATCAAGTGAATCAAACGTTTACTCAAGTGAATTGAACGTTTAATCAAGTGAATTAAACATTTAGTTGATACTATTAAATAGTTTGCTGGTTTAAATTTAATTAATTTTTTTATTAATATCACAACTTTTTTAATTGAAATCAATTTTCATATTTTTCTGTGTTTAAAGTTGCCGCAATCGTTACACGTAGACACCTGTATTCATTTTTTATTTTATTTACTACGCTTATGTTACGTGTAAGTTACAACAACAAAATAAACACGTTTGATACCAACACAATCATAAATTAAATTTTTTTCCATCTCATTCTTTTCTTCCAACAAACGCGGAGGTTTCATTTCAAATTGAAAATGATTTGAAATCAAGACTTTTCGCTAACGAGAAACGTTTGAAGATCGTAGCATTCTCAACAAAAAGACGATATTATTTTTAAACTGAGAAATGCATTAATTTTCGACTTGCTTTCAAAAAATTTTATCAAATTTTTTTCAAATGTGGAACAGACATAAATGAAAAATATTAAAATTTATTGTTTATTTTAAAGAACTTTCAGCTAAACTTTCTGCGTTCATTCCGTTATTAAAATCTTGGCAAAAAAATACTTGGATTATTTTTAGTTCGACGATTGTCATGGCTCTACGTAGCACCGCAATCGTAGAACAAACTTATAATATCTTTATTTTGCCGTTTTATTGTTATTCGCATTCTTACTCATTGTAATAATTTTATCACAAGAAATTAAGATTTATAAAAGGTGAATTTATTTAATATGTAATTTTTCTTTAATTGAATCGCCATTTTTTAATGTTTACATATATTTTTCGCCTTGTTTTAGTTTATTTTTGTTTTAAGAATAACATTTGATAGCTATTCGATATCAAACATAAAAAACATTGTATATAAAATTTGTACATTCAAATTATTGTCTATTTGAATTCAAATGTTAAAATCAAGCAATTACAAATAGTTTAAGAGTTTTGCTTGATATCAAATGATTCGAGCTTGTTAGCCTAGTCGTTTTCTAAGATAGTAACCTGCATTCATCTTTGTGCATATGCCGATGAAAACAAGTATGTCCGTAACAACGTCTTTTTTTTGTCTTTTCTCTCTTAAAAACTTAAAAGTTGTGCATCAAAAATTGCAGCGTGTGAACCTGGACAAATTTGTAAAACAATTCTAGCAGTTTGCACGAGTTTTGTTCGAAAAATTTCAATTAAACTTCAAAACTCGTAAAATTCCTTAGAATAATAAACCTATTTCGTAGATATTTAAAAAAATTATTTCGCTTCTCATCAGAATATTACAATAATAACGTGAAGAATATAAATGCATGTGCATAGTACTTCAAATATTAACGTGTTCGTCTGTTAGTCTGTATGTCTGTCTGTCTTTATACTATTTTCATATGAATATCGATATTAAATTTTATGTCATTTATCGTGATGTCGGAATAAAGCAATTATAATGACGTGACAATGCCAAACAACAACTTTTATTATTATTTTTTATGTATTTCTACTCACATGCATAAATGCAAGAGCCTAAACCTAAAATACAATGAATCAATAAATATGTGGAGTGTTTCATATGAAAGCAACACCAAGTCAAAAGCAAAAGCCCTGTTAATAGAATAGTTCTACTTTATAAGGAAAAAATAATTATCAGACAGATCAGATCATTAGTTGCTAGAAATATTGCGATTTGTTTTCACAAGCCGAAGCGCTTGCTCTCGCCATTACTTGAAATTTGGCACTATGCAAATTAAGCTCCGATTAATTCATATGAAAACAATATTAATCTTTCTTTTTTTTTATTAAAATTTCTTATACATAAATATATCTTTTTAATGAATCAAAAATCATTCATATCAATCATTCATAGAACGAATATTCATTCGTTGCTATTTTTAGCAAATTTTCTAAAATTGGCTTATTTTAGGATATTTTGTAAAAACTGATATTTTTAGGAAATTCTGTAATATATGCTCTTTATAGGAAATTTTGCAAAATTTGCTATTTTTAAGAATTTTTTTCGTAAAATTTGTTATTTTTAGGATATTTAGTAAATTTGCCATTTTTAGAATATTTTGTAATATTTGATATTTTAAGAAATTCTTTGTTAAATTTTTTATTTTTAAGAAATTGTTTGTAAATTTGCTATTTTTAGGATATTTTGTAAAACATCGTTATTTTTAAGAAATTTTGTAAAAATTGCTTTTTTTTATGAACTTCTGTAAAGTTTGCTATTTTTAGGAATTTTTTTTTTGTAATGTCTGTTATGTTTTAGGAAATTTTGTGAAATTGGCTTTTTTTAATTTTGCTATTTTTAGGCAAATTTGCTGTTTTTTTTTTTTGAAATTTTGTACAATTGGCCTTTTTAAGAAATTTTGTAAAATTTGTAATTTTTGAGAAAGTTTGTAATTTAAAAATTTTTTTTTTCAAATCTGCTGCTTATAGGAAAATTTTGAAAAAAAAACATACGGTTTATAAAAAAGTTTGGGTAAAGTGTTGCAGTCATTATTAAATTTTGTAAAAAATTTAATTTAATTTTGTGAAAACTTGTTTGTTTATTTTGTAAGAAGTTACTGTTTTTAGAAAATTTTGCAAAAGTTTGCTATTTTAAAAAAGTTGTTGAAAAAATTTCTGTTTATAGGAAATTTTTGAAAAAAAATTTACTGTTTATTAGGGAGACGGTTATTATTCGACCGGTTTTAGCCGGTTATTTTAGCTTTGCCCGATTCGGTTATTTTAAAATGCCCATTTTTCGAATATCGAATAAACCGGTTATTTTGGTATAATAAACCGGTTATTTTAGTAATGTGTAATTTATATACATTTTCCTTACTCTTGTTGTAGATGTACCCGTAATTTAAGTATTTTCTAATTGCATATTGGGCAAACTTAAACTTTTTATGAAGAATGTCAAAACAAAATGTAACAAAGGTCAAAAACATTATGAACACTGTAAAAACAAATCGCTTATAAAAGATGTGTTCTTGTAGAAAAAAACTAAAAACTATTCAAAATACTACAAAAACGAGTGCAGTTAAAAAGTAAATACATAGTAATTTGTGCAGGAGCATTCTAAATATTAAATATATTTTTATATAAAGGTTATCTCTATATATTTTTCGAAAGCGATTAAAAAGACCAAGATAGTTGCCTGAAGTGCCCTAAAATGATAAGTTGTAAAGGTTTTTCCATGTCACGACTTCTTAATCACCTTTAATTAGCATACATGCTTGACATTAATGTGATCCAAATGAAACTTAACTCGAAGTAGTTCTAAGGAGACGACAAATAATAATTTATTAAAATACGCAGCAAAAAATGATTCATTGGGTGAAATATTAGCACGTTGTGTTGCCGAGGACGAAATGCCCGTTAAGGCACTAAAAACTCTTAAATAGTTCTAGCATCTCTTCATGCTGAAAACTAAAACATTACGGCGGAATCAACGATATGGAAAAAATTTTTACCAGTTTTATTTATAAAAACACCAAGACCTAAAAAACAAAATTGAAGAAATCAAGCAATGTCATGGAATGTTTTAAATTGTGGTCGAGGAATTGACAAATATTTTACACAAAAATAATGTTCAGTTCACTATTCGTTTCTATAATGCTGAAACAATTTGAAATAGTTAATCCTGGCTAAGAGGTTTTGTTTGCAACTTTATAATATTCCTATAATTTATTTGCTTTTGCAAAACGTTTGTCTAGATAAAATATCATTCCACAGTTTCTAAATTACATTTTACAAATATCTTCTTACAAATCAATAAAAAATTGTTGAAAATTTAGCTAAAGTTGGAACAATTAACTGGTCCCACTTTTCTTGGATTTTATCGTAAAATATTTGTTAGGTCTGATGTAAGTCATATTATCCATGTATTTTGTTGGTTCCTTACCTTTGCAAATTGTTTTGTTTTTATTCAAATTAACGTTTTATTTTTAAAACTTATTAGATTTTTGTGTTTTTAAGTATTCGAATTAAAACCGGTTAACCGGTTATTTAAAAATTGCTTAACCGAAAACCGGGTTTTTTAAAATAGCAACTATTCGTAATATTCGAAAACCGGTTATTGAAAAAAGTCGAATAATCGATCTCCCTACTGTTTATGGAAAATTTAAAAAAAACAAATTGCTGGTATATGAAAATAAGAAAGAAATTTCAATATTTGTCTCCATTTTTTAATTTTTTAAAATCTTCGGGCCAAAGATCAAAGGCTAAACTGATTACAGTGGAATTGTTTGCGGCACTTATACTTATTGGCATTTAGAACCAAATCTTTTTCAATCAATGGTAAAACTTTTCCTATGAAAGTAGAAATTGCTATTTTTCAAATAGTTTTGGAAAAGCGTTGCGGTTTTTCAATAAATTTAAAAAAAAATTTCTGTATATAACAAATTTTAAAAAAATTGCTATTTAAAACTGGTTTTGCAATAAAAAATATACCATTTAAAAGAAGTTTTACTAAAAATTTGCCATTTTTAGGAAATTTTGCATTTATTTACAATTTTTTATTATCTGCAATGAAATTTCCCACTTTTCGCAATAAATAAAGAAAAAACCGTTGTCATCATTATTATAATGATCATATAGTTTCGTTACATAGGGCGGCAATTTAAAAAGTATATACAAATAAATAAATTAAAAAAAAAACTTAAAACAATTGCTGTAAAAAACTAAACCCAGGAAAACCCAGGCCTTCAAAATAAAGTGAATGGTTTAAAACAAAACATGTCAGGAAGGTATTTATTTTTACTCTCCACTCCACTTCAACTTGCCACAGCAATATTGAGAAAAGTCATTCTGTCATGACTGTAGGTTGACTGTTTGGCTGTTTGAATGAATGGCTGGTTGCCTGGCTGAATGGTTGTGTTGTCAACTTCTCGGCTTGTTGATTATTGTTTTATAAATATCTCAAGGCGAATGCAACCATTCAGCCAGCCATCCAGTCAGCCATCTAGTCAACAATAAACAGTTAATTCTCTATTTACATACTTTTTTTATGTAGAAATATTTTAAAAAACCAGAGATACGAAAAGTACGAAGGAGTATATAGAAAGTAACCTCAACCTCTGTTGTGCTTGAGCAAATTTAAACTTGAAAAGTTTTAAGCAAAATATTGAAGAAAAAACAACAAAAATCAAAGGAGATAATGATTAAAGCTCATGATGCTACATGTTGCAATAAAATGAAGTAAGAAAATGTGAAGGAAAGAACAGTGCACGTACGACTTGGCATCGCAGTGAAGAACATCAACGCGACATCAATTTATTTGAGGTGAAATGCAGTCACAACATTATAATGTCACATCACATTTTGCGGTTATTGTATTGTTGGCGTTGCAATGTTTATAGTAATTTTTGTTGTTGTAGTTCCTGATGCTGTTTTATACTCACGACCTTTATAATGCGCTTTCTGATAAATGTCTTTGAAGATGCAAATTTGCTGTATTTTTATAAACTCCACCACGGGTAGTGAATGAGGGTATACTAAGTGAGTCATTCTGTGTGTAACAACAAAAAATATTTACAGCGTCATTTGTGCTTGTGCGAACACAACGAAAGTCCGTAAACCACTTTTTTACCATTGAAATCGATGGTGTAGAGTCCTCATAGTATTTATCAAGCATTTCCTTGGTTTGATTGACGGTTTTTTTTTCGCAAAAATAATGTTTAATGAGCACTCGAAATTCACTTTTTTCAAATTTTTAAAAAAAATCCACGAGGTTGTATGTTTCGAACAGCTGTTAAACGTAAATCAAAGTAAATGACGGAACTTGCTCAAAACTTGACAGTAGTCTATTAACAGGTGGTACTTGATGGGAACAGTGTTGCATTTCATATAACTACGAGGGAAGTTCGAAAAGTCACGGAATTATTGATCCGCCCTCGTAAGTCGATTAAGGCAAGTCTTTTTCTTTATCCGTCTGTTGAACACACGATAATTAACCAGAAAATAATGATTTTAGTGCATAGTTTTTTCTCATTACCCCGAACAGTTAAGGTTTAAAATCCCTCAAGCATTGATGTTTCTATTCTGTTGAAGAGTGGTGTAGGGTGTATAAAATTCGACATAGCCGAATAAAACATTCTTTCTTGTTTTGTTTGTTTGTATGTATTTTCGTTGTTTAAAGGAATGAATAATGAAAGTCTTTTAATATGGTAATTTTATTTAGAGGTGGCCAAAGGTTTATGTCAAAAAAAGAACATGCTAGTTCTTTGTAAGTTTAAAATAGTTAAAATTAAATTAGAAAGGCAATTACAGTTGGAGTAGAATTATCTTATAAAACGTTTGGGTGTGTTAAACGTTAAAGTTTTTTTAATAGGAATCTATTTTATAGAAAGGAATTTGCATTTAAAACTAAAATTATAGAAGGCGTCTAAAGAAGAAGGTTTGGGCAATAGAAAGCTACCAATTTTATTAGAATATCTTGCAAAACTAATGGCGGAATAAATTGTATAGTATATTTTTATTTTTTTTTTTTTTTAAATAAATTCTACTAAATTTGTTAACGGTGCACCGTTGTACTTTGGCAGATCAAGAAGTAACACAAAACGTTGCAACCTCTGTAAAAAATTCTTTTAGAGGCGGCATATGAGGCTATAATTTTGATCAGTAGCTATTTAGAAGTTAAGCGAGCGAACGATTTCGCTCGATATCATTGAAGTTTCTAAAGCTTTTGATATAGGGTGGCATGAATATTCACTATGCGTCGGGATTCATCCCCTTATAAAAGTCCTAATCAAATAATATCCCAACACAAGAATGCAAAATATCTCAGGATACGTCTAGGTCGGCGTTTAAGGAAAAAACGACATAAAGAGGCCATATTAATTCAAATGAAATTTAAGGCAATTCAAAGTAATTGGCTTTTTGAAAGAAAGTCTTTCCTTCGTCTGGATTGTAAACTTCTACTTTACAACTCTATCTAAACCCGGGGTTTACACATGCAAGTGCAAGTTCAAAAAACTCAATACACTCACACATTTTTACTAACACCATCACCTTTTTCGTACTTGGAGCCCAACTTACAAGAGAATTCGCTTGCATGTAAATTTTTGACACTTGCAGCAAGTAAAATAACAAATAAAAAAAACAGTGTTACCGTAGATGCCTTCTGTATCAATTTACTAGTACTAAGTAAAATGAAAATTATGTTTAAAGCTGAATTTCTGTGTATTTATAAAAATAAAAAAAAACAAAACAAAAACACTACTATACAGCAGCACATCTTCATGATATTTTCAAACATAAATTGCAATAATTATATATTTGCTCAGAAATTTTATGATATCGGTAACTACGGCAATACTGGATTCTCATATTTTAAAAATAAACATAATTTTTCATCAAGATGGACCAAAAATAAAATAAATAAGCCGCTAAAAAATTTATATTTAATATTATTAAATATATTTCGTGATAACATTAACATAATAATATTTTTTAAACCCAAAAATAAAGCTTTTGCATAAGATGTTTTCGCTTCGAGAACATTTGAAAAATAAACTTGCAACTGACTGTGTAAACACTCAAGCTACTTACAAGACTTTCGGCTATTTCTCAGACATTTTCGTTGATAATACATATACACTACTTGCAAGTAATTAAATGTGTAAAGGCAGGGTAAAGCCAATCTGGCGCTACCGTCTTCAGTAAGAACCCTTTCAGACTCGGCAAGTTAGTTGTGCAAGTTACTTGCCGAGTACAACAAAGTCTGTACTAAATTATTTTTTCCTTAACCCGACCTTACATCTGACATCTACAAACCAAGAGTTGCGCAACTTACTTGCCGAGTCTGAAAGGGGTCTTATAAAAAAGTTAAAATATAATTTGAAATTGTATTTGTAATTTATAATAACTAAATAAAAAATTAACAGATGTAATATGGGGTAATTTTGTATCGTTAGTGATCATATTTACAAGAAATTGAATTGTTATCGCATTTTATATAATACTAATATAATACATGTTTTCCAAAATTAAGTGTACGGGGCAAGTGAGTTAGTTTTCTTTCAGTGCCAGCATAATAAAACCTAGAGTGCAAGGAATGTGAAAGACCATGGTGATGTGGTTCTGACGTAATTTCGTCGACATAACAAAGCCACAATGACCACTGAGTTTATGCGTCGTTCCTTTTTATGCATCTGTCACAAAAGTAAAATCCGTGTAATTGTATGTGACAAGTTACACAGCAAAACGCATAAAATACATATACGTGTCAACACATGAAATTAGGTTTACTTTCTACTTTTGTAGGCGTCGCATTTGTGGTGATACTATGTCAGACCTACAAGAAGACTACCGGCCATTTTACTAGTAAAATGACCGGTAGTTTTGACCACCATATTGGGTAAAGTTTCTATTAGTTTATTAAGAGCAAAATTATAAAACTAACCGAAACTTTGTGGATATGTGATTTTGCCTCTCTCTCTAACGCATTATGTCTCTCTCTCTAACTTATTAATTTAATGTAAAATTGTTGCAAGTGTGTTAATAAAAAAATTTTTTTTTTAGTTTTGGTTGTGCATTTCTTGTAGGGAGGTGTTTTTGAAAGTCATGGATGACAAATCAAATTTTATTTTCAATATTATCGATGAATATGTTTGAGTGTTTAATTCCTAGTACTATTTTTTGAATTCAAATAAGTTTTAAAGAAAAGAAAATCTTTCGTAATAAAGAATGCAATAACTTTCACAAATAAAATACATTAACATTATTTTGTTACTACAATTTCATGCCGTTCCAGTTATGGATTACTTTTATGTTCTGAGTGCCACCTTCGTTATTATTTTGTTTTCTTTTTTGAACAAATACCATGAAAGAGAAACTTATTGATACTCATGTATTTTTGTATAGGAGGATTCGTCGTGATTTTTGATTTATATTGTAAAATAAAACACGGGTGATTCCGTGTCAAATCGACCAAGAGTGCGACCCGACCGCTTTCCATTTGAATGAAATTTGGTTTCTTTCAGCCTATAAGGAACATATATTAACGAAAAAATTTTCACAATTTTTTTCAAAAGTTACTTCATATTCAAAATGTCATAATTTTGCCGAATTAGCAGAATGTGTAGAGTTTATTTGACATGGAATTACCCACACATAAATTTTAAAGTGAGCTTAAAATTTTTATTATCGGTTTAAAGAACGATTTATGGCATTTACTTTTTTAAAATGATATGTAAATATTGGCCATGACTACGTCTGAGGTGATCCATTCGGAACGTCAAATTTTGGTCAACTCGTTTGAGCATAGAGACTTATATCTCGCGAATAACACGAATAATATTGGGTTCCAGAGCGTCATTCGTAGCTGGTTTATTCCTGACTGCCTCAGACTTTACATATCCCAAGAGGAAATAGTCCAAAGGTGTGATATCACACGATTTAGGTAGCCAATTTACCATAGCAAAAGTCATTGCTTCAGGCGCTTAAATTTTAGAAAGCACATAGTCCGTTAACATGGTTAGATAACGGTTACTATTGACGGTTACATTCAGATTTTCGTAATTTTTTAAGAAATATAGACCAATGATTCGACCAGCCCATAAACCACACCATACCGTTGTTTTTAATGGATGTAATGGTAGCTCTTGGTACTCATCGGGTGGATCGTCAGCCCATATACGACAATTTTATTTATTAACGTAGCCATTGAGCCAGAAATGTGCTTCTTCACTGGACAAAATTTCACGGTAAGACCCCGGATTTTCGTTGAGATACAGCTGAACAATTTGGAGACTCAATTGTGGTGTAAGTCTTTCTATGATGATGCGCCAAACGATACTAAACAAAAATGACAAAGCAGTATGAGTCACGCGTGATCGGTAAAAAAAGCATATTGAAAATAAAACACTTCACAAAACAACTTACAATTCTATAAATTCTAATAAAATCTCAATTTCGTGTTCCATTTTTGCCAAAATTGTTTTTATTTGGCACAAATATTAACACAACTGCTGATCAAAAGAAAAAGGTTGGCGCATAAAACGCATTGTGTGTAACTTGAATTTATAAACGTAAAAAAGGCTAAAAAAGTGTTAAACGCATGAACGTCCAGCTTTAGTTTTATGTGCTCTTTTTTTTCAGAACCTCTGATCTATATCAATTTCCAGGGAGAAGGTCACCGTTACTTATGTATAACTCGGAATCAACCCAGATTTTGGAGATAAGTATGGAGCAACACGTTCTAATAACCAAATTTCCTAATTTCCACACATTAAAAAAATCTGCGCCATAAAATTTTGCACAATTTATTTACTTAATCATTATCAAAGACTGATTCATTTAAAAATTTGTTTTACCTCAACGTTTCCAAACCTAAATCTATAATTAAGGGATTAATTATAAAAAGCGCCTCTTAACTTGTAAAGGCAATTCTTTACAATTCCCCAATTTTCCAAAGTCTTTACAAAACATTTATTTAACGTGAATTAAATTGGTCTCTTTAGCATAAACCATTAAACAAAATCTACAAATGAGTGGTTGGAGTTCAATGCCGCCAGTCGGCTGCTCAAAAAACTCCCTTTAATATGGTAAACAATGAAAATGCAGGAACAAACAACATCATCATACTCGATTTAGAATATTAGCAACTTTGTCGCAACATTGCAATGCAACATTATGCAATTTGATATCAATCAACGTCTCCATTGTCTACTCAAAATTAATCTCAATGTCAATGTCGGACAATTTGTCATTTTCTACTTAAAACGCAGCAGTTGTTTTTATGCACTTCCCAGCACAAAAAAAAAGGAAACAAGTATTAAACAAAACATTTTAACAATTTCAAAGTCATGTTTTATATACATAAATACAATATAAAGGATTTCAAATCCACATGTTTCACGGAAACTCTTAGTTACTCTTTGGCTTTGTTTGGTCTTTAGACATTTTAAAGTTTTTGACTGACATTTGGCTTAACAGACAATAGTGTAAGTGAGTGGGGCAGCCGCTAAGGCAACCAAAGCATAAAATTAAAATTTTTCAACTGTCAAAGTTAAAAGTTTTTTTTTCGGTTCAACAAAAGATTTCTTATTTTTTGCGGGGGGGCTTAATACCAAAACGATCAAAATGCGAATAACAACGCACATATGTTGTTTATAAGAGAAAAAAAAATTAGGCTTCGTTTAAGTAACAGCTGCCATATGTCAACACAAACCTTTAAACATCATTTCGGCAGGCCATCAAAATATAAATTGGAATAAATTTGTTGATGGTTTGTTTACACCAATAGACAGTAAAATAACAGAAGGCCTTGCAGAAAAAATAAATACTTAAAACGTTCCAGAAAAAAAAAACATTTTAACAAGTTGCAAGTTATAAAACGAAACAACGCATGTGATTATGTTAATTTTTTTTTATTTGTTGCCAAACATATGAAAATTATCTTTTAAAGTTTTTGTTTTGAAACACTAAAGTGTTGAGTGTGTGTGTGTTTTTTTCGTTTTATAATGTAGTCCTCTACGGACCAGTGAATCCTTCCCTGGTTTATTTATTATTTTTGTGGTTTTACAAAAATAAAACACCTTTTTAGAGTTTAAACACCCGCTGTGAGCCAGTTTCGTTTATAAAGACATGTAGATGATGTTAAACAAATTCTTGGAGTTTTTTTGTTTTATAATTTTTTTACTATGGAATACGATTATACACCTTATTTTGCCTCCTCTTTATTGTTCAAACAATATCGTGGTGTGTTTTTTTATGCAATATTTTAATTTTAATGTATTTTTTTAATATGTGTTTGTTCTTGGAGGGTTTTAAAAACAATGACTAATTGGACAATGGTTGGTACAACAAAAAAAAAAAAAAAAAAAAAAAAAAAAAAAAATTTATTGGAATATTTTAATACGGGAGGCTTTCACCCTTGCGTTTAAGGTACAAATTCGGTTTTATACAGAAATATACACTCAAAGAAAAGTTTAAGATTTAGGGTAAATAATTATTATTTTTTTTTTTCATTTTTATACAGGACTTTTTTATTAAAAACTTTTTTCACAATTAAATAAAACAAAGAGTATCAAATTTTTATTTAATGGGAAAGAGTAAGGTCTGAATATCATATCGGACATATGGGAAAATCCCAGATACTGTCCACCAACCGAAAATTTTTCATATTAATCTAATTAAATTTTTTTTTAATGTATTATTGGACTAGATATATAATTTCAGATATATAAAAAAAAAATTTATTTCGATGATCATAAATACAAAAATTATAACCAAATCTTACCCTACATCAGATCTTTTAATGTAATGCTAGAAATTAAAATTTGTTTAGGTGTTCATAAAAATACTTTAGTGTTAATATAGATGGTCCGATTGTAAGCTATATTTTTATTCACTCAATTCTCTTAAATTTTGGTATAAAGTTATTTTGTTTACTATTTGGGAAAGATTAATATTAGGTATGAAATATCAGGTCCGAGGGTTGTAGAGTGCGTGACGGAAAATAAGGTTTTTTTTTATATTGTGAGTAGAATGAATTTTTTTTTCAAGTCATCTATAATTTTCATTCAATTTCTTTGCCTCCTTTTAAGCAAATAAAAAATTTAAATTCTACAATAAGAAAATAAAAAAATATTGCGTATTATATTCAGTAGGGTACGTTACGATTTGAGTTCTTCCAAAAATTGTATTAAAACCCGATTCAATAGTTATTTTCATTTCTTTTATCTTGGCTTTTTATTACTTTTCTTCAGAATTAGAGCTGTTGCGAAGCGAAATATTTGGCAGGTTTTCGGCAAAGTTTTATATAAATAGCATTTATGTTTTGAATGTAAGCATATAGATATATAAAAGCCAGTAAGAAAGTATAGTCGGTCAAGCCAGACCATATGACACTTTACCCATGGGCAACCATTGACCCGCTTCAACAAAATTATATTTTTAGCTTAAGATTCATATAAGAGTCCGTTATTTAGATAAATAAATGTATCAGTATGAATTTTTTCGACTTTTATGGCTATTAAATCAGTGAATGTTTAAACACAGCTTAAACTCAACAGTTGTAAACAGTGCCCCATATATAATTTGTAGTTTAAAAAATAATAATGCGGAAGCCCAACGATAGTTGTCAAGTTAATATGGTCTGTATTAGGAGTTTAAACACCAGTTTCATACGTATAGAGATGGTTCATATGTTTACTAATTTCAAGATTTGGTAGCTTAACATTTTAAACCAAATAGAGAGCTTAACTTGGACTGATTTATAAGCTCTAAAAGATTTTAGGGAGGTGGTTTATCTGACATCTTTAGTAAATTCTAGATCCACCAGCACAACATATTGGAATAACAAAGTAGCTATCGTAAAAGTGTTGTCGCCATATTTTTATTACCAACAGGTATAAGGAAATTAGGGTATTAAAATACTCTTTTCCGAAAAGCAGCTTATATGGAGGCTATGTGAAATTATATTTTCAATAGGCATGGTTCTTATGACAATGTTAACGCGCATACCAAATTTCATTTAGTTATATCCAAAATTGCAACTTGTACTTTGCGCACAAAGTTTACATGGACATCCAGCCATCAAAATATAAAATTCTTTAATAAACAAATTTACATTCATTGATAATTATGCATTTATAAATAAAAACTTGTATTTAAAAATGTTAATAAAAAAAAATATAAATTTTTATTTGTTAAACTAAATACAAATGTGTCTCTTTATATGTTACTGGACAAAATGTAACGTGCGTTGCGTAGCGTGCGTTGCAACGGGTTCACGGCATTTCGTCAGCTCATTACTGGTTTGACCTACTGACCATTTTTAAAAAAAATGAGTTAGGTATGAGGAATATATTTTTTGAATACCCTCTTTCTAAATCAAAAACCTGTTTCGCGAAAATTTTTATGGTTTCTGAGATATAAAGCATTAATTTTGCTGCATATCAACTGTTTCAAAATCTTTTAAGTACTGTTTTGCTCTACAAGCCATTGTTTGGCGATTGCAGCAAATTCTTCATACAAAAACGTACAAAATATATTTTACTGTTGCTTTGCTGCATAGACCTATATAATATAATAATAAGAACATAAGCAAAAGCAAAATAAAATGACAACAAGAAAATAAATTTGGGAAAAATAATTTTATAAAATAATAACAACCTCGTGTTAATAAATAGTAAAAATTTATAAAAAAAAAATATAAAAATGGAATCTTCTTCACCAGCTCCTACACTTCCAGATGAAATTAAGTAAGTATTATTTAAATTTTTACCATATTAAGATATTTGTTTAAATTTTTAATGCTTTTAGAATGATTTATGAATACCTTGAGGATGATGAAAATTGGACCGATTCTTACCTATGACACATCTTTAACTCAAAAGCTACCGTTTAAATGTGCGTCAAACCCTCCACAAATGGAAAACAATAACAGGTACATACTTGAATATTATTTTGTTTTATTTGAAAATAAAAGTTCATTACTTATATACATTCATATGTTATTCAGAATCCTTCCTTCGTCATCAAAGAAAAGGCAAACAAACCCTGAACTGTGGGAACGTAACGTAAGAAAACGGCTTCGAGAATCTGGAAAAGCTTACCTTTCTATAAATAAGAAAGAATCTCCAGCAAAAACTCCTCAAAATAAAAATCGAATTAACTCAACCGCAATCGAAATGTTTATTAAACAAAATAATATTGATACCGTAATACAAAAGTTTTCAGAACCAGGACATTCTTTAATTCAAGAAGTGGACTGTGTTCATGGTGTTATTGACCGGTACTTAAAGAATATTGAAATTCATAGTCCTCTTCATTTACTAAATTTGCTTAAAACAATGCCAAATAATAAAACAAAATTAAAAGTTATGGAAATGCTTCCGGAAGATTTTCGCACATACTCGTTGGTAGCAAATAAAATGGACTTTCGACAACACCCTTTTGCTAAAATTAAAGTACTTCTATACAGTAAAAATAATGATTTATGTATACATTATAAAACTTCGACGAGAGAGGAAAAATATAAAAATGCAATTTTGGTTAAGTCTGCATCAAAAAATTGTTTGAAAACTCCTGAGAATTTGTTGACGAACGTTTTGAAAATATGGAAACCATCAATTATTTCCAGCGATAAAAAGAGAGACATAAAAGACTTGCTTATATTTCTTCCACATGTTGATAAAAGTTATTATAAAAATTTACTCAATATTTAGTTTTAAATTTTAAGTGTTTTTTCTTGATTCTATTTTACTTTTGTATTATTTAAGTTGTTTACTTTGTGGCTTTTTATGTACCTTTTCATAACAGTAGAACTGTTTTTTCTGTTTTTGTAAAATAAAACCAAATAAAAAAAAAATTTCATTAATGTTGACTTTTTATTAGATTGTAAATATAGAAACATTCATCTCAACAATAAGTTACTCAATACACAGCAATAAGTATACGTATGCAGCATAAAAAGCCATTTTTTAAATTTTTTTTTAGAAAAGTGGCGTATGCGGCACAAAACAATATTTTTCATTTTCAAAAAAATACTTTTAAATTCTAACTTTATTCATGAAAGTGAGCAAAAATTTACATTTTTCTTCATAACATATACCGGAAGCAGTGGTAAAAATATAAAAAAATTCTATCGGGTACATTTTGAGAAATCTTCATGCAAATCTTCTTTGTCGTTTTTCTCCACTCCGACTTTTTGGCATATGCGCCAAACCAATTCTGAGCTGACGATTTGATAAAAAACTGCAACATTTTTTGACTGCAAATAAGTTATTTTTTAATTCTCTTATGTTCATTATTCTTTTAGGGATGAGATTTTGCGTATTTTATTATGCGAAATTCGCAAAAAAATACGCAAAAACAGTTCAACTTTTAAAGCTACTTCCACTTTTTGAAGCGTACGTCTATGATCAATTATTTCGCAACAATAATTTAATGCGTACGTATATCAAAACGACGGGAGAAAAATTAATTGTGCAAAAGTACCAAAACAGGTACGATTTCCCAGGTATTTATGTCTATGTTTAGGTTTAAAAATGAAAAAAAAATTCCAAAATATAGTTTATGCCCGTTTACTCCATAAAACGGTCGAATTTTAAAAAAGTACCAGACACCTGCCCGCTTAATTTTCTAATGAACAAAGATAAGTATTAAATTTATAAGAATGCATTTCAAATATAAATTTTTTCTTGGGGAAACAGGATTGACTAAAAGGTTTTGTAAGTATAAAGGCATTCAAGTAAGATACGCCGTTCTAAACGCTTCCCTACAAAATTTAAAGTCATAGCTGGTCTTCAAAAAAAAAAAAAAATTATAATGAAAATTTAATAACGTGTTTTCTTAAAATGAATTATTTTCTTAAAAATGCATTTTTTTGATTAACCTTTTGCTTTCAGATATTCCTGTTACCCCAAAAAAAAAAAAAACAAAGTCATGAGGAAACTCCAGTCAAACTTAAAAAACATGTTGATATAAAAACTTAAATAAAAATTTCGTTCAGTGTTTTCTTTCGTATGTTTTTAAAACTCTTAGCGAATTTTCAATTGACCTGGTTTAACCTTCCTTTTTGTTAAAAACCCAAATAAAACTGAAACTACACACACAAAAACTGTCGTGCATAAAACGCCTTAAAAATTATTCCAAAAGTGTTTTTTTATTGTTTCTTTAGTTTTTGAATAAAAATTAAATGAAAAAAACCCCTTTTAAATATTGGAGTGCAGTAGGTCGCGCATGCTTTGTTTAAGAAACTGAATCAAAAAAAAAAATATAAAACAAGAACTGTGTCTTTTTACCTTTGAGAATTATTTAAACAATACGAGAACAATAAATAAATACTCGTACACATGCAGTACAGACAGACAGACGGACAAACAGACATTTTGTCGATGTACAATTCAACAGCAACAAAATAATCGTAAAGATCGTGTACAACATACGCGCACGCAATCATTATTTGTCTCTATCAAACCGTGCAAAAATAAATTCATTAAAATGAATTATTTTTTGGTTTCTTTTTATATTTTTTGTTTTTGGGAGTTGTTTGGATTTCTTTCTTGGGTCCACTAACACCATTCAACTGGAAAAAAGTCTGTTTCCTTAAAAGTCATGTTTTAAGCTTTTCTTTATTCTTTGCGAGCATGTTGGGTGTTTTAGTTTAACAATTTTATTGCTTATTTTTTCTTTGTTGCTATTTAAACAAATTAATAAATATTTATGTACATATTTAACATTTTTATGCAAATATGGTGTTGTTAAAGTTTTTTTTTAATAAATTTTTAAATCTAAATTTTATTAATTTATGGTCCGTATAATTGAAAATTGTTTGTTATTGCTGTGTAAATTGCCTGCTGTCGATTATGTATAAAAATATTTACAATGAATATAATAAATGAGTTTTGTTGTAATTCTTGTTTATATTTGACATTTATTGACAATTGTCATGCAAATTGAGGCAATAGAGAAGAACGGCCTCTAATTCTATAGTTATAACAATTTAATAAACTATATGTAGAGTTCGAAATAAAGAAAACGACAAGAATAGATAGACAGAGACAGAGAGTAAGAGAGATACACGATCAAAATGCTTGCTGTCAAGCTCGTTTTATATGTCTACTATAAAAATGCATTTTAAGCATTTTGGTCGTCTATAGACCCCTTAATCAGTTTGTTGTTATAACTTCACAAGTATGGAATTTTATGAAAAACTATTTTTTTTTCGTTTTGGGTGAGCTTCTACTCTAGTGGTTTATCTGTGGTTGGAAATGGCTTTTGGTGGAAAGTACTGATTGAAATCTTTAGAAATTATTTTACTTAGGGCGTGTGTGAAACGGTAGCAGAGTACTCATGAGAGTTAAATTTTGACACTTTTGAGGTGAATAAAATTTCACTAGCTTAGGGGCCTAGTATAAATTTTGACATTAGCGTAGAAATTTTTGACAACCACACAATCAAGGCGAATTCAACTACAGGTGGTGTCAAAACGCCATCTTATTTCGACAATTCGAGCCACTTTGTTTTGATTTGTTAGTGTTTTGTTAGGAATGGTTGACATTTTGGACCGTAAACACTAACAATGCAATGCAAAAAACCCTGTGTTGTTTTTGCTGTTTTCGGATTGTTGTAGTATCGACACCACCTGTAGTTGAATTCGCCTTGTTCTTTTCTTTATGTCAAAATTTTACGTTGTCAAAAATTTTTTAATTTCACACAGCACAAACATGAAATTTATCTACTACATAAAAATTTTATTTCACCATAGAACTTTGCTACCGTTTCACACACACCCTTAATAGTAAAATTGTTAAAAATAAAAATATGGCAAACATAAATTGGTTTGTTACGAGGTCAACTAAATTATATTTTAATCAGAAGTTTATAATATTGTTGGACTTGGCATTTTTTAAATAATTCAATTATAGGAAAATTTATATTATACCGGGTGGGTAAATTTTAAGGGCCGATGTTGAATGTGAACCACACCTAAACGTCAAGTTTATTTCTGCATTTCATTTGACATTTCTCAATTTCAGAGTAATTCAATTTGAACCATGGAAAAATACACAATCGAGTAACGCGTTAAAGTTATTCAGTCTTATTATGAAAATGGGCTTTCAAATCGAAATGCATATCGTGAAAATCATCTTCAGTGATGAGGAACATATTAATTTCAGTGGATTCGTCAATAAGCGGAATTGCCACATTTGGGCAAATGATAATCCAAGAGTGATTGTCAAAAAATCAATGCACCCACAAAGAGTGACTGTTTGGTGCAGTTTATGGGCTGACGGCATCATCGGGCCGTATTTTTTTCAAAAATAAGGCCGGTCATACCAATATTATCATAATAAAATGAAAGAAAAATAATTTCCTAAATAACTTGAGTATTATTCAAAATCAACATCGGCCCTTAAAATTTAACCACCCTTGTATAATTAAATTATCGAGCTTAAGGCCTTTTTATATAAAAAAAAAACTTTAAATGGTTATTATAACCAATATTTCGGCACTTCTTTGAGTGCCTTCTTCAGGGTTTTTTTTTCTTTCTTTTACAAATTTCACAAATCAAAAATATATAATAATTTTAGAATAAATAACCAAAATAGAATTATGGAACAGAGAATTTATAAATCGGTAAAATATATACCGAAATTTTCAGAAAGTTTAGAAAAATCGAATATATTTGATAGCAATATATACATAATAGCTCATAAATCTTTTAACACCGTGGGTAAACTATTTACTTAAGTGAAAGAAAAAGTAAAGAGAATGGAAATGTCTTATATTGTTTATAAAATACATTGTAAGGGTAATGATAGTGGACAGTGTTATAAAGTATATGTTCTCGCAACAGCGTTGTAAGTTCGACCCGGGTTTCATTCCAGAATAAATATTATAATAAATAAATTTGAATTAAGTTTATGTTGTAAAATTCCTTCCTTTATTAAAAAAATTTAATTATCATTAAAGTTGATGAACTTCAGCCGGATTTAAAAAAATTAAATTTGGATTGAATGAAAACTTCATATTTTTGTTGAAAATGGATATTTTTGTCGAAAATTTATATTTTTGTTTTCTTCGTATTTTTGTCAACAAATCATATTTTATATTTAAAATGCATAGTTTTTTTAACAAAAATTCATAATTTTAACGAAAATTATTATTTTGTTTAAGGACAATTTCATAAAAAAAAGTGATAAAAAAATTAATAAAAAATGCATAATTTTTTTTTTTAATTTTTCATAAATTCTTTTTTTTCATATTTATGCTCATTTTTTCTCTTTCTATATCTACAAACTCACATGATTTAATGACTTTAAAAATCCTATAAATAATTTGCATTCGTAGATAAAAATTTACAAGCAAAAATTAACATTTATTGATTTCAAATGATGACAAGTATTTATACTTTTATTTTATGGTTTAACAAATTGTCTGCAGATTTCCATAGATAAGGTTTATACTTAAACATCCATTTATCTGTCTAAATTGACTGGCTGTGCTGGGTTAGTTGGTTGGCTTTTCAATAAAAAATTTTTTTTTAAGATAAAATATCAAAAAAAAAAAAAAAAAAATTGTTTATTCCTTCAAATGAATTACTCATATGAGACAAACTGAAAAAAAAAAAATATTAAAGGAATATACATATACAATATAAGAAAATCTTAAGAAATCTAGAATAAATAAACGACCGATATACTCCACCACTTCGTCTTTAAATAAATAAAAATCCAGGAAACCTTAGATTTAAAGAGATTATTTGTATGTGTTTGTGTATATACAGAGAAAAACTTTCAGGAAAACTTATTTTGCATATTTAAGGCAACTAATCCGGACACACTTGTGATACCCTCATATGTGTGTTTAAGTTAGACAAATAGTTTTAAACTATTTGCTGTTTAGCTTTTTTGTAGGAGTTTTGGGATGGAGTGTAATCCTCTAATAGTGCAATTGGTGCAGTCAGAAAGTTTTAATTCAATTTTTGATTCACAAATTTTAGTCGATTTGGTTTGGACCATGACAAATCAGTGATTTATCCAAAATGTTAGTTTGCTGCTTTAAATATTTACCCAATATGAAATAAACATTTAGCAAATATTTGTTGATAAATATTTTTAAGTTTTTACTTGGAAAGAGGCTGAAAAACTTCGGCCTGTTGACGGCCGTGTGTAAGCTGTTGCTAATGATGGGCCCCCATTTTAATCCAGAAAATTTCCTTTTTCGAAGCCCTGTTGCCCAAAAATCGGTTATTTTTGTCAGACAAATTAGTCATAAATAATAATTTCGAAATTAAAGCGCCGTTAGTCGAAGCTTTACTGACGCTATTGTAGAAATTCAAGAACTATTAAATGCAATGGAAACTATGGACTTCGGTCGACATATCAATACAAAAACTTCATTCATTGAAACTGGAGAAGGGGAGAGAAGGAAGAAAAAAAAATTTGAGTCCTTGCAGTTTAACTGTAATTTGTTTACATTTTGTATCAAATTTGTCATTAGAATTGGGCCCAGCGTAAAAAATATCTAATAAGTATAATCTTATATAATCAGAGAGGCTATTAATTGTATAGAAACTATTTAGGCAGTTGAAATCAGCTCTCAAAGGTTCCTTGCAACGTTCAAAATTTTTATCGATGTAGGTGATACTTTTCAAATGCCAGTAAAAGTCGAAAATTAAAATAAATGCTAACTTCTGCAGGCTACCATGTTATGGCCAAATGCGTCCTCCATCAAGGGGCCACAATCATATTATGGTTGCCCAAGTTTACCAAATAATAGAATTGTTGTTTTTTAACCATAACATGTTGCTCTTGGAAAAGAGGAAACTGTTATTGTTAATTTAAAATCCATACAATTACTAGTGGCACACAAGTTATTGTTATACGTGTTTGGTGGTCACCATAATATACACTGATAGAAAAGGTGTCATAATGCTGATGTATTTTGACATCAGTACAATGACAAGTGTCTTCATTTTTGACCCCATGACACGTTTCATCATTGTGATGTCAACCTTGACATCACTTGGCCAAATTGTCATCAGGGTCAAAAATTTCAATTTTGTCATCAATGGAGTGCCACATCGGCATCACAGAAATGACGAGTCGGAGCCAGTTCAATAAAATATGTCATTAGTGCGTTGACTCAGTAACATCGGCTCAATATAATTACAAACTGCCATTATATTGAGTCATTGGTGTTGAGTCAAAGTGAAAGAATATTACTATTACACATGTTTGTTTCACTCTGGTTGCATTTCGACCATTTGTTTACAGAATATCTCTCAATTATAAAAAACCAGCAGCATAACCGATATGGTTTTCGTAATCATTCTACTTTGAAAATTTGATGTATTTAACTAAATAATTTGAGCAAATAGAATATGGGAATTATTGCTTCTTATTTTACTTTTTTAACATGAGAATAATGTTAAAAATACACAGAATGCGGCATCCAACTGATATCACTGTAGGCATAGCATAGATGATCCATAAGTTGACAAAATTTTATGATGACGTTCGTCATTGGATTGATGTCACTTTGTGACTTATTGCTGCCATTTGTAATAACATTGATATCACAATTCTGATGTTAGGGCCTCATCAATATCAAGATGCATTTTGCTATGAGTGTAGTTGTGGCTTATTGGCAGTGATATGGTCAATGTGACGGTTATATGTTTAAAAAATTTTCTTTAGAAATAGCTTTGTTGCAGATGACCATATTACATTTATAAAAAAATTTTCGAATGGGGCTAAAATTAAGAATTCGGGATCGTTTTTAATGTTTTTAATGCCACAGGTTCCCTCCTTTGGGAGCATATGGCAGCCCTCCTGATACGTCTATAGACCCGAAATGCAAAGATGTTGTGAATACAAGTCCTTATTTTCCATTTGCGATTGTATTCCAATCGAACCAGCCGTTAACCAAATGCAGAATTATCTCTTAAGAATAAGGGTACGTTCGTAAAAGCATAAAAACTGTGCATCACTGCTGCAGTGATGCAAAATGTTGTTGCTGATGCGTGATCACCAGTTGCAGTTGTGATGCTGATGCTTTTTTACTGCACAACAACTGTGGAAAGTTTGAATTTTTGAGCACGAGCTAAATTTCAAAAGTTTCATAAACGAACATAAAATAATAATAAAAATAAGTCAGATCAAAAATATAGGAATATTTCATCACAAAAAACAGCTTTATCAACCCATTGTGCAAGTTTAAGCCATTATCCTGATTTTGAAAATATATCAGTTTTTAACACGGCAAATAATTATAAGCCTAGATTTATGTTAGAAATGTTGCAAATTATAAAGATTCCAACAATATCCAGAATTAATTTTAAGTCAGATACTGAAAATGTAGCCCAAAATTATAGACATTTAATTTTTAAAAATAGAAACGGAAATTAAAAATTTATTTAAACTGTAATAGATTAGGTTTAAATTGGAAAACCTTTTTGTATTTAATTGAAAATATGACATTTTGTTAAATTTGTTAATTTTGTTAAATTTATTAAACCTCAAGCTTAAATAAGAGGATTAATTAATAATAAAAATGTTATCAACAATAGTGATGACAAATTTTATGGAATATATGGAAAAAATAAGACAGTTTTCTTATAAATAACAAGAAAAAGCATCAAAAAAGAAAAATAAAACGATTTCTTTTAAACAAAAAGTTTGCAAAAATTTGCTGCAGAGCTGCGGCAACACTGCATAAAAAAAAACTTTTGACCTATGAGAGTGATGCCAAGTTTCTTACAAGTGATGCTTTTATGAACATTCAACTGCATTTACGAACGTACCTTAACTCAGAAAGTGATTTTGAGTCGATCGGTATACTGAATGGTCTTCTTAAAGGGTCTACAAAGCAAATATTTTTCGCATTTTATTCCAAATTTTTTATATGCAAAATTAAAGATTCAATAAAGTTTTATAATTTCCGGATATATTAAATTACAATTTAGTTTTTTTTTTATATGCTATCTTTTCTTTCGTTTTATTACACTCATAGAAAAATTTTTACTTAATTATTTAATTTCATGCATTTAAACAACACTAAAAATTCCAAGAAATATTCTCCTTCTAAAAGATAAAAATGAACAATAATTTAATTTCGTATTTATGCTTCTTTTCACTGCTGTTAGTTTGTTTGCCTTAATGAAGTCTTAATATCTCAATTAATAAATCTACTTAAAATTTGCAATGCAAATTTTTTGTTTTGAGGAAAATAATTGCTACCGCTCCTTAAATTTAAAAAAAAACATTGTATATAGTTTTTTCCTAAAAAATTACTTCACATTCATAAAACAATTTAAATTGCATTGATGGCAAAAGCAGGAAAAATATTCATACTTGCAACACACTGTCAGTAAGTACTGTCTCCACGTAATTTGCAAAACAGTGGCAGTAGTAAATGTTCCAAATGAAATTTGCATACGATGAGTACTAAAACTACAACACAAAACTCAAATAAAAGCAATTAAGTTTTAAACTGAAATTTAAAGAAACATGTTGCTGGTTATAAAATAAGAACCCCCCTCTCTTTTACATTTCAGAAAAAAAAAATTTTTTCTAGTTCGTATTTTTTTTTTTTTTTTTTTTCATTTTGAAAAAGCACTGAAGCTGAACATCTACAAGTTACATTTCCAAATAGTGAATGACATTTTAAGTATTCGTACATTTGTTGTTGAATTTGTTTCACAATACAACTTTTGCTGAAATAAAATCCACAGAAAAAGGGTCAGTTACCATTAAGGCAGGTGATACACTACAGATTGGATAATTTGTTGATAAGGAAAATATGAGAAAATTTTGAGATAATAATGTTAAAGTTCAGTACTTTTATAATTTTCAAAACTTTAGGGAGACAACGAACTCTGCAACTGCGGGTTTCTTGATTCCCAAATCATTTTCAAAAAGTCCCCTCTATTACTGAAATGCCTTCGGTCAAGCAAAACCAATTGCTACATTTAGTTGCTGGTGTTGTCAGGAAAGATCTTCGATGGTATGAGAGTGAAATCCAACAACACCTGGACTCTATGACAGACCACACCATACAGGGCAACTCTGAACGAAATTAGTAGTGAGTCGGTGGAGATTAAAATAAACAGCCACCGAGAAAATATTGTTTTAGGAGGTCGTCCCCCGACTGTTGCTAACGAAGAACGGGACTTTCCACGTCGGACCAGTGTAATACTGGCACAATTGAGGTCGGGATGGTCTAAGCTCCTACTGGTCCAGAATAAATAGTACAAGCCCTAACCTCTGCCCAGCATGTGGAATATTCCCACACGACAAATGACACCTGTTCAACTGCAGTGCAAACCCAACCCAGCTAGAAATAGTGACTGGGCCTTGACTTAGCTGAGTTGGATGGAGAGAGCGAAGAAGAAAAATAAAAAATAAATTTTATACATGCTTGGGTTTCAGGTCGAGCTGTTACAACAACAACAACTACATTTAGTAACAACTTTCTCCTAATTTGTTAAATTTTGAAAAAAGAAAATCTCTTGGAATACCAATTTCTATTTAAAAAAACCTTAATTTATACAATTCACTTCTTTGTAATACCGCCTTTGCGCAGTCTTTAATGTCTTCCTAAAATAAGAGGATGTTGCAAACATTCCTTTGGTTGTTTGATCTAGTTGTTATTTTTGCATTTGTTATTGTTGGTTTTCATAGATAATTTAGCAAACGAAAAATAATTACATCTAAACTACTGTGTCACATACAATAATATACAATCAAATTCTACAAATTGTTTTGTCAAAGTTAAACATTGAAAACGAGAAAAATATAAACGAAATAATATGGAAAAGAAACTGGGCGAAGTGAAAAAAATGGGTGACTCCATAACGATTTCGAAAATTAATTTGAATATCGTAAAAATTTGATTTATACACAGATAAAAGTGTTTTATCAATTAAAAAAATGGCTTAAAAAGTATTAAAATTTAATTAATATGATAATTGAATCAATTATTTTTTTAGTTGAAAGAAAATTAAATATTTAATTTTGATTTAATTAACATTTTAGTTGTTTTGAAATAAGTTTTCAATTAAAATTTAAATTAAATAACAAAACATCTTAATTGACTTTTTTCGTTTAAAAAAATATAATTTAAACATGTAGAATTGTTGTTAGGAATTGTCAATATTTATTTAAATAAAGTAACACATTGTTTGAAATGGTAAAGTTTTTTGATCACATTTTAATTAAAATTAAAACTATAATTTATTGAAAATATTTTTTTAAAATTTTAAAATTTTTAGTAATCAATATAATCATTTTGGTAATAGGTGCAAAGTCAACAACTAGTTTGCTTGATATTATGAATTTTTAATAAATTTGGTGATTAGAGAAATTTAATAATTTTTTCTGTGTAAATTTTTATTTACTGGGTGTTAGCCGATATCGAACGTTAACGTTCGCATAGAAAATTACATTTAAAACAAAAACAATTTTTGAAATTTTGTTTTTGTTTTAAATGTTATTTACTATGCGAACGTTAACGTTCGATATCGGCGAACGGGCAGTTAAATTAAATTATAATTTTGTATTTAAATGATTCGAAGGTTCCACCTGCCAGAATTAATAACCGAATAAACTTAAGAGCCATTCCTTAACTTTGGTAACATTTTACTAAGGGGATTTAAAAAATTAGACTCACATACTGACAAATCATAAAATTCAATTTAAAATCGATTCGAAACTCCTAAGAATACTTATCTCGTAAAGCTGAAGTGATTTAAGGTATTAATGTGGTAACCACCGCTTAATACGCCAAACAGTACGAGGACAGTTTAATTAGGCCGTAATTTTTTAATTTCCTGCTTCCTAACTGAAAATGCAACACTTCTTCTATCAGCAGGCATCTGCCAGTAAAATTCTGCGAAATTTGGTTAAGCTGCCCCCACAAGAGTGAATTGTTCCTGGTCGACATACTGTTCCCTGTTAATGGGGCTGTGAGCGCACAAACCACAAGTAATTGAACATTTCAATTTCTTGTGATTTGTTCGATGTGTGCGCAAATATTTTACAATTTTTTCATTTAAGTGTTCAACTAAACGTCAAATTGTATATATGTAATTTCCATATTTTTAAATAAAATTACATTGAACGCCTATTTCTTCTTAAAAGCCAAACATTCGTCCATTTCCATTCTTTTTTATACCCTCCACCACCACTGTGGTGAATGAGGGTATACTAAGTTTGTCATTCCGTGTGAAACTTTTTTATTATACATCTAAGACCCCATAAAGTATATATATTCTGGGTCCTTGAGTCGATTTAGCCATGTCCGTCTGTCTGTCCGTCTGTCTGTCCGTCTGTCCGTCTGTTGAAAACACCCTCACTTTTGAAAAACGCAAAAGAAAAGAACAAACTTGGTCTCAAATTGCTTGTAGTTATCCTAAGCAGTTTGGGATTGAAATCCAGTAACATCGGTTCAGTAGGATCAGAACTATGAATCAAAATGTGGAACCACCACCCTGAAAAAATTGATAATTTTGATACAAAAACTAACATAAATGGTTTATTAATGTACGGAATGACATAAAATTTTGCTCTAATTTGGTTTGTACGACTGCAAATCATACTGGTAAATTTCGTGACGATCGGTCCATAATTTACACTAGGCCCCATATAAACCTTTCTTCCGGAAAACAGTTTAGTACGCCTAAAACCGCAATAAATAACGCTAGCATACTTAAATTTAATATGTCACAGTTTTATAGTACCAGAAATCACACTGTAAAATTTTTTGAAGATCGGTCCATAATTTACACTAGACCCCATATAAACCCTACTCCCGGAAAACAGTTTAGTACGCTTAAAACCGTAATAAATGACGCTATCATACTAATCGTGCTAAAATTAAAATTTACCCTGTAATCTGTTTTTTGGCCTATAAAGGCTTTGGATTACGTTCAGTTGAATAAATAAATAAATAAATAAATAAATAAAATAAATAAAATTTGGTACGTCACAGTCTTATAGGACCAGAAATCACACTGTAAAATTTTTTGAAGATCGGTCCATAATTTACACTAGGCCCCATATAAACCCTTCTTCCGGAAAACATTTTAGAACGCCTAAAACCGCAATTAATAACGCTAGCATACTTAAATTTAATATGTCACAGTTTTATAGGACCAGAAATCACACTGTAAAATTTTTTGAAGATCGGTCCATAATTTACACTAGACCCCATATAAACCCTACTCCCGGAAAACAGTTTAGTACGCTTAAAACCGTAATAAATGACGCTATCATACTAAAATTTGGTACGTCACAGTTTTATAGGACCAGAAAGCACACTGTAAAATTTTTTGAAGATCGGTCCATAATTTACACTAGGCCCCATATAAACCCTTCTTCCGGAAAACATTTTAGAACGCCTAAAACCGCAATTAATAACGCTAGCATACGTCCCAGTTTTATAGGCCGAGAAATCAAATTGCCAAATTTCGTGAAGGTTGGTCCATAATTTACCCTAGGCCACATATATACCCTACTCTCGGAAAACAGTTAATTGCGCCTAAAACCAAATAAAGCTCACTTTGGGAAAATAATAAAATTCGCCTTAAACCATCACAGAAATAGATATTGCAGTAAAATGTCTTACTTAAATTCATATGGCCAGAAAAAATATCATGCAAATTTGTGAAATTTTCTGTTAACGCTAAAACTAATTACACTGCTGTATTGAAATTTATTCTAATTTATATTTTGTAATACTAGAAATCAGTTTTCAGAATTTTGGGATGATTGGGTCATAATTTACCATAAGTCCAATACAAATTACCCTCCTAAAAATTATTTTAGTTAGGTTCAAAGTCCTAAATAGAAACGCATATAATTTTCTTATTGTCGGTCATAAATTTAATTTAAGTCTAAACCGCAACTAATTTTAATGCTGACGCTCGTTTTTGTGAAGCTTAGTTAATAATATATATGTATTTATCATATAGAGCTCACTCCTGTCGGTGGAGGGTATCAAAGATTCGGCACAGCCGAATATAGCACTCTAACTTGTTATTTCTATTTTTGTTGTGTACACAAATAAATTATCAAAAGTGCAATTGCATCATCCGCTTCACAATTCCTGTTTTCTTTTTTACGTTTAAAGTTATTGTGATTTATTCGTTGCGTTTTGGAGAAATGGTACGCAAACAAATCACACCCCCAAATTACCCGTGTAGGGGCAGCTTTATTTAGTTTGTGTTTTAAAATCTAAACAATTAAAGAAATTCTAGACGAAGTGCATAGAGGCAAAATAAAGCGCGATGGAAAATAAAATGAGTTTCATATCAAACAACCTGTGCTTTAATCAAAAGATCACTGGCTTATTGCTCCGCCCTCGTATAATTTATTGTCTACCAACATTCGTATGTTCAAAAATTGTACACAAATGTGGAAGGTCTTGCGAACTGGCTTTAAAGTAGGACTTATCCAGTTATAGCCGCAATCGAAGGTCTGCTGAAGGGCATCGGCACAAAGAGAGTCCATCGCCAGGCCAAAGTCAACCAAATACAACACCTCCCTCATACCCTTTGAGGTTCCCAATGCAGCCACCACGTGATCTGAGTTCGGATTCCTGTTGTCTTGGTTACAGGGGTAGCACATTAGACTTAAACCAGCTTAAACCATCTTTAAGCGATCTCCCAATTTTATGGGCAGATGTGTTAAAGATTAAGGTTGATGCCCTTTATTTAGAGTTTATCTCACCTTGCCCTTAATAATAAATAGAGCTAACGCCCCGCTGAGGCCACACCTAAAGTATCTACTATAGAGCAGATCCAAACTATTATATCGAAAAGCAACAGCACTAGGGTACATCCGCCGGCAGCTCGAACATCTTTCTATGTTACGGTCTCGCTCGCCGTGATTTAAGTCAATAATACAGTTTCTACGTGATTTTCGAAGAGGCCTTACTATTAACTAGTCTACAGTTTATTGGGATACTAACTCAT